>CM052711.1:67408343-67551302 GCA_028551405.1 Uromys caudimaculatus | reverse complement strand
GTTGCTGAGAGCAGGCTGGAGCTCAGGGTGCATGTTGCTGAGAGCAGGCTGGAGCTCAGGGTTCATGTTGCTGAGAGCAGGCTAGAGCTCAGGGTGCATGTGAGGCAGCACACCTCCTCCAAGCTGCAGCCCCAGCCCTGGCAATCTTCTAAGTGCTGCAAAACACCTCCCAACACAGCCAACTGGAAAGACTTTGACAACATTTTTCTCTATTAAAAAACCATTTTATTACATTTGTGTGTGTATGTGTGTGTGTGTGTGTGTGTGTGTGTGTGTGTGCGCGCGTGCGCGCGCGCGTGCGCTACTGTGCCCAGGCGTGTCCATGTGTGGAGGCTAGAAGGACAAACTGGGAGTCAGCTCTCTCTTCCTAGCACATGGGTCCAGGGACTAAACTCAGGCTATGCTTGGCCACAAGCTCCTCTCCTAGCTGAGTCATCGCCCTGGACCCTAAAGACTTATTTACTTTTATTTTTATGTGGATTGGCATTTTGCCTGCATATATGTCCGCACATCGCATGCATGTCTGGTGCCACACAGGTCAGAAGAGGGTGTGGATCCCTTGGAAGTACAGTTGTAGATGGCTAGGAGCTGCCTTGTGGGTGCTGGGAACGGACCCAGGCCTCTGTGAAGAGCAGACTGTGCTCAGGCGGCTCCCGGCCCCACTTCCCTCCATTTTTTCTTGTTCCTTTATGTCCGGCTCTAGTCATAAGAACTCTGTCAAATCACTAGCTGGGTTCTCAACTAGGGCAGCAGGCTTCAGAGATCACAAAGACATCTCAAAATGTTACTCTGAACAGTTACCAACGATTATATAACCACACAGCAGGCAGAACCAAGAAAGCCTGAGAAGACTCAGCTTTGAGAATTACGTCATCAAGATCAAAATGTCTACTTTTCAAATTAAATGTGACAAACTGTAGCTGATTCACAAGAAGAAAGGCTGTAGCAGAAGCTCACAAAGCACAAAGAACTTCAGTGGGCAAAGGGCGCAACTGGGTCAAATTCTCTCAGAAAACAAGAAGAACTGCATGAGACCAGAACAGTGGGACAACAGACAAAAAATGAACCAATTGGAAAATTTAGAGCCAGAAAGTATGGCTTTTTAATTAAAAAATTTCTACAGCATTTCAACAGCAGATTGAGTAAGGCAGAAGAGTCAATGAGCTTAAACATTAACAATTTATGCAAAATTAAGAGCAGAACCCAAACAACAAAAAACCAGTCTGGGAGAAGAGTGCAGAGGGCATGCTTGAATGAACACCAGCTGAAAACGATCAGGTAAGAGGTGTGCAGAAGCTCAAGAAGCTCTGCGAGGCGAACTCAGAGACATCTCTGTCCTCTGTATTACCTAGTCAGTGCTGAAGGCCAGAAGCAAGCAGAGACTCTGGAGAAACGACTCCTCCCACTCAAAAGGCCTCCTAAGGACAAGGTCACTTTTTCATTAGAAAAATCTCCCTGTAACCCCAGCAACTGACTGAGACAGGAGCAGGTCATGGGGAGCCTGGGCTACACGGCACTAACAAAACACTCCCTGGGAATTCTGCCTTGATGCAGACCCAGCCTTCCTGTCTACTCATCTTGGCTCCTTTGTGTGAGCTGCCGACATCCTGAAAGACTGTCTCCCAAGGACCCACAGAAACGCTTCAATCACAACTGCAGATGCCTAGACGTCAACGCAGAACAAACACGCACAGCCAGGACAACATGCCTCCACCAAGACCTACTGCAGCCCTGAGAACTGCAACACAGCTGAGACACAAGACGAGGACTTCAAAATAGCCCTTAAAGAGGATACGAATAAATCCATTAACGAAGTCTGTGAAAACCAAGGAAACAGAGGAATGAAATAAAGAAAGCAGTTCAAAACATGAAAGTAGAAATAGACTCACTAAAGAAACCCACATTGAAAAAAAATGGAAATGAAAAATACAGGCTGACAAACAAAGTTAGAGTTAAGCCTCACCAACAGAGTAAAGACACGGAAAGAGAATCTCATGCTAATGGCAAGGTAGAAGAAACGGATAACTCAGTCAAAGAAAATGTTCAAAACAAAGACCAGACACAAAACATCCAGGAGATCTGGGACTCTATGAAAAGACTACATCTACAAATAGGGAGTGTGGAAGGAAAAGAAACCCAGGTTAAAGGCACAGTAAATCTTTTCAAAAGAAAATGTCTCCAATCTAAAGAATGTGGTGCCTTATATAAGAAGCTGTCGTAGGGTTCTATTGCTGTGAAGAGACACTGTGACCATGACAACTCTTATGAAGGACAACACTGACTTGGGGCTGGCTTACAGTTTGAGAGGTTCAGTCCATTACTGTCACAGCTGGAAGCATGGCAGCATGCAGGGAGACATGGTGCTAGAGAAGGAGCTAAGAGTTCTACATCTGGATCAGCAGGCAGTAGGAAGTCACTGAACTTCTGATCCTGGGCTTGAGTTTTTAGACTTCAAAGTCCACCCTCTAGCGACAGACTTTCTCCAACAGGGCCATATCTCCTAATAGTGCCATTCCCTATGGGCCAAGCATTCAAACACATGAGTCTATAGGGGAGTATAAAGAACACCAGACAGACTGGGCCAAGAAATTCCCAATGACACATAATAACCAAAATATTAAATGCATAAAACAAAGAAAGGATATTAAAAGACTCAGGAAAAAAGACAAAGTAACATATAAAGGCAGGCCCAAAACACCTGACTTCTCATTGGAGACTCTGAAAGTCAGAGGGCCTGGATGAAGGTTCTACAAACTCTAAGAGACCACAATGACAGCTTAGACTACTACCCATCAAAACTATCAATAACAACAGACTGAGAAAGAAAAATATTCCATAAATAAAGCCAACTTTAAGCAATATCTATCTAGCAACCAAAATCTACTGAAGACATTAGAGGGAAAAATTCAGTCTGAAGAGGTTAACCACACCCAAGAAGACACAAGAAATAATCCCAGAACAGTAGATTAAAGAGGAAGAATAACCCATACCATAAGAACAAAATAACAGGAATCAATAAACATTGCTCATTGGTAACTCATTATTAATAGTGTCAATTCTTAAGTAAAATGGCACTGACTAACAGATTGGACTAGATAACAGGGTTCAAGAAACACGCCCCAGCATCAAGTATAGACATGGTAAAAGGATGAAGAAAGGTTGTCCAAGCAAATAGACCTAAGAGGCAAGTAAGTATAGTCATTTTAATATCTGACAGAATAGATTCCATACCAAAACCAACCAGAAGAAATAGGGAAAGACACTACATATTCAAAGGAGAAATCCACCAATTCTGAACATTGGTACACCAAACACAAGGGCACCCAAGTTCATAAAGGAAACACTTCTCACTTACAGCTAAAATCACAGTCATAGTGGGTGACTTCAATTCCGGACTCTTACCAATCAATAGGTCAGCCAGAAAAACTCAACAGAAAAATGCTAGAGGTTAAATAACATCAGAATTCTAATGGACCTAGCAGATATTTACATTTTCCCAAATACAAAAGAGTACACTTTCTTCTCAGAAGCTTATGGAACTTCCCAAAACTGACCATATACTTGGAAAAAAGCAAGTCTCAACAAATCAAGAAAATCAAGACCCTCTGCATCCTATCTAACAACCATGGATTACAGTTTGTTATCAACAACAGAAATAACAAAGTATAAAAACTCATGACCGAATGAAAAATGGGTCAAGACAGAAATCAAGAAGGAAAATAAACTTTATAGAAGTTTGAATGAAAATGAAAATATAACATAACCAAATCTATGGGACACAATAAAAGCAGTTTTAAGAGGCAAGTGCCTACATATAAAAATTGGTGAGGTCTTCTATTAACTACTTAGTGATACACCCCAAAGAACAAGAAGAACAAATAATACCCAAAAAGAATAGACATAGTGGTCAAGAAGTAATCAAACTTAGGGCTGAAACAAATGAAACAGAAATATAAAGAAAAAGAATAAAAAAAATTAATGAAACAAAGACTGGTTCTTGAAATGAGTAAGACCTAAAAACCTTTAGCCAAATTTGCTAAAGAAACAGAAGATCCAATTTAATAAAATTAGAAATGAAAGGGGACATCACAACAGACACCAAGGAAATCCAGAGAACCATAAGGACATACTTCAAAAACCTGTACTCCAGCAAACTGGGAAACCTAAAGGAAATGGATGAATTTCATGATATATATGACCTATCAAAGTTAAATCAGATAAGGAACTTAAATAAACCTGTAACCCTTAGTGAAATACAACAGTAATTACGTTTCCCAACCAAAAAAAGCCCAGGGCTAGTTGGAGTCAGTGCAAAATTCTACGAGACCTGCAAAGAAGAACTAATACCAATATTCCTCTTATTATCTCTAAATTAATTTCCGAGTGTACAATTAACCTGATAGTTAACTCACACAAAGATACAACAAAAAAAAAAAAAGAAAAAGAAAAAAAGAAAGAAAATTACAGACCAATATTCCTTATGAACATAGATGATTCTCAATAAAATATTTGCAAACTGAATATAAGAACACATCAACAAGATTATTTATTTACCATGGCCAAGTGGGCTTCATCTCAAAGATACAGGAGGGTTCAATAAATATAATTTGATAAATATAATCTACCACATAATAGACTGAAAGACAAAAACCACATGATCATCTCATTAGATGCAGAAAGAGCCTCTGATAAAATCTAACATCCCTTCATAATAAAAGTCCTGGAGACTAAGGATACAAGGAATATACTTCAATATAATAAAGGTGAAAAAAGCAAGCCCATAGCCAAAATAAATGGAGAGAAGCCCATAGCATTGCCATTAAAATCAGAAACAATGAGGCCATTCACTCTCCATACCTATTCAATTTAGGACTTAATGTCTTAGCTAGTTGTCTTATTGACAACTGAAGGAGATCAGGGGATACAAATAGAAAAGGAAGAAGTCAAAGTATCTTTATAATATACATAAATGACCCTAAAAATTCCACCTAGAAACTTCTTCAGCTGATAAACACTGTTAGTAAAATACCTGTGTACAAATTTAACACATAAAAGTCAGTTGCCTTCCTACATTCAAATAACAGACTGAGAAAGAAATGAGGGAAACAATACTTTTTACAATAGCCTCTATTTTGGGATAACTCTAATGAAGAAAGTTAAAGACTTATATAATAAACTTTAAACAATGAGACCATAGAAGATTTAAGATTCCCTATGTTCATAGATTGGTAGAATTAATATAGTAAAACAAGCATTCTACCAAAAGCATCTAACACAATTCTTCACAGAACTTTTCAAACGTAACTTTCAACTTCATATGGAAACAATCAAAGAGCTAAAACAATTCTGAGTAACAAAACAGATGAAGGGATCAGCATCCTAGATTTTAAGTTATCTTACAGAGCTATAGTAATCAAAACAGCACATAATAAACAGTAATAAAAACAGTAATAAAAATTGGCTTAAAAATAGACGGTTAGACCAATGGAATTAAAATGAAGAGCCAGACTAAGACAACATGCTCATGGACACCAGATTTTTGATAAAGAAGCCAGAAATACATACTGGGAAAAAGACAGCATCTTTAAAAAAATGGTGCTGGTCAAACTGGACAGCTGCACGTAAAACAATGCAAACAGATTCACACTTATCACCCCGTAAGAACTCACCTCCAAATAGAGCAAGGATCTCAACAAAAGACCAGATACCCTGAACCTGACAGAAGAGAAGGAGGGGAGTAACCGTCAACCCACTGGCATGGGAAGACCCGTCATGAGATAGAAATAGAGCAGGCCCTAAGACCAATAATTAATAAACAAACCTCATAAAACTGAAAAGCTTCTTATGGCAAAAGAAATATCATCATTTGGACAAACCGCAGGCTACAGAACAGGAAAAGATTTTTACCAATTATGCATCTGTTAAAAGGTTAGTATTTAAAATATGTAAAGAGCTAAAAGCAACAACAACAACAACAACAACCAACCAACCAAAAAACCCCAAACCCTGGACATCAAGAAAATAAATGACTCAATTTAACACGAGGCAGAGTACTAAGCAGAGCCTTCTTAAAAGATGAGACACAAATGGCTGAGAAACACGTAGAGAAATGTTCAACAGCCTTAGTTAACAGGGAGGTCAAATTAAAACTACTCTGAGATTTCATCTTGCATTGGTCACAGGGGCCAAGGTCAACAAAACAAATTACAGCTCACAATGATAAGGACGTGGAGAAAGGGGAACACGTATTCACTGCTGGTGGGAGTGCAAATTTGTATAGCCACTATGGAAAGCAGTGTGGTGGTTCCTCAGGAGGACGGAAACCAATCTACCTCAGGATCCAGATCTACCACTCTGGCGTATCTACTCAAAGGACTCCACATCCTACTACAGAGAACCTGCTCACGTTCATTGCTGCTCTATTTATAAGAGTCAGAAACTGTAAATAGTCTAGACGTCTAAACAACTGATAAAAAGGTAATGAAAATAGAGTATTAATATTATTTACCCCATAAAAATGAAATTCATAGGTAAATGGAGTTAGAAAAAAAATCATCCTGAGTGAGGTAACCCAGATCTCCAAATACAAATATCGTATGTTTTCTCTTATATATGAATATATAAGGCTTTGTTGCTGGTGGTGGTTTTGTTCTGTTCTATTTTTTGAGACAGGGTTTCTGTGTAGCCTGGACTGTCACTTTGTAGACCAGCCTGGTCTCGAACTCAGAACTCTGTCTGCCTCTGCCTGGCATGTCCCACCACTGCTCAGCTTTTTTTTTGTTTTATTTATTTTACATGCATTGGTGATTTGCTTGCACATCTGTCTGTGTGAGGGTGTCAGAACCCCTGAAACTGGAGCTGCAGACAGTTATGAATTGCCATGTGGGTGCTAAGAATTGAACGGGAATCCTCTGGAAGAGCAGTCAGTACTCTTAACCACTGAGCCATCTCTCCAGCCCCAAGGACACTGGCTTTTAAGCCTTTGGCATGTATGCTATGATCTGTCCAAAGAGAGATCAGGCATTATAGTAAGGGATTGGGGGTGGGAGGAGGAAAGAACTTCCTAAGAAAGATAAATAGAACACTTTATTATAAAGATATGGGGTGGGGACCCTGCGCGTGGAGGGGTTAAATGGGGGGGGGGGATAGAAAACAGGAATAAAGGAGGGAATATGGGGAAGGACAACTAACACTAAGTGCCATTTGAAAACTATGAAAGTAATCTAGATGGAATCACCAAACAAGGGGAAGACAATAACCTATGTAGACATCTTTCATCAGGTGAAACCTTCAGTGGTAGGAATGGGTTATATCTAGTTAGTCATTAACCAAAGGGGCACCAAGGACACCCCCAAACATCTTGGGTCAAAATCATTGGCTGGTGTCCACAACTGAGGGTAAGGTCCTATTGCTGAAGACAACACTGACATATCTCAATAAACATGGAAAAGTCAGGCTGGTGTGTAATTAGAAGCTTTACCCATACGGATTATCCTTGATGGACTGGAAAGCACTCTTACCCTACCAGGAGAAACCCTGTGATGGACAACGATGACCTTGTCTACAAGATGCACTGTGTGATAGTGGCACAGACGCTGTAGGAGTGACAACAGGGCACTGACTGGAGTTAAGGTCCACTCCAGGACACAGGACTCCTACGGACACTGCTTGGGTGGTCAGGAACCTGAGACCAATGGAACACGTGACGTGCCTAGGGAAAACTGAATACTACCTTCAGCCAAAGAAACAGAGCAGTAAAGTGACTCCTCATGACACTCTGTCCTACCATAGATTAGTGCCTTGCTCAACCACCATCAGAGACGCTTCTTGCAGTAAATGGGAAAAAGTACAGAGACCCAGAACTGGACAATATGCAGACAGTAAGAGATTCTGTAGTATTCAACCTAAATGGGGTG
This sequence comes from Uromys caudimaculatus, assembly GCA_028551405.1. Lineage (NCBI taxonomy): Eukaryota > Metazoa > Chordata > Mammalia > Rodentia > Muridae > Uromys > Uromys caudimaculatus. The sequence goes on along the minus strand of CM052711.1, from coordinate 67,543,386 downwards.
CCTTCATCAAACCCACCCCTCAGGGCTTAGGGAGCCATGCTTAAGGGAAGGCAGAAAGATTGTAAAGGTAGGAGGTAACAGTGGGATGACCCCAGACAAAGCAAGACTGATGCACATAGGAGCTCACAGAGACTGCGGCAGCGTACAAACAGCCTGCACAGGCCTAAGCCAGCTAGGGTCTCATTACTGAGAGGGGGAAGCAGAGATAAGCTCCCACCTCTAACCAAGAAGCTATCTGTAACTGACAACTGCTTACAAATAAAAATTAATTTTCTCCAACAGAGTCTCACTGGGAATATAAACCACATATCAGGGTAGGCCTCAGCAGTAGATGGCCAACATAAAATGAACTTAGTGGTATTTTTGTAGACTTTTTGTCTCAAATTGCTTTGTTTTTGGTTTTTTTGTCTTATGGGTCTTTTGCTTATATATTTTGATTTCTGTTTTTGTGTGTCTGTGGTGTGTGTGTGGGGGGGGGGTCTGTGTTTCTTTCTTTGGTTTGGGTTTTTTTTTTTAAGAGAGAAAAAAGGGGTGTGGAGTTGGCTGTTGGCGAGGTGGAGAAGACCCAGAAGGAGTTGTAGGAGGGAAAAGGCATGATTAAAAGATAGCATATGAAAAAAGCTCTTTTTCAATTAAAAAAAATTGCCAAATATCCAATAACAACAACAACCCAAACAAAACAAAAATGGAAAACCCAAGACAGACAGCATTGTATGACATATTTAAAAATGTTATTAAAAAAGAAAAATGTCAACTTAGAATCTTACATCCAAGGGAGCTACCCTTCAAGAATGAAGATACTCTCAGACAAATCAAAGCTAAGCGGGTCTGTCACAAGTGAATACACCCAACAAAAGGCTCAGGGAAGTCTGTCCACTACCTGTCAACCTGAAACTGATAAAAAACCAAAACCAAAACAACCCAACCAACCAAGCAAACCAGAGACAGAGGGGAGGACCGGCCCGTTGCACACACGGTGAACAAAGGGAAAGCGGGATGGTGAGCAGGGGGAATGCCCCCCCACAGAAACAACTGGCAGCTACCCAGTAAGAAGAAAGCAGTGGGAGGGAGGGAGGCCCAGCAAACTGCTCAGCTAGTGTTAGAACCTCTGTGGCTCAGCTACTGTGAGGACGAGATGGAGCTGGGGTCAACTATGAAGCTCAGGAGTCATAGTTCACACGAATGAACTGATTTTGCTGCTCGATAGTTTGGATCAATTAAAGAAAAATGAGGATGTAGAGTGACTAATAACATCTTCAGACATAAAACTAGATACTAGCTGGCTCTCTGACGGACAGCAGATACTAGCTGGCCTCTGACGGACAGCAGATACTAGCTGGCTCTCTGACAGATAGCAAAGAGTGAATTTAAGCTGTCTCTCAAATAGATGTAGTCAATCCATTCATGATGTACAAAGAAGAGGTAGAAGGAAAGAAAAAAATAAGAAAATCAACTTAATTTAGTTTACTCAAGACTGTACCTGTTTGTGGCAGCATCCTGAACATTGGCATTTTTATGAGCTAATAAACTATCTTCTCTTGTAGCCTAAAAAACATAATGAAAACACTGAATATTTGAAAGGATACTCAAGAAACAAGTTTATCTTTCATGCTTCTAAAAATCGAAAAATCAACTTGCTTCAATTCAAGTAAGAGGTTAATTATATCTTACCAATATCACATCTAGTACAGTCCTACCCAACAGCCAGATTAATAATGTAAGACTCAAGCTTAGAATATACATGTATATCTTATCACACAGCTATTAATTACTTAAGACACTACAGTGTTACCCAGTACAAACAAAATTCACAAAGATTCAATGCCAGCAGTTTTCAAAATTACATGATAAAAAGAAAATGGTTAGCTGTATCATTGGATCCTGTTTCTCCTTAAATGAAATGAATAGTTTAAGAAGTAAATCCAAATGTTTATCTAAAGAGCTCAGTTTTATCCAACATTACTGAAGTAATGTTTAAGATGGTAAATGTACTCACTTCAACTGTCTGATGAATTCTGAAAAACATTCATAGGTGCATAACAAACACACTTTTTTGCTTCTCCCCTGACTAAAAGCATTCATACAATTTCATATAGGCTGCAATCATATCATGCCTTCTTTAGTCTCTATTTCTTAGAGCATCATGACTTTTAAATACTGCTCTATTTGTAAATGTGTTTGGGTAATGGGTATCAACTGCCACTGCATAAGCATGGCAGCTGGAGGGTAACTAGTGGGAATCGTTCTCTCCCTCCACACGTGGGGCTGGGGGCTGAACCAAAGTTGTCAGTCCTGGCAGCACGCACCTTTATCCTAATTCAAATAGAGAGGGCTCAGACCACTGTGGGTGGTGCCACTCCTGGGCAGGTAGCTCTGGGTATAAAAGCAAGCTGGGCAAGCCAAGAGGAGCAAGCCTGTTTCAGCTCCTACGGTCATCATGTTTCTCAATGATGGACTGTGGCTTGTACGTGTATGCTAAATAAACTTTTTTCCTCAAATTGCTTTTGGTCATGGTGTTCTATCACAATAGAAGCCTGAGACAGGTTGTACCAAGCTCATGGGGGATTACTGACATAAGCCTGGCCATAATTTGGGGCAGATTATGGAACTCTGGGCTAGAAAAACTGTTGCATGCTCATAGCTTAATGAGCTGCTGTGGGAACTTAGAAGACATACCTGAGAACATACAGATAATGAACTCACAAGAGACTCACCTGCCTCTGCCTCCTGAGTGCTGAGATTAAAGGGGTGCAGCACCACCATCCAGCATTTACTGGGAACTTTAAATATGACCAAGTATTGGATCTTTGGAAATGCCTTTTCTACATGTCATGAGATAATCTGGCTTCTCTGCAAGTGTGAAGGAGAAGCAAGGTCTCACTCTGTAGCCCTCTTTAAAAATCATAGAAATTCACCTGCCTTCTCTCAAGTGCTCGGATTAAAGGCATGTGCCACCACCCCAGGCCACTTTAAATATGTTAACTATATAGGATTTGAATGATAAGCTGAATTTTCCCCCGCCACACATCTTTGTATGATCATGAAGTATGACTACACACACACACACACACACACACACACACACACACTTTATCACAATTTGATTACACTTTCAAATAAACTTTCCTATCTGTTTGAGAAGAGTACTGGTTTGGAATCTTTTTCCTGAAATATTTTTCTCTGGTTTGGGTACAGGGATAACAGTAACTGCATAATTAGGAAATTTGTATAGAACTGATATTGCTTCTTTTTAAAATATTGTTTAGAGCCAGGCAGAATTCTGTGAGTTCAGGGCCAGCCTGGTCTACACAGTGAGCTCCAGGACAGCTAGGGTTACACAACAGAGAGATCCTGCCTCTAAATCAATCAATCAATCATTCAATCAATCAATCAATTAATCAATCAATCAATAGGGGTAGATATTTATAATGGAGCCATTTGCTCCTATTGTTTTCTTTATGAGGAGGTCTGTCAATATAAAATAAAATCCTTGTAATTTAAAGGTATTGAAATTATTTCTCGTTTTATTGAACCAAAACAGATCCAAAAGAACAACTAAAGTGTGAGGTCATGTTGTTTTCATCTATCCAGACTGCTGTAAGATACCATGAGCCAGAAAGCATTCAAATAGTAAATATTCAGATCACATTATGCTAGAGGCTGCAAAGATGGAGGTCAAGACCCTGGTCCTCAGAGGGGACAAGCCAGTTCTTTGAGCCTTTCTAAGAGCATTAAAAAATGTTAATATTATATGTTAATATTATATCAGCTGTTGTAGTGACTGACACTATCGGGGCCATTTTTGTTTGAGACATAGTCTCAACTATGTACCCTTGGCTGGCCTGGGCCTGTGGGACTAAAGGCATGTGTGCCACCGTGCCTGACTGGGTCGTACTTTTTAACATCCGTTATATTCCAAGCAGTATTCTGTGTCCTTTGCATTTATTCCTTTATTTCGTTCTCACAAGGTAGGTTTCACCACTATCTTATTTAAAACAGAAAACAAGGCTTGAGAATGAAGTCATTTGCCCTAAAACATAAAATTTGAAGAGGACAGAATAGAAATGAGACTCTAAAGCCTATGCTTTCACACTCTACATTTATCATCTATGAAAACATGTTTTCTTTTGTTTGGTGAAAGTATGAACAGTAGACTGTCTTTGGGTTCCTACTGCTGGGATAAAGCACCATGACCAAAACAATCTGGAGAGGAAACTGCTTATTTGTCTTATACCTTTGCAGTTTACCATCCAGGGAGGTCAGGGCAGGAACTGATGTAGAGGCAACTGAGAAGTGCTGCTTACAGCTTTGCTCACCATGGCTTGGTTAGGCTGCTTGCTTATACTATCATTCAGGTTCACCGGCTCAGTGGGAACTGTCCTCAGTGAGCAGGACCCACCCACATCAATCATTAATCAAGAAAATGCCCCACAGAGTGCCCACAGGCCAGTGTGATTGAGCATTTTCTCAAGTGAGGTTCCCTTTTCCAAAATGACTCTAGCTATGTCAAGTTGACAAAACATCAGCCATCACAATGGCTAAAGACATCAGTTCTCTTAAAAACCTGGGATAGAGATGGAAAAGCTTTTCATCCACAGGAAACTATGAAGTCAGAGTTGATAAGCTGACTTGGTGAGACAGACTTCTATGCTAATTTCAGTATGGAGGATAAGTCTGAAAGTAAAGAGAAGTCAATTGGGGAGCAGGGTAGCCATACCCTACAGGGGCAGGTACTCGCTCTATCCTTTACTAAGTCAGTCAACTCTCCTGTTGCTAAGTGCATCAGAATCTCACCAAACTGAGGGCAGTGGATGGATAAAGAGGATCTAGAATTAGAAAGTTAATATTGAAAAAAAGAACTAAAAAGAAAGTCACTGGGCTTAGTGGTTGTGTAAAAGTGAAAACAACCTAGCAAGTCATTTTCAAGACACAGGCTTTGTGTTTGTTTTAAAGGACTTCTATACCAGAGCATCGTTAGCACACAGGCTTGCATCAATCACCTCGTACATCATCTTGGAACTCTGTCATTTGCACCCCTGCTCTCTTTCCACGTCAGCGTGTGCTAGTTAGGGTTCCTATCCAATTGTGTCCTATTGTTGTGATGAATGAAACACCATTGACCAAAGCAACTTGGGATGAAAGGGTTTGTTTGGTTTACACTTCCACACTGCTGCTCATCATTGGAGGAAGTCAGGACAGGAACTCAAGCCAGGCAGGAACACTGATGCAGAGGCCATGGAGGAACATGGAGGCCATGCTGCTTGCAGTCTTATTTATCATGGCTTGTTCAGACTACTTTCCTATAGAACACAGGACCACAAGTCTAGAGCTGGCCCCACCCACAATGGGCTGGGCCCTCCCCCATCAAGTGCTAATTAAGAAAGTGTTTTACACTCCTGCCTACAGCCCGGTCTTTTGGAGGCGTTCTCTTAGCTGGGCCTCCCTCCTCTCTGATTACTGCAGCTAGCTTGTATTAAGTTGACATAAAACTAGCCAGCATACTTCAGAACCATGTCTAAAGGAAGCTTACCTTATGCACAGCTTCTACTTGAGCTTTCAAAATATTACTCTTGAAGTCAGGAGGAACCCTCACTGCATTCAGTCCTGGGCTCTCAATGGCATTATTAAGACATTTCTCAGTCAACTTTACCACTTCTTCCTGAATGTTAAAAGATATGATCACTCTCAATAGGCCACAGTTATGCAGAAACAGGAATGCTGAAAGTTCATATTCAGACAACCAAGAAATAACATGCCTCAAGCAGCTATCTCCTGTTCCAGACACACCCAAGTCCTGTAACTATCTACCGGCAGATAAAGGGCTCCAGAATCAAAGGGACTGGCCCCTAGAGAGTCTAGTCTGAAATCCACCTGGAACAAATGTCAGCAAGTATCATATATTCTCTGTGAATGTTTTAATTAAAGCATTTTAGTAACTCAGTTGCTTAAAGACTGGAAATTATGTCCTGACCATTCATACTTCATGGTTCTAACTCTGGAGTTGTCACCAGTGAAGAAGATGACTTTTTATAACAAATTATTTGTAACAATGTAACAAATATGTAAACATTCTCAGACACACTGATGAAAATAATGCACAAATTCACTCAATAAACACTGTAGTTAAGAATCAGTTATTAGAAATAAATGAAGAGAGGCAGACTAATACATTTAAAAGAAATATAAGCTACCTGTATTACTTCCTATTTTGCTTAACTTAAATAGTAATTACCGATGGGCACAGGTCTCAGTACCATACCACCTTCCATGCCTGGGTGTATTTGATGTTCTTATTCCAATTTTGATGTTTCTCAATGTGGTCTCTATTTCAGCCTCTAGGTAGCACCCCAAAATCTGAACTTAAAATTTTTGTTTTTTGAGATATTCTCCCTATGTAGCTCAGACTGATCTTGAGCTGGTAATCTTGCCTCAGTCTTCCAAAGGCCGAGATTATAAGAATATACTAGCAGGTCTGGCTCTAAGTCTGAACTTTTAACAAGCTTTCTTATGAAAGCTTCTGATATAAAAAAGTCCAAAACTCACATTTTAAGACTTGACCTTCCCTGTAACCCGCCAGCTCCTACAGCAGGGGTTTGACCTTCCCTGTGACCTGCCAGCTCCTACAGCATGGGTTTGACCTTTCCTGTGACCTGCCAGCTCCTACAGCAGGGGTTTGACCTTCCCTGTGACCTGCCAGCTCCTACAGCAGGGGTTTGACCTTCCCTGTGACCTGCCAGCTCCTACAGCAGGGGTTTGACCTTCCCTGTGATCTGCCAGCTCCTACAGCAGGGGTTTGACCTTCCCTGTGACCTGCCAGCTCCTACAGCAGGGGTTTGACCCTCCCTGTGACCTGCCAGCTCCTACAGCAGGGGTTAATCCCAGTCCCCGTGCATATGCCCCTGGGCACTGATCTAGGGTCTTGTGCAACTCACCCTCTTCTCTTTTGGGTTTTAATTTAGAGACATGACCTCACTAAGCTATCCAGGCCGATGTTGAAATCATTGCTAGGCCTTGACTCTTCTGATTTAGCTCCCCAGGTATCTGGGATTATGGCCCTGAACACCAAGCTCAGGTCACAGTAATTCTCTATACCCTTGTACATTCATGGCTCATCCAAACATAGTGACCCCCCCACCCCTAGCCCCGCTTTCCTGAAGACGTGAGTACTTCTTAATCATCTTGTTTGCACATCACAACCATCCTCACTGCAAAGTCTCAAAACACAAGACATTAAAAAGAATAAAACTCCAACTAAACAAAAAATCAAACCACTTAATCTATTACTCTAAGACAGCCCAATAATGCTTTTTCATTGTGTTTATTTAGTTTTGAAATTATTGTATGTACTTATCTATATGTGCACGTGAGTGCAGTGGTCAGGAGAGGGCATTGGGTATCCTGGGACTGCAACGGCAGATGGTTGTGAGCTGCTATTTGGTGAGCCTCCATGTGGGTGCTGGGAACTCAACTCAGGTCTATGGAAGAGCTGCCAGTAATCTTAACCACTGACCATCTCTCCCTCAGTTTATCTTTAAAAAAAAAAACATCATAAGCCGGGCAGTGGTGGCATACTCCTTTAGTCCCAGCACTTGGGAGGCAGAGGCAGGCAGATCTCTGAGTTTGAGGCCAGCCTGGTCTACAAAGAAGAACTTCAGGACAGCCAGGGCTACACAGAGAAATTCTGTTTCAAAAAAACAAAAAACAAGATACCTTAAATTTTATTTATTTTTAAGAGAGTATCTCACTAGGTAGCCTGAAACTTACTATGTAGACCAGACTAGCCTGGAATTCACTGAGATATGCCTATTTCTGACCTTAATTTTTTTTCTGTGATTTATTTTTATTTTCTATGTATGAGTCTTTTTGCCTGCATGTATATATGTATATAACATGTGTGTATGGTACCCTCAGAACTCAAAAGAGGATATAAGAAAGTGGAGTTATAGATGGTTGTTATCTGCCACATGGATACATAAAATCACACATGGGTCCTCTGCAAGTGCAACAAATACTCTTAGCCACTGAGCCGTCTGTTAGCACCGCACTCTGGCTCAGCCCTCGTCGGCCCCACTCATTTCTCAATGCTGTCAGGCAAACTTCTCCCTTCCCTCCTACATATTCACACACCTCATCTTCTGAAATGAAAAACAGGCCGATTACGGTTCAACACAGACAGATTTCCCACCAAAAATGGGAAGGTACTGCTGTGCTGGGTAGTGTTTCTGTCAACCTGACACAGCTAGGGTTGTTTGAAAAGAGGGAATCTCCACTGAGAGAACGCCCCCATCAGACTGGCCTGTAGGCGACCTGCGGGCAGTTTGGTGATTAGTGACTGATGCTAGAGCCCTTGGGGAGATGCTCATGAATTGTAGAAGGAAGCTGACTGAGTAAGCTGTGGAGAAGAAGACAGTAAGCAGCACCCCTTACGGCTTTTCCTTTCACCACGATGGTAAACTAAGATGAAATAAATCCATCCCTCTCCAAGTCGTTTTTGGTCATAGTCTTTATCACAGTAACAGAAAGCAATTTAAGACAATGGTCTGGGAAAGAAGGTCTTTCTGGGAACGGAGTATAACAAGTAGACACAAAAGAGACCCCAATACCTGGCTGTTGACATTAATGTCAATGGTAGATCCAAGAGATGGCAGGGCACTCTGCTCTGTGTCCAGCTGTCTAAGCTTCTCGGTGTCAGCTTTTAATGCTGAAAGAAAAAAAAAAAAAAAAAAAAGCAAAGCTTCTCATTGGTCTGCCCGGCTGATAGCTCTATGAAGGTATACACCGACAGTCTGTTTTTCCTTCATTAGAAGTGGAATAATCAAGACGAACACAAAAATCTCCAATGACTTTTCTAATAACTCAATTATGAGTTAATCTTAGGGTTAGGCTTGCTGGAGTATGGCTTTAGAGACAGGTAGAGCATTATGAATTCAAGGCTGTTCTGGTCTACAGAGTGAGACTCTGCTTCAAAAAAAAGTTAATCCTAAAGCTAGGCATGGTTTCACAACCCTTGATTTCAGTACTTGGGAGGCAGAAGCAGGCCGATCTCTGTGAGGTCAGGGCCAGCCTATCCATCCATCCACCCACCCATCTATCCATCTATCCATCTATCCATCCACCTACCCACCCACCCATCCATCCATCTATAGTTTAGAGAACCATTTCTCACTATCGATTTTCTTCTTGTCTTTTTGGTAGAGAAATATAAGACTGCTCAATTCAGCACTACAGCATCTACATACACCCAAGAGAGACAGGCCCATTATCGTTTTAACCTAAGAATTGGATGATGGTTACATTTCTTCTCCCTCCCTTCCTTCCTTCCTTCCTTCCTTCCTTCCTTCCTTCCTTCCTTCCTTCCTTCCTTCCTTCCTCCCTCCCTCCCTCCCTCCCTCCCTCCCTTCCTTCTTTCCCTCTCTCATTCTCAAGACGCCATCTTGGAGAGACTGTGATACTAGATATTTGAACAGCCATTAAAATACCTTAAAACTGACCTTTTCAAGGCCAGCCTTAGAGACTCAAGGAAAAAAAAAAAGAGAGAGATGGAACCAAATGGAGAATGTTCTTATGAGTGCATCATTTTGATCTGGATATTTAAAACATACCCTGTACTTTGGTTTCTCCTGACCCCTGGCATAGGACTTATAATGCTGACAGCTTTTGCCTTTAATTCTCCCTCACATTTATTTCCAGGCAACAGCCAAGGATTTCCTTTCCTCCCCATGCCTGGCAGTAATTTAAATAAAACGTCTGGGGCACTCTTGTCCTTTTCCAGCTAGGCCCAAGGGCCTGGGACCTTGTCTGCCCACATTGGACACCGCCCTAGGCCTATCATGGCGGTGAGGTTCAGAGTACATGGGTGAGAGAATGAGGAGAACAGGAGGCACAAACTGCCTGACAGCTTAGAGTAAGAATATGCCTCTGCCCCTCAAGGGAACCAGTTTCTTGACTGAAAGCCAGAAATATTCTTGCTAGAGATGCCAGAAGTGCTTGGGAGCTCTGACTTCTAATCTGGTTTTTAATAATTCAGGGTTACCTCTTCAGAGAAGATAATATTAGAAAAGATAAAGGCTCATTAAAAGAAAACTTCTAGTCAAGAGAATGTAATCTCTGGCCTAACATTCAAGTTGGTCCAGGTCAATTTCATGGCCTAGGACCCACCATGGCTAGGAAGCTAGCTCACCTTAAGCCATGATAACACATTTCCCGTGTGTGTTAGGGGCCTTGTCCCAGGTCAGACCACTCTCAACCAACATTTCCCGTCAACTTTAACAATAACTGACTGTTACCAGAGATGGTAGAAGGTCGGTCCATGCTGGCTGAGTTTAAAAAAAAAGAAGTATGCTTGGGGGCAGGGGCTTGCCAGAAACAGTCTTTTCTTACAAAGATGGGCGACTGCCCAGAGCCAGTATTTAACAAAGCTCCTCCACTTTCTGAAACTCTTGCATACACGACTATCTGCCAGACTCCTGGATGCCAAACATTCCTGAGACTTGACTCAATTACCCTTTCCTCTGGCACTATCTAGGAATTAGCAAATCACGCCAGACTGTACCTTGCAAGCTTTCACCAATGAGGTGACACAGTTAGCACCCAGTGACGGGATAAAAACTAGGTGACTTTGCTACTCTGGTGTGCTTGCTTGCTTGCTTGCCTGGTCTGGGTGGTAGAGCACCCTTTACAAAAGCTGTGTTGCTGAGCTATTGTTGCCTTGTTCATGTGTCTCTGTGTGATACCAGGAGTATTCTTTTCCAAATTACTTACATGAATCCTCATTTTCATACTATAACCATTATTAAATACACAATCCAGAGGACAGAAAGTCTGAGAATATAAAGCGGGCGTAAGAATATATGCTTGTATTACCAACACCTTGATGGCTGGGGCAAGTGAATCACTACAAGATCAAAGCCAGCCTAAACTACATAGCATGTTCTTGGAGAGCCTGGCCTATATACTGAGACCTTCTGTCAAAACACAGCAAGACCAAATAGACTTTCATTTTCTAAAAAGAATTTGTGTGTATGTATGGTGCATATGCATGTATGCATTTATATGTGTATGTGTGCACACGTGTGTAGTACAGAGGCTAGAAGTCAATGTTAGCTGTTTTCCTCTAACACTTTTTTTTTGAGCCAGGGTCTCTCTCTCAACTTGGAGCTCACCAATTTAGCTAGACTGTCTTGCCAATGAGCTCTGAGGATCCTCTAGTCCCTGCCCTTCCCCCTGCCATGCTGGGGTCATCGACATGTGCTGTCATGCCTGGATTTTATGTGGATACGAACTTTGGATTCTTATGTTTTAGTGGCATAAACTTTACCAGTGAAGTCATCTTCCCCACCCCCAAGACTTTCACTCTTAAAATAAAAGGCACTCACTAGTCTCACTTATTGACTTCAAGCAAATGGTATAATACAAACTAAGTTACATTAATGAGATCTCTATACTTTGGAAGAATTTCTTGTTCCAACACTTCCATAGCATTCAAGCCCTTCTTGAATACTTTCTATAATGAGAAACACACTAATTCTTAGGCATCTATATCTAGGGTATGGCAGAAGAAACTTAAAATATTTTTCTTATATTGATACAAAATTTGCTTTTCTACACTTGTAAATTTCTCCTCTACACCAGTAAAACACTATAAATTACTTCATATATGACTTCAAAGTATAAGAGAATTATCATATCTAAATGTTTATTTATTATTATTATATGTGCATGACGTGTGTGAAAGAAGTGTACCCATGCCATCTTAGATGTGTGGAGGTCAGGGTACAACTCTGCTGAGTCTGCTCTCTTCCACCTTTATGTGGGTTCCTGAGATCAAACTCATGGCTTGTGCAATAAACACTTCTGGCCGAGCCACCTTACTAGCCCCTTGTTGGATCATTATAGGACCAGTACTTCATCATATCGTGTTCTCCTAACCTAATGCAATCCTCTAACAATGACATACTCAATAATTGTTTGGCAATACAATACTGTACAATAAAAGAACAATTAAACTTTAAAAATTTCATATAACAGACATAAGATAGAGTATAAATAAAAATCCCATCTCCGTACAGAAGACGTAGAAGCTGGGTGTGGTAGCACATGCATTTAGTCCCAGCACTTGGGAGGCAGAGGCAGGCAGATCTCTGTGAGTTTGAGGTCAGCCTGGTCTACAAAGCAAGTTCTAGGACAGCTAAGACTGTTATACAGAGAAACCCTATTTTGAAAACCAAAACCAAAACCAAAACCAAAGGGGGATAAAACAAAACCCAAGATGTAGAACAGTCCTTTGTGCCAAGGAGTCATCGTATTTATTGAAGAGATCAACTCTGTCTGTGTGAGTCTCTTTTGGCCTTGTGGACTATTGACATTCCCTCATAGAAGGGGAGGTGGGTCACTGATCGTCATCTGAGTATCCAGGCATTCCTCCTAACCATTTGGATACATTTTATCCTATCTGCACAAGGGCCGAGAAGATCCCCACACGGATCCATTACAATGGCTTCTAGGGCGCTATCAGTCATGCTGGATGCAGATCTTCCGGTGTGGCTGCTTCAGGGTTACCCGTAACGTCTCACTCCCATTCGGTATGCAAGTCCAGTAGACTCACTAGCTGCCCTCTGTGAACTCTGGTGAGTCATACTTTGGTTTGACTTGGGAATCTTATGAGAAGGGATGAGATTGTGTCCACATCTCAAGGAGGAATTCTCCTAACAGGACACTATTTCTCCTCTGATCCTACAAGTGCTGTACTTTAAGACGGTCTTGCTTCTGACATGATCTAGATCCTGACGGCTTGGGTTTGTTATCTTCTATCTTTCTTAGTTAAGGAAGAGCAACCATTTCTAACAGAAGGTAGAGTCCAGGGCAAGGTTACCAAAATTAACCACCTAAAAGAAATTATGGCAGAGAAAACAGTAATATCTGACAAATGGTAATGGAGAATGGCCTTTTATTTTCTTAGTTTTAATTATGTGTGGGAGTGTTTGTGTATGAGTAGGTGCATGTGTGTGCAGTTGGCCTCTGGAGGCCAGAGCTGATGTATGGCCCTGGAGCTGGAGCTACAGGCTACTGTGAGTCACCTAATTAGAGGTTCCGGGAACCAAACTCAAAGCATATGTGCACTTAACCTCTAAGCCATCTCTCTCCAGCCTTGTGAAGAATGTCCGATAACTTACTGCTTTTAGAAAAACTAAATGACACTACTCTGACATTCCCAACATAATTATTTAAGCCTTGCTGCACAGTTTAAACATTTCCGTAAAGTGTTAGCAGGCCTGCTTGGCAGGGTATCTGAAGTGCTCGCTTAAGATCAGCTCCACTTGCCAGTGGTTCTTCAGTATGCTCTATGAAGCACAGCACTGGTCTTTCTCTAAGACTCTCATCCTGAATGACGAAGTACCACTGTTGTGCTTTAAAGATTTTAGGTGGCAAAGAGATGGCATCTAATTTTACGTATGACAAAACCAAAAGTGTCAAGAACTATAAACATGAGCCTCCTGAAAACGAACCCTATTACACTGACCTGCAACAGAAAAGTCCTGTTTAAAACAATTTTAAACTTTACATTTTACAATCAACCCAAGCTTGCAAATACACAAGTATTTTCAATGAGCAATTTACTTTCTACTCTTTATTCCCTGAAAATTAAGAAAAACAGCATTCACTCTGCATCTTCTTTTTGGCAAGTAGGCACTAATAGCCAATACTTCTAGGAGCTCAGAGATGCTGAAGATAAACCATCCCCTCCATCTTGTGCCCCAGAAGCCCTTTGGAGAGACTGTCAGAGACAGAGCTTCACTGTTCACAGCTAGCCTGGCCTGAGACCACGTCACCCAGGCAGCCTTACGCTCACGATGCTCCAACTCCGGCTTCCATTACCTTCTTAATTGTACTCAGAGAACAAGGACAAGCCCAGAGTGAACAATCAATATGTACAGTCCACCAGGATATTATAAACCTAGTAATACTGTATTATCTTAGACTTTCCCTAGAATTCTCCTTAGACCAAAAGGCAAGAGGATTTAAATATTCTCAACTAAGCTATCAGACGCAACATTTTTTGGAGGAAGCAGTTTAATTATCTTGATTCAAAAGGAGATGTAATCAGAAGGTGGCTGGGGTGGGTGACAGCTCATCAGGTAAAGGAGTTTTAATCGATGCCTGAGGATGTGGGTCTCAGTTTGATTCCTGGAACTCATATGCCACCATGTGAGCAGAGACATGACCCTCAATGTTGCCTCAGATCTCCACACACATAATACCCCATCAAACACATACATGAAATAAGAATGTTTTAAATGTCATAATTACAGACCAGGTACTTACTCTCACATTCAGCTTTGAGCTCCTCTAATTCATGTGATCTTCTGGCTACATTAATGCCATCAGGTGCTGGAGATGGTGCCGAAGTCTCTGATGTCCTTGTTACATCACCAGTGGTTGTTTCTAGTAAGTCTGGGCTATTGAGCAAATCAATGTTCAGGGGCAAGCTGTAAAAGTAACACAAAGTTTGCTTAGACCAGTAAATATATCATTAGAATACAAACAAAAAGCAATATTGAAAAACATTAGTTGAAGAAGAGTTTTATTGAACTGGCTTAATTCACCTTTCAAAACCTTTGGATATACTTTTTCCAGTCAAGGTGGAGTAAAAGGGAATGGTATCTCACCTGAAATACCGCTAGACTCAAGAAACAAGAAGTAAACCTTACGACTACCTGGAGAACATGTTCAGGCCACTGTGCAGAGGTGGGACAGGAGGCAGAACAAGGGACTATCTTAGGTATCAGGAAAACATGAGTTTTCGGGAGATCAAGGTAACCACAGATCTGTGAGCAAACATCTGGGTTACTAATGAGGCACACCCTTGGTTGTGTCCTTGATGGTGTTTCCAGACCAGTTTAGCAGAAGGACACCTGGAACGTGACCAGTACCAGACCATGTGATCCCAGAATGAATAAGGGGCAATGGGTTAGAGAGGTGGTTTATAGGTAAAGCACTTGCCTTGCAGGCATAGGGGCCTGAGTCTGGAGCCCTAGAACCCACACAAGGACAGATACAGTAGCAGACAAAAAACATTAATCCCAATAC
The DNA here is from genome assembly GCA_028551405.1 of Uromys caudimaculatus. Classification (NCBI taxonomy): domain Eukaryota; kingdom Metazoa; phylum Chordata; class Mammalia; order Rodentia; family Muridae; genus Uromys; species Uromys caudimaculatus. Next base: position 67,528,299 of record CM052711.1, on the reverse strand, counting down.
TCTTACCAAAAGATGCAAAACAGAGACAGGAGCATCTTAATGGCTAGCTAGCCTAGAGTGTGTGATGATCAGTAAGAGACTCTATCAGGACGCAAAGTGAGCACTGACACCTGAAGTTGTCCCTTCAACCATACTTACACACAAAAGTGCACACCAATTACAAAAATAATAAATAGAAAGAAGGGAAGATGGAGAAAGCCAGCTGAGCACTGGCATTCACCTTTATGTTTGTCAGCACCATGGACCAAGCTACTCCTGCCAACATGCTTACACTACAGATGGGCTGCATTCCTCTGAACTGGGAGTCCAAAGAAATCCTTCTCTCCTTACTAGCATCTGTCACAGAAAGAGATCAAAGGCTGAGTGCTGGAGGAGCAAACTCTACAGCATCCTGGAGATGGCCAGAGGCATGAGAGAAACATAATGATGGCGCTTATTAGACAATCACCCTCCAGGCCTGGGAAAGAACTATTTAAAGAGATTAGAGGAAAGTCTTAAGGGTACTCACCTGAGCCACAGTGTGGGTTTCTACTGATAAGAGTGAAAACATAATTCACAGAGCACTGAACCATTCAGGAGCACATTGTCTTTGTAGTGGAGAACACTAACCCATAGAAGCACTATGTGTGTAGCAGACCCACCTAACAACCCATAAAATGAGATCTAATAGGCTCAAACTATTACCAGGTAAACCACATTTGAAAATACCTCAGAAGACTTAAGGACAGCCAAACTATCTGGTAAGCAATAAAGTAAACCTCTTGTCAGACTACTCAAAGGGCACCAGCTATGCATAGAAGCAGCAGAAAAGCATAGGAGAATAAACAACTTATCCCAATTAAGATGGTTAATCTTGATTTTAACTTGATTGAACCAAAACACTTAGATGAACTACAAATATGAACAGACTACTGGAAGACGGAACCTGGCCTGAGTGGGCAGGTCACTTGGGGCTGGTCTTAAAGGGCAGCTCTTGTCCTGGACCTTTACTGTTCTTGGCAGGGATGGTGTGAACTGCTCTGCTCTACCATGCCCTCCCCAGGACAATGGACTGAAGCCTGTGAAATCAGGAATAAAACAAATCTCTCCTTTAAAGTTATCTCAAGAGTTCTGTCACAGTTATAAGAAAGCCTAGTTAACAGACAGCTAAAGACCCGAGGCTCTAGAATTCCTATTTATAGCTCATTTTTGACAAGACAAATCAATGGGAGAAAGGACAGTTTTATTCAACAAACTGTACTATCTTGGAGGTTTTAAAAAAGTGTGTGTGCATGTATGTGTTTGAATCTGTGCAGACATGTTCTAGACTGTGAGTAGCAGGCACAAGTGTGTATGATTCTCACGTGGAGGGCAGGTGACCTGGAGTGTCAGCCTTTACTTTCTACCTTGCTTGTTACTGTAAATGCCAAGCTTCTGAGTGTCTCCCACCTCACCACAGGAGTGCTGGCACTGTGCAGCAGCTGGAGGCTAATGCTTATCCCCTTGCACCTAGTTGTTTGAGACGGGGTCTCTCACTGAACCAGCACCTTACACATCTGGCTAGCCGGGCTAGCCAGTGAGCTCTAAGGACCCACCAGCCCTGCCCCCGTACCTACCCACCCAGCGCTAGGGTAACGCATACATATCAACATCCTCAGCTTTTCTGTGAGTTTTGAACTCACATTTTACTGACTGAGCCATCTCCCAGCTCCAATTTCAATTCAAGTGGATGTCTAGCTGACTCAACACCTGCCATCCCAGTACTCAGGACACCAAGGCTGGATGATCACCTTAGTGACATCATCATAGTGGGCTTGGGTTACATACACAGTGAGACTCTGTCTCAGAGACTGGAGGAAAAAAAGAAATAAACACGTCGACCCGATGGTGCACACCTGTAATCCTAGCACTTGGGAGGTGGAGGCAGGAGAATTGGGAATTAGAGGCCAGTCAGAAGTGTATGTCTTCTACAGTTAAACAACAACAAACAATATTAAAGGAGCAGAAATTAAGGAAAAAGACAGATCAGCTTAATATAAAAAATAAAAAACCCAGTAAGAGTAAAATAATGACAAATGAACTGAAAATATATTTATAAATTATATCTAAATCTATATATAGATATATAGATATAGATATCTCTACTTACAAACAGGAGAAAAGGGCTATCAGGTTGCTTTTTAAAAGGGGAGTGTGAGTGATACAGGCCTTTAATCCCAGCACTCAGGAGGCAGAGACAGACAGATATCTGTGAACTGGAGGCCAGCCTGGTCTACAAAGCAAGTTTCAGGACAACCAGGGATACACAGAGAAACCCTGTTTCGAAAAACCCCAAAAACACCCCCCCCCAAACAAAACAAAAAGGGGTGGGGATAAGACTCTAAGAAGATGCAAATGGCTCTTAAACAAATACCAGTGGTTCTCGAGGAAGACTTAAAAGTTAACTGCACTGAAAAGATCCACCCTTAGTTCCCCTTGTCATTGTTTGTTTGGGGGCCAAACTCAGGGCTGAGGTACAGCTCCAGGCGAGACAACCATACGTTGTTGTACACTCAGTGCAGCCTCAATAAAACATAAAGAAAATGAAAACACCCCTCTTAATGTTCACATAAGCAACCCTCAACATTTGATGACGCTCAGTTAGCTCTGTAAAAGGGTAGACTCTGCCACTCAGATGTAGAACCCAATGAGAGTGATTTCCTGCCCTAGCTGAATGTACACTGCAAGACAATTCTTTGTCCATTGTAGGTAGAGAAGCCAAAATGTTGGACACTCTTGACCTAGACTAATTAAAATGCCTTCACTACCAAATCAATACTGTAATCACGGGAGAACGACCCAGACCCACCTCAAGTATTCGTGAAGCAGTGCTAGCTTATTTCCAGTCTACTAAAGGAGAAACGGGCTGGGAGGCAAAGTGCAGCAGGGACCCAGCAATTCTGAAATCAGCACACTGTCCACATGGGAAAGTACGGAAACCCTGAGTCAGCAGGGAGATGAGCCTCAGCAACAACAACGTACCCAGGGATAAGAACCTGGAGAGAGGAGCCACACACGGACTGGCTTTGGATTTATCAGTTTGAATTTGTGACTCAGACACAGAAACCAGTTCTCTGAGTCCAGAACCTGTGGATCCAAGGCAGTAAAGACTAGACATACTGGTCAGACTGTGGCGCTAAAGACCACACCAAAATCAGTGTCATAAAGAATGGCTGATAGCATCAAGTGCAGAAACTCTGGTACTAATATAAGAAAGCCCTGCAAACATTTGGGGACAGCTTCACTGGTACTAGGGAAGTTTGACAGAGCTCCCACTAGCCAAACTTGAACAGTTTTCTCAAAATGGTAAGTCATGGGCCACCAACAATACGTTGAATAAAGGAGTTCATGAAGTTATGCATAACCAGACAGAGCTTTAAAAGTTCTTATTATACCAACTTACCAGGTTAGAGTGACGCTTAGCCAATCATGACTTTGCCACCATCACAAGTGATACCCAAGTTTTTACCATTAGGTTACATTAGTTTTATTTTTTTATCTTTTAAAATTACACTTTAATTTGTTTACTGTGTGTGCCATGGAGCAGGTGTGGAGGTCTGAGACAATTTGCATGGGATCAGTTCCCTCCTCCCACCATGCGGATCCTGGAGATGGAACTCAGGTTGCTGGGTTTGGCAGCATATGCCTTTACTGAGTGATCTTGTTGGCCCTAGGTTCTATCTTTGAGGGAGAGAGAATATTAATACAACACATGTGGTAAATTTATTATAAACACAGGTTAACTTGATGGATGGACTGGGCAGATGGCTCAGAGGTTAAGATCACTTACTGCTTTTACAGAGGACCTGGGTTCAATTCCCAGCACCCACATGGGGGCTCATGACCATCAGTAACTCCAGTTGTAGGGGATCTGTCTTCTCTGACTCTTCAGGCAGCAAGCATGTACGTGGTACACACACACAACAAAAATGCAAACAGAACACTGCAACTGCCTCCAGGATGTATAAAAATTGAGTACTGTGTTTTCCCCTTAACCACACCCACTGAAGAATCTGCACGTGGAAGCTTATGATTTCTGCAAATTACTGTCAGGAGGAAAATCCACTTTCACTCCTATTTCCCTACACAAGGAAGTCTTCAAAGGAGGAGTCAGCATGCTACTCTCTTCTTTAAGATCTACTGAACTCCCAGCTGTGACAGCCCTGGTACATGAGGGCCAGGATCCCTTGCTTAGTCCTTCAGAGCTCTTACAAACCACAAGCTTCCTTGACTAAGCTCCACCCATCAGTTTCCACTCTGGTCTTCAACTGTCACCACTTTCCTTTCATCTCAGAGACCTCTGAACTAGGGGCCTTTCTGCCTGGAATACTGTTTTCTGTGGGTCACTCCTTATCTCTACCTCTCAGGCTGTAGTAACTCACGATGACATTACCTTGTTACTGTCTACTTAAAATCCCGGCATCCCCATCTGCTTGTGCACTAGCATGTCACTGTTCTAGTTTTAGAACTTAAGATAGTACACAGACAAGAAATGTACTTAACAAGCAGCACTGAATTCCCCAGTACTGAGGATTGTACCTAGGGTCTCATGCATGCTAGGCAAAGTGCTCTACCACTGAGTTATACCTACCTTCCTAGTCCTCATTTTTCTTTGTGAGACAGGAAGTTATTAAATTGCTTAGGCAGGTCATGAACTTGCAATCCTCCTGTCTCAGCTTACCAAATAGTTCATATTACAAGCCCAAGCCACTTGACTCAGTTTGAGTTACTAATTCTGATATGTAATTAAATGAGAACTACTACTTAGGCATGTGATAAAAGCCCTGGAAACAGCGCATTTAATGGTTAGCGCTGGGGAAAAGAAAAAGGTTCTGGGACTATCTCTGAGCTGACACTCCCGGCTAGGACTTCTAATGCTGCTATGGCAGTGCATGAGCAGGCTTTTATATGTACAGCTATGTGTCTTCTATTCTCTAGGTCATTGAGATATAGGGTGTGAATTACCAAGTGAGATGATAACACTTTACCATCTTCATGGCCCAACAAATCCAGGGGCTCACAGGCTGTGTAGCCTAGCGGGCAGGTTGTAGGTTGGTGAGAGTTAAGTCTTTTTAAAAAAGGGTATGTATAGAAACATACATGGCTTGGTTAACTTCTTTAAAAGTTGGGACCATATCTCAAGATATTTAACTGCTTCTTCCTTCCTCATTAGAAGCATAAGCCACTAAGGAAGGGAGGGAGAGAGAGAGGGAGGGAGGGAGGGAGGGAGGGAGGGAGGGAGGGAGGGAGAGAGGGAGGGAGAGAGGGAGGGAGAGAGAGAAGGGGGGGAGAGGTGGGGGAAAGAGGAGGACGGAGGGAGGAGATAGCCCTGCAGAGTTGGTTCTGTCCTTCCACCTTGCTGAGGGAGAGCACCTCTTGTCTCTGCAGCTGTGCTGTGTACTCCACCCAGCCTCTCCACAGCCATCTTTCTAAAGCACAACATCTGCTGCAGTCTATCGCTCTCCACTCTAGGCCCCACCAAGACTGGCGTCAAGTGGTACACAACCTGTGCGGTTCTCAGGCTATCTGAATTGGAGGTCTCTGAGCTGTCTTCCGAATAAATAACACATATTCACCACCATTTACACAACTTTCCTCAACTATAGACACCTTGTATTTTGCTACTTTAAGGGTTTTTGTTTTTGTTTTTGCTAGAAAAACAAAATTGTAAAAAAGTATTTTTTCTTACTATAGACTTCAGAGCCTTCTTACCTTCAAGCTCCTAATTTTCTAGAAGGCCTTGTTTCTCTAATGGCATATATTTATAGCAGGCATTTGTAAAGCTGCTTGTCTCCAGCTTGGAAATTTCTCGAAAGAAAAGAGTTTGAGTATATTTTGCATGGCATTCATTCATTCAGCCAGTCATCCAAAGATTATGTACACAGTTCATAATCTCAAGACAATCAAATGCTTTCCTTTAATGGAACTAACAATCTACTAAATATAGATAGGAAATCCCTAAACATACTGTATAAGATGAAGTGAGGAGAGCCGGGCAGTGGTGGCGCACGCCTTTAATCCCAGCACTTGGGAGGCAGAGGCAGGCAGATTTCTGAGTTCGAGGCCAGCCTGGTCTACAGAGTGAGTTCCAGGACAGCCAGGGCTACACAGAGAAACCCTGTCTTGAAAAACCAAAAAAAAAAAAAAAAAAAGATGAAGTGAGGAGAAAAAAAGGGTGAAAGGGACTATAATGCCAAGATTAAGGGTGCACACAATTATTTCAGAGTGATCAGGAGAGATTACTGATAAGAAACCTAATGACATGGGTTATTAAATAGAAGTCTTGGTGCTCGGTGTGGGATGCTTCCCTATTGTAGGCCAGGAAGGGCCAGAGACCCCCAAACAATATAGGCTTTTGCCATTGCTCTTAGCCATTCAGAACTAGACCCCTTTGTTTGTTTTCTCAGAGCCTTGCAACCTAGGTATCTTCAACAAAGGGGTCTAGTCCACTGCTGGCTGGCTTACATGGTGCCAGAGGTGCTATGTAGCTACCACTAGGGGAGAAAAGTCATCTAAGGTTTTCCCCAGTGGTACACCTTGCATGCTACATACTGATCCACTACACAAGGTACGCACACTGGTGCAACAGTGTTATGAATGTTTTGGCGGTAACCACCTCTTTCTGATCACATCTGGAGCTTGTTCCACAGAAGGATGTCATGGGTGCTACTGCAAACCTGGTCAGAAACTCAAAGCTGGATGGTGTCGTAGACCCTGAGAACCCACTCACTGTTAGTTTGCTAAAGGACACGCTGTCAACTGCCTTCTAAATACGTGCTCATTTATACCCATAGATCAGTGTTGCTTTCAACCTTAGAGTAGCTTATTTTCGTAGTGGGTAGTGATGAATATAGAGATTTGTAATTGGTCAGAGTGCTATGAGTAAGTGATTGTTGAGTGTGTGGCCTTAAATAGAATGTCTATATAACTCCCCCATCTGCAGGCAATCTTGTGGAACAGGGTCAGAGAGGACGTAAGAACCAGAGGGAGAGGTGTGCTGCAAAATGCTGTTTTCTGGACACTACACAGCGGTTAAACTCAAGACTCACAGGAGCTGGGATTACCTGCAATCAACATTCCACCACGGATGGGAGAGGGCACAGCGGCTCCCCCGGCTATGAAGCTATTGGTAATGAGTGGCTGCTGGCAGGGAGAGGCACTCACTCTTCAGGGTGCAGACTCTGGTTAATTTTCTCATTATCCAGTAAGTAACTCTATAGACTCATGCAAGCAAACCTAATTAAACACAGTGGGTTATCATTTTAAAAGAGAGGGCCATGGGAAGAGGGATTCCAGGAGTGGGATTATGTAAGAAAATTTCCAAGATTAAAAACCATCCAACCAACCCACCCACCCTGAAGGTGCTGGAATGCCCTATGTGAGCTTTAAGGTGAGAGGGGCGTTCAGCAATGAAGTACAAACAGGGAACGGTAGGAGTGAGGAGGCAAGGAAACACGGTCAGACCGGTGGAGAATCAGAGGAGGGAGATATCATGCTTACTACGGGAAAGACTGATTTTAGCTGGTGCTGAGAATACTAGACGGTTTGAGCAGAGGGCAGTATGTCTAAGATACGGCTGCCATGGCTACTGAAGAGAAAATCAAAAAACCAATTAGTAAGAGAACAGTGGCTGGAAGACCAGGTAAGAGGATGTTCCTGATAACAAACTGAAGCAGGGTGGCAGCAGGAGAGATGGCAGTGGGTGTGGACCTGACACATTTGGAGAACTCAGAGAATTCCCAGTAAGAATACAAAGAGGAGCAAAGGTGACTAGTAGCAAGCATGGAATCAGCAGGCCCCTCTGCCCGCCACTGTTGATTCAAAAGCTCTCGCCAGGACTGGCGATAGGAAAGTGAGAACTGATTTTATTAAGGCAGGAAAATCTGTAGAGATAGAAAACTAACGATGTCAAGAGACCGACTGCTTAATTTGGTATCTATTAAATCCCGGAAGCCATAGTATCAGCTCAGCATTTCCCCTTTAATTCATGGCTTCAATCTAATCACATGCAAAAGCCCCAATCGAAGGATACTCTGTGATGTATCTGGCAAGTCCTCTTTCAAGCACCATTAAAAACACAAAACACCTCCCACTGGAGGGGACTAACTATAGCATGGGCCCTTCAATTATACCCTGGAGCATTTAGGCAGAGACTAGCAAAACCTAAATAAATACAACCCTGTTCTATTTCTTACTAAATGAACATATAACATGGTGACCAAGACAGCACCGTGTACTGGAAAGCTAGTGTCTTAGGGTTTTACTGCTGTGAACAGACATCATAACCAAGGCAAGTCTTAACTGGGGCTGGCTTACAGGTTCAGAGGTTCAGTACAGTATCATCAAGGCGGGAACATGGCAGCATCCAGGCAGGCATGGTGCAGGAGAGGCTGAGAGTTCTGCATTTTCATCTGAGCTGCTAGCAGAACACTGGCTTCCAGGCAGCTAGGATGAGGGTCTTAAAGCTCATGCCCACAGTGACACGCCTACTCCAACAGGGCCACACCTTCTAATAGTGCCACTCCCTGGACCAAGTGTATACAAACCAGAACAGCCACTGTCAAAAACGTGAACTTCTTCTTCCATGGTTGTTAGTGAGACAAAGATATAAGACAGTGGACCAGGGGTTCTCAGTCTTCCCAGGGCTGCAGCCCCTTCATACAGCTGATGTTGTGGTGACTTCCCAACCATGGAGTTATTTCTGTTGTAACTTCATAACTATAATTTGCTAGTTATGATTCATAATGTAAGTATCTGATGTGACTTCTGAGAACCACTGATTTAGAGGTACGGCTGGATTTAACCAGAAGTGAACAGTGAAGACCAAGAAAAACTTAGGGCATACAAAAAAGTGAGTGTGCATAAGGACGGGAGGAGCAAGCTGTACTCCGGTGACAGTTAAATAGGGCAGCCTCGCCTCTCAAGCCTGACGACCTGAGTCTGACCCCGGAAGCCATACAAGCACAGAAGAGGGCCGACTCCCAAATGTGGTCCTGACCTCCATGTGTGCCATGGAATGGACTCCACACAAGAGTATTTTTCTAAAAGGTATCAAGGGCTGTACATGATGGCGTACGCCTTCACCCCAGTACTTGGTAGGTAGAGGCAGGAAGGCTGCTGTGAGTCCCAGGCCAGCCCGCTCTACATCCGTGGTTTTAAACCTTCCCAGGGCTGCGACCCTTTAATACATTTCCTCATGCTGTGGTGACCCCCAACCATAAAATTATTTTGTCACTACTTCATAACTATAGTTTTGTTATTGTTATGAATCCTAATTAAGGCCGGGCGTGGTGGCGCACGCCTTTAATCCCAGCACCTGGGAGGCAGAGGCAGGTGGATTTCTGAGTTCGAGGCCAGCCTGGTCTACAGAGTGAGTTCCAGGACAGCCAGGGCTACACAGAGAAACCCTGTCTCGAAAAACCAAAAAAAAAAAAAAAAAAATCCTAATTAATATAAATACCTGACACCTGACCACAAAGGTGGAGAACTACTGCTCTACGTAGTGTGTTCCAGGACAGTCAGGACTATATAGAGACCCCACCTCAAAAAAAAAAAAAAGAATCTATGATTTCCAAAGACCTTTCATTAAAAAAAAAAACAAAAAAACAAAAAACATAAAATGAAGCTAGGCAGTAGTGGTGCACACCTTTAATCCCAGTACTTGGGAGGCAGAGGCAGGTGGATTTCTGTGACTTCGAGGCCAGCCTGGTCTAGAAAGTGAGTTCTAGGACAGCCAAGGATATACAGCAAAATCCTGCTTCAAACCAAAGCTAAAACAGACAAACTTAAAATGAATTCCCTAGACCTCCATAGTTAATCTACTCTCTCATCCAAGAATCACCACCCACCTACCTACCTTCCTTCCTTTCTTTCTTTTTTTAATGCAGGGTCTCATGTAGCTCAGACTAGCCTTGAACTCGCTTGCTAGCTAGCAAAGGATGACCTGGAACTCCGCCTCTTCCTGCTGCTATCTCCCAGGTGCTAGATCACTAAGGCCACCTATCACCATATTTCCATGTTACTGCTTCAACAGGATTGTGAAATTCGATTGATAACCTAGAGACTCATAATTATCCAAATCTTTGCAGGTCTTTCCAAAGATTCACCAGAGGCTTGCTAATGGTGTCCCCAGAAAGAATCAGGGCAATTTGTTAAACTTAGATCTTCAAACTCCTAGAATCTACAATTACATATGAAGCCCTGGCTGGATCGCAAGCAGACCCGTTAGGCCCACAACACTCTTGGGTACTTTGCATGATCTCTCTCAAGAAAACCACACTATAAGGCAAACCAGCATTTCCCTTCCTAGTATTAACCCTTACTTTATTAACAAAGATCAGGCATCTGTAGCAAGATATTATTAAAGAATATGCAACTTGTTGCGAATTCTAGCCACAACTTGATGTATCTAGACTTTTCTTTAGAAGAATGAGTTAAAAAGTTTTTTTTCCCCCAACAGGCTATTGTTAAAGGTGAGGTACAAATTCACTATGGCACACAGACTCTGTGGTCCCAATCCTTGGAGAAGGCTGCTCTCCCGGTCAGGTTATCTTTTTCTTGCCAATATAAACACAATGCTGGCTAATTGTCAAGAACACATTGTAAAAAGTTCACTCAACTTCTGCCACCTCCAACTGAGGTCACAGCAAGCAGCGTTTTGGGAACACAACCATAGGAATTAATTAGTAAAAAAAAAAAAAAAAAAATCATGAGAATAATTCCTCCAGAAGAACAGAAGCATGTGTTCTAAACTCTCAGTAATAAAGTCACATATTTTTCAACTTAAAAAAAAAAATTTCCTTTCTCTTTACAAGTTCTGTTTCACTATCCCAAACTGTTCAGAGTACAAGTACTAATTAACAATGGACAAGAATTAATGAAAAAATGAAATTTAATATATTTTACACAGAACGTGATGTGCTTCATGTGCTCATTTCTTCTTTTGAAATTAATCTGTGTACATGTGTGTGTGTGGTATCAGAGGACAGCCTGTATGAGTTGGTCCCAGGGATCAAACTCAGGTCACTAGGCTGGTGGCAAGAACCTTTAAACTGCCTATCTTTCTGGCCATGAAGCCGTAATTTCTATACCACTGAGATTCATGTTCCAAAGATTAATGCTTCGTGCTTTTAGGTCAAAGCATTTTACATGTGAGTGCTCATAACAATTGTGGACAGAAGATATAACTAATGCTGTAGTATAATTTATATTAAAATGTATGAAGGACTGAGAAGATGCCTCAGTAGGTAAAGGAACTTGCCTCGCGAGCCTGGTAACCTGAGGTTAATTCTAGAAACCACAATAAGGTAGGGCAGAAATGACTCTCCAAGTATCCTGACCTCCACATCCCATGGAGTGCTCACACAATGATAAATAAAACTACAGTGTAAGAGAGGTACTACACTAAGAGTTACTGGAACCAACATTCTATTTTTACAAATCCCCAAGCTCTAATCTCGAAAATAAAATGAATTTATCTAATGTGGTATTATTTTCAAACCTAATGTCTAATAAACTGGAAATAACTGGGAATAGGATTAGAAAAGAAGAGCTTACTGGCTTAAACGTCAGAGTACACTCTCTGTGCTTATCCATGGCTGCGCCTAACAGTGCTGGGTAATAGAGAACACCCATTCCCAACCTCTTTGGTTCACACTTGTGAGTACAAAGGGGGCAGAAGTGGAACCAAGGCTGAGGGATGGGCCCCGTGCCAGGGACGCTGGCCTCCTCCACAGTAATTACCCTTCTTTCTCTTGGAAGTCAAGACTCAGGACTCCCCTTCTCAACCTCCCCCAGCTACTGATTGGAAAACAGATAAATTATTTACTTAGGGACATATGAAAGTAATCTAGCAACATTAACAAATCAAAACCATTCCCACACCAATCAAATGTGCAGTAATGCAAAAACAAACAAACAAAAAACCCAAATAAGCTAGGGATGTGGCTAAGTGGCAGAGCACTTACCATGTGCGAGGCTCGAGGCTGTATACCCAGCATAGGGGGAGGATATGTAAATTAACTATATTACCCTAAAAACGATCTTTCACTTAGAATATTTTTATATATGTTCTGTATATATGTTGTTTTTATATCCTGCTCTATTTACATAATAACTTTTACATCCCAGGTAATGCTGTCAATTATTCCCCACTCAAGAGTTCAACTTTTTTGTGGCTGACCTATTATTTTACCGTATGTGTGCACATTAGGGTAAATGTCTGTAGGTCACTTCCCTGCAAAAAGACATTTTTGGTTTTATTTTGTCTGGCCTGGAACTTGCTATGTAACTAAGCTGGCCTTACGCTTTCGCTCCTGTCTCCTAAGTCCTGGGATTGCAGCCATGTGCCAACACTCTCAATTTCACTATTTGAATTAAGCTGATAGGATACCAAACTGTACGTTAGCTTCTCTAAACCCAAGCATAGCAGTTTACCCTCTATGCCTAGCAGCCCTGGTGCCTGACAGCACTCTGACCTCATCAAACCTTGTGCTGACTACAGGGGCCTGAGAACCCTTCCTCGCTCTGTGTTTTCTTGGCATTCTTCATGACGGAAAGCATTTAATGACTCCCGCCTGCAATGGGTAGCAATGCAGGAAAGAATTTAACTGGTTATTCTTGAATTTCTTCTATAATAAACCAATATTTAATAATCTTCAAATTAAAAAAAAACAGGCATAAGATGGGATTAAAGTTTTTTCTGTAACTTCATTGAAAATGTGCATGTGATTACCTGTTCAAGATCAGAAAAATTAGATCATACTTAAAGACTGCTTATTAAAAAACCCCATGATGTTTGTTTTTCAGAGGGTCTACCACTCATGGCAATCTTCCTAGCCCACTCTCTCCATGTAGGAACCGCCATGTCCAGCACATTGGTTTTTTTTCCCCCTCCAGACAGGGCTACTCTGTGTAGACCAGGCTGGCCTCGAACTCAAGAGTTCCACCTGCTTCTGCCTCCCAAGTGCTGGGATTAAAAGTGTACACCACCACTGTCCAGCCAGCAGAAATGTTTTTAACCATAAAAACAATGATTACCAGAGTTCGTTTCTGAAGGTCATTGGATTTTCTCTCTCTCTAAACCATCCTGTTTATAAAAACACAACAGAACACAACCAATCTAATTAAAATGTTACAATTATATTCAATAACAGTAGGCAAAACACTGCTCAGAACACAAACATGGAGCTCTGTGTCACAACAGGGTGCTTAGGGAAGAAGTGTTTCTCTAGTCTAGATTATTTTTTCATTGGGACAGGGGTCTCACTATCTTGCTCAGGTTGACTTCAAACTGTCAAGCTTGAGTGAGCCTTCTAGGTGCATGTTAACTCCAGAATCTGTAAAGTTTTAAAAATGTCTTTATTTGTATGTGTGCACGCACAATTGTGGGAGGGCAACTTGGGGTAGTCCTTACTTTCTAACATGGGCATTCCAGGGGTCAAACTCAGGTCGCCAGGTTGGTGGCGAGTGACTTTACCCACTGAGTCATCTCTCTGCCTTCAAGTCTAGGGCTCTGATCGCTGGACAGAGTAAGATGAGAGCAGAAATCTATCAGAGACAATTTGTTTATTGAGGCTGAACTACTTGTAAATCACTCACTGCCCCAGAAAAATGTATTGCCATCTTGACACTAGCAGTCACAAGAGCAAATATTTACAGTATAGGCTGGATACCCCTTATCCCAAATACTTGGAACCATTTCAGTTTAGATTTTCAAATATTTGTGCATGCACACACACAAAGATTATGTATTTGTGAGATGGAACTTAAGCCGTGTATGCTTTTCATGTATGCGGCCGGATGGTTAAACAGAACTACTACTTTGGATTTGCTCACTGCCGCCTTTAAGTGCAACCAGAAGCAAATGAGGTCAGGTGTGAAACTGTTAAATCAATTCTCTGGAGGCTTACTATTTTAGACAGGGATGCTCAATGTATTGATATGACATTCTAAGCCACACAGGACACTTAGGAGACATGATTCTACTGCCCTCTGTCCTTTACTGTCTCTAACTTTCAACCCAGTTTTTCCTTTTAAATTTTATGAATAAATTATTTCATCACTAAGTTTCAAAGAAAAATCCATGATGTGATTCTGAACCATTCAAATTGAACACTATTGGTTATTTCAAATCCTAATAAAGAATGATCATTTCCAATATAAACTAAAGATACTACTGCTCAGTTACAAGCCTCCTAAAATTAGCATCTGCTAAGATAGACAGGAGGCAGGCATTTATTAGTGCCAGCTCTCAGACTTCAGGATTAGAGTTAATGTGATAAAGTCAAGTCATGAGACTTTCCACAAGACCAGGAAAGCCTTTTATTCATTCTGACTCATTTGTATCACAGAAATGCCTTTAACTATATTCATACTGACTAAATATTTTTATGGCACAAAGCAGAACTTCTTTGTTTAAAATGTTATGATCTAAATAAACACTTTTAAGAAAAGAAAAAAAAAAAAAAAGAAAAGGCTGGAGTGATAGATAGTTCAGCCTTTCGAGCACTGGTTCTCTCCAGAGGATGCAGGTTCAATTCCCTGCATTTACATGTCGGCCAGCAACCATTCACAACTCCAGTTTCAGAGGCTCCAATACCCTTTTCTGGCCACCGGAGGCAAAATACTAATGGGTACACAGACACAGAGACATACATGCATCCATTCACATAAAGTAAACAAGAATAAACAAGTCTTAAAAATAAAAAGGGAAGAAAACACCATAGAAATACTTAGTAGTTATAGTCTGAGTTATAAACAAAACAAAACAACAAAAAACCCTCAGAGGGTCATACATTAGTGCTGTTTTTAAAGCACACTAGATGGTGATAGTCCTGAAGATCAGGCTATTTAAGACATGCATCTGCTTTGATGTAGGATATACTAATATTTTGAATATCCATCCTATGTCTACAGTACATTTAAGCAATGATTCTCTTATATAATGAAAACCCAGACCAAGACTCGCCCATGAGCTTCATGCTCTAAGTGTTTTTGGTTGCCGGCCTGCCTTCTAGTGACAGCCCTAGTATATCTGCAGCTGCAGCCTCCTGTCAAAGCCCTCTCAAGTTTTCATTGCCCAGCAGAGAGAACCTACAGGATGAAGCCAACCTTCGAGTTAAGCAGGACAGGTTAAATATAACAAAGCTTTATTATTTCAAAGCATAAACAGGTCTGAATATAACCCTTCTCATTTCTCCTTATACAGTTTAAAGTTCAGAAATTTCTCTGTATGTTTCTCTTCTAAGCGTCTCAATCACCATGTACCTTTTCAGCTAATTTGCCTCCAGTGAGTTAAACCAAAGAGCTCGAATTAACTACATTACAAAGTTCAAAAGGACTAAAAGTGTAAAATATAGGCAATCCATCTCAAAATGGTAACACTTTAACTTCAGATTTTTATTTTAAAGGTTGCATGGGCCAGATTATGAGGGTGTTACAGATCTGAATGATTTGTCAAGGATTTCAAGGAGAAAAGAGTAACAAAGAAAGCTTTTCACCTTGCATTTGGTATAACCATCTGCACAGAATGTAACCATTCAAGTTAACTGTGAGTTAACCACCCAAAGACATCATCCAGACTTATCTTTCTACATGAATCACACTGTTATTGCAATTTCTAGACCTGTAGTAATAAAATGTTTATTTAAAAAAGTATGGTAAATTTTTATTAGACCGCAGATGCTTAGCTGAAATGAAGGCATGGGTCACTTTAGAAAGTAGCATATGAGAACAGAATCACTATAGCACCACAAAAGGCTGACACACTGTGACTCAACATGGCTCCTTTTGGGTGTACATTTGTGTCTTATCCTTTATAACTCAGTCTTACTTAGATGGCATGTGGATGACAACCGACAGCTCTTCATAAACAGGAACCTCCTGAGACGTTTTGAGTGACGTGTTAAATGCTAACATTATGAAAACCCTTCCCAAGGACAAAGTGGTGCGCACACCTTTTAACACAGCAAAGTCTGCCATGTCAGTGACAGCTCACGGCTTCTTCAGATCCTCTTCCCTTCCACAGCAGACAGAAGTCAGTAAGAGCATTGTGTAACCAGTGACTCAGTATGAAACAGATTCTCTCCAAAATTCCTAATGAAACCAGTCCTCTATATAAATGCCACAAAGTACATTATCGACCTAGATGACAGAGTCCCACGGCCTAAAAGGCGTAATAACTCATATCTCGGTCATGGCTGCACGGCCAGATAAATGAGCAGCATGCCGGGCTCCTGCATTCTTCACATTGTGCTCATGTACAGAGTCAGTGCAGTTTCTATATGCAGTCTGGGGTGGGGGCAAGGCCCTTGGGCTCCACTGGTTTCCACCACGTTGGCAGCGGTCACTGGTAGCAGAGAGCCTAGATGGTTGGGGAGTGGGGAGTACAGTTAGTCAATCGGAACAGAGAACACGGGTGTGCACAGGAGAGAGGCGGTGTGATCAGCATGCACCACTGTGGGGACGACACTCAAGCACAGCAGAGGAGGAAAGTCATAAAGGCACAAGGCAATGTGATGGGGACACACGTAGGAGTGTGAGTGAAGTGAATTAACTAATGGGACAAAGCCACAGAAGGCGAAACACTGCTATCTGTCCTGATGTTTCTGGGAACTCCAAGGTAGAAATGGTGGTTGATTCTAGTGAGGGAAAAAAATCTTAGTAGAGCTTTACTCAAATATTTGAAAATATTCTACTTAAGGACAAAAGCATATATGGAAAAAGAAAAATTATAAAAATGATCCTCAAAATTACAGATTTTCTTTTTTTGTTGTTTTGTTTTTGTTTGTTTTTTCGAGACAGGGTTTCTCTGTGTGGCCCTGGTTGTCCTGGAACTCACTCTGTAGACCAGGCTGGCCTCGAACTCAGAAATCCACCTGCCTCTGCCTCCCGAGTGCTGGGATTAAAGGCGTGCGCCACCACTGCCCAGCTAAAATTACAGAATTTTAAAAGGTATAATCCAGGAAACAAAATTCAGGAGCATTAAAAAAAAACCTGCCCTCAGATATCAAGCAAGTTTATATCAGTGCTCCAAATTAAACAACAATCAGATGAGATCAGGCATGTTCAGGGTGGTACAGGCGGACATAGACTGAATTAACAATAATCATTGTACCTTCTGTAATCAAAATTCATAGGAGCACAGACTGAAGTGCAATAAGCACAGATACAAAGCAAGAGGAATCATAAGCACAGGAGAACTGGATGGCAGACATGCATCCACATGCACACATGCAGGTCTGGGTGGAGAGACAAGAGTCCTCCAGTAGAAAGAAAACACCTCCCTAGTTCAAAAGCTAAACGTCTGTGATGCAACAAGGGCAGCACATGTTACATAATCACAAAGGGGATCATTCCAAAATATTAAAGGCATCCAAAAATCTAGATTTAAAAAAAAAAAAGTAGTAGTATTTTCCAAACTCAATAAAACATTAACTTAATTTTTAATCTTTTCTCCCCAGGACTTTTCAAAACAAATGAGGAAAGTATGTTGTATTAAGTGCTACCATCATTTTATTCCCATTGAAATTCAACTTGCTCATCAGAACTAATAAGCAAAATTCACGACCCTTGATTTAGAGTCTTTTAAAAATTTAGAAATTAAATTAGGCTTATGCTATGGTTTATGGATACAAGCTTTTCTCAGTTCTCTTTCTTTTTGCCGTTTGCTAGGGTTGGGCCTGGAACCCTGACTCACCCGAGTGTGTACTCTTCCCAAGCACTGGGTTACAGGCATGCCTTCTTTTGTTTTGAGCTAAGGTCTTACATTGTTGCTCAGGCTGGACTCAAGTTCCAGGCCTCAGCCTCTCAAGCACATACCACTGTCCACTGGCTTCCTGTTGTAAAGAAACACTGTGGATTCCAAGTGATATGAAGTACAAATTCTAAGTTACTGACACATCATATCATTCACCTAGTTAATGGTTTCATTTAGGATGCCAGAAAAAAAAAAGCTGAAGACTGAAACAGGAAATAAGTTTAAATTAAATTGGCTCCAAATTATCTGCCAGAAAGCAGATGTTCCTCCCATAGCCTGTGCTGCTCAATGCAGTAATCAGTTTCCAAATTTTATTCCCACTTTCTACAGGAGGACTGTTTTATATTCTTTGAAATCTAAGCATGCAGAAACAAAGAAAGAGGCAGATGCACTCTAAATTAAGGCTAAAGAATCAGCTCTAAGACATGTCAGCTGTAGTTCAGTTCCATGCTCTGCTAACGTACTCTTAGGCTCATCAAGTTTTTAGGGTCATCTCTACTCCATTTCAGCAAAGCAGGTGTCGGCACAACCATTATAAAAGGAGAGGACACACAGCTCCAAGATATTTCATTTTTCTTGAATCTCAAATTCAATATTCTCTCTAAAGGCTACATCAAAGAAACTGGTAGTGCCTAGCAAATCAAATTAAACAGATTTAAATATGTACTCATTAAAATGGAATTAAATAAAGATAGAATCATAACACAGGATGTTAACTAATCAGATTCTCACTTGGAATTAAAGTAAGACAAGCATACATTAAGACAGTTCTTTTACAGCTGACGATGTGTCACTATTTTTATGTGACAATGGGATTCGATGGTACATTATGGAGAATAACTGCTTGCCAGGGCTGTTATCTTCAGCAAGAAACTGAAACTTTTAATGTCTTAAATAAATACTATAACGTGACATTTGTAGACCTCACCTTTGGTACATGTATACAAATACACACCTAAAGTACCCTGGACCAGATTCCCAAAAGGACAAAAAGGAAAGGAAATTTTTAAAAGGACCAACCAAGGAAGGAAATCCTCTTTGATTTTAACTGCAAGTTACCCGGAACTGAAATAAAATATACCCACCCACCACAAGCAAAGTATCCTGTAGTTAGTTAAGCCAACAATACCAGTGAAAGAGTACACAGAACAGACCAGAAACAATCACCAACCGCTGCTGACCCACCACCATGCAGAAGAACTGGCTGCACAAAAAGCTGACCCAAACCTTGAGATCACCACAGAATCTCATTAGATTTCAGATATTAACAAATTAAGAGCAAGTGAAAAAGAGAAGACTCTCACAAATCATCCAAGTGCATTGAATAAACAGACACAGAGCCTGAACAGATGATATATCCATAGGACCACTCAGCCCAAATAATTTCTAAAGTACCCCTCACCAAGCCACACTGCTTTCTAGGAAAGCATGAACCCAACTGATTAAATCAAATAAGCCACAAAGTATCCATATTTGTGTGTT
Source organism: Uromys caudimaculatus (assembly GCA_028551405.1). Lineage (NCBI taxonomy): Eukaryota > Metazoa > Chordata > Mammalia > Rodentia > Muridae > Uromys > Uromys caudimaculatus. Next base: position 67,509,041 of record CM052711.1, on the reverse strand, counting down.
TACCATTTATATAAATATCTCTATTTCATTGGATTATTTCTCCAGCTCCTCAAGCTGGAATTTTTTAAAGACTTTAATCAGTCACTCCCAGACTTTATTAATGAAAGCAAAGCCAGCTGGGTTGTGTTCTGCCTTTAGACAACTGTCCTCCCTCCTCCATCCACAAAGCTGATGCTCACCATCCCTCTGAATGCTCAGTATGCTCCTTTTCAACTCACAAATATGAATAATTTGTTTTCAATCATACTTAAAGTGCTTTAAGATTATAGCTTAAATCTTAGAATATAATTATGCAAGCAATATTTTGGTTTAGGAAGTTAACAAACCATTTCCTGTCATGTTGGTCTGCTGCAGAATTCTGTGGAAGATTCTCTATCTCCACCAGCACAGGACCAGAGGATGAGGAAGAAGTGACAGGCACAGGAGACCTCACACCCCAAGCCTTCGGACAAAAGCATGAGGAAAGTCAAATACTAACAAATAGAAATACTAACATCAAGAAATACAATATTAAAATGGAGTGCCATCTATATAGTAAATAAATGCAGTCAAATGTGGGAAAACTGCTAATTAAGATCTACCATGACTGGACAGCTTCTGAGCCCAGCACAAAATGGGGGACTCCCTTGTTAGCAGGTTTTCTCCTTCTCCGACCTTGTCTGGGGATTCTAAGCCCCCATACTTGCCTCAAACCATACCAGCATCAAACTTGGAGTTCTCCATGCTAATGAGGTATCTAGATAGGTCCCTAGGTGTTGAGCCAAGGAGCTTCCCTTCCAGGGCATTCCTTCCCACAAAAGGTATTAATCCTTGATTCACTCTGAATAAGGTGCATGCATCCGCATTTGCCATCAGATGAAGCGGTCTGACCCTCAGGATCCCCAGGGGGTAGGCCTGCTTCATAATGAGCAGCTACATCTCCTGGAGGAGGTGGGCCTCCTCTCTTCCAGCCCCACCAGACTCTCAGCACTCACTCTTACTTGGAACCAAATTGGGCTCCACCCTTGTCTGGGCTGTGCCTTCCCCTTCCAGCCTGGTGCGTGGACACCCTGAGGGGCAGCTCTAACTGAGAACCCCTTTTCCAACTCCCAGCACTAAGCCAGTGGCACCTAGGTATACAGAAAAATGGGAACCACTGAAATCCTCCCAGACCCTGCCGTTTCCCACGCGGGAAAACAGGGACTGAGGACCCCCATTAGAGACTGTTTTAGGACTCCCAGTACTCGGGGTACCCCAGACACAGAGGCAGACACTCAGCCTGACAGTCAAATGTTTGAATTTGAATTTTATACACTAATTTTAGATAAAAAAATGAACATTCACAACTTACTGATGTGCCAAACTTATAGGAACAGAAAATGTTTTAAGAATTATCTGTTCTACTTACATTGTCTTAGTAAAACAGGAGACATGATGGGGATAAGAAAATGGACAAAATTTGTAAAAGATCACACATTACAAAAATGCAACTAATACCATGACAGGCACTGTAACTAACTGTGGGCTCTAGGACTTTAGAAACTCACTATTGTCTTACCTGTTGGGAGTCACTATTCTGGGCCGAAGCATTAGGAACACTGTAAAGAAGAGAAAAAAACCTATTAAAAAACTTATATATAAAAGTTTGGAATAAGGAAGGGAAGGGTGAAATGTAATTAAAATACAGTAAAAATAAAAAAGACAAACATGAACACAGACTCAAATCGTAACAAAATTGATTACAAAATGTTTCTTCAAAATGAATGTAAACTAAGTTCAAGGCTTAAAAACCCATATCTAACTTGCATAATAAAGTGCTACTTTACAGCATATTTTATAATTTTTACATGAAACCAATTATCAGTAACATCTCGTGGTTATGAATTCACCTCTCTTAGACCTAAGGTTAATATTGATATTAAATTGGTATTCATGCTTTGAAACTGAGTCACTGTTATCACCGAGAAAATAAGATCCAAAGGCATAACGACTGTAGCCTTTAGATAAGTCTGGCATATGTATACATGCACATATAGAGTCTACCTGCAACTTTTCATTAACTTTTACTTTTAATGATGTATAATTATATTTTTCTTTTATTACTAATAAGATAAAGCATTCTAAGTTAAAGAAATCCTACATATAATTTTTTTTTTTTTTTTTTTTTTTTTGAGACAGGGTCCCATTACATAGTCCCCGCTGACCTGGCACTGGCTAGGTAGACTAGTCTGGCCTCAAACTCAGATGCACTAGTCATTGACTCTGGAGTGTTGAGTTTAAGGGCATGTGGCACCATGCCCAGCAGCTTTACTTTCTAAGATTATACACACACTATCCAGAGCAGCACCAACAGTGTTAATGTTTTGTTCCAGTGAAACTGTTCCGGTGGTTTCTCAAGCTACAACTGTTACATTTACTATCACTTACTTTTCTTTTCTCTTCTTCTTTTTTTTTTTTTTGAGACAGGGTTTCTCTGTGTAGCCCTGGCTGTCCTGGGACTCAGAAATCCGCCTGCCTCTGCCTCCCCAGTACCGGGATTAAAGGCGTGCACCACCACTGCCCGGCTTATCACTTACTTTTCTGTGGGTATTTGTATTTTCCATATACGCAACTGCAACTGTGCCTTACATTACTAGTAATCTCCCATCACATGCTATCATCAGGTGCAGGAGCCAAACAGGGTACCGGGCGCTGCCATCCCAGCATCATTTATACTCGGGACCTTCAAGCTCCTCTCTTCAGATCTCTGAAGAATTTAAAAACATCTGTAAAACCTCACCCAGTGCTTCTCAACCTTCCTGATGCTGTGACCCTTTAACACAGTTCCTCGCGTGGTGCTGACCCCTAACCATAAAATTATTTTGTTGATATGTCATAGCTGTAGTTTTGCTACTGTTATGAATTGCAATGTAAATATCTAGTGTATGAGTCTCTGTGAAAGAGTTGTTTGACCCCAAAGGGGTTGACCCACAGGTTGAGAACCACTAACCTAACTGGTTGGTCTTCCTTCCCCATATCTCATTTGTTATACGTTAATTTTTTAAATTAATAATTCTATTTTTACTTATATTCAAAGTACTCAATTTTAAACAATCTGTGCAGAATTAGCCTAACTAGTATGAGTAACATGGTAATGGGACGTAAGCTTAATCACAAACATTATGCCTATGTAAAATACCTTTTGAATCATATGAGTTCTAAGAGTGTTGTCGCTGTTGTTTTGAACATTTACTTTTGTGTGTATGTCTGGAGGTCAGGCCAGCTGCTGAGAGGTTCTTTCCACCATATGGGTCCTTAGGACTGAAGTGAGGTTTGGGGGAGGAGCTTTTATCCACTGACTCATCATCTTTCACCCTTAAAAAAGCTTCATTCTAGTTTTATTTATATGTGTGTTGCGTGTGTATATGCACATGTGCACACACGTATGAGAGTGCTGAAAAGGCCAGAAGGTGGCTTGGATCCCTTGGAGCTGGAGTTATTGTGAGCGGCCCAATGTGGGAGTGGGGAATGAATCTTGTGTCTTCTGGACACAAGCACTGAATCTCAATTATTATATTATTATTGACTATTAAGGGTGCTGAACAACGGCTAGGAGACCACCATCGAGTCCCAGCTCCCTCTGCTCTTTTTGCTAAGGAGCTAGCTATGGTTGCTCTTCCCAGACTATAGTATCCTGGTGAAAGTGACTTCCTAGTCTACATGGAAAAATCTCACCAAGCCTGCTTGGAGCAGAAGTTAGCCTCAATGAATCTATGTTCACTTGTTACCTTGAACTTAATAATTAAAACATAGGACTTGGGCTGTAGCTCACTGGAAGAACGTTTGTCTACTATCCAGGAGATCTAGGTTTGATGCTGAGTTCCACAAAGACAAAAGAAACACACCAAGCAGTAGCGATGAAGAGGCAGCTGAAGTTAACTCAAGACACTTAATAGTGACTTTGTTTCTGATCCAAATGTATATATTCAGAGCATCTTAGAGAAGAGCCCCTGTAAAGTACCACTTGCCGTAACTGACCCTGTTTTGCTCATGTACAGCACTTACTTAATCTCCTTCCCCTTTCCTGTCTCAGAGCTGCTCTAACCCAGGTACAAGGCTTATGTCTACAGTCTCACCACTCAGGGAGAAGGAAGCTCAAGCAGGAGAAAACTGTATTTGTAACCAAAACTATCAACTATCCTTTAAAACACTACCTTTCCTTTTCTTTTTTTTTTTCTTGCCTCAAGTTTATTTGTAAAAGGACACTGGTCATCTGCAAATAGTGTATAGGTAGGTGTGTCCCAGCAGTCCATCTGTCTTCACACTGGCAGGAGCCTTTTCTATGGGGCCTTCACAGGGGCCTGGGTCTTAGCTGGAGCTGTGGCCTCTGCCTTGGTTTGAACCTTGGGCTCTGGTTGGCAGAGCCGACGCCCCTTGGCCATGCAGCTTCAAATCCGCTTCCCAAGCCTGGGGTGATCGATGAAAGCCAGGCGGCTGAGTTCTTGGCTGAGATCCTTTGGCATCTTGGGCTTGATGGCCTGAGGCTTCACAAGGGCCTTGGTGGCCTCTGGGCGTGCACTCACTGCCTTTGCATTGTTGGCCTGCAAATTCTTCAGGCATTTCTTGTGTGCTTCTTAGCAAAGCGCATTTTCCTCAGGAACTTGGGGTCAATCCCCTAAGAGATTCACATCTTTGTGACCAGGGTTTCTTGATGCCATTTCTGTGCCATTTGCGGGACTGGTTGTGTGTGGTGTGGTTCTTGACTTGACCATGTCTGCACAGTAACTCTTGGCTCCCCTACCTTTTCTTAATGTACTTTTAGTTCAACTCACAAGAAGGACAAGTATACAAGAAAAAAAGACGGACTTACAAACGTGTGACTCAAACTGGTATATTCTATGAAAGAGCGGAGTACAAAGTCAAGAAATGTTTTAAGTTAAACGGGTGTACCCTATAAACAAGGCTCCGTTCTCCACAGTCCACTGGAGCAAAACCATTCATGCAAACAGACTGGCAAGGGCAAGAGCAAAGGGCATGGATGCCAACACAAACTCAGGTTTCCCTGAGTACTGTATGAAATTACTTCAGGAGGGATGGAGCTCTCTCATTGTTTACCTTCTGAAAGCCTATATATATATATATATATATATATATATATATATATATATATATATATATATATATGTTTATGCTTATGTGTGTGTGTGCATGTATCTGTGTGTGAGTACATACACGTAACTGTGTTCTTGGAAGCCAACTCAGATCACCTGGAGCTGTAGCTGTGAGCCACTCAATTCTGTTTTGTATAATTTTTGAGATTACAACATTATATCATGTCTCCCCCTTCCCTTTCTTCCCTCCAAAGGGCCACTGTTTCTTAAGTAGCCTGTGTCTGTGGTCTAGAGTCAAAAGCATCACTAATGAAGAGAAAATGACATTTACCCACTAAAGTGAAGTTAACTTCAACTCTAGGGAAGGGATCATGCGTATTCTCACTATGCTCCCATTAAAAATTTGTGCTTCAGAATATCTTACAGAAGGTGCTTTTTACTTTGCAAATAAAAACCTTAACTATTCCATATCATGTCACTGCTTAAATATTTTCTTCCTATTTCTACTACTCTCCAGTTGTATCTTCAAGGTCAAATGTCTTGTCCAGGCAGTTTCAGGAAAGCAAGACAAAACCTACTAAATAAACAAACAAACAACACCATTGAAAAAACACAGAGATAACATTACTTCCCAATTTCCTTACAAGCACAGCTTCTAAATAGTTCAGCAAAAGAAAAAAAAGGAAGAGAGCCCAGAAAGGCCCAGAACTTTACTTTTTAATCTAAGGTTTTAGAGTAGAAAGCCTTTCTTCCTCCCAACTCTATTCACTTCATTTTTCACAGCCTTAGGAGTCCTTGTTCTGTCAGCAGAGTGTTTCTTTAATGGATCACTAATCACCACTGAGCTCCAACAGTTTCAAGTGAACAAAACTGAGTAAGAAAATTCAGAAGCTGAAGTACAACAAACTTAAACACAATGAATAAACAAACAAGCAAATGTAATAAAATTTTTCTTTGGCAAATTTCTTTGGAAAGGCTGACTACTCAGTATCTGAAAATAACAACCCTCTTTTGAAGAAGTTCTAAGTCAGACAGACAGACAGACCGACCCATCCAGCCACAACCCACACAAAGGTATGTTTATAGGTATTGGTCTGAATCGGATTTGTATTATCATTATTACCATGCCACTTATTATTATTATTACTGCTGCTTCTGCTGCTGTTGTCCTTTTTGAGACAAGGTCTTGCTATATGAACAGGCCGGCCTCAGATTTACGGAGATCCAGATCCACCTGCCTCTGGCTCCTAAGTGCTGGAATTAAAGGCTTGTGTGCCAGCACACCTGGCTTTGAATCTGATTGTTTAATAAACATCTGGGAGACACCAATATATAGCTGTTTTCGAAAACAAAGTGGAACAAACCAAAAAATGCAAACAAAGCACACCAAGATTTACAGAATGTAACTAAAGAGTGCACAAGGGGAACTTAACAGCTGGAATTGTTATTTAAAAGAGAGAGAGAGAGAGAGAGTGAGACTGACTGACTTTACACTGGGTAAGGTGAACTCAGGCCTGTAATCCCACCAGAAGGAAGGCTGAATCACCAGGATAGAGTTCAAATTTAGCGTAGGGCACACAGCGTGTCCTAAGCCCCACTTTAAGATAACAGCAAGAGGACAAGTAAGCTGGATGTGCAGCGCACCGTTCCGAAGTCCAGCATTTAGCTAAGGCAGAAGGACCGCACATTTAAAGCCAGTGGGCCGTCTTAAGACCTGGTTTCAAGCAACTAAGTTCCAGACCAGCCAGGGCAGCAAGGTGAGACGGTCTCAAAAGCCAACAGAAAATAACAAAACACAGCAGCGGTCTGAGGCAGCTGTGGCAGAGCACTTGCCCATCTGGTCACACTAGGCCCTGGGTTAACAGACAAGAAGAACCTAGGAAGAGGAGGAAGCAGCCAAAGCAAACTAAATCTTAAGTAACAAGAAGGAACAAATATTAGAGCAAAAATCAATTAAAGGCTAACAAATCTTCAGCTGAACTGACTAAGAACAAAAGGAAAGAAATCAGTTTAAATGAGAAAGGAATCAGGCACAGCACTACTGATCTTAGAGAAACAAGACAGAAAATATTAACTACATGACTGAATTCAGCCTAGAATAAATTGGTTTTACCTAGAAACCTGCCTTTCTTCTGAAATTCTCAATAGGAATGACATAGCTGCTCCTACCCTATTCTACTTGTGTAAGCGGCTTCATTTTTCTGAATGTTAATTCTATCTGGTGTGTTTTTGATTCCTATAATCCTTCTAATGCCTTTGAAAATTTGACATTTTGCAAGGTCTTCAACAAATATTTGTTTAATTAATGTTTGCAACTATATAAATCTTCTCAATTCCTACATTGCAAGGCATTACTTACCCAAGCTCTTCAGGTTTTGTTGTGCTTGCTGACAGAAGAGAAGAGATAACATCTTATTAGTCCACCCTGCAGGACAAATTGCTGTACTATTCAAAATAAAACCCCACTGCTTTGTAAAAACATACTTCTCAGCCACAGGCTGTGCTGCAGCTCGGACCAGTAAGGCCAGCAGCAGCAATCACTGCGTGTGTGGGTAATGCACACGAGTGCAGTGTTCCTGGAGCTCCAGCCAGCCTCAGATCCCTTGGAGCGGAGTTACTCCCAGCTCTCACCTGGGAGTCACTTCATGTGGCTGCTGGAACCAAATTCAGGTCTTCTGCAAAAGCAGTATGTTCTCTTAACTACCGAGCCATCCACCTCTCCAGCACTCTACTCTATTTTTAAAGATTTATGTAAAATTCGTGTATATGAGTGTGTACATATGCACACAGTGCAGGCGCCTGTGAAGGCAAGAGGTGTGAGATCCCCCGTGGGGGAGTTATAGGTGATTGCGATCCGCCTGACACAGGCGCTAAGAACCGAGGAGCCTATTTGCTTTTAACTGCTGAGACATCTCCCCAGCCCAACATCTATTCGTCTTAAAATTCTATTAAAAAATGTATTTTTGTGTGTGCATGTCAGTGTCACAGAGCACGTATAAGATCAAAGAACAATTTGTGGGAGTCCATTCTCTTCTTCTGAAATGACCTGGGCCCCACAGATCAAGGCAACTCTGAATTCTATCTGTAGAAAGATGAAGTAACAAGGCTGTAAACTATCACTGAATTATTTTAACTCATAACCATATATTTAAATTCACAACCACGCCAAAAATTGAGTATAGGGCATGTTAGAAAAATTAAAAAAAAAAAAAAAACTGTGCCACAGTCAGCTTGTGGCAGATTTTTGATAAGCGGTGGTAATAACCTGACAGCAGACATGCTTAAAATTCAATTTGTATTTTAGTAGAAGTCGAAATTTGTAACTAAACACAAGTTTTAACTTATTTTTTAATAAAAACTATGTACTTCTTTACTCATTTTTATTTTATATTATTATTATTATTTGGTTTTTCAAGAAAGGGTTTCTCTGTGTAGCAGTACTGGCTGTCCTGAAAGTCACTCTGTAGAGACAAAGCTGGCATCTAACTCACAGGGACCTGCCTGCCTCTACCTCCCAAGTGCTAGGATTAAAGGCACACACCATCATGCCTGGCTTTCATTTACTCATTTTTATACTGTCTTTTGTGTACAATCACACGTCACGTGTGTATGTGTGTGTGCAGGTCAAAAGATAACTCCTTTCATTTTGTAGGTCTCAGGGAAAGACTCAGGCCATTAGACTTGGCAGCTCATAAGCCACCTTACCAGGCTAAGATGGAAAAGTTTTTACTGAAAACTGCTTTGGGCCAGGAGAGATGGCTCAGTGGTTAAGAGTACTTGCTGCTCTTCCAGAGAACTTGTTTCAGGTCTCAGTACCCAACTGCCTATGCCCCAGGCCAGGGCACTTCATAGGTGCATAAAATGCCACACATGCTTGTTTGCATGTGCACACATACACATATACAAATAAAAAATGATTTATTACATGCTAATGTTAAAAAAAATCCAAGGGGATGGACTGGCATTTCATCACGAGATTTGAAAGATACGAGAGAGAAAATACTACTCTACTGAAGACACACTAAGTGCAACACTGCCAAGAACATCTGCATCAAGACTGCTATTAAGTTTAATGTCAGCCAATTACAGGACCCATTATTACTCAGCATATGACACTCGTACAGAGATAGTTTTAGTTAACTAAAACAGACTTGAGAAGACTTAGGCAGCTTCCTCTCCAGCATACAGGAAGTGCGAGGACATGAAGCCTGGCAAGGAGAGACAAGCCTGTGGTGCAGGGCTGCACCTTACCTTTCATTTGCAGGGTCCGTCGGGAATATCGCTTGCTGGGCCTTCTTTCAAAGGAGGTTGATCTTCTTGCTTTGTTAGTTTTTGTGGTCTGATATTCTGTTTTTCCACTAAAACATTAAAGCAAGTCAACAGGAAAACAGTATGAGGCAACCAGCCGCAGAAGAGTAAGATGTCTACATTCATATTATCCTGCAAAGAAGCATACTGAAGGAAAGTACTGCCATCAATAGTTTTGGGTTTTTTTTTTCTTTATCCAAATATTTTTTTATTCTTCAGGTTTTGGTAAAATACGTAACGTTAATAATATAGGATTTCTTCTAAGGATATATATCACCTATTAAAACAGAAGAAAATGCCCATGCTACCAGGGAAGCACCCTCTCCTTTCCTAGCCATAGGAATTAATACAAAATGTGTAATCTAAAACAAGATTTCTGGCTAGCTCTTTTTCAGTCCTGGGCATTAAACTTCAGGCCTTCCACCAGCTGGCAGGCACTCTACCAATGGGCTGCATCTTCAGCCCAACTCCGGGGACTTTTTCTGTGATTATTTCCACAAAAAATGTCTAGATATGCTTGAAAAACCACTGTTATACTTCTTTGGTTCCCAGCTAAGAAAATCCTTCAGCATTTCTGACATGTTAGAGCAGAATTATCTTAAGAATTCTCTGTAGCTGACTTGTTACATTACTGGTACTGTCAACCCTGCTTTAAGACCCGCTACTCAAATGTAACATGAATAGACATTTCCAGTTCGTGACAGAGGAGCTGGTAAAAGCCAACTGGTCTTCAGCCACAGTACTATTCATACTAATGTCCCAAACATTTTCTGTATAAGATAAAACTTATAAGACTGAGAATTTACCTTGTTACATAAATTTAAATTGTGGCTTATTATATAAAAATTTTATCAATATAAATATCAATAATATAACTTATTTCCCATCTAGTCAAGAAATTATTAATAACATTACTTCTTTAACATTTTTGGCCAATGGATATCTTTGACAACACACTTTACTTCCCGTGTCTTGGTTTCCGCCTCAGTAAAATCAAGCGTTAGAGTAACTTTTCTGCCTGTATGCAGGATGTGAAAACGGAGGGAAATGAACCTGTATCTAAATCGTGATCCTAGTCGAATGAATCCCGACCGATGAGCACTCTTTTGGACAGGTCCTCGGAGGCGGAAGAAGGCATGGTGCTCCACAGCACATTTCCATAAGTGCTTGCAGGCTTTAGGATGCTCCAATCTAAATACAAAGGTATGCTCTTGTTCTTTGCCCTGAAAAAGACAAAGCAGTGCTAATTATTAAGTCAATTAGCCATGTCTTCTATTGCTGCAATGGAAATACAATCAAACCAATACCAGAAGGCAGCTGAGCATGTGGTATATATGCTTATAATTCGAGAAAACACAAAGAATGCCACCAGGTCAAGGCCAACACTGCATACATAATAAATGCCAGGTTAGCTGGACAGAACAGGAAACAATGAAGGTGCTGGAGAGATAACTCAGTGGTTAAGTGTAGGCACTGCTCTTTCAGGACACGTTTAGTTCCCAGCACTCACGTCAGACAACTCATAACAGCCTGTAATTCCAGCTCAACACCTGATGCTCTCCAAGGTCATCTGCACTAAGCACCCACCAAACCTTGTACACATAATTAAAAATAAACCTTAAAAAATAATAAAACCTCTACTTTGTTCTCTGAAACTTTTGGTGGGACGGGTGACTATGGTGCCAGCCACCTAGTCTTGTCAGATAGGTGAGTGCCAGGCTCAGTAGAGACCCTGATGCAAACAAGTAAGGTGGTGAGTAATCAACATCCAGCATCTGGCCACATGAACACGCGCACACACACGTGTACCTCCATACACAATTCCATATGAACAGGTACATGTAACACACATGAAAAGCTCATGACCCAAACAAACAAACAGAATCATATGCTAAGCTGCCGGCACGGACGCCTTTAGTCCCAGCACTTAGGAGGCAGAGGCAGGTGTTAAGAGGCCAGCCCTGGTCTACAGAGTGAGATCCAGGACAGCCATAGCTATAAAGAGAAACCCTGTCACCTAATACTAAAAACCAAACCAAACCAAACCAAACCAAACCAAACCAAACCAAACCAACCAGCCAACCAGCACGTGCTTTAGTAAAGCATGCTAAAGGCAGATGTGGTGTTCATGCCTGGAATCCCAGCACCCAGAAGACAGGGCAGAGGGATCGCCACAAGTCTGAGACTTGAGTTCCAAGGCATCCAGGACTAGAGAGAAAGCCAAAAACCAAACCCAAACAATTCCCAAGTGAGACAAAGAACAAGGGAGATCAGTTAAATTATAACCACATTCCTAAACACATAATTTTATCTTATTTTTTCATAAGAGACTATTCATATCTGTTGTGGTTTGAACAGGAATGGTCCCCGCAGACTCATATGTTTGAATACTTGGCCCATAGGGAGTGGCACTATTAAAAGATGTGGCCTTGTTGGACTAGGTGTGGTCTTGTCTGAAGAAGCATGTCACTGTGGGGAGGCTTTGTGGTCTTATGAGCTCAAGTCTGGCCAGTGTGACAGTCTTCTTTTGTGTTTGGATCAAGATGTAGGACGCTCGGCTCCTCCAGCACTACGTCTGCCTCCATGTGGCCATGCTTCTTGCCTTGACAGCAGTGGGCCCAACCTCTGAAACTGTAAGCCAGCCCCAGTGAAATATTCTCCTTTTATTAAGAGTTGCTGTGGTCATGGCAATAGCAATAAAATCTAAACTAAGACAACATCTATACTTATACAAAGAGGGAAGTGTTAGTAACATAAACTATTTTCAGTGAGGAGCTCCTCAGAGGTTGCACTGATGACCTAGGTTCACTTCCCAGCACCAATATGGTGGCGAGTAACAGTGTCACTTCAGTTCCAGGAGACCTGATTTTCCCCCACAACCCCTTTCTAGTTTCCATAGGCACTAGGCATGCATGTGGTACATGGACATACATGAAGACAAAATACCATACACATTAAATAAATTTGAAAGAGCTCTTTTGACTGTAGCTGAGTGTGATGGAATATGCTTGGAATGCCAGCATTAAGAATGAGGCAGGAAAATGCACCTGGCTACTAAGATGGTAGTCTATCATGTCCTAAGGTAGCCTTCCTGAGCTTGGCGCAAAATGCAGACTCCTTTCCTTAGCAGGCTTCCTCTTCTCTGCCTGACCTGGGGAGCCTGATTCTAATCTTCTACCTAAGGAATATCACGCAGTTCTTGGAGAAATTACAGGTTCAACTTCCTGGAATGCCTCTCCATTGCAAATGAGGTATCCCCAGAGAAGAACCCCTACCTACTCTCCGGGTTCGTATGGATATATCCCTTGATACCCCAAATAAAGTATACTCACACAAGCTGTTTCACTGACTATCATCGAAGGGAACTGCTAACACTGAAATCTTTGGAGACCCCTGGCCCATTCACTCCAGGACAGGGATCCTGGTGACCCACCCATTTCAGAATTTGCTTCATCCTTTCCTGTCCAGTGTGCATCAGGGCCCAGGCACCCCAAGGGAAGACAAAGACAATGGAACTTGGCTCCATTCCATCCTTCCCCACTTGGTGTGAGGCAGTGCCTGGACATCCCACGGGAAGAAGAGAAAAACGAAGCTACATGAATGCTGAAGAAAGCACAGCAGCAACCTACAAGATACAGGAATTGGAAAGTACTTTCTAGATTGGACCCCATTTGCTGAGTAATTAAGTCAACAACTGACAAGTAGGATCTCATAAAACTAAAAGGCTTATCTACAGCAAAGGAAGCAATCAATTATGTGAAGAGGAAGTATAGACAAATTTTAATCCAGCAACCTGGCTACTTTGGCAAGGAATTACACCCAAAGACCTTCTAGGCGTATATAATCTGGCCAGAATGTAGACATGCTGGATTATAGTATGATCTGGCTGGAATAAAGATAAATCTTTAGTATATACCTTTAATCTCTAACAATGAAGGTAAGGCTAGTTTGTAGAAGGAAGCAGCCATATTTGAACTGAGAACGTATTGCCAAAGTTAGTATGAGGCCAAGTAGAGCAATTCAGGCAAAAGCTGAGAGAAGCCGGATTGAACCTGTCAGCTTGGAAGATTAGATTGTATGGAGGCTGGAACCGTCCAGGCTTAGACCTAGGGACACTCAGAACAGAGAAAGAAACACTGTACTTGCAAAGCTTGGGTATGGCTCTCATCTCATCTCTCCATCAAAGGAAATAAAAGCAACAATTAAAAGAAGCCCCAAAAGTGGGAGACATCTTTTCCAACTATACACCCTACAGACAATTAGTATCCAGAATCTATAAAGGACTCAAAAAAGTGAAAAAAAAAACCAAACAGAAAACCAAAAAGAAAAAACCAAGCAACCCAATTAAAACGTAGATTAAAGATCTTAACAGGGTACTCAAAAGAAGAAATTAAGATGGCTAAGAAGCATCTCAAAAAGTATTCAACATCTTTAGCAACCAGGGAAATGCAAAGAATGGCAAAGATCAAAACAACCAGCAACAAATGACGGTGAGGATGTGAGGGCAGGAAACCCACCTCACTGCTGGTGGAACGCAAACTGATGCACCCACTCTGGAAATCGGCTTGGAAAATTCTAAAAACAAAACAAAACAAAACAAAACAAAACAAAACAAAACACCTAAAACTAAGTCTGTTATCCATGACCCAGCTACAGCAGTCTTTGACCCATGTCCAAAGGACTTCACATTGTATTACATAGATACTAGCTCAGCTATGAAGAAAGATAAAATAAACTTGCAGGTAAATAGTTCAACAAGAAAATAGTATACTGAGTAACCCAGACCCAAAAGGACATGCTGTTTGTCCTCTCATATTTGTAGATTCTAGCAACAAACAAATCTTTAGATCTTAGACTATACAACCTGGAGTAACTATTGAAACCAGGGAGTAAAAAGGGACCATGGTGGGGGCAGGAGCCTTAGAAAGGAGAACAGTAGGACACTGTTGCTATAAAGAGGAGAGGCAAGGAGGAGGGACAACTAACACCAAGGACGTTAGAAAAAGCTACCAGAGATTATATCATTCTATGTTTACTTAAATCTCTCTCTCTCTCTCTCTCTTTCTCTCTCTCTCTCTCTCTCCCTCCCTCCCTCCCTCCCTCCCTCTCTCTCTAACTCTAAGTTAGGCCACTTGGGATGACAATGTTCCCCACTCCAAAACCAATTACTACCTAACAAAAAAAACAGTGCCAGACATGGAAAACCTACTTTTAGGTTGTTAGTTAGGGGAAACCAAGAGACTCTCCTCAAAACAATGTAGGCTATTGCCATTATCCTTAGTGCCTTTCAGAAAAAGAAGGTGCTTTTGTATTGCTAAAGATACAACATACTCTGGACACAGGACTTGGAGGAATCAATCTGGCTCTAACCTGGGAGGCTCCTCCTTGAGGACTAACTCTCACAGTATTAGAGGGAGCTATAAAAGCTGCCAAGCAAGAAAGAAAAGAAGTAGGTCTATCTGGCTACTTACAATGGCTACAGGTCACAACAATGACCAGCACAGCAAGACAATCCTAAAGATGCAATAGTGGCACTTACATCTTGGCATGAACTGACAGTCACTAAATCAAATCCATGCTTAGCCCTGTAAACTCAGCTATGGATGGTGAGGCCAGGGAACTTTGGAAACCTACTATGGCCATGGGTGCTGGACCCCAATTAATACAACCCCTATAGTTAAAGCTCAGGGAACATTTCATGAGGTGGAGGTATTGTAAGAGGCAGAGAATCAGACCATCCGCCTGTAGTCCCAGGACATGGGAGGCAGAGGCAGGCAGATCTTTAAGTTTGAGGCTAGCCTGGCCTACAGAGTTAGAGCCAGGACAAAAAACTTGTGTTTGTATTTGTGTGTATGTACATGCTTATGTGTGTGCCATGGCACATGCACGGAGGTCAGAGGACAGCCTGAGTTGGCTTTTGTCTTCCTTCATGTATGGTCCAAGGATCAAACTCAGGCCATGAGGCTTGAGAACAAGTGCCTTTACCCAGTGAGCACCTCACTGTCCTAAGGTGTATGATTTTTGGTAAGAAAGTTTAAAGATCAAACTTCACCAAGATAAAAAGGTAGCTCTGTAAATTTCTAGGAACTAAAAATACAAATCTAAAATACCATTAAAAACAAACAGAACAGAACTGGAAACCTTTATATTTCTTGTGACTTGTCCCTGCTTTTATGAAACACATCTAGAGAAATGTAAGCCAGAGGGAAAAAAATTAAATCATCCAAAATTTAAACAACTCCCCAACAAAAGACACAGCAGCTTGAAATCTACCCCCTTTTTCCTGTGTGAAGTATAGTCAACAAAAAAACAAAAAAATGGGGGATGGAAAAGACCAGGGGGAGGCAGTGTGGGTGATCGGGTGACAAGACATCATATGCAGGTGGAAATTCTCAAATACAAAATCTTTTTTAAAAGACCCAGATATACAACTGCTACCAGAAACACTCACTACTGTACTATAAAGCTCTTCCATGTCAACTCTCCATCTTGCTAATGTCAGATACTCAGAGACGTTCTTACAGAGGTGACCTGTCCGTATTAACGAAGTTAAAGAGAAAGTACAGCATCTAAGACCCTCACCTTAAGCTACAGGCTGACTCTGGGGCAGTTATTCTATTTAGTCAGGTCATAGATAGCCTTAATAACTGCAGAGCAATGTAAGAAGGCTCCTATCACGATACAAGAGGCTTTTTACCTGGTCTTTTAACAATTGAAAGTGAACCTTAAAACACGAAGATTCTAAAATCTATCTTCCAAACTTCAGAAAATTGTAAACCCTAACTGTTGCCTCTGCTTATCACTTCTTACAGAAGTAAAAACGAAAGGTCAACTCTGAGCTGAATGGGAACATGAAAATATGCCTGAATACGATAAAAACTAAGAGAATATCATTTTTAAATGGGAGTACACTGAAATTATATAAAAAAGAAAATTAACAAAAATATGGAATCACATTTTATTGTAAAGAATACCACCAGGTGGATCTTTTTTATTTGTTTATTTGAGACAGGGTCTCCCTGGTAGGATTAAGTGGCCTGGAACTTATTATATAGCGTAAGCTAGCTTTGAACTCAGAGATCCATTTGTCCCTGCCTACAGAGTATTGGGATAAAAGGTAACTGGTTTATTCTCTTAACAATTTCATTAGCAATAAAGGCACAGTCATAAAAATGTAACCACTGTATACTATAAAACAAACAAACAAAAAAAACCCCACGTATGATAAGCATTTATATTATCTTTAAGCTTAGTGGCATAAAATGACCTGAATGAGGAATTTCACTTCAAAGTAGGTAAGATAACACTGAGCTTTTATTTTTGGCTCTCCATACAATGAGGTACATCACCACCTGTTTACCACATAACTTCTGTTAAGCAAGTAATACAGTAAATTCCTACCTGATCATCATCTTCCACAACCACTAGAGTTAATTTATTCTTCTTAAAATCCAGTCTGGTTATCTTGGGCCTATAATAATATGAGATCAACAGTCAGAGTAGGGGAAATCTTCTGTATCAAGTAAGTTTCCTCATCTTAACTCTCAACACTGACAAGGGAAACACAGCCAGCCCCGTCTGTCAAAGCCTCTAAAGGGAAGGCAAACATATTTCAAAAGCAACCACCTACAAAATGATGCTGCCCATCTATGAGACATTAAAATTATAAAGGAAAAAAATATAGCATGTTTTGCACACCCCTAATGTGGCATAATAAGTTCTGTAACCCTAGGTAAAATGTTTCAAGATTAAACAACACAGGAATTAGATATAGCAAAAAGCCATCTTTAAAGAGCATAAAAGAAAGTATCACTGATTACAATCTTCAACTCTATTTTCCAGCAATACCTGGAAATGAATTTGAGTTTAGGTGAAAAGGTTTGTAGCCCACTGACTTGGCATGCTACAAAACTTTAGCTCTTATCTGTAACATGCCAAAACCCTGAATTAGTCTAACAAAAATGTAATAACATACGTAAACAGTTTCCCAATTCTATGCCTTAGGGCTATGAAATCTGTACAACAACTCTAAGTATGGAAGACAGAGATTGGGAACCAGGAGGAACAGAAGCACCACCAACTCCCTCCCTTCCCATGGAGGCGAGAGAGCCTATGGAAAACACTAAGAGTGATGGAGCCACGGGGTGGGGGTGGGGTCCCGTGGAAGGAACTTGTCGTAAGTACACAACCTGTGCACTGACACACCTTGAAACTAATGGGCTACAGACCTAGAGTCTGCCTCTGGGGATAGAGGTTACAGACTGAGTAAGAGAAGAATAGGAGACAGGGGCTTCCTTCACTTGCAAATGTCTTATGACTCTGTTTCCACACTTTTTTATTCATTAATGATATAAATACATTGACTCATTCAAAGCAAGACAAGAGTAACTCTAATATTTAACACTGCTTACCAGAAAAACAAGCCAATTTTGGTCTCTCCTTCAAAAACAAGGACTCCTGTTGGAGTCAGGCCCAAGCTATAGTCATTGCCATCTCTAGCCTAATGTAAGGAGAGAAAAGAAAGTGTTGTACACACGAAGCGGGTTTCATGTTTTCACACAAGTGGCTCTTTTCTCACACTAAATATTAATTGTACACAGGCTAATATTTATATTCTAGATGTTTCTGACAAATAACCCTCTTCAGGTTATAGAGTATCAACCTTTACTTCTTAGTAAATCTCCTCCATAGTGAGCACTGGTGATATCAAACTGCATCAAATAATAAAAAGTAACCTAAAAATGTTTTTTTCTCAGTGTAAAAATCAACATTTATACAAGGATTATATATAATTCTGGGAACTTTAGTTCTCTTAATCTTTCTTTAGATTCTAGTCTTCTGTTTTATTCTGATGTTTGTTTTTGTAAGATAGGGTCTCTCTACACATTGCTGGCTCTCCTATGTAGACCAGGCTGGCCTTGAACTCAAAGAAATTATCTGCCTCTGCCTCCTGAATGCCCAGACTAAAGGTGTGTGCTACCAATGCCAGGTGACTCTAGTCTTTCAATATCTAATTTCAACCATTTTTCCTTACTACACATCCAAAATACTCAGAGTATTCTATAGAAACTCCATGACTTCCCAAAGGCTATAACATTCACATTCTAATGCCTTTAATCCTGGAACAGATTTTAAAAAATGATTTATTTTTGTTTTTTTCAAATGATATGCATACACACGTTGAATACAAGTGTCTACAGAACCCAGAAGGGAGGGTCAGATCCCCTGGAGCTGGAGTTACAGGTATTTATGTGGAGCTCGACAAAGGTGCCGACCCCTGAACTCAGGACTTCTACAAGAACAGCACATGCTTGCTCATACCCGCTGACCCATCCCTCTAGCTCCAGGACAAATTTTTAAAAAAGGTACCATATTATAGGGCTTACCTTGACCACATGCATATCAACACCATACATTTCTAGCCATTTGGCTTTATTCAGGTAATTGGTTTCA
This sequence comes from Uromys caudimaculatus, assembly GCA_028551405.1. Classification (NCBI taxonomy): domain Eukaryota; kingdom Metazoa; phylum Chordata; class Mammalia; order Rodentia; family Muridae; genus Uromys; species Uromys caudimaculatus. The sequence goes on along the minus strand of CM052711.1, from coordinate 67,490,211 downwards.
GCTTGTGCTGGTGTCTGACCTCTGAAATTTCAAATATAGTAATTATAAGATAATAAGCACACAAGTGAATTTTTTTAAACAAGAGAGAAAATAATGATGGTGGTGATGTTAAAGGTGTGATGAAATGATGAGCTACCTGTATTCCTTCCATTTCTCAAAAATAGCCAGTTCCATCTCTTCAGTCTGGACGGGCACAAACCTGAACTCGGAGACCAGTTCAGGACCATGTTCAGCAAGGTCATAGTCACCAAGTTCAGCTACGAATACAAGTTAACAGTTATGTCATGTTAAAGCACTAAGGAAATGCTTTAAAAATAAAACATTTTGTAAACAAAGATTAAGAAGATCAGTAAAACTCTTTCTTAAGCTACCAGCCATTCACAATGCCTAGACCATTCCCGTCTAATAAATCTAATTTAGAGCGAGGATTGGTCTGTCCACATATGCAGTGGCTTAAGAAGAACCCCCAGAGGCTCAGGAATGCCTGGTCCAAATTTGGTAGAAGTGTTTGGGAAGTTCAGAGGTAGCTCTGTTGGAGGACGCGTGTTAATGTGGGGAGGCTGAGGGCTACGATTCCCACGCCATCTCCAGTCAGCCCTGCCTCTGCCTCATCCTGTGGATGAGGTGTGCGCTCAGCTTCTGCTTCAGTGACATGCTTGCTTGCCCATGCTCCCTGCCATCATGGTCATAGACTCTAACCTTCTAGAACTGTGAGGGCCAAATTAAATGTTCTCTTTTATAAGTTGCCTTGGTCATGGTACTTTGTCATAGCAATAGAAGAGTAAGACAATATAAATCACATTTGTTGTTGGTGACGTACTTTTAAATATACATTTCTCCTAATTTATTCATATATTAATGATTAGCTTTTGAAAATAAGTTTCTGTATTTCTATTGAGAAAAAACTCTTTGACTTTTACTTCATTTTTAAAAGATTTACTTACTTATTTAATGTATGTAAGTGCTCTATCTGTATGTACACCTGCATGCCAGAAGAGGGCATCAGGTCCCCAGATAGATGGTTGTGAGCTACTGTGTGGTTGCTACGAATTGAACTCAAAACTTCTGGAAGAGCAGCAGACAGTGCTCTTAACCACTGAACCATCTCTCCAGCCCAACCTTAATTCTTCAAAGACAATCACCTGCTATCTAAAAACAAACAAAAAAAAACAAAACGAAAAACCCACAACCCACCCAAGATGCATATCTAGCATGCTATAAGATACAGTACTTTTCTGTAATTCTGTGTGAGGTGTATGCACTTGAGTGTTTGAGGACACACACCTCTGCCTGTGCATGCAGAGTCCAGAACAGGATGTCAGGTGCTTCCTTCAATTGCTTGCTGACTTATGACCTAAGGTCAGGTGTCCCACCATTTTGGATGGCCATCAAGTTCTTGGATCTGCCTGTCTCAGCTCCAAAATTCTAGGAGACTTTAGCAGATATTGATATGGGGCCGAGTACTGGTATCTTTCTAGCTGCAGATTAAGAACCCTCACTCACTAAGCGATCTATCAGTCCCACATAAGCCCTATTTGTAAACATACACTTTGGCTGTCAAGGGGGACAGACAGAACAGACAGCATTTATAAATTAATGTCTCCCCTTCATTATGCGGATAGAAAGGATGTTTAATTTGGAGACAGATTATAATAATGAAAAAGCCAAGTAGATACAAACTTTTATCAACAGGAAAATATGCTTTAATAACAGATATTCAAAATAAGCTAAACATTAGGTTTACTATAGGACACGCAAATGTAGCTTTATTATCTGCACAGTGACAAACACTGCTGAGCGCAGAATGGTGAGAATGTGCGACCACTACGAAGGCAAAACCCAGTCTCGGGGAACATGAACTCTAGTTACAGTTCATTCACTTCACACACACGCACACTAAACAAGTGTTTCCTTTCAATGTATGAACAAGGACTCAAATTATAGTTTTCCTTTAAAATGCCAACTTTTAAGAGAAAATTCCTAAGTTTAGCAAGAAGCAATTTAAAACTTTGGGTAAGTTTTCCACTAGCCTTATTATTAAGGACTACTTTAAAGTATGTACTGGCCCGATCTCGTCTAAGTACGCCCCGAGTCTCCATGAACTCATTTTTAAGACGACTAAACAAAGCAAGTCATGCAGTAACCACCATCAACCATGATAATTTACTCTTCTGTTACTTATGGAACAGAAATCAACCTAGGGTTCTACATTAACATTTACTCAATTATCAGGTAGCTGCCAATTGTTTCATTGTACTACAGACAGAAAAGCAGCAGGGCTCATGGCTGGGAGCACGGGCCGCTCTCCCAGAGAACCCGGCTCCACTCTCAGCACCACATGGCAGTTTACAACTGTCTGTAACTCTAGTGCCAGGGCATCAATGCCCTCTTCTGCCCTTCATGGACACCAGGCACACACATGGTGTACAGACAGAATACCTACACTCTTAACTAAATAACTAAAAGATAAAGGAAAGAAAAAGAGCAAAGAATTGAGAAGGAAAGGCATGAAGACAATAACTGTTTAAAGAAGTATTTTAAAACCAAGTGGACTTCAAGAGTCAGACACTGGTAGTTTTACACAGAAACAGTGCTGTAGCTTTTGTAGCCTGTCATCTAATTTTTTTTAATCAGACATGTATCACACAAAAGAATTATGTTTTAGCCTTAACAATCAAACACAAGAATCACGTACCTTGCAGATTATAAGCTGCCAACTGAACTGCTGTATCAAAGGGACACTCTAACCTGAGGTCAAAATACAAATTTTCTGTCAATTTATAATCTTAATTTTAAAATGAATAGCACCTTGAACATTTGTTTTTACACTTTGAACGTATTTGTGTTCACTTATGTGCAAGTGCACTTGCCCATGTGTGTCTGTGGAAGCCCAAGGGCCATATCAAGAATCTTCCTTTGTTTCTTTCCACGTTACTCTGTGAGGCAGTGCTGGATCTGGAGCTCACTGTTTGGCTACAGTGCTAGCCAGGGAGCCCTTCGCACTGAGGCCACAGACGCTGCAGACACTGCTCCTGGGTTTCATATGGGTACAGGGGATGCAAAGTCAGACCCTTTGCTTGCTGAATCATCATCTCTCCAGCCCTGAACTGAATTTCTAAATTATTTTTCTACTATTCAAGAATCTTGCAGTTATGTACTAAATAATTTAATACTCACTTCCCACTGAGAATATCTTGTTTTAGCTGAAGAACAAATAAATACCTAAGAAAAATAAAGGGCACAAATTAGCTAAATAGTACAATTCACTAGAGAAAAAAAAAATCCTATCATTTTAACTTGAGAATACTTTTCTTTTTTTCAAACAGGATTTTACTATCAGTCCTAAATTGCTAGGAATTCAGAGATCCTCCTGCCCCTGTCCCTCAACTGCTAAGATTAAAGGTGTGCACAACCATACCCCAAGAAATTGGTCTTTTTTGGTTTGGTTTTCCAAGTCAGGATCTCTGTGTGGTCCTGGCTGTCCTGGAACTCACTCTATAGACCAGGCTGGCCTCCAACTTGGAGATCTGCCTGCCTCTGCCTTCTGAGTGCTGGGATTAAAGGTGTGCACCACCACTGCCTGGCTGAGAGAACATTCTTAATTACAGAATTTTGCTGCAGAAAAATGTGTAAGGGGAAAAATACTACAGGAAAAAAAGAGGGCACAAGCCGGGCAGTGGTGGCGCACACCTTTAATCCCAGCACTTGGGACACAGAGAAACCCTGTCTCGAAAAACCAAAAAGAAAAAAAAAGAAAAAAGAGGGCACAGAAGGAAGGTAGGAAGCAGGTCTGAAGTAAGAGATGGAAGAGCAGAACAGAGCGGAGCGGAGTGACTTCAGAGAAATGTCAGAAGCACGTCATGTACATGAGCTCAATGATCCAACTTTGTCAATGCACACACCTTCTATATGAGGGGTGTAAGGATAGCAGCAGTGAACTCAAAAGGAAATCCTTCCAAAGGTATTCTTACAACTCAGCTTCTTCACCAAGAAACATACGCAATAACGCAATAAAGAGGCAGTGTAAAGGGCTACACCCTAATTAGACAGACTAGAGTGAATGCCAACAAACACCAGATTGCAGCCGACTCACTGGTCACCCCAACGGATGCATGAGAACCAGCTCTTCAGCTTTCACAGCAAATAAAAGAGTCAAACACTCTAAGTATTTTTAATATTTTAAGTAAGACAAGGTCTCACTGTAGCTTGGACTAGCCTGAAATTCACTTTGGGACTCAGATTAGCCTTGAAGTCACATTAATCCTCCTGCCTTAGTTTCCTGAGTGTTGGGATTGTAGGCAGGAGGGATCTTACCTGGCTAGAATCTAACATCTTAAACATCTTGTTCTAGAATAAAAATTCATCTGACCCCTTTATTGATAGGCTTGAAGAATCCTAAAACTGGTCTTCTAATTTAGGTCTTAGCACTCCTGGCACACCTCTGAATAGTGGTCTTACCGGGTTAGCTCCTCACGAAGATTATTTGGTTCCGAGGAATAAAACTTAACTCGAAGATGAAGACAATAGGGTGAACCAACTGCCATTAAAAAAAGAAATAAACTTCAATTTTTATTAATTCACTGGTAATCTTCAGTCAGAAAATTTGCTGAAAGCTACTAAAGTATAAAAGGAAAGAACAGATTATTGTACCATTACTTCAAAGTAGAACTAAAATGTGACAAAAGACATTTTAAAGTGTACCAAGCACAGCAGAGCATTATCACATTCATCGGTCAAATATTAATTCTAATAGTTCAGGTCAAGTGTATAATCTGAGTGGTACAATCAAACAGCCTGAAAACCCGCTGATCTGTCCTTCAAGTGAACACTGAGGACCACCAGCAAGAAATACCTCAAGGCCAAGCATCCCACACTTTCAAATTCAATCCAGTGGATTCACTAACTGCTATGTTCTCAGCAATTCCGTCCCAATATTTTATAAAGATGATTTATGTATTTTATAAAGTTTATATTTCATATAGGCAGTTAAACTGTCCTGAAATCTGACATTACAGGGATAAGCCTGACTGCGGGGAGTGGAACACTGGTATTTTCTCAAGTTCTGCCAATTTAATAATACTCCATTTTATATGAATTACTTCATTATTCTTAAGACTTATTTTTAATTGTGTGTGGGGGGAGGGGCTATGTGCACGTGTTGGATTCTAGCCAGATAAGCTAGCTCATGCAGGTACCCAGAAAGTACAGAAGAAAAGGTTAGATACCCTGGAGTTGGAGTTACAAGCAGTTGTGAGCCACTGGTGCAGGTGTGGGGAACTGAATGTGGGTCTTCTTCAAGACCAGATTGTGCTCTTACCTTCTGAGCCATCTCTCCAGCCCCTCAATCTAATTTGTAAGCCGCAAATATTTCTTCTATGAACTATAAATTATAAGACTTGAGTCTAGATTAAGAATAAACCCATATAAACCGGGCACAGAGCGGGTATATTACAATGAAACACAGTTTAGAAAGCAGACACGCTAGCGAGGCACAGAAAACACCCAAAATCCTAGCAATACTTAGGAGACTGGAGAAGGCTTCTGAGGCCAGCCTAGGCTACATCTTGAGAGTCTTGGCTGACATAACCCTTAGCTCACACCCAAAAAGCAGATGGCAAAGAAACTCATAGGAAACATAAATTTTGAAATGTCCTTACTATTAAGAATCAGCGTTTCTGATACGTTTTATTTGCACTGTTTTCAAATGATGTCCCAACACTTACTTTTTACTTGCTTTTTGATGCTTTTTGTACCATCCAACCAATGCTGTAAACAGAAAAATAAAAGTTGAGTAATCATGCAACTGGTAGGACTTTAACATTTAATAAGAGTTATTGCTTACTGCACCTTTGTTGACAACCACAAAGCAGTATTTCACAAAGGGACTGAATCTGAAAGAGGTGGCTCTTTTTTTTTTTGGTTTTTTGAGACAGGGTTTCTCTGTGTAGCCCTGGCTGTCCTGGAACTCACTCTGTAGACCAGGCTGGCCTCGAACTCAGAAATCCACCTGCCTCTGCCTCCCGAGTGCTGGGATTAAAGGCGTGCGCCACCACTGCCCAGCGAGGTGGCTCTTATGGCTTAGATTACACCCTAATTTTCCCCAGTTCCCAAATAAACAGCTCTCTTGAGACTGTTAGAGAAAAAAAGGCTGTAGATACAGCTCAGCTATCACTACAAATATGTACATAAATAAAACTTAGAAAAAACTATCAAAGCCTGGCCACTCCTTTATTAGATTCACCAGCAGACCCTAACACTGAGCAGAGAATGTTTCCTGAATACTGAAAAACTATTTAGCACTTATTCAAAGAGCCAGAAGGACTTTTAAAAAATGAGATTTTTTCTCAAAATTATGACGTCTATCAAATGAAGCAATCATTGTCCTCCTGCTTCACAAATAAAAACGTCTCTACTTGACAAGCAGAGTTCTGCTTCCAACAGTATCTGCCTTTTAATTTCTATATACTCTTCACTGGGAAGTGCTCGTAACACAAACAAGCCTGACTGAATCCCTGATGTTCGCACTGACAAAGCACCTTCAGCTCAGTTCTCATTACAAACCCCTCCCCCATCAGGCCCTTACAGCACCAGGCTGAACTACCATACACATGGTAAGCTCTCTTCAGCATGCTTTCCATTCTTCCAAGCACCATAAGAAGGGAGGGCTCCTGTGCTAAGGAGTCCACAGAGCCAAAGGATACAATCTCAACCATCCTGCTAAGCAAAGAATAAATAAGGCCATATTGTTACTGGGGCTCTGTTTGCTCTCCTTACCAATTATTTGCCTGGCTTCGTCTCTCCTTTCTTTCCCAGCGTATGGAAACAGAACTGTGCCCTTCTACCCTCGAGTAAGATGCTCTTGTAAACATTTCAGGCAGCAGCTGTGCAATGCTTTCTGTCTTGGTTCTGGTACTGGGGGAGATTGAACCCAGGGCCTCAAACATCCTAGACAAGAGTCCTGCAGTTGAGTCACATTCTCAGTTCTATGTTAATGTTTTTTCTAGATTCTAAGTTGTGTACACTACTTAGCCATTTTTCATTCAATAAATTGTTAGAGGCCCCCTGTCTAAACATCTTTTGGCACGGAAAATGTTCAGTTGTACAAATCTTACTGACAGGCAGAAAACATGATTTGTTGGGAATGACTTCAACCTGGGACAGCAAACAGTGCTTTCATTTTGGCCTAGAAACACAATCGATATTCAAATATCTCAGATTTGTGACTGCTATTACATGCGAGCATGAAATAAAAAGTTTTTGTGTCTAGAATGTTTGCCCTCAGAACCACAAAACTGGATGTTGCTCAGGTTTTATTTCTCTTACTGTAGTTGGGGAGTGGCAGCAAAAAACAAACCCAAAACCCTATCGATGGCTGGTCGCTTGGGTATTGCCTCAGGGAGCCCCGTTGTGCACAGCACTGAGTACAAATGAGCATATCCCTCCAGGCAGGAATCTTTATTAGTAGAAAGCAGCTAATGCCTCAAGAACTCATGTCTAGGACTGGAGAGATGGCTCAGAGGTTAAGAGCAATGACTGCTCTTCCAGAGGTCCTGAGTTCAATTCCCAGCAACCACATGGTAGCTCACATGGGACCAATGCCCTCTTTTGTACATATATAAAATAAATAAATCTTGAGAGACAGATGGAGAGAGAGAGAGAGAGAGAGAGAGAGAGAGAGAGATATGTCTAACTCAGAAATAAATGTACAAAGATTTTCCTGCAAGTAATTCCATAAGAAAAATCCAAGACAACAATCCAATAATAGACTGGATAAAACATTTAAATATGACAAAAGTATAATATAGCAATTAAAAAATGAAAGCAAATACTTAAAGATCTGAAACACATACTGGTATTTGGGGGGATATAGGGAGGGGTGGCTGAAACTCTGGGTCTATGTAGCCCTGGATGTCCTGGAATTCTGTAGACTAGGCTGGCCTTGAACTTTTGCCTCTTCCTTCTGAGATTAAAAGTGTGTGCCACCCTGCCTGGCCATACTGCTGTATTCTAAAGGACATAAAGTATTACAAATTCTTTCATCAAAATGTACAAATGCATACACATAAAATGCATATTCTTTTACACTGAGGAAACAATAAAATCGTGAATGAGATTACTGGTGAGGGGCTGGAGAGATGGCTCCGTGGTTAAGAGCAGTGACTGCTGCTCTTCCAGAGGCCCTGGATTCAACTCCCAAGCATCCACAAAGTGGCTCACAGCCTTATGCAACCCCAGTTCTAGAGGACATGACTCCCTCTTCTGCCCTTTACAGGCACTATGAACATGTGGTGCAGACATCCATGCAGGTAAAACACTCACACAGAGAAGAAAAATAAAACAGCAGAAAGTATTTTAAAAAAAGATTTATTTATTTTATGTATGTGAGTACACTGTCGCTCTCTTCAGACACCCAGAAGAGGGCATCGGACCCCTTCACAGATGGTTATGAGCACCAAATGGCTGCTGGGAATTAAACTAAGGACCTCTGGAAGAGCAGTCAGAGCTCCTAATAGCTAAGCCATCTCTCGAGTCAGCAAAAAATATTTAAAAGAAGATTACTAATGATATTTTTCTGCTTTCTTATATTTTCAACTTACTCTGCAATGAATACAATTTGTTGCAAGGAATAATCTAGACCTCTAATACAGCATTTGATATAGATAATATATTCATATGTTCGGGGGTAGTAATAGTAAAAAGCAGAGGCAATTATCTGCATTCAGTTGATATACTGCAGATATATGCAGTTATCTCAGCAGTTATGAGCACTTGCTTCTCTTTCAGAGAACCTGAGTTCAGTTCCCAGAACCCATGTCAGGTGGCTCACCTCCTAACTCCAGCTCCAGGGAGACAATGCCCTCTTCTGGCATCCATGGGCACCTGCACACACATATTATACACACACATACATATAAATTAAAAAAAAAAAAAAGCACACAGCCATCAGTCTCACCACCCAGAACATCTGTTCACTATAAACTATACGCATTTCCTCAAGTATGGTTTCTTGTGATTCCTTCTCAACTTTCTTCAAGTTGAAAGAATCATCTTGCACATTTATATTTAAAGAACATTTAACATTACACTGAAAAATCAACAGGCTACTTTTAACCCCACCCCTACTCCTCTTTCTTTTTTTGTAATAGGATTTCACTGTATAGACATGGCTGGCCTGGAACTTACTATATAGACCAGTTGGCCTAGATCTCATAGAGATTCACTGTCTCCTGAGTGCTGGGATTAAAGGAGTATACTACAACACTCAGCCAATCAATTATAAATTTTGAAGAAATAAGAGAAGAAACAGAGCACTTACTAAAATCATACCCAGGTGTAAGAAATCTCTTCTGGTTGCATCTATTCAAGACTAGTTTCAGGAGCATTAAGATGGCTCAGCAGAAGCCAGGCAGTGGTGGCGCACGCCTTTAATCCCAGCATTCGGGAAGCAGAGGCAGGCGGATTTCTGAGTTTGAGGCCAGCCTGGTCTACAGAGTGAGTTCCAGGACAGCCAGGGCCACTCAGAGAAACCCTGTCTCGAAAAACCAAAAAAGAATGGCTCAGCAGGGAAGGGCATTTGCAGGCAAATCTCATGACTTAGACCTCTGGGACACAGTGGAAGAGACAACAGACTCCTCCAACTCGCCCTTGAGTTCCCCATGTGTATCACATGTAAGCAAACACACAAACACAAAGTATAAAAACAACCAAACCCAAAAGACTATTTTCATGATTACAGTTTTCTACTCTTACCAATGCCCTGCCATTAAACACAAAATTATGCCAATAAAGAAAGGGTCGGAGGTGTATACCAAACAGTAATTTCAGCCTTTGCTATGGATTCCTGCAGCTCCACTCCAGTAAGACAACTCAAACACATTTAAAGTGCAATTTAGGACCTGGGGGAGTCCTGGTCACCATCCTTATGAGGAAGGTCTGAGCTCATGTTTGCGGATTCTCAAGTCTGTTTTCTTTCATCTCCTACACATTCCATGCCCAGGGACTGGAAAGTTCAGAGCCCAGAGTCAGGCGCTGATGGACTTTCCTAGAACCAGGGTCTCGAAGAGTTATGTTTAAATTGCTAAGAAGATAAAGATGGAAAGCATGCAGATACAGATTCTTGGGTGTAAAACTGAAACAGTTTATACCTTAAAAAGAAAATAATTCCCTCTGACTTCCTATTTTTAAAGTTTAGTTGATACTAAAATCATAAGGTATTACAATCAATATAGAAAGCTGTATTTCCTTTCACTCTCAGCAGCTGGTTATGGAAGAACAATTTACTCATGTATTTTAGAAGACAATAATATATAATCACAAACATAACAGACATAACTAACCAAAGAATCACCTAGGAAGCTTCTAAAACATCAACATACACACACACACACACACACACACACACACCCTGACCCCAGACCCTCCAGGCAAACAGTGTGCAAACAGCATTTCAGTGAGCCCAGCCTCTGAGAGCCTGAAGAAGCTCCCACCACTGCTCAGAGGACAAAGAGCTTAAAGCACAGAAATGTTAGCCATCTTTCAAAACAGCCTTCACAAGAAATAGCTCTGTAAGCAGAGGCATTTTTAACATTTTAAACTACTTTAGGAACTATTAAAAACACACACACACACACACACACACACACACACATACACTAAGAAAACAGGATTTGTAATCAAATAAAAACACTTCTGCTTAGTCTAGATGCTAAAACACTTCCTAAGTGACTGCTTTCCTTAGAGTTAAGTCTGTCCTAAATCATTTCAGAAGATTTAGAGCAGCCATTACAAAATATCTTCAAGGTATCTTTCCTAAAAATTTGTAAATTGTCAAATTCATGGCTGAAATGTAGGTGACCTAAGTATGTAAATCACCTTTTAAAAAAATACGCTTATTCTTTTTGTGGTTTTGTCTTGCATATGCACCACGTGCATGCTTGGACCTGTGCAGGCCAGGAGAGGGTACACCTTCTTTAAGGTGCTTTTCTAAGGTATTTCATCACAGCAACAAGAAAAGCACTGAAGTGCATACACTGGAGCTAGAGATATGGTTCAGGTGTTAAGTCAGCTTCCTGCTCATTCATAGGACTTGTCAGTACCTACAGAAGGTAGCCCCAGGAATATTTGCAGTGCTCATACATAAATGCAGGCACACTCACTTACATAAAATGAAAATAAATAAATCTTTTAAACATTAAGAAATCAGAGAGATCGATGACCTAATGGTGCACCTCAAGGTCTTAAAAAAACAAGAAGAAAGTCAAACCTAAACTCAGCAACAGCTGAGATTAATGAAATAGTAATCAAAAGAACAATGTAAAATGTCAACATAACAAAGAGATGGCTCTCTGAAAGGATAAACAGCATTAGTGGGCCACAGGCTAGACTACTACTAATTACAAGTTGTAATCCAGAGGCTAATTACAAGAAATACTGCAGATGTCCACATGATTATGAGAGACCATTTTGAAAACTTGTAAGTTAGAGAAAAAATATAAAAGAATAAACTCCTAGACAAATGACCTAACAAAAAAAATTAAACCAAGCGATTGAACAAGAATAACATTGAGCAGCTGGAGAGATGGCTCAGAGGTTAAGAACACTAAGTGCTCTCCCAGAGGACCCACATTCAATTGCCAGCACTGCCACGCAGCTAACATCTATCTATGATTAGTTACAGGGGATCTAATGCCTTCTTCTGGCCTCTGTAGGCAATGCACACATACAGTACACAAACCTATATTCAAGAAAAACACCCATACACATCCCATAAAAATAAATCTTAAAAGCAATATTTAAGATATGGTAATAAAAATTCCTGACTAGGACAAAGCCCAGGAGCAGACACACTGCTACTCTACCTTTAAAGATAACCAGCATCGACGCTCTTTAGAGTATCGCACACAACAGGAGAGAGGGGATGCTTCCCGATTCTGCTCTAGAGCCAGGGTTGCCACGACAATAAAACCAGGTAGGAACTCAACAGACAAAAGAACCAAAACAAACAAAAAACAAAAAAAACATGCAAGAATTCCTTGATGAGCATGGCCTCAAAACCTCTCTATACTTGCAACTAGAATCTAACTCGTTAAAGACCATACCTGGGGCTGGGGAGACAGATGGTTCAGTAGGTGTAAGTGCTTGCTATACAAGTCTGAGGATGAGTATGAACCCTGTAACCCAGATTAAAAAACAACAAAACAAGAACAACCCAAAAAACCCAATGCAAGGGTGTGCATCTGTAGTACTATGGGGAACGGGACGGGGGCGGGGGGAGGGAAGAGAAAATTGGCTGGAAACTCAAAAGCCAACTAGCCCCAAGTATGTCTGCAGTGGCAGAAACAAAAGAGATGCCACCCCAACAAGGTGGAAGATTAAAATCAACTCCATAAATTGTCCTCTGAACTCTAAGCATGCTCTAAATCATGTGTATGCCTACATACACACACACACACCCCAAAATCAGAAACCGTAAAACTGAAAGTTTCTGTAATGTGAAAGAAACAATCACCAGAGTGGAGAGACAGTCTACTGAACGAAGGTAGGGAATCTTGCCAGCTATTCATCTCCAAGAGGAACAGTATCTAGGACATAAAAGATTAAACACCTAAGAGAATACAGACCACACGGTAAATGGGCAAATGAAACAAAAATGCACTTTTCAAATGAAAAGTACAGTTGGCCAGTAAATAATTGAAAAGTCAACCCTTTAGACTCATCAGGAAAAGACAAATCAGAGCTACAATTGAGATCCCGTCCACTATATATCTCCATATAGAAATGGCTGTGAACGTATGCTCTCAAATCTTATCACAAATTAAATATCTTGCTAATTCCAGGACTGAGATGAAAATACCAGATGAACCTGGAACATTTTCTTGAGCATAAAGTAAATTAGAGCACAAAGAACGATATATTCATGTTAAATGAACATGAAGACATTTTGAAGTAGCTCCCATTTGGCCAAACTTGGAAAATTTGAGCATCAAAATAAAGGATAGTAACAGGACACTGAATAAAATAGGAATCTATTATAAATAATAGTCTCAGAGAAACTGTTAATAAACAACTAACTACAAAGGGGAAAATGGAAACCAGAGCACATAGTGCACACCTGTAATCTCAGTGCTTGAGAGGTAGAGGCAGGAGCATCACTAATTCAAGGCTAGCTTACCTATGAGTTTGGGATGTATGAAAAAAATACAAAGAGGAAAGAAAATGACGTAGAAATGAGGCTTGGGAGACATACTGCGTCATTAAGTGATAAAGTTAGTGTCGCTAATTAGGGGGTAGGGCAGAGTGGAACACAGGATTACCCTTTAAAATGAACCTACTTCAGCAAGTAACAACAAATCCACAGAAAGGGACAACATACAAAGTAACCCTCAAACGTTTCAAAGTCATGAAAATAAAAACACCATAGAGCCACAATGTCTCAGATTAAAGACAACTAAAGAGACAAGACAGTTAAGCAAAATAGGATTGTGAACTGGACCTTGGTGGCTATTGAGGGCATTCCAGAGACAACTCTATGGAGCTAAAATAAAGATTAGATGGTGAGGATTTCTCAGTTGCTGGATTTGATGGCTGTATGAAATGATAAACCATGCTTGTTTACAGAAAGTATACATGAAAGAATTTAAGGATGATCTTAGCCCCCACCTTTCAAACGGCCTCTGCCCCATTCTAAGGGCTGTCCTGTGCATATGGATATTGCTTCAACTATGAAATTACTATATGTGTATGAACTATAAAGTGATTGAATGAAATAAAGTCTTTAATAGGTATATTAAGCCTTTAATCCTGGTATATTGGAGGCAGAGGCGGACAGCTCTCTCTGAATTCAAGGCCAACCTGGTCTACATAGAGAATTCCAAGACAGCCAGAAATAAAAAGTGAGACTCTGTCTCAAAAATAAATAACAAACTATTATCTATACATACATACAGAACAATAAAATATAATTCATCTACTTATTAATTTTGGTTATCTCCACGATGACTCCATAATTCAACAGGCATCATACACATTTTGGACTGCTTGGTAATACTAATGAATTAAAATGTGGTACATTAATTTTGGATGTATGAACATGTCACATGATTAAGACTAAACTATAATACATTGAAACCTTAAGTCCTTATATTTTGCTGCCCACTTTAGATTCTAGTGTATGAATACAGTACATATAACAAGGACATAAAGAAATCATTGGGTAACTTGGTTTGTATTACATGCTCTAGCAAAAAACAAAAACTGTCCTTGATCTATCAAGCTTATTATATATAGTAATAAGATGAACTATTCATTAAATACCAATTTATTTCATTCTGGGACTAAATGTAGCTACTAAGCAAGTAACTGAAAGGGGTTACTTCGCTTACTATGCTATAAAATCAAAGGAGATGAAATCTAAGCTTTAAAGTGTTATCTAGAGTTATGTATATAAGAAGGGATTTGTACTTATTTCCCAAAGTCTGAGTGTTCTGGAGTATGTGTGCATGTATGTACGTATGTATGTACTTATGTATGTATGTATGTGCTGGCGTGCATGCAAGTGAGCTTAATATCTCAATGCCCTTATTCTTTCTACTTTCTCTGCCTATTATTATTATTATTATTACTTTTTTTTTCCTTCTTGTTCCAGCCCCGTTCACTCTGGCCCCACTAGCTCTGGTTCCGCTCTCTCTGGTCCCATTCGCTCTGGCCCCACTCACTCTGGCCCAAGGATCTATTTATTTATTTTTTATGTAAGTACACTGTAGCTGTCTTCAGAAGCACCAGAAGAGGGTAACAGATCTCACTACAGATGGTTATGAGTTACCATGTGGTTGCTGGGATTTGAATTCATGATCTCTGGAAGAACAGTCAGTGCTCTTAACCGCTGAGCCATCTCTCCAGGCCCCTATTATTATTACTTCTACCAAAGTGTTACAATAACTTCAGTGGTTTTTTTTTTTTTTTTTGAGAGTTTATTTATTTTTATGTATTGGTATTTGCCTGAATGTATGTCTGTGAGCCAAGTGTGTGCAGTGCTCAAAGAAACGAGAAGAAGATGTTAGACCCCCTGGGACTGGAGTTATAGACATGTGGGGACCAGGAATTGAACATGGGTCCACTGAAGTGCAGCCAGCCAGTGCTCTTAACTGCTGAGCATCCCTCCAGCCACTAATAACTCTTCTTGACTTCCGTCTATCTTATTCTAAATAATCCCATATAATTGTTCTACATAAAACTTTCTGAAAGAAGAGATAGAGAGTTAAGAGCACTGGGTACTCTTGTGCAGGACCAGGGCTGGATTCCCAGCACTCACACGGTGACTCACAACCATCTGTAACTCCAGTCCCAGAGGATCAGATGCCCTCTTCTGACTTCAGACATACATGTAGAAATCATGCCCCCAACATAAAAATAGTAAAATAACTATTTTTAAAAAACGTTCTGAAATCATCTGCTTTCAAAAGATCCAATTCCAATTATTAAAGAGTAAATATTGCAACTATTACTTAACAATTCTGATAGTTGGTTTTAAGGATAACCACTAATCTCTCTCAACCCTACCATCTACTTTCTTTCAAACACACCTCAGTGAAATCACAATATAGCACTCAGTTGTCTGAATAGCTTCCAGTTTCCTACTCTGTTACATACTCTGTCCGATCATCTGAAAGGCACAAACAGTTTTTATAGACACAGAATCATAGATAAGAAAGACACCTTAAGAGATGCTTGTCTGCTGACTTTCTAAACTAGACATTAACATCAACTGTCTAAGAGCACATAAAACTGCAGTATTAGAATTCTTTCTGTTACACAGTGGTTCATAACACCCTAGATAGATTCCAAACCTCACTTTCAAAAACGTTGCTTTCATAATTCAGATTAGGGCCAGATCTTTGTGTAAAAAAGTATTTCAGGTAACTGTAAAGAAAGGAACAGCAAAATATAGTGGTACCCAACTATAATGCTAAGGTGTACTGGTTGGTTGTGTGTCAACTTGACACAAGCTGGAGTTATCACAGAGAAAGGAGCTTCAGTTGAGAAAATGCCTCCATGAGATCCAGCGTTAAGGCATTTTCTCAACTAGTGATCAAGGGGGGAGGGCCCCTTGTGAGTGGTACCATCTGTGGGCTGGTAGTCTTGGGTTCTATAAGAAAGCCAGCTGAGCAAGCCAGGAGAAGCAAACCAGTAAGTTACACCCCTCCATGGCCTCTGCATCAGCTCCTGCTTCCTGGTCTGCTTGAGTTCCAGTCCTGACTTCCTTTGGTGATGAACAGCAGCATGGAAGTGTAAGCTGAATAAACCCTTTCCCCCTCAACTTGCTTCTTGGTCATGATGTTTGTGCAGGAATAGAAACCCTGACTAAGACACTAAGGTTTAGGTAAGATAAGAGTGCCAGCCAGCTCTAGGCCAGCCCAGGCTGCAGAGCAAGACTGTATTTTTTTTTTGTTTTCGAGACAGGGTTTCTCTGTGTAGTCCTGGAACTCACTCTGTAGACTAGGCTGGCCTCGAACTCAGAAATCCACCTGCCTCTGCCTCCCAAGTGCTGGGATTAAAGGCATGCGCCACCACTGCCTGGCTGCAAGACCGTATTTTAACAAACAACAAATGAAATAAGATGAAGATTGTGTTTCAGACCATAGGAAATGACACAAAATAAAGAATGCATATATTTTAGCTTTTAAGCACTTAGTCATGATCTGAAAATTGCCATTTCTGTAGTTATAATAGAACTTCCAAAAGATACTCACTGCTACTTGGGCTGAATCCATGAATCTCAAACCAAAATAGTCACTTTCAATCAAGTCCAGGTGATACATAATCTGGTCAAACAGCTCCTGTCCTTTGGCTTTTTTCTGAAACAGCAATAAGATGAGTTAATAAGTAGTTTAAGCAGGCTCGCTGTCCTATTTCTGATCTTAGAGAGAAAAAAGTACTTCTTTTAGTTTTCCACTTATTTCTAAATTTTCTTTAATGCTTCTTTTCCTCCAATGGGAAGATTCCCAAATATGATATCACCAATTTCTTCCTTTTTTTCGAAAAAGAGATTTATTTTATTTGGGTACACTGTTGCTCTCTTAAGAGTCACCAGAACAGGGCATCGGATCCCATTACAGATGGTTGTGAGCCACCATGTGGTTGCTGGGAACTGAACTCAGGGCCTCTGGAAGATCAATTAGTGCTCTTAACCACTGAGCCATTCCTCCAGCCCACCAATTTCTTCTTGATGTTAAGTGTTCCCAGTTTCATTCACTGTATTTTTTATTTAATTGTACTTTTCCCACCTAATATTTCCACTGGGCCCTTTTCAAGCAAGCTATCACTCTTATTTCACATTGTTACCTTCTTGACTTTATTTCACCGGCCTTTGCCAAAGTATTCTCTGTAATATAATTTTTGTTGTCTTTGACTTCTGAGATACTTCTATGTATTTGTCTCTTTATTGTAGGAATGTAAGTTACCATCTCCAGATTAAATATAACAAGAAAAACCAATCTAACCCTAAAGTCTCTGATTGCTTCATTTAGCTCTGCTGCAGGCTGGGTAGGATCCTAGAGAAGAGAGCCCCAAGAACCACAAAATCTCAGCTAATCACTGCACTTTCAACAAACAATTCCTTTCTCTGCCTCTCCTCCTCCTCCGGGCCCCTCCCCTTTCTGCTAATAAAGCTTCTCCATACTAGGTGGTGAGTCCTCAGGGGAACCTTGGCCTGTGGGCTGAGGTACTCCTTCCCAAGCATTATACCCTGCCGCATTTTATCCAACACAACATTAAGGACAGCAATTCACTCCCACTCCTTTAACTGTAACTGGGTGCAGTTCAGTAGGGAAGGAACTCTGTCCGCGGTTAGGGGATTCTAGGAATGGGGAATTTTAGAGGCAGAGGATAAATAAACAGATGGCATGACCACTCCAAGGTATGGTTAAGCAAAATATGTAAGGGAGAATACAGGCAGAAGAGTCTGGAAGAGTCCAGAGCAGAAAGATTAGTAGAATAAACATGGTCAACAGACTAGACTTGGTCATGAGAAAAGAGGAGAGAGATGAAGCCCAACAGTGCAGGCAAAGGAGACCAAGAGAGCTGATAGGGACAGCCTCACAGCAGGCCACAAGGGAATGGGGTAGGGGCAGGGTAAGAAGTGCTAAGAGCCAGGATGCCAGCACGGACTCTGTAACAGGTACTTGGGATACAGAGGGAGCCTGGAGGCCAGCACCCCTTTTGGTATGCTAATAGGCACCACAAATAGCCATTTGTCCTAAGCTTCTTTTGCTACCAAACCCCTCAAAGGGCACATAGTAAAGATCAAGGCCACAGTGGGCATGGAAGAGTGAGAACAAGACACGCATTAAAAATTCGGTTTCTTCAACTATCTTTCTTTCCAGGGACACTCCAGTCTACAGCCAGGATATCCCCATATCCCCATGCCTATCCCAGGCAGAGGGAGAGAGGGAAGGAGACAGACAAGACACACACACACACAGACAGACACACACACACAGACACACACACAGACACACACACAGACACACAGACAGACACACACACACAGACACACAGACACACACACAGACACAGACACACACACACAGACACACACACACACAGACACAGACACACACACACACACACACACACACACACACACACACACACACACACGCGGGACAGAAAGAGGTAGGGGAGAAAGACACAGGAGAGAGGGAATAAACAGTAGGGGGTGTGAGCCAGAACTGCTAATTTTTTCATTTATTTCCTAGGTTTTATGAACATTCCTCCATGGGCTAGTCTGAAGCAGGAAATCAGAAATTTCTTTCTTGTCCCAAGAGAACCAAATGTCTCATTAAGAAATTTGGGTTTGAGGATGATTTTAACTTCATTTGGGAATCAAGCTATTCTATATTAAAGATTCATTTCAAAATATTGCTAATTTCTTTGATTGATTTAACAAATATCAATAGAGCACTTACAATGTGCCAGGTGCTGCTCTAACCAACCACACAGAAAAGCAAAACAAGAGGCCACTTGTCTTCAAGAGGCTTATATTTTAAGAAGAAAATAATTATAATGTTGTTAACGGTTATAAGGATCAAGATGAAGAATAAATGAGATAGGAGGACTCTTAAGCAAGGAAAGTTTCAAATGAACTATGACTACAGGAAGCAATTCCCTACAGTAATGCACAGTCCTTACAGTGGAAAGGCTTAAGGCCATCAGGAACAAGTCCGGCACAGCTGAAGCACAGTCAACACATGGAGCCCTCTGCTGCAGGGGCTACAGGCTGTTGTGAGTTCTAATATGGTGCTGAGAATCGAACTTGAGTCCTCCTCAACAACACTACACACTCTTAACCACTGAGCCACCTCTCTGGTCTCACTGTTAACAAATTTAAAAAGTAACAGTTATACTTATTTTGTAAAGTGCCATCATCAAAAAAGGGCACACAAAATATTTTTAAACTCTTGATCCCTCCCTACCTCCCAATGCACCAAAGTGTCCGACTTCCATTACATCAATTCTAAGTACACTTCTCGATTTAATTTCACATTCCATCACCATTCTGTATTTGTTCCAGAAACACCACCACCACCACTGATGTGTTTATAAAAATGATACAGATGTATGTTGTATGGGTGTGTGGGGAGGTAGGTGTGGGGGAAGGGCGTGCCTCGCGGGCCCATGCCGAGGCATCCCTTCCCCCAGAGGGACCAGCCACACGCGAAGGTATAGTATAGAAATAGAGTTTATTTAGGGCATGGGGAGGGGAGTTAAGAGGGTAGTAGAGGCAGAGAAAGGTAGAGAGAGGGAGAGAGTAGAGAAGTGGAGAGGTGGAGGCCGGCCATGACCACATGGGGGAGGGAGGGAGGGAATGGGGAGGGGTAAGAGATAAGAGATGTAAGAGAGAGGCAAGAGAAAGAGATAAGAGAGAGAGGAGGGGCAAGCAGCCCCTTTTATAGTGGGCCAGGCCCACCTGCTGTTGCCAGGCAACTGTAGGGAGGAGCATACCTGGCTTTTGCCAGGTAACTGTGGGGTGGGGTTTAGACAGAATGCTCACCACCACCACCACCACCACCATCACCACCACCACCACCACCACCACCACCACCACCACCACCACCACCACCACCACCACCACCACCACCACCACAGATGGTCTTTAAAATATTTGACCTCCTTCTGTCCAAGTATCATTCCCAGCCTTCTGAAATATGGTAGCTGTGTTCTAGGAGAGAGAATGGGCTTCTGCAAGATGGAGAGAACACGAGCCTTTTTAAGGTTATGTATTTTACCTTCTTTAGTAAGAAGCCAATCTGAACCATCTGAAGACATGGGCATTTTCAAAGTCCTCAAGTTGGCAATACCCAATCTAAAACAAATCTCTACATCTAAAACAGAATTTCTTAAAACAACCCGGCTGCTGGAATATCATGGATACTCTAAAAACTTGCATTCATAATCCAGTCTACAAGAAAAACCTAGTTCATAATAATGTCAGAGTAACTAAAGGCTTACTAGCCAAGAACACTAGTTTAAACATAACAGACATGCCACAAGTGCTATTTCTGCAATAAAGGAATGACTGAAGTTGGATAGATCTGCCTCATAGTAGCAAGAGCTTTAGGAGCTTTATGTTTCAAGTTGAGCAGAAAGAATACATGCAGCTTTGCCACCCTCAGTGCAAACAAAATAAAGATAGGAGGTAGTCATGAGTCTCTGGGCATGGAGAACAGAAACAGACAGGAGACAACCAAGAGTCAGATGAGCAGGCACAGCTACCCATGAGGTGCAAAATGTTTGCTCTCCCCCACTTCCTTCCAGACCCTCTCCACCCAACTTTGTTCTCTCTGTCCAACTACACTAACAACATGAGACAAAAGTGCCAAGATGTAACAAACCCCCATGGAGTCTGTTTTGTTGGCTCACTACTCCCAGACGTGGGTCTGTTCTGCAGTATAGTTGATATGCCCAGCGACAAGCCATCGGAAAAAAATAATTTTCTCTTTTTCAGCTGTCTTCAGTTGCAAATAGCTTTCTGGTCAGGGGTGGGACCTCATTCCAAGTCCTCCTCTCAGTGCTGGAATCTGACTGCCTTGAACCAGTACAGGTCTTATGCATGCTGCCATAGTCTCTGTGAGTTCATATGTGCATTCCTCATCAGTCCAGTTGTGCTAGAATATACTGTTTGCTTGCTGTCATCCACTACCTCTTTCCAAGCCCGCCTCTTTCCTGCACAGATCCCTGAGCTTTGACGGGAGGGGTCTGGTGAAGACATCTCATTTAGACGTTTTCCTCTCTGTACCATCTAGTTGTGGTTCTCTGTGTTAATTTCTATCTACCTTTAAAAAAAAGCTGATGAAGTTTGAACAAGGCACTGATCCTCTAGCTTAATGGTTAATATTGTGGGGCCCAATCCACTGTGGGCAGGTGGTTCTGGGTTCTATTTGTATAAGAAAGCAAGCTAAAAAAGCCAAGAGGAGCAAGTCAGTAAGTTCAGCCTCCAGGTTCCTTCCTTGAATTTCTCTGATGAAGGACTGTTAAATTGTATGGCAAATAATGACTTACCTCCCAAGTTGCTTTTGGTCATGATGCTTTATTACAAGAATAGAAAACCAAGTAGAAAGGGTGGGAAACACAGACCTGAACAGTTCTAGGCTACTACAAGTCCAAGTCAGCTGCCTCTATCCTAGAACCACTACTTGGTTTCTTTCTCCCACAAATGACTCCAGGCCACTATCTCAGTCAGACCAGTGCTCCCCTCACATTCTACTCCAGGAACATTCAGTTGGAGATTTGATTTGTGCTTAAATGGTCCACTTCCCAGATTGGGTCTGGGACAGCAGAGATAAAATACAGATTTAGCAAGTACAACTCAGGAATATCAGAGGGGAAAGTGGGTTAGTCACATGGAGTAAGGGAGAAGCAGCCCAGCTGTTAAGCTAGTTCGGCATATATTGAAATAAAAATTCAATCTCTGCTTTCATTCATGAATCCAGAGAACTCTGGAGGGTGGAGAAGTGTGATCACCCACCAGGAGCTCATTAACAATTTACCACTACACATTAAGACAATCATGGCATTACCTTTCATTTATTTGTTTGTTTATGATTTATTTATTTATATGAGTACACTGTAGCTGTTTTCAGACACACCAGAAGAGGGCATCGGATCCCATTACAGAGGGTTGGAGCCACCATGTGGTTGCTGGGGACTGACCTCACGACCTCTGGAAGAACAGTCAGTGCTGTTAACCACTGAGCCATCTCTCCTGCCCCAAAGGCTTTTACAAGCCTTCCTTTTCCTCAGAAGGTATTTATTTCTGCCAGAATATTCCTCTGTCTGCATATGTAAAGCTAATTCCCAAAGAATAATTTTTCTATCCCTTGAAGCAAACTCAAGAGTTTCCCTCCTCAGCCATTTTCTAGCTGGTAAGCTTTCATTTTCCCTCCATGCACCTGCTCAAACAGTTAATATGCTGAAGCAGCTACTATTTCCAAGGGAATATTATAGAAATTCCAAACAACATAACTACCACTGACAATCCCCTTTACTTTCTAAAACCTGACTACCAAACAGTACTTTTCTCCACTCCCACTGTTTCGCTGCTCTGTGACAGCCGACTCTTCTCAGGATTTTCCACACCATGAATGACAAGGTCCAACAGTGCGCTCATCCTCATCCTTCTCCTTCTCACCGTCTTTGTGTGCTAAACATGCCTTTCTCTGCAATCTGACATCTCGTACCTGCATTGCTTTATTGGTTTCTAGTTTTTCCCCCTGTTCCAAATCAAGTCTATCATCTATATTTACAACTAAATATTGTTTTATACATATTCCCTGGCTACAAAAACAACAAAAACAAAAACACAACACCCAAACACACACACACAAAAAAATGTGTTTTGTTTTTTTGTTTGTTTTTGAGGGGTGGAGGTTAAAAAAAAAGCTTAATTGCAATGTAACTCATTCCATTCACCCACTAAAAGGATGTAATAATGTAGGTTAGGCTTGGTGTTACAGACTTAATCTCTGCACTTGGGAGGCAGAGGCAGGCAATGTCTGAGTTTGAGGTGAGGCAGGTCTATATATAGTCTCAGGCCAGCTAGGACTGCACAGGGAGATACTGTCTCAAAACCAGAAATATATAAGTCAATGGATTTTAGTACATTTTCAGTACCTCTAAAAAAGTCTACGCCATAGCTATTACTTTCTATCACCTCTCTGCCAGTTCCCAGGTATCTGCCCCAAGCAACCACTAATCTACCTATTCATTTCTATAGCTCTCCCTGTTCTAGACTTTTGTAAAACAAACCCATAATGTGTGGTTGTGACTGGTTTCTTTTTTCTTTTTAAAAATAATTTATTACTTTTAAAATCTGCATTGGTCTTACTGCCTGCATGTATGCTTGTGTGAGGGTGTCAGATCCCCTGGAAGTGGAGTTACAGACAGTTGTGAGCCACCATGTGCGCTCTCAGAATTGAATCCTGGGTCCTATGGAAGAGCAGCCAGTGCTCCTAACCTTGAGCCATCTCTCTGGCCCCATGACTGGTTTCTTTCACTAGCATATTCAACATCATCCACGTTGTACAGATATCAGTATTTCATTTCTTCTATGGGTAGTGACTTGACTTTACCTATACATTCTGATAACCTCAGTCATTCCCACTTTTTTGCTATTAGAAGCAAAGCTGCTAATATTTACACAGTTTTTTGCAAGCTTGTTTTTAATGCTCTTGGCTAGATCTTGAAAAGTGGAAACATTTAGTCACAAGGTTACAATGTTCTATCACGTGAATAGCTATGGGATTGTTTTCCAAAGCAGCTGCTTTCCATCTCCCCATCCTGGTGTTAGAGGATCCTGATTACTCTACATTCTCTTCAGTACTTGCTGTATCTGACTTTTGAGCCTTCTTACTTGAGTGTGAATAAGTATTTTATTGTAGTTTTCTTCTGGGTTTTGGGACTGGAGCTTAACGGCAGGGTCTCATACATGCCGGCATACACTTGGCCACTAAACTATGACTCACCTGACTCTGAAGTCTCTTACGTTTGTTCTCATCTATTTTGTATGTCCTAACTAAATAATTTCTACCTAGATCTTTTGCTTATTTTTAAATTGGGTTGCAACAATATATTCTAGATACAAGTTCTTTATCTGATATTTAATTTTGAAGTAATTTCTGTTATTATGTTGTACAATCTTTTACCTAAGTGGAGCCCTTTGAAGGGCACATGCTTTTAATTTTGATTAAATCCAATTTGTCTGCTATTTTCTTTTTTGTTATTCATTATATTGATGTCATTATCTAAGAAAACAAATATTCCTACATTTTCTTCTAAAAATTTCACAGTTTTAGTTATGTTTCTGTCTTTGATTTATTTTAATTTTTATATGCAATATGAGAAAGGGGTTCAGCTTTATTCTTTTGCATGTAGGTATAACCATTTGTTGGAGAAAAAAACGTCCTGTTGAGCAGTATTAGTATCCTTATCACAACTCAACTGTTCACACATGTATGCAAAACATTCAAGCATATACAAATAGTAAATCTTTAAAAGCTATTGTTAAAGGCCATGGTTTTGCTCCCAAAGAGGTCAAATCTAAAACTGTGTTACTGCAGTTGTTTCTTGACCTGTCTAGAACCTGATCAAGGGATCAGCGCTCCCTGCCAGTCAGTAAACAGCCGCTGCTGCTCTGTGTCTTTTGGAGGCTGACACCTTTCTCCTCTGCACCACACTGCCCTTTAAAAAGGCTTCTCTAAAGATTTCTTAGTACAGCCTACCCATCAGCCACCCTAAGGCTTCATAGTTCAATCATTAGGTAATACATTTTTTTTTCCAGGCTCTCACACAACAATTTCAGGCTTTCCACTAAATATTTAATGATATTTTAATGGACTAATACACAAAAAACTCTTCAAGATTCTTATCAAATAAAAAAATAAATATGAAAACTATCCTTACTAAGTATCTCATGTTGGAATAGCTCACAAACTCTTAACAAGCCCTTAGAGGACAAGAATCTAGATGCCTTAAAGTTTACAGAGTCAAAAACTCTAAAAATGTACACTCCGGTGTCCATGTGGCTAACAAGCACACAATGAGGACTTGCGACACTGCTAGAGAGCTGGGTGTGGTAGGCATACCTGTGAGCCAACTCAGGAGGTTGAGGCAGGAGGATCGTAAGTTTCATAAAAGCCTGGCATGCATACCAAAACCTTGTCTCAAAAATAAATTAAATAAATAAATAAATAAAACACCCACCAGAAACCAAAACAAAGAAAGCCTGAACCTGAGCAAACTATCCAATTCTTCAGTTTCAACTTCTGCATTTTAGTCTTTCAGAATTTATTCAACTACATAATCAAAGACACAGAGAGTTATCAATTTTCCAAACAGACTGTTCAAACTGAATTTTGGTAAAAGGTTAACAGGGATGGCAGATATCAGGAAATAGCCAATGAAACGCATATCAAAATCACATAATTTATAGTTTTGTCAAGTCTTTAAAACAGTACAAAGACTTTGTTCTTTGAAAACAGAACAAAGAGATTTAGTGTCCGTAAATAGTTCTGAAACTCAAAACGGGCACAGCAGCACACACAATGGTACTCCCACTCTTGGCAGCTGAGGCAGGAGGATCGTAAATCCAAGGCCAGTCTCAGCTACATACTGATACAATGTACAAACACGTGCACATGTGCGCCCTGTGTACACATGCAGACGTGAACAAAGTTAATTCACATCAATAACTGCCCTGTCAATCAATGTTTCCTGCAACCGCCATTGACTCCAGGTCCTCTGGGCCTACACGTACTCATCCACGCCCACGAATGCTCCCATGCCTGATCCATACTCACCCTATGTCACCTCGCCCCCAAGAGGCACAGGCAGTAGTGATCTCACACACAACTGACAGCAGCTAACCAAGTCCTACTTACTGGCAAGTCCACACTGACATCGGTACCGTCCAGAAGGGACACCCTGCATGTGATGACGGACTTGGCATCCCCAGCCGCAGGAATGTGCGTGGCAGCACGCTGCGCCTCTCGGAGTCGCTCCTTTTCAGCATGCTTGCGCATAGAGCGGCGCCCAAGTGTTCTTCGCAGGAAGCTCAGCATTTCTGCCAGTACAAAATCAGTGAAAGTGGCAGCAAGGAAAAGCAACAACTCTAGTCAAATTAATGGTGGTATTTAGTAAAGGTTATAGATGTTAATTTGAAAAAGTTGAAACACATTACTTTTTGTATATATTTCAAAATGTTAAATACAATACATTCAATTTTCATTTCAAAAATAACTTTTTTTTGATCTTTATTTACATTTCAAATGTTTTCCCCTTTGGAAACCCCCTATTCCATCCCCCTCCCCCTGCCTATGAAGGTGCTGCCCCACCCACCCACCCACCTACCCACTACCCTCTTTCCTCCCTGGCATTCCCCTACACAGGGACATCTAATACCCTCAGGCCCACATTGATGGCCAACAAGCTAAATTTTAACATAAAGTTTAAAAACATTTATCAAGCTAGAGCACTGCCTGCAGCTTTTTCAACTTAGTATCTTATTTTATAAGGGGCTGATCTAGGGCTGGAGAGATGGCTCAGCGGTTAAGAGCACTGACTGCTCTTCCAGAGGTCCTGAGTTCAATTCCCAGCAACCACATGGTGGCTCACAACCATCTGTAATAGAATCTGATGCATACTTCTGGTGTGTGTCTGAAGATGCTACAATGTACTCATAAATAAAATAAATGAATCTTTAAAAAAAAGGGGGGGGGGCTGATCTAGAAGAGAAAGCAGCCGTTCATGATATTCCTTAAATGTCTGGAACCAGTGAGTGGTACCTAAGGTACGTGACTATTATACAACAGGGCCAGACACAGAGGACGTAGACTCTGAGTTTTGTTTTTTCTAAACTGAGCATTCAAAATACAAATAATTATCTATTTCAGCAAAGTTCAAATAAATTTAAACTAAGTTTTATTGCTTAATGTTCTACTAAAAACATTAAAGTTTAACAGTTAAAATAGCTACTAGTTATATAAAAATATTGCATATTATAATTGAAAACACTAAATACAAGATTGGAAGGGAACACACAGATAGAATGCAAACACCATAAACAGTTCCTTCATAAACCTAGTGTCTTTTGTAAAAGTAATCATTAACTGAGTACACACAAAGACAATTATTAATTGGGGAAACAGCCAGAGCATACAAATAGCCCAAGTTGTCAGGCTCCTCCACGGCAATGCCACAGTAACTACCAGCAGAGGAGGTGCTCCCAGGGGCAGGGGACACAGTGTGAAAGGACCTGTTCTCAATTCGCCAGACAGCTTCAGTTTTCAAGTGGGAAAGGAGCAATAGCAACACAGGACAGCAACACCGGACAGCAGAAGCTTGGGAGAGGAGGCAGAAAAATCCCAGGCACTGCTGGGCTGCTGCTGTTGTTTTTTAAAGTCTCCAAATTAAGTTATTATTTCAACTAGTTGTGGCTGTTGATCTGCTCTCCTCAAAAGGTTCACTTTTGAGATCATATTACTATATTAAAATGTAAATACCCATGAACTGAAACCTATTAAATATGTTTTTATAATAGTATTTTACAATGCGTACTACAGATTTTAGCCCCAGGAAATAACTAATATCTGGGATAGCCAACCAGCCTACAGGTGCCACATCCCCCGCTGTGCGCTCTCTCCAGGCAGCAATAGGTGCTCAGCCTCCTTCCCTGTGGACTCCAGTCTTCTGATGCTTTCTTTTAATCAACTCCTGCTTCTTCCTTTTAACTCAGCTCCATCATACTCACAGAAAAGCATCCTGATAGCTGTCGGTCATTAAAACCGCACTTCCGCTGAGCCTGGTCTTATAATTAGATAACCATTCTTTTACTCTTTCTTGTAAGTACCTTGAGAGCATATTCATTTTCCTTCTGATTTTTATATATGTTTACTTTTATCACAGAAGTCTTTTAAAAGAAAACAATATTCAAAATGCACTATAACTTCACATTTCCTAAGAAACTACCAAACTGCTTTTTTTACTGTCACCTTATCTTGTCACTGTAAAAAACAACTACTCTAAGTTATCTACAGAAAAACATCTTTTAGATTATTGTTAGTTTGAACAATAAAACCCAATATCGTAAAGAACAGCAAGTTCTTTTCACAGATGCATGACAACATGAAATAAAATACAGATTTCAAGCAAAAAAACTGAAAAGTACTCAAAGGACATAGAATAATAGGGCAAAGGAGTTTTAAACAATTTCTGAAAAAAGATATTTTGGAGGATAGAACTGTAGTTTAACAAAGAATTATCACAAGTCATCTGTCTCCACAGAGTTAAAGCTTGGTGAGAGAGTGCTTGCCTGCTGTACACATGGCCCTACATAAGACACCCAGAACACAAAACCATACTAACTAGGAAAACAACCCAACCCAAGAAAATGGTGACATGAAACAGGACATCCCAAATGAGAAGGCGGAAGCCGAATCAAGTAATTCTAGCACTTGGAAGGCCAAATAGGAGTGTACTGAATTCTAGGTTAACCTGTAGGCCTGTGTGCATGCCAGTCCCAGGTTAGTGTGAGCTACATTAAAAAAGACAAAAAGATAAGCCGGTGGGTAATACTGCTCAGTGAGTAAAGTCCTGAGGTAAAGCCTGGAATAGAGAAGCAACTCTGAAAATGATTCCAATAGCAGGCAAGAAAATCTAAACTGAAAAAGGAGACAGAAGCCAGGCGTGTTGGCACATCCTGTAATCCCATGCATGCTCGCTTGTTCCCCTCTCCCACCCACCCCACCCCCTACCCACGAAAGACTGTCATGGCTGAGGTCCTAGGTTGGATCTCCATGTAGCAGGGAAACAGAGGGAGAATGCTCATATATATTTTCATACACTGTCCTATTTGAACACGTTATTAAACTGCATAGACTTCATGTAGCAATTCTATTTCTAAGTTGCAGAAACAATTTTTCTTGGCCTAACTGACTTAAGAGATGTACAAATAAGCTGGGTGGTGACAGCACAGGCCTTTATCCCAGCACTTGGGAGGCAGAGGCAGGTAGATCTCAGAGTTAGAGGCCAGCCTGGTCTAAGGGTGAGTTCTAGGACAGCCAAGGCTACACAGAGAAACCCTGTCTCAAAAAACATAAAACCCAACCAACCAACCAAACTTCACAAATGTACTTATCACAATGCAAAGAATTAAGGGAGTTATGATACACACAATGGGTCTATACCTCTGTTCAACAATACAGTTGTCCCTTTGATTCCAGCACGTGAGAGACAGAGGCAGGTAGACCTCTTGAGTTGGAAGTCAGCCTAGTGTATACACAGTTCCAGGCCAGCCAAGGTTACATAGTGACACCTTGTCTTAAAACAAACCAAACCTTTCTTAAAGTGAAAATTAAACTTATAGAAAAGTGAAAATAATATTATTCTACTTTGAGATATAATCCACATCCATCCACATACACATAGAGAAACTACAAAATGCAGATGATTTAAGAGAGGGTCTCTCTGTAGAGAGTTAATCCAGAGGTCATAAGAGTATATACTGCTTAAGTTTTTAAATATTAAAAAAAAATCTTGAGGGTCAGGCGATAAAAGTGTCCCCATATTTCTGTTCCTCATCCTACCTGCCCCCAATCCTGGTCAGTGCTACAGCTGGTGGACTGGTGGATTATCCGCCTCCACAAATCTGATTCCCTTTTAAATCTTTAACAGCCCTGGCTCCTCCTTCTGGGCCTTTCTCTAGCTGTGTGCCCTCGCTCCAGTGCTTTGCTCAGCTCAAATGTCTAATTCCAGAACGTTCTATCTTCCTAGAAAAATCTTTGTGCATTCCATCTCCCATTCATTCTTCTCCCTTTCCAGAGAGTCGGCTCTATATTTACACATGGAATTTTATTTCCTCAGAAAAGTACTCTCAGATCCTGTGGCTGGATTAGATGGCCCTGTCAGTAGGCGGACTTTTCTTTATAATATGGAAAGAAACTGCAATGAAATATTTAATTGACTTCTTTCTTTTTACTGGCTATTCTCCCTCCCTCCATCCTACCCCCACAAGGACAGGGACCTAATCTGACTTGTTTACTGACCAAACAGTTATCGTGACAAACTTGCTATGATACATACTACATATGAGACAATCAATTAGAAAATTAATGTGATACAGCAAAATGATACATTGAGAAAGTATATATATAAAAGAGAGTCATAAAATAACTCCAGCCCCTGTAAGGCAGAAACAGAATTCTAGGTTCCAAGCCAATCTAGCTTGGGCTGCACAGGGAGACAGGGTCTCTAAAAACAACTGGAAATACAGGGTTTGGCGTCACAAGTTTTCTAATAAATTTAATTCCTGAGTTTTCAACCATGAGTAAGTTTTCTATCACAGAATGAAAACTGAAGTGACACATTTCCTACTTAACCAAGAGCTGCTTTCCCACCATCCCAAGATCATACATTACTGACTTGCCAATTGCACCTCCTCCCCTTTTTGGCTCTTCCTGTTGCAGAGTTGGGGATTGAACTCTGGGTATCCATGCTTTACCGCTACAGGGGATCTCCAGTAAAGCCACTGATTTTTTCTTAACAGTAATATTAAAAACTATAGAAAATATCCAAAACTTATCAGTATCTTTCATCCCAGTTACTCCCGCAAAAGAAAACGTAACTAAGAAACTAAACGCAGGAACATTTTGCACATCGCTTCCCAAACAAGTTATCCTAACAAAACAAAAACAGGTGTGATATTCAGATTTTGCCTCGCACGCTCCAGAACCCTGGGTAGGTTCCCAGCATCGAAAGAAAAGAAAAGAAAAGAAAAGAAAAGAAAAGAAAAGAAAAGAAAAGAAAAGAAAAGAAAAGAAAAAAAAAAGAAAAGAAAAAAAAAAGAAAAGAAAAAAAAAAGAAAGAAAAGAAAAGAAAGAAAGAAGAACGAAGTGGGGGTTGGGGGGAAAAAGAAAAATAACAATGAACCTGAAGCGTTCAGCGAGACACATACAAGTTACCCCAGCGGTAAGTGGTGTTCAGTGCCTCAGCTCATGCTGCAATTGGCGTTAGCGGAGTTGTGAATTACGTTCATAATTTCTTGGTGGGTTTATCTCTAATTCCTAAGAATAATACTAATAAAAAAAAAAACCCACTACTAGTAATTTTGAACTATTGCTAAACAACTTCGGAGACTGGAGCCTTCGCGCTCTTAAAGCAGAACCCGGGAGACTACAGTGACCACAGAGAGGGACACAATTATCTTCTACCCACCGGAGGACCATCATTACCCGACGCGCGCCACGCGTGGGGGCGGGGAGCGCCCTCGGCCTTGGCGGTTCCCGGGAACGCACCTGCCTCGTAGGATTCCCAAGTTTCACTTGACCGCGAACTAGCTTGCACGTCCCGTTCGGTGTCTGCCCACGATCCTGGCGAGGTGACACTCGAGGCGACCTTCCCCTAATCCTACTGCTACACGGAGGTCAGGGGTGACCAGAGTTCCTCCCACGACGCGCGGGACCCCGGCAGCGCGCTCGGCCCTCGGCGGCCAACGCGCGGTATCGCCCGAAACTCAGCGCCCAGCCCCATTGGCCGTCGCCGCCACTCCCCTCCCAGCCCGCGGCGTCGCCGGGGGAGCCGGGCCATCCACCCGGCACGGTCGAGTCTCAGCTCCGTAAGCAAAGCCAACTGGACACCCGGGGCCAAACTCTTACCTGTACTCGGGAGTGAACACCGTGAAGCGACGGAGGCCACAGAGACTGAAACGCGCGACCCTTGGAGAGAGACGCCCAGCCGGCTAGAGAGGACGGGTCTCCAGATATGCCGAGAAATGGCGGCGCAAGGCGCGAGCCCACCCTGCGCTAATCCCCCGAGGACCCCGGCCGCCCGCGGGCACGCCCCTTAAAGCCCATCCAAGCTCCGCCCCCGAAGGGCGGGGTACTCCGCTCTTAAAGGGGCAATGGCACCGCCCCGGAAATCGGCTTCTTGAGACTAAATTTAAGCTGGCAACACCAGGTGGGGCCGACAGAAATAAAGAACTGCAGTTCACCTTTAATCCCTACACTCCAGAGGCAGAGGGAGGTGGATTTCTGAGTTCGAGGCTAGCCAGGACTACACAGTAAAATCCCGTCTTTTTTTCTCTGTGTATATGTGTGGGTCAGGTAAAGATAAGCCAGTCTTTGTCTGAGAACAACTTTCAAAAGTTGGTTCTCTCCTATCATGTGGGCGCAGGGGACCGAACTCAGGCCTTCACATTTGAAGTGAAGCACTTTTATCCACTGAGCATCTCCATGGCCCTTGGTTTTATGTTTTGAAATTTTCACTTTCCTGGTAATATAATTTGAAAATCAAACGTTGGGCTTGGGATACAGTTCAGTGGTAGGGTGTTAGACTAGCACATACAAAGCCCTGGATCCATCCCTGGCACAGCAAAATTGAGTAGGTTTCTATTTTGAATGTAGTCTGGTGTATCTGTTTTTCTTTTACATAATTGTTTATTAATTGATCCAGCATTTATTTAAATGTTTCCTTCCCCCTCCCCCTGAATCCTAGAGATTAAAGTAACCTTTAGTCTGTAATGGAGAAAGAGAACAAACAAATATGCGTCAAGTGGAGATAAGGCCGCGGAGAAAAAGAGGCTGGGAAAGGGAAATAAAAGACTGATGCTCCGGGCACTGTGGTCAAGGAAGGTGGGCCCTGAGTGGCAGGACAACATTCCAGTCATTCATTCCTTAGATAGTTTATCAAAATGCCTACTGTGCTTGAGGCCCTGGAGATAAGACAAAGACAGGAGTCCCTAGAGGCAAGCAGTGACAAAAGCCCCTTGGGGGCTGAGTAGTGAGTTCAGGGCCAGCATTGGCTACATTGAGAGGTTCTGTCCTAATTAAACAAGTTATTGCATGGTCAAGCCTGTATGGCAGAGTGTACCTGTTGTCCTGGTACCCATAGCTCCTGAGGCAGAAAGCCAGAAATTTGAAGCTAATCTATCTAATACTATCTCAAAAGGAAAAAGAAAATGCTGTAGGGTATAATCAGTAGATTACACGAAGTCTTGGGTTCGAAACTTGTTTAATTGACGGTTAGTAAATTACTAAAGAGAAAGGTAACAGTGGGGCTTGGGATCAGGGAATGAAGGCTTTCGATCTCAGCAAGGAGGAAGTGACATTGACTTCAGACCTAACATAGGCAGACATCCCAGAAGAGCATAAACAGCAAGGGCAAAGGACTCAGTGGATCTATGCAAAGGCCATTGTGAAACTAAAAAGGCAAGAAGAGCAGAGAGGAGGAGGGGTCTGCAACGAGGGTTTCCTGGGATCTCGCCAGAAAATTACTGTATAGAGGGAGGATCCAGCTCACTGAAGCCAGAATACAGTTTCTGGGGATTTGGCGCGGTCGAGGCCTGTATCAACTGCTCTTTCTGCTCCCATGGCGTTGCTAGAAAATTGTCAGTTACCTATGGACTCAGCTAGAGCCAATGGAGCAACAGCTGAGTACTACACATAGCTCTACCCATAGAGCCCTGGGGTGGATTAAAAACTGAAGTTCCCTGCAGATTGGGGACAATACCAGGAAACCAGCATCATTTCTGCTGCCTGGTACAGATTTTTAAAGGAAGAGTAGTTTCAAAAAGGCAGGGTAGGCCAGGGGATCTAGCTCACCTGGTAAGGCACACACATACAAATATAAAATAAATATTGTAAAATGAAATTATGCAACGTCTAGGTGATGGCATAGTTAAGAATGTGTTGGGCTGGTGAGATGGCTCTGCGGTAAAGACACTCACAACCAAGTGCGATAGCCTGAGCTTGATCCCCGGGACTCATGGTGGGGAGACCTGAGTCTTTCAAGTTTTCCTCTGACCTCTACATGAGCGCTGTGCATATACATACATGGTCATTCAAGCCCCACAACCACAAATAATAACCTTTTACAGAATACAGTAGATGTGAATATGCTAATATGGAAATATCCTACTACGAAAAATGAAGTTACAGGCTATATCATACAATCCTACAAGCATAAATGCTTATGTATACACAAATATACATTTTCCAAAGAAACTATAAGAAATTGAACAGAGGTCACCGTTGGTGTGACAGGGCTTCCACTGTCCCAAGGCTTCCTTATAACTCGGAGTATCCCACAATTTGAATCCACCTGCCCCAATTTCCTGAGCAATAGATTATAGGCCTGTGTCATTTCACCTGGTTTGAGGGGGCTTTTCTCAGAGACAGGGAGTTGGCACGAGACTGGATCTTTCTCAAAATGTTTCTCCTAACTTCGTTTTATCTTAATTTTAAAAAAAAGATTTTTTTATTTTTTATTTATTTATTTTTTTTTTTGAGACAGGGTTTCTCTGTGTAGCCCTGGCTGTCCTGGAACTCACTCTGTAAACCAGGCTGGCCTCGAACTCAGAAATCCACCTGCCTCTGCCTCCTGAGTGCAGATTTATGTACTTTAAGTAAATGAGTGCTCTGTCTTCATGCACACCAGAAGAGAGAATCAGATCCCACAACAAATGGTTGTGAGCCACCATGTGAACTGAACTCAGGACCTCTGGAAGAGCAGCCAGTGCTCTTAACTGCAGTGTTCTCTCCAGCCCTTCTCTCCTTAGTTTTGACACAGGATCTCTGTGTTGCTCAGGCTGGCCCTGAACTCCTGGCCTAAAGTGATTCTACTGAAACTTTACAAGTAGCTAGGACCACACGTACAGGTCACTATGCCATTGCACCCCCCTTGCCATAGTAAATCCTTTACCATGGACGCACCTGAGAGCTATTGGCTGCCGGGTGTGGTGGTACGTCCCTTTGAGCCCAGCACTCGAATGGCAGAATCAGGCAGATCTCGAGTTCAAGACAAAGCAAAGCTCCGTCAAATCAAACACCTCCCTCAAACAAAACAAAACAAGAACTAGTAGTCTTCACTTCTTCCCTTCCTCTAAGATGCGAAGTGACAGGCCTTGACAGGCCTGACTGCACCTGGGAAGATGAGACTCAGGCTGACTTCAAGGGAAGGGACATCTTTTGGTTGACAATCCCAGTCTTGCTCTGGGATTACTGGAAGAGTGGTGGCTACAATGAAGGAGACTGCAGATATTTCTTTACTCTCTGGGGAGCAGGGAGATGGCTCAATGGCTAAGAATGTTTACTACTCAATATGAGGACCTGAGTTGGGATTCTCAGAATTCTGTTAAAAGTTGAGCACAGGTATGACTGCAACCCTGTGCTGTGGTGTTAGAGACAAACATGACAGGCTTGCTGGCCAGCCAGACTAGCAGAAAAAAACAAAACAAAACAAACAACAACAACAACAAAACCCCCAGGAGGTTCTAGGTTCAGTGAGAGACCTTGTTTCAAGAAAACCAGGTAGAAACTGATAGAGCAAACACTAGATGCCCTCTCCTGGCTTCTACAAGTATGAGCACAGGGGGCTGTACCAGCACATACACATGTGCACACACCACACACACACACATACACATGTGCATACACCACACACACACATACACATGTGCACACACCACACATCACACACATACACATGTGCATACACCACACACACACACATATGTGCATATACCACACACACATATACATGTGCACACACCACACATCACACATACACATGTGCACACACCACACATATCACACACATATGTGCATACACCACACACACATATACATGTGCACACACCACGCATCACACATACACATGTGCACACACCACACACACACACATATACATGTGCATACACCACACATCACACATACATACACACATGCATACACCACACACATATTACACACACAAATATTCTTTAATTTTCTAAATTCTCTAACATCTCTATTCTCCCCCTTCAGAGAAGAGGCACCATGTGCACTACTGATTTTAGAAATAAACATCAGGTTTAGCATTCAGCCATCCCTTCTAACTGATCACCTATTAATGAATAAATCTCTGTGATTCATCGATCTAACAATAAATCCCCATAAAATAACCTTGAAACGAAGTCATTAGATTACTAAAGCACATCTTTATTTTTCAATTGAACGTTAACAGCTAGGTGTTTTTTTTCTTTTCACATTTGTACCTGAACAAGTACTAAATCAAAATGAAATACAACCAACAAAATATCTGTAAATGAGTTTTGCATAATATAAATTGAGGTCAGGACTAAAACAGTTTCAATGCAAACCAGCATTTTTATCCTGTTCACTGTTGCTATGTGTGGACTGTTTAAAACATGAATGGCAGAAATTCTAATTTGCACTGAAATTAAGACACACACACAATGCCTTTCAGACACACAGTAAACTGCATGACACGTGCACAGTGGCCGTTTCAAATAGTCCAGTGTTGATCGAATTCAAGCTTATGCATTTTATGTTTTCATTCTTAGCTTCTTTGCCTCTTAATCTGAGACCAAGCCATATGGAGATATTTTTGTACAACTGGAAGAAAAGGTAGTCTACAACCTTAACGGACTAATTCCATTCTGCTATTAGTTCAGTACAGACCATGAAATGGAAACAGAAATGAAAAATATTTTAATAAGGAAATAAACTAGACCTTTAACCAAGCAAATTCTCACTCCATATTTACATATAGCACCTATTACAAGAAAAGAAAGTTCCCAAATTAAAATACTCTCTACATAAAAATTATTTTTAAACTACTGTTTAAAATAGTACTGATAAGTATAAGCTATCAGTCCTAAAGTTAACCTACACTGTAGAAAACAAGAACTAGCCTTTCTTATTTGAAAAGCTCACAGCATAGTTTAGAATTGGTGTGTTCTGATGCTAGAGACACTGGGGTAGACAACTTTTATATTTTTTACAGCAGATGTACTGTACTGGCAGAATATGAAAACAGCTTAATATAAACTGTTACAACAACATAAATTCTGCCCTTTGTCTTCCATATAAACTATGAAGTGTGGTGCAGTATCTACTTAATCTCTAGGTACTACACTGAAAACAGATTTCCAAATATTCATGTGATGTCCACAAAATGCAGAGCAGGAAAACAGTTTTAGTAACCAAGCGTGGCTGAAGCTAGCTGAGAGAAATAAGTCCAGCAATATAGTCAGCTGGGCAGCCTCTACTGTATTATACAAATTACAGGAAAATGGCACAGCTAAAATCACATAGGTTACCTCTTAAATATCAAAGAAGCTATCCAGAGACCATTATAAAGCATTTAAACTTGGGGCCAATCTAATAAACTCTACTACGAATCAATTGTTTTTCTGTATTTACAAAACTCCTACTATAGATATTTTTAATGTATAAATTAAATCAGTAGTAAGCATGAAATAAAGTGCTATTTGAAATCAATTTTAGCACTGAAAACGGACCCTCTCTACAGGATTCAGGAATGAGGAATCTTGCTATCTAAAACTGGGAAAAATGAATCCATAGAATCACAGAATTGGGTTGAACCTTCTTTCCCCAGAAAGGCAAATAACTAGAACACTATGTGAGTGGAAAACAAAAATGTTTAAAGGGTAAACTAGGCCCAATTGTGACTACAGTGGATATGGAGACATACAGCAGATATATAGTCCAGCTAGGGAAACCAGGAAGCAGCAACCATCTTGGGCCAAAGGTTAAAGAAAGCTATCTCCTTGATGATCCTTGGCAGTGACTTTATTTAACAATGCAACTCCCAAGTCATCAGATATTTAGCAGTGCTAAACTTTGTAACTGTTGGGGTAGAGGAAATCTGACACTAACCGTGGATCACTTTTTGGTTGTTCAGGGTACATCATGATGAGTTAAAATTTGTATGGATGGCTAGAAAAGTGTCAAAACAATGAATTCCCAATTTTCATCGAGTTTAATAACTGATAAATATTAGATTTAAAGGAGCTATTGAAAAAAATCACTCACACCTATGGGCACTGGTTTAAAAAGTCTTCACACAGCTGAATAAAGCTGTAAGCATACAAGCCACCACTGTTACAAGTCAGGAGAGTTGGGCCCAGTAGTCTTACTATCCATGTCGTGGAAGATAAAAAGGGGAACGCATCAGCACAGTCCAGGCCTCTGCACGTAGTTACTGCAGTGGGCCTTCGGCATGGGTTTCACATTCTCACAATGATGCCCCACTGGTGGCTGCGACAGTGACAGAACTTGGGAACTTTCCTCCATAGTAGACACATGCAGCCACACACTGAGCCTAACACAATTAGAAAATTGTGTAGAAATCAATTACTTTACACTCAAAACAGTATATACAATTTTAAAGAAATATTTCTAGAAATAAAACAAAGCAATGTGAAAATGAATGTACACTATATCTGAAATATGCTTTGATGGCGACTGCTCATTTATAATGAAATTCCATTTCTTCCAACATTGAATTTTACATAATGACTTGTCATACTCTTTTCAACCTTTTGCAGATTTCTTTTTTAAAACACATATACTTAGAATCATGTAATAACTCTAACATTTGAAAGATACATTCATTTTCTTTACAGCATGAAAGACATACAAATATTGTTTTATCCCTTTTAAGCAATGAAATTAAAGTTAACAGTTTTAACCTTCTGTTCATATAAAAATATTTTCTGTATATCATTTACATAATAATAGGAAAACTCTACAGTGTTTAACTGAAACTTTATGACCTTAACAAGGCTTTCTCTTTCATCCTTATACTGGAAACTTTACAAAGCTCCAGGAAGTTAGATGTTTGAATTTTTCCTTAACAGTGTAGTTTTTAACTTGCAATACTGCTAATACCTTTCTGCAAATGGTGTACTTGTTTATGCACTGAATCAAACCTAGCCAATACCGATGGACTGCTGTCAAGCAGTTAGGACTAATGGCTGCCCATTTACCTTTGGAGGACTAAAAAATAAACAGTGACTTTAGAAATCAACAGTATAGCATAGTAAAAAATGTAAGTAAGCAGCAGCACATTGGTATTTGGAAACAGAAAATAACTTTATGGTATCTACTCAAAAGAATTCAATAAGGCATGAAAATCAAGGAATTGTGGGCTGGAATAAATGGGTTGTTGTTTCTGTTAACATAGAGAAATATAGTAACTGCTACTAAGAGTAAATGAAATCCATGCAAAATAAGAATTGTGATAAAAAGCAGAACCCAAAACATAATTCTGGGATTGATTTCTTTTACTCTTAAAATTGATGAAATTATCTATTAGCAATTAGCCCTCAAAAAGTTTTAAGATTACATACATTTCTTTGCATGTATATAATTCTCTAAGTATTTCATAAAACTCGCTATAATTTGTGATCACACTGAGACACAAATAAGGATCTGTTAATAGATTAGTAATTCTGACAGTTGATCAATCCAATCCATTTAACTGTAATAGCACAGCTGTTTTACTTGGAGGAAGCGCCACACGTGGTTCCAGGAGCGGTAGTGGGACAGTTGCTGCAAATGTGGGATGCGAGCAATGGGAACACAAAGTACTTGCTTTCTGGACACAGCACCTTGTATGAAAGCAGGCTATGGGATTACTTGATATGTTTTGCTATATTATTTGCTAAATGTTTATTCCAGCAAACATTTATCATCATATATTTACTATAAATGACTTAAATACAAACTACAAACTTCATCAGAACTACAAAGTCAGTACTATAAAGAGCCTGTAAACATATCCCACATTGTTGTAGTATAAACAACTTACATGAATTCAAAACTACTTTGGCAACTTTACCATCAGATATTTTAAATATTCAAAACACAGACATTAAATAGCATATTGCTATAAGTTCATGTTTTCTTCTCTCTTCCTGCTAAACAAGCTATGTTTCCATTTTACCACATGTTCACATGAATATATTATTTTGTAAGTAGGTATAAGTTCTAAATCTCAGGTCCCCGGTCTAAGTGCTTTAAAGCTGCTTTCCAGCGTGCAGTTCAGTCTGACACTGCATGCGCATCAGCCTACGTACTTCACAACAGCTTAAGCTAATGAGTCAGGGGAGCACCAGCAAACTGAGGCCAAGTCCTAGTTGGCATCACTTTTGAAGTCTCCTTTCAAGCTTCTAAGGTGTCACAGGTTCAAAGTGACAACACTGAGCATGCTTCCCAAGTGCAAATAGATAAGTTTTACAAGCATTTGTCATATTCACGATTCACTGAAATTATAGTCCAGTACAGTGACACTAAATTGAGAATTAGAAAATTTGAATATGACCAGATTCTGCTAAATTAATTGCTGGGTCTCTGGTCCTTCCTATAATAACAAGGACATAGAGACTGGACAAAAATCTTTTAAATTTTTAGCTCTCAAGTTGTAGTACTACTTCTAGTGAGACAAGAGATTTTTTTGCTCAAATAACTCATTGGACTTGGTCAGACATGCCAAAAGATATAAACAACCCCATGGTTAAAAGTCCACTCAGCTTGTGGACATGTCTTCCTCTATGAAGGCATGTACCTTCTTTTCTTTATTATTACCTTTATTCTTAAGTCAAAATGATCAATCATTGCCCTTTCCTAATTACTTGTCTCAGCAAGCTACACACAAGCTTTTCTTGGGCAGTTTATTCTGCCTCACCTTTGAATGAATGGGTTAGTTTAACAAATACAACCTATTCTTTTTGTGAATGCAAAGTCTACTCCAAAAGATTACTACAGAGTATCTTGGCAGAGCTGACAAAACGAAATGCCCAATAAAAGAAGCTGGAAAGCCATGTGAATTTAGAGAGGGAAAATTTCACATTTACTTTTAGCATATACACAAGCCCTGACTCACCAATACTGACTTTTCACTTGTTAGAAGAAATGCATTCTTTCTTGAGTTTGTCTGGGTGTGGGCTTAAGGGTGGCAAGCAAAATGGCAAAGTACTTTGATTCAAGAAATTTGGTTTTTGTCACACAATATTACATCAGTATGTATGGAGTGTACCACTACCTGGCCTATGAAAGCTAGCATTCTTTGTAGAGACCTATTTGGATTAGTAAGCGGATTAGATGCTTGGGGTAAAGGACAGTGTTATACATTAGGTAACTAGGAGAGTTAATTAGCATATCCACGTTAACACTTTGTGAGGGCTAAGTTTAGCGTAAGATCCTAATCAGTGTTCTAAAAGGGATGTTTTCACATGTAACATACTAACGAAGCATAGTTCTCAGACAAGAAACAGCTATGAGAAATTTAAACTTCATTCTACACTTGTCCCTTAAAAACAAGGACTGCTGACTTAAAAGACAGCAGTGCTCACTGTGGACAGCAGTGCTAATTACAGAGATGTAACCAAAGCTCTACATTAAAGAGCAAATGAAGCATGACACTGCCCTTCCACACAGCTTTTCTCTTCCGGTCTATGGTTGTCATCTTCTACCCACATGGCAAACTTTAAAATTTAGGGTAAAATCCACCAATGAAATAAAATAGCCTTATAATGTACAAATCTCCAACTCAATTTCCCTTTTTAACTTGTAATGATATCCTACTAGACTAAATTACATTTGCCTTTGGGTCGAGAATGGAATGTCTGAGCGAAATTATAGTTCACTGACTAACTTATATTGTCTTGCATGTGAAATCAGAATAGGGGGACTTCTGTTTGATGTAAAGGTTATGTTTATTTCTTTCTTTAAAAAATAAGACAAGAAATATTTATAAGTGATAATTTATTTGGTACCCTGGCAATTAATATTTAGAAGCTTAACTTCTGAATTTTACTATTATGGATCCTGAATACGTGAAAGAATAATATATATTTTACTAAAGATTTTTAAATGTATATCATTCCCCCAACTAAATAGCATTCCAAAATATTGGAACCCATGTATTATGAAGACTACAGAAGTAATCTAAAGCCACTAGCAAATGTGTCTATTTTAACCATATTCATATAAAATAATATGTGAATAGGTGAGCAAGTTCTCACATTTAATTGTGCAATTTTAAAAATCTGTCTCCATAGATTTAAAACAAGGAAAACAGACACGTCTGTAATGGGAGTTGGGTCTTCCATCAAGATGGACTCACTGATATGCTTATAACTGATAGGCACATATAAACTAGATGACAAGAAAACTGGCATTTTACTATTATGGAGGGTCACATGTAGAGAAAGTCAATAGTGTTTAATACCTTGTCTGAAGAATCCCAATGAAAAGAGCAGTGTGAAAATAGCCCGATATGACCTAGAATGACGCTTCAGGGCAACACTTTAGTTATAGATGTTAATAACCCAACTAATTAATTTTGTCACTATAACTTAGAGTACCAATATATTTATCTCTAATGTACATGTTAAATAACACTTTTTAATTTAGGATAAAGTAAATATGAAGTTTGAAGAATAAACCCTCTTTTTAAGTTAAGATGCTAAACTTTAACCCCTGTGCCTCAGTAAAGGAATGTACAGATTGTGAACAATTCCATAGCAGCAGATGCACTTTCAGCAGAATACAGAAATCCTGGCTTTTATGGCAAAGTATGAGCAAGCACTGAGTAAGAAACAGAATGTCCTTACCCTTCTTTGTTTCTATAACTCTCAACATAAGAAGCTGGTTTTTAAAACACTGTGAACTTATTAAAAATTCATAAAACTATAAGAATGTATAGTATACATACATACCTCCTATGGGGTCAAATGAGTGCCTTTTCATTAGACAAAGATATCTCAAGGCACTTAAGGGGTTAAGACAC
The DNA here is from genome assembly GCA_028551405.1 of Uromys caudimaculatus. Taxonomy (NCBI): domain Eukaryota; kingdom Metazoa; phylum Chordata; class Mammalia; order Rodentia; family Muridae; genus Uromys; species Uromys caudimaculatus. The sequence continues at coordinate 67,447,566 of CM052711.1, read as the reverse complement.
AATGCATGCATTCCTTTACATCAAGAATGTGAAATCACATGATTTGGAATAAGCCAACCTTATGATAAATATAAGTTACATTATTAAATCCAAGAAAATCTGTAGATTCATAGATGTTCTCTAAGATGCTGGTAAGTGGACACTGTGCAGCATTTCCTGGGAACAGCAAGTTCCAATTTTCTTCTCAGCAGCAGGTCCCCACTGGGGTGTCAGGGAAGAGTGCTGCATCCACAGGCAGTGTACTGGCTAATGTTGAGAATGGTATTGCTAACATTTGAAAAATAAAATCTGGTAATCAGTAGAGTGAGTACATGGACCACTGGAAAAGACCAGGGCAGACTCCTGATGTTTACTCCTTTTTGCTTTCAAGGTACAGGCGTGTAACAGAGATGAGAATTCTGAGCCTTGTCTGTGGCAATTCTACCAGAGGGAACTGTATGGCAACATCTCAAAATTCCATAAATTACCCTGAACATATTCAGTTTCCACTATTTGTTCAGAGCAAAGTACAAAATAGTCAAACATGTGAGTCATAGATTTTGAGTGACTTTTTAAAACATAAAGTGCAGTAGTGCTGAAGTTCTCCAAGTCTTTTTAGTTCTTCACTTTTTGTGTGAGAAGCCATTTCCTGCAAGCAGTATTATGGCACGGTGAATGTAACAAAATCAGTTTCCCAATACTTATTCCAACCTTTTTGTTTTCTTATTTATTTGATGATGTTGTTAACGGTTTAACAAAGCCTTCTTCATAAACTTTCAAAATAGCTTCACATACAAATCTGTATTGACTCTGAAAAACATAAGTAGAATAAAACACAATCACTACAATGTCCAGAAAACCAAAAACTAACATCTCACTTATCTTGCTTATTAAAAAAACCTGAAAAGTGAAATAGAACAGAGATAGAAGTTTTTGTCCAATGGGTAAAAAGTTAAGAAAAAAATAAACAAAAACCTCTCACATAATACTTTGTTGGCAAAACTGCTGGTAGGAATGTTAAAAAACTGAAACTATAAAGAGAAATTTGAAAGTATCTAACAAAATAATATTATTTTACCTTTGGAACAAACATTCTCACTTCCAGAAAATTTAATTAAAAAAAAAAAAACTAGGAAAAAACTTCAAAGCATATATTTACTCCTTTAAAATAAAAAAGTAGAAACCATTTAAGTTGCCATCAATTTTCTATGGAGAGAAGGCTGGCTTTAAACTCACAGAGATCCTCCTGTCTCCACCTGAGTGCTGTGATTAAAGGCACATGTACCCTAATGTCAGCCTATTCTGATAAGTGAAAACAAGCAAGGGCTTTCAGGGAGAGAGGTTTCCGCATAAAGTAACACTTGAAAGACTGAAGCCAATGGTTCCATAAGCTCAAGACCAGCATAATCTACAATAATGAAAACCTGAACAGCCTGTTTCAAGAAGATAAGGCAAAATAAAAAACCATACAACAACAAAGGCAGGGAAGGTTGGGGAGACGGCTCAGCAGGGAGCATACTTGCTGAACTAGCATGAGGACTTAGATTCACAACTCCGCCGCCCACGTAAAAAAACTGGGCATTTCTGGAAGTGCTGTAAACCCAGTGTGTCTGGGCAGCGACAGCTCATTAGGATTTACTGGCTGCCAGCTCAGCTCCAGGTACAGTGAGAGACCCTTTCTCTGTAAGGAATCAAGTAGAGAATGACAAAGACCACCTATATCCTCCTCAGATACACTTGCACATTCAATCTCTGTCTTTGTCTCTCCGTATCACATAAAACAGTCTTAAAAGGTGAGAGATAAAAAGTATGTATAACATTTACAAAAGGAAGATATAAATATATATTTAAAATTTACTGTTAGTTTAACTTTTCTTAAGGAAGAAAATGATAAATCTTTAAAGTGCTGCCATGAAAGAATGGAGGGGAAAAGGAGCAGAGAGGAACAGAGAGATCAGGCTCCACCAAATAATAAACCTTTTCTTCTTCCCTCTCCTTTTCTTCTCTAATGATTTATTTACTTTTATTTTTTTCTGTGCATTCTTATCATGTCTGTGTGAGGGTGCTGATTCACCAGGAACTGGAATTATAGACAGTTGTGAGCTGCCATGTAGATGCTGGGAATTGAACCTGGGTCCTCTGGAAGAGCAGGCCAGTGTTCTTTAACCACTAAGCCATCTTTCCAGTCCCCACTTTTCTTCTTTTATAGATGTAAAACATAAAACTGAGACTAAACAAATTAACAATGCCTGTATCAACCTGATGACACAACCACACTGATCAGCTATTTGCAGGAATTTTAAGACAGTAATTGATTATGTTTTGGAGTTACACCCAAAGTTCAAATAAAACTGTGGGAAACCAGGAACTCTTTACAATCAGCACTGCCATTTTGAAACTATGGCAGGTCAGGTGAAATAAAACAGAAGAGTGCTTTTAATATTCTTAGTCTTACTGCTGTCCTAGAGAAGATGTATTCTTGTTAAACAAGAAAGGAGAAAAAGGTAGATAAAGATGTTAAGTAAAAAACACCATGTCACAATTCACATTATATCATGGACGTGTAGGTTGAGACACGTGACAGTATAGAGAAACATCACCAATAACAATACCGCATCCCCAGAACACAAAGAGTAGCATCTAAAATAACAGAACCAAGAATTCCTGGAGAAATTAGTTCCCAAATCTGGGACATAAAATACAAAGCTGGCTTAGCAATCTTTTCTGCTAGCAAGGAAGTTAACAAAGTTATTATGGTCCTAGGAAGAGGCCTTAGAAACTGAGATTCCTGCTGGCCAAAATATAGGATAATTTTGGGCACCATCAAGAAAAATATTGAAAACATATAAAGTATGTTTAGGTTCATTCCCCCCTCCAAAGCAAACAAACAAACCAACCAACCAACCAACCAACCAGGATCTCACTATGTAGCTCCTGCTTCCCTAGAACTCACTATGCAGACCAAACTGTCCTCAAACTCACAGCGTTTCACCTGTCTCTGCCTCTGGAGTGCTAGGATTAAAGATGTGCACCACCACTACAGCCAGCTAGTTCACAATTTTTAAATTGTATCAAACCAAACAAACGTCAGTTGTTGGCACTGAAGAAAGCTAGTGAACCACAGTGAAATCTGAGCTGAGTACGGAGCTCAGTGGCAGAGCACTTGTGCAGTATGTATGAGGCCCTGGATTCCATGCCAGCATTGTAAAACACAGCGAAAGATAAAACAGCACTTGGAAATCAAGGGAAAGAATTAAATATTTATCTTCTAAAAATTCATTCTAGGAGCTAGAGAAATGGCTCAGTAGCTAAGAGTTACTTTTCCAGAGGTCCTGTGTTTGAGTCCCAGACCCATGCAGTGACACACAGCTACCTCTAACTCTAGTCCCAGAGACTCCGAGCCCTCTGCTCACCTCTAAGGCGCCAGGCATATACATGATGCACATACACATAAGCAGGTGAAATACTCATACACAGAAAATAAAAATAAATAAATCTTTAAAAAAATGGCCTAGCCCATTGTAGATGGTGCCCATTCCTAGGCAGAGAGGCCTGATCTATATAACAATGGTAGGTGAATATGGACTTGGGAACAATCCAGTAAATAGTACAAATCAAACAAACAAACAAACAAACAGAATGCCATCACTCCACACCCGGTGAGTAATGGATGGCAGCATTGATCACCCAAGGAGGGCTAATATCACAAAAAGAAAGAAAATCGAACACCATGTGCATCTTGAGGAAAGAATATTTCCATCTAAACTGCTCTAGCCTATGGTTCCATCACAACTTTGAGGAAATACAGAGAACACTACCTTGAGAATATAAACCAAACCAACTGAGACTCTAGCAATTGGTTTGTTTGCTAAATTAATTGAAAAGAGAAAGCAAAACACCCCCCACCCCCAAACAACAAGAGGTTCAGAAAGTAGTTTCTTGGTTATAAAAATTTAGAATTTAGACATAAACTAATTCAAATGTGCAGGCCATTATTAGAACATCAATTTCAAATAAACTATAAAAACAACCATTATAATTGTTACTGGCTCAGCAACTTCCATGTGGGTACAGATCTGAAAGAAATCAAACTGCAGTCTCAGAGATACTATATATATCTTCCATCATGGCGGCATTATTCAGAACAGTCAAAAGCTAGAAACAGCCATATGTCCACTGATGGAGAAATTATTATACAAAACCTAGTACAGAAAACAATGGAATATGGTTTAGCCTTGAAGAGAAGCCAGATTCTGACATGGTAACCAATGGATGAACTGTGAGAATATTAACTATCTGAACTAAGGCAGTCGAAAGTACACAAGTACTGTATGACTCTACTTACATGATACATCAAACTCTGAAACAAACGGTAGACTAGAGGTAGCTAGAGGCTTTAGGAGAATGGATATGAAAAGTATTTTAATGGTATAAAAAAAGAGGTCATAAAGTTAGTTCTACAACAATGTACATATACTCAATACTACTGAAATGCATAATAAAATGGTTAAAATGGAAAATTTCGTTATATGTACTTTATCACAATTAAAAAGGAAAAAACACCCAAATAACTTTGTGCACCCAACTTGACTCCACCTGAGCCATACCCAGCCCCAAGGCCAAACCAAACCAATGCTCAGTGCCAGAGTCCACCTTGCCAGCATCTCCCTAAGTCTGATGCCTAGTCTGCTGAGCCCTCACATAATGTCTCCAATTTTCTGCAAGCCAGGCTATCCCCCTACAGTATCCACCTGGCTTCATCTCACTTTTACCATATCCAATCTCTAGGCCTAGTCTGCTGTGTCCACATCAGTCATAGAAAGAGTAAAAATTCCACATGCCCAGACCTTATCATAAAAAAAAAAAAAGAAAACCCAAGACAAAAATCTATCAGATTTATCAACAGTCCTATAATTTTTACTGAGAATTACCTAGGTGAACCCCAGGACACAGAAGTTACAATCATAAACTTCATCAAAAGATTCAAATTTAAAGAAGATACAAAGAAATAGTTCAATGAACTTAAAATAAACTCAAAGAGTAAAATAAACAAACAAAAAACGTCTAAATGAGGCCCAAGAAAATACAAGCATAAGGCTGAATGAAATGATGAAGACAATATAGAGCTTGAAGAGTGCATTTCAGTAAGAAAAATATTGAAGAGAGCATTAGGTCAGAAGGCCCTACCACAAACTGAATAGATAGAAAGAACAAAGGAAAAGTACAGAAAGCTGCAAAAGAAAAAAAAAAGACTGAAAGAAAGACAGAAAGGAAAGGAGGGAGGGAGGGAGGGAGGACCCACAAGTCACATATAAAGGAAAATCCATCAGAATAAGAGCTAACATTTCAGTGGAAACTTTGAAAATCAGAAGAGCCTAGAACAATACTCTAAGAGACCACGGATACGAACTCAGACTAATGTATCCAGCAAAACCACCTGCTATAGTTGAAGGAGAAAAACGTTTCATGATACAAATAGGCAAAAAGAATGTGTGTCCAACAAAGCAGCCTATGGAGAATACTGAAAATAACACTCATTACAGGACAATTATAGGACACTATACTTACTGAAGCACAGGTACAATACATGAACACAGTGACTGCCATCAACACACACCTTTCAATAACAACTTTAAATATTAGTGGCCTCAACTCTCCAATTAAAAGACACAAAATCCATCTTTTGTTGTCTATAAGAAATTCATCTTAGCTTTAAAGATAAATAGCACCTTAAAGTAAAAGGACAAAAAAATATTCCAAGCAATGAGATCAGAAGTGAGGAAGCACTACAGTCCAAATATCTGACATAACTAATCAGAAGAGATGAAGGACACCTTATTCTAATCACCAGGACAATTAACCAAGAAGACATTATAATCCTACACATAACTGCACCAAACTCTGCTGCATCCAATTTTATAAAAAGTACATTACCAGAATTAAATATACAGATTAATATCAACCCATTAATATTTGGTGAGTTGAACACAACACTTTCTCTAATAGGTCATCTGGTGAAAAAATAAACAAAGAAACATTAGAATTAAATAACATCATGCATCAAAAGGGGTTAATGGAAAACTACAGAATATACCACCAAATACTAAAGAATATACATTCTACTATTCTGCAGCCTATGGAACCTCTCAAAAATAGACCATCCTGGAACACAAAACAAAGCTTAGCAAATTCAGAAAGTTGAAATAACTCCTTGTATCCTGCAATAAAACTTAAAATTCTTCTAAGTACACTAACCACATTTAAAAATCAGAAAGAACACAAGTAAATTGATTAATGACTAAAGATGTGCAACTCAAGAATTTGGGTAAACAAGAACAAAACAAATTCAAATTCTGAATATGGCCAGAAATAATAAAAATCAGAACAGAAATTATGAAATCGAAACAAAAAATTCAAGAATCAATAAAGAGCTGGTTTTTTAAGAAGATAAACAACTAGCCAACTAACCAAAAGAAAGAGAGGACCCCCAATTAACAGAATCAGAAATGGAAAGGAAAACATTATATAGATACCAAAAATTTCAGATTATTTTAAAGGAATAATTTAAAAACCTATACTTACATTGGAAATAGAAAAAATACACAAATTTCTACATTCATACGAAACACCCAGGTTAAGCAAAGAAAAGATTTAACAACCTAAGTAGACCTATAACAAATAAAGTCATTAAAAAACAGTAATAAAAAGTCTTCAGATGAAAAAAAAAAAAAAAAAACAAAAACCCAGGCCCAGATGCATTGATAGAATTCTATTAGATTTTTAGATTATCTACAACCAATACTTCTAAAACTATTCAAAAAAAAAAAAAAAAGAAAAGAGAAAAAAAGAAAGAGAAAAAGGAACACTTTCAAAATTCAGTATTACTTTGATGATGATGATGATGATGATGAAAACTACAGGCCATTATCCCTGATGAACAGGAATAAAAAAATCCTTAATAAAATATTTGCAAACTTAAAACAGATATATATCAAAAATATTATCCACCATGGCCAAGTTGGCTTTACCCTTTGATGCCAGGATGGATGAACATATGTAAGTCAAGATATAATACATCATATGAATGAACTTAAAAACAAAAATCATATGATCATCTCAAAGGATGCAGAAAAAACCTTTGACAAAACCACTATGTTTTCATGACAAAAACCCTACAGAGAGTAGGACTGGAGAGAACATACCTCAAAATAATAAAGGCTATAAATAACAAACCCACAGCCAACATTATCCTAAAAAGAGAAAGCTCTGAAGCAATTCCATTAAAATCAGGAATGGGATAGGGCTGTCCATTATCTCCACCTCTTTTCAAAGCAGCACTGAAAACAGTTGCTGGAACAATAAGGCAGGAAAACAAAATGAAAGGAATACAAACAAGAAAAGAAGCCAAACTACTGCTTCTTGTAGATGATATAATATTACATAAGAGATCCCCAAAATTCCACCAGAAAACTCTGGAAACAATCAACAATTTCAGCAAAGTGACAACTCTACTTAACTTATAAAAATCGAGAACCTTCCTATACAGTAACAGTAAACATGCTGAGAAAGAGATCATGCATATAACCCTATTCACAGTAGCCTCAAAGACATAAAACATCTAGGAATAAACCTACCCAAGGAACCCTACAATGAGAAATAAAAAGACATACCAGACTTCAATAATATTAAAAACATTCGAGGTATTTATTTATGTGGAGCTATGGGTTGAAATCAGGGTCGTATATGTGCTCTACCACTAAATTACATTTCTAACCGAATATTTGGGTCTTAAATGGTGTTATTAAGAAAAAACAAAGCCCCCCCCCCCCCAGTCGTCCTGGAGTTTGGACCACCAACCAAAGAATACACATCTATGGACCCATGGTTCGGATCACATATGTGGCAGAGGATGGCCTCGATGGCCATCAGGGAGAGAGGAGAGGCCCTTGGGCCTGAGGGTGTTAGAGGCCCCACTAAAGGGGAATGTCAAGGTGGGAATATGGGGATGGGTGGGCGGGTGGGTGGGAGGTGGAATTCCCTCATAGAGGCGGGGATGGGGAGGGGATAGGGGGTTTCCAAAGAGGAGACCTAGAAAGGGGGAAACATTGGAAATGTAAATAAAGTATCAAAAATAATAATAATAATAAAAAAATAAAATAAAATAAAAAAAGAAAAAACAAAGCCACAGAGAAACCCTGTCTGGAAAAAAAAGAAAAAACCAATACAACAACAAAAGAAGCATACAAAGGCCAGCAAACAAGACGCTCGCTCGGTGGTTAAAAGTGCTTGCTGCCAAGCCTGCTGACCCAGGTTTAGTCCCTGGGACTCACAAGGAAGGAAACGAGGACCTGCTTCTTCTGTAAGTAGACCTTGGACTTTCCCAGGTGAGCCACTGCGTGCCGTGTACTCACTCATACACATGTAGCACACACTAAATAAATGGGAAAATTTTCAAATAAATAGAAAATGAGGTGAAAAGAGAATGAAAATATTTGAAAACAGAGAGTTCATAAAATATTTGTATCTAGAAAATATAAATCTGGCAATAAAATGACAATTAAAATGAGCAACATAAATTTTTATGGAAGATATTTGACATCACTGATAAGAAAATGTAAATCAAAGTCACAATAATATTTCATATTCATATACAGAACAAAATCTCTCTTAAACAAAGTACATCTGATGATATAAGGAAAACAGAACCTTTATATTCACTACTGGAAATAGAAAATTTTGTCCTTTAATCCCAGCACTCGGGAGGCAGAGGCAGGCGGATTTCTGAGTTTGAGGCCAGCCTGGTCTACAGAGTGAGTTCCAGGACAGCCAGGGCTACACAGAGAACCCTGTCTTGAAAAACCAAAAACCAAAAAAAAAAAAAAAAAGAAAAAAAAGAAAATTTTGTCCTTAGCTGAGGATACAGCTCACTGACACAGTGATTTTCTTCCTGTGTATCCACAACAAAAAAGACACATGTAACATGAGTGTTCATAAGGCACATGTAACATGAGAGCTTATAGAAGAGCAACAAACCACAGAGCAGGAACAATCCATATGCTCATAAGCCTATAGACAAATATATAAAATGTGCTAGAGCCATAAAATGACACATTATTCAGCAGGCAAAGGAATAAAGTATTGATCCACACAAGAGTACACATTAACTGATCCAGCTTTGAATAGCCTGGGGCTAAGGGATAGTTGAGAGTATCAGAGAAAATGGGAATAAGTGCTTAAAGAGAATGCAGTTTCTTTTATAGGATGATAAAATGTTTTGAAAATAGAAATGACTATTCTCTGTGGCATACTAAAAACCACCGAATTAACACTTTAAAAGAATAAATGTATGGCATATGAATTGTATTTCAATACAGTTCTAAAATTAAAAAATGAGTTTTTTATGAAACTGGGAATCTGAGCATTATTTGGAAATATTAAGAAATTATAATTACATTTAGGTGAGAGTATTTTTTTTTTAAAAGAAAACAACCTTATCTTTTAGTTATATGCTAAAATTTATGCCATCCAAGATTTGCTTTAAATAATGGGAAAGTAAATAGGCTACAGTTGGGTATTTATAATGTCTTATTATTATGTTAACTTTTGAGTAAGTATGAAATTTTGTGTATTTAAAAGCTTAGAAAATGACAGGTATTTTTTAGAGTAGTTAGGCCAGTTAAGCATCAAGAAATCTTGTTGCCACTAACAATGCAAACATTTTACTCTGGTTTAATTAATACAAAAACCAGTCTTAACACTAGTTCTAAAATTTCTTGATTCTTTTGATTACTGAGGCAAAATGAAGGAATCTTGTCACTGTCATGCAGTGTAAGTTCTTAGGAAAAGGGAAGACTTTCTACAAGAGCTGTGGTCCTGAACAAAGCTCTGCGCAGACCTGCAGTTTAGGGTTCCTCTCATAGACCTCATTCCTCTTGACTCAGCAACCCAAGACAAGTGCCTCTACATCTAGCAAAGTACTCACGAGGTAACACGCTAAGCCATATGCATGCTGGCAAAGTTGTTTTCTTAAAAGGCCAGGTAGTAAATACTGTAGACACTGCAGGCCACAGGTACCTGCTGCAACTTCACACAGCTGGTGCAGTGTGAAAAGCAGACAGACATGGCACACACACAAAATGAACAGGGATGTTTTCCACCATATTTTTATTTATAATACCAAGAGCTATTGACTATTATTCTATAAAGTAATAGTTTCTAAGTGAGAATTAAAATGATAAAGGTATAATTTAGGGGCAGACTTGAGGCACATACTTGTCAGGAGGGTGAGGTAGGAGGTTGAGGAGACAGAGCCCAGCCTTGAGTCCTAGGTCAGCCTGGGCTACATAGCAGGACCCTATCATATATATGTACATTTGTGTACAAGGAAAAAAAAAGATATAGAATGCAGATTAATAACAAGATCCACCGTGTTTAGGAGGCAGAGGTACACGTGAAGCACAGTACTTACAGGTGTTTGGATCATCATGGCTCTTTGATCTCTCATTGTTCTTACAATGTCTAGTGGATAAACTGGCTGATTGCATTCAATGAGACACATGGCAGTTTCCATAGTAATGAGAACTCCAGTCCTTCCAATTCCAGCACTGAAAAAAGACAGACAGACGTGCAAAGTTTTAGTGGTACAATTGTTAAATTTGTGGCTTTCTGCAGAAATGTCAAAGTATCAAATCACAATAAAGAGAAACAATTTCATTTTAAGGTTTTATTTCATAAAACTAGCAAGTCAACTGTTTAATATTTTAAATCCATTTCGAAATGCAAAGTAATAGATGCAAAATAAATCATTAAGAAATACATAAAAGACAATTATGGGTTTTGTACAAGTTAATGTTTTAAACAAAGTTAAGTTATATCAAATTTAGCATTGAGATACTTAAAAAAGTATAACCTACAAACATGTCTATAGTAGCTACTGAAGGTTTCTATAATATAAAGATCTATACATCTCACCTTCTTGACATTGCATCTTGGTTTGTTTTGTTTTATTTTTAAATTATTTCATGTGTATAAGTGTTTTGCCTGCATTTGTGTGTGCCTGTGCCTAGTGCCTGCAGAGGTCAGAGGTGACATCCCTAGCAACAGGAGTTAGAGTTGGTTGTTAGCCACCATGTGAGTGCCAGGTCTTCAACCCTGGTCCTCTGAATGAGAAACAATTCTCTTAAGCACTGAGCCATCAATCCCTCCAGCCCTGACACTGGGCTCCTAAAAAAATTTTTTTTAGTTAGCATATAAAATGATGAATTCCATGACATTTTTCCTGCATAACATGGTCCTTCCCCGTCCTGCACTTGCCTCCTGCCACTAGTCCTCTTTTTGCTTTCACATCATATGTAGATATTTAAGTCTAGACTCTCTATGAGAGGAAACATGGCCCATTTTGTTCTTCCTGTAACTTTCCCTCTTCCTTTTCATTCCTTCCCTTCTCACTTGCATGTCTTCGGAATTTTTCCCTCACTAAATATCTGCTCAAAAATAAATCATGTATTTCTGAACATGACTTACTTTATATGATCTACAGTTCTATCAACTTTCTTTTGTTTTTGTTTTTCGAGACAGAGTTTCTCTGTGTAGCCCTGGCTGTCCTGGAACTCACTCCATAGACCAGGCTGGCCTCGAACTCAGAAATCTGCCTGCCTCTGCCTCCCAAGTGCTGGGATTAAAGGCGTGCGCCACCACTGCCCGGCTCAACTTTCTTATAAACGATACCTTTTCACTCTTCTTTACACTGGATTCACTACATATGAACCACATTCCTTTACCCATCTATCTGCTGATGGGCATCTAGGCTGGTTCCACATCTGGACTATTATAAACAGTATATCAATAACAAATGTTAATAATGTACATTTATTAATCATATTAATACAATAATAATAAAATGTAAGCATATCTATGATATATTGACATGGCATCAGTGGTTCAAATATATACTGAACTGTGGTATAGCTGGGTCATATGGTAGTTCAATATTCAAGGAACCTACACACTGATTTTCACAGAGACTGTAACAATTCGTATTCTCAGTAGCAGTGAATAAGGGCCCCTCTTTCCCCACACCCTCACCATCATTTCTTATCTGTTTTCTTGGGGATGGTGATTCTGAGTGGAATGAGATAGAATGACAAACAAGTTTTAATTTTCATTTCCTTGATAACTAAAGGATGTTGAACCTTTTTTCATACATTCATTGGCTATTTGGGTTTTTTCTTTTGAGAACTGTTAATTCAATTTATTTGCTCATTTACTGAGTGGATATTTTGTTTTTGTTCTGTCTAGATATTAATCCTGTCAGATTTCCCACTGGCAAACAGCATCTCTTCACTCCGCTGATTATTTCTTTCATTGAGCAGAAGCTTTAAAATGTGACCCAATTCCATTTGTCAGTTCTTGCCATTACTTCCAGAGCTATTACACTCTTTCAGAAAATTCCTGCTTGTATCACCAACCTTTTACCCATGGTTTCCTCTATGAGTTTCTCGTTCTCAAGTCTTATATTATGGTTTCTGATCCATTTTAAGTTGATATTTACACAGCGTGAGAGGTTTGAGTCTGGTTTCACTCTTTTAAAAGCAGACATCCAGCCGGGCAGTGGTGGTGCACGCCTTTAATACCAGCACTTGGGAGGCAGAGGCAGGTGGATTTCTGAGTTCGAGGCCAGCATGGTCTACAGAGTGAGTTCCAGGACAGACAGGGCTACACAGAGAAACCCTGTCTCGAAAAACCAAAAAAAAAAAAAAGAAAGAAAGCAGACATCCAGATTTTTCAGCACCATGTATTGAGGAGGTTGTCTTTTCTTTAATATATATGTGTCTGTTTACATTCTGTCAACTTAACATGAACTAGAGTCACCTGGGAAGAAACTTCAATTGAAGAACTGACTCCATCAGTTTGGCCTATGGGCCTGGGGGCGGGGTGGTACGTTCTTCATTGCTGATTGATATAGCAGGACCCAGACTACTATGGGTAGTGCCAACTCTTGGCAGGTGTGCCTAGGCTATTTAAGAAAAGAGGGCAAGTCAGTAAACGTAAGTAACCATTGTGATGGTTCTTCAGCTTCTACCTCCAGGATCCTGCTGTGAGTCCTGCCCTGGCTTCCCTCCATGATGGACACAAAATAAAGTAAATTCTGTCCAAAATTGCTTCTGATCAGTATTTTCTCACAGCAAAAGAAAATTAAACTAAAGCAGAAACAAGTGAAGCCTTGCTGTGATGGACCTGACTATGTAGTTTTTATGCCTTGGGATATCCTATGGGAAAAAGGTGAGGGTTTGGAGCTTTGGTCTGGAAAAATCATTGAGTGCTTGGAGCTTATTAATAAGTTATAGGAAAATAATTCTGAGAGCAACAAAGATAATGGAGGCCTAGCTTGTGAAGTTTCAGAGAAAAGTTTGCGGTCCTTGAAAACAGTCTATAGGGGCTGTTAAAATATTTTAAATTAAAAACTGGTTGTTTCTAATCAGCTGGGGAAGAATAATAATCAGTGATTATCAAGAGATCAACACTACTCAAGTAAAACGTATGTTGTCAACACTTGTAAAACGTTAGATGTAATTGTGTGCATTTATTTCTGGGTCCATCATTCTAGCCACTAGTCTGTGTCTGTTCATGCCAGTATCCCACTGTGTGTCACTACAGCTATACAGTATAAATTTAGATCATGTATTATGATACTCTCTGCTTATGATTTTTTTGTTTGTTTGTCTTGGTTATTTGGGGTCTTCTGTACTTTCATGTGAGTTTTAGGATTTTCTGTTGAAGTTCTGTGGAGAATGTCACTAGAATTTTGACAAAGACTATGTTTAGTCTGTAAGATTCTTTTAGTAACATAGCCATTTTTACAATTATTGTAGCAGCCCATGAGTATGGTAGGTCTGTTCATCTTTCAGTATCTTCAGTTACTTCAGTATTTTAGCATTTTTATTGTAGAGGTCTTTAATGGCCTTAATTATGTTTATTCCTAGGTACTTTATTAAAGCTAGTGTGAATGGAACTTCCCCACTAAATTCTTTGTTGACAAGTTTCTTACTGATCCATATGAAAGCTACCTATATTGATTTGTTATTTTCTTTTAATCTTGCTACTTTGTTAAAAGTGTTATTCAGAGCTAAGAGTTTTCTCATGGAGTCTATAGGGCCTTTCAAAAATCATGTCACATGACGAGAAAATACAGATAATTTAACTTTTTCCTGAATTATTTATATATATTTTCATTTTCTTGCCTTATTATTCTAGCTAAGATTTTGATATTATACTGAATCAAGCATAGAGCAGTATACTGAATATATGAATTGTCTTAGGTTCTGACTGTAGAGCAAATGTGTTCAGTTTTTCTGCATTTGGTGTATGTTGGCTTCTGGTTTACTGTAGACTTTATTATGTTGAAGGCATGGTTATTCTTTCTTTTCATTTTCTTTCTCCTTCCCTTCCCATTTTTTTCTCTCCCTTCTTTCCGTCTATAATTTTGCTGCTTGTTTTTTTGGTTGGTTAATGTTTGTGACTTTCTTTTTCCCTACCTGCATTAGGAATTTCACTGATTTACTTTGTTAAACATGATATGATGGGTTTAAGTATGTACCCTTTGCTTATTTAGTCCTCTCATGAAATTAACTTTATCCTGTGCTCTTGATTGCTCCTACTGCCCTGTATTTAGATTCCCTTTAGTATCTTTTGCAATGATGATTTAGTGGCCATGCACTGTTCATATTAAAAGGAAGCTTTGTGGAATAGAGCAGGTTTATTGGCTATTCACTTTCAGGACTTGAAATATACTATTCCATACTTTTCTGGCCTTTAAAATTTCTGTTGTAAGATCTGATGTATTCCCATCCCCTCAAGAATTTACTATCCCAACCATGATATGTATTTAAGTGTTTTGCCTACAGTTATGTATGTGCATCTTTGGTCCAAGGAAGATAGAAGAGGGTATCAAATCCCTTGGAACTAGGCTTAAAGACAGTTATGAAGCTACTGTGTGGGTTCTGGGAATCAAAGCCAAGCCTTCTCAAGAGTAGCCAGTGTTTTTGACTGATGAGCCATCTCTCCAGTCACTATGCTTGCTGTTATAAGTGAGTTGCTGTTTTTCCTCTTACAGTGTTTGTCTTGTTTGGAAAAGAGGCTCACTATGTAGTGCTGGCTGGCCTGAACCCCAAAGATCCAAGGTATGTTCCACCATGCCTGGCTCTCCTACAGTTTTTAATATTGCTGTTTTTTATACTTTGGCATCTTGAGTATATTGTACCATGGAGAGGTTCGTCCCTGGTCATGTGATTTGGGGTTCTAAATACCTCCTGGGCATAGATGTTCATTTCTTCCCTAGATTTGGAAAACTACTATACTTTCATTGAACAGACTTTCTAGACCAGCTTTTATATGTTGATTCCTTCTACCCCACAGATTCCAAGATTCTGTCTCTTGATCATATCCTATAGCTTTTGAAAGTTGTGGTTGTGACTTTTTGTTTCCTTGATTTTAAATCACCATGTTTGCATAGTATTCTTCAGTTTTGGCCACAACTCTGATGTTCTTTTATTGTTGCTGCTTGGTCTAATCCATTGGTGATGCAGTCTACTTTCTATATTTTACTAAAAATATTCTCCACCAAAGTTTTCATTTCCAACATAATTATTTGTTTTTTGTAAGTCTCAATTTCCTTGATTAATTTCTTACTCATGTGCAAACTAGCTTTTCTCCACTTGCTTTCTTTCTGTTCTATGTTGCCAATTTTCTTTCCAAGTCGCGATGTGAAATTCTTAGTTCATTCATTTGCTTGTTTGTATTTTCCTTAAAGTCACTAATGATTTTTACAGGAAAATGTTTGAATTCATCCAACATTTTACCTGTCTTAGTATGTTTAAATTTAGTAATCGAGGAGTATTTCTGTGTCCTAATTTGTGCCTTTGTTGGTGTGGATTTTTCTTCCACTGTTATTTGGAAATTTTCCTACCTAGCAGGCTGTTTTTGCAGGGTAAACCCCCAATACCACTCAGGGAGATGAAAACAAATTGGTAAACCCACACTGAATATGATATAGAAACACAGTTAAATTGGTTAAACTCCATAACACACCCTCAGTGACCAAAGAAGAAAACATGGCAGAACAAATGTTAAGTATACTCTGAAGTTAAAAATCATTTATAGCAAAGGGGGAAATAGTAATGAATGGGATAAAGAAAGAAAACAGAGACACAAGAAACAATGTTAAGTAAAAGGAAAAAGAAGAGTAGAGGTAATTTATAAAACAGAGGAGGGAACCCCCCCGCCCCCCCGCAAAGCGGAAGAGCTGGCCCCTTTGGCATGGGCACAGGAGAGCTAGGGGGCTGACCACCTCACATGCAGGAGTGTGGGAAGGGGCAGGCCCTACAGAACCAAAGCTGCAGCATCTCCATGACACCGGGCAACATGCAGGCAAGGATCCAGTATTGATGGTGCAGCAGACGCCAGAAGCTTGAACCCAATGATTCATTGCAATAAACATTTGTAGGTAAAGCTGCTTGGGAAAAGGGTGTACTGTGTGACCTGCCACAGCTTCTACAGTGACATGGTTTTTATTTCGTTTTGTTTTGGGAGAAGGTTGCAAGAGCAGAGGGCAGCTATGGAGGGATGAGGTGATGAGTGGAATTGGGATGCATGAAGTCAAATTAACAACGAATCAATAAAAAAATATTTAAAAAAAGAAGAGGAGGAAAAACGGGAGATTAAAAAGAAAAGAAAAAGCTTGCTGAATAATGAAAATCAAAAACAGCTAAACATAAGAAAGGAAATTAAAAAAATAAAAACACAAAAGTTCTACTTTGTAAGATGGGGTGCAGTACACACGAGCAACTCCAGTACTGGGTGGATGGAGGACCGAGGATTGTGAGTTCAGAGCTATCCACAATTACAAAAAGAGTGTAAGACCAGCTTAGGTTATATGAGACCTTCTCTCAAAAATGTTAAAATAAGAAAACATTAGGATAAAGTTAAAATACCACTGAAAGTATAGTAGGGGAAAAATCCACAGGAAATCCAAAAGCAAAAAGAATGATGTCATTTTGGATCTGCTGCTGTTCATAGGGACTAAGCTTCAGAGGCCCACAGGGCTTCTTCACTGCATTAGCTCCCTTTGTTTGTGTGCTAGCGGCCTCTGCTGGCCATACTTAGCCTTGCAATCTAAAACTGAAAAATACATTCCCGTTTTTATAAATTACCCAGTTTAAATATCTTGTTATAGCAATACAAACACATGGAAATAAGGTTAGTATTTCATCGTATCCAAGTTACAATTATAAGAAACATTCCAATGAAGAGATAGTAAAATAGAAGAACCAGAAAAATCCTTTTATCCTTTGTATAGTTTCTTACACCATTAGAATTTTCTCCATTGTCTTCTATCTTCTATCACAGAATTAATCACAGAAAAGGCCAAAATATAGAATGCGTTCCGTAGAATGTACTTATTCATTTTTTAAGGACAGGAAATAAAATACCTGCAATGAACAATAATTGGCTCTTCTTTTCCAGCCCTCTTGTTTCGTACATGACAAACAAAATCCAGAAAGTCACTTGAATCATCAGGTACTCCATGGTCAGGCCAGGCTGTGTACTGAATCTGAGTGAGTTGACGACTCTCATTTTTCTAAATGAAAATGAAAAGTTACACACTTTGACTTAAGAATTACCTTTAAAATATAAAATTCAGGTCATTTTAATTTTAGAAGGAAAGTAAAACCACATTTCCTTTTCCTCTTACCATTGTGTATAAACTCACTTAAATACAACATTTGAACAGAAGGAAAACATTTCACAGAAATAGTGTATTCTTGTAAGTACAAGCTACTTACATTGCTGTAATTTTTTTTTGTAAAGGTTTTAGGAGACATACTTTCTTTATGTTGCTTTTAGCTGTCCTAGAACTAACTCTGTAGACCAGGCTGGCCTGGAATTCATAGAGATCCACCTGCTTCTACCTCCCAAGTGCTAGGATTCAGGGTGTGCACTCCCCTCCCCCCCCAGCTACATTGCTATACTTTAATAACTCAAATTTTATATCTATAAGGTATTTTGAACATGGCAATCAAACAGGCAGAAATAAATTAAGTTCAGAGAACTGCTTAAAAGATTACCTAATGGATTTTCCATGTGAAATGTGAACAAACATGGTAAACACTTTTTTGAGTATGAACAAAACTTGAGGTAATTTTTCCATGACATCATGGAGATTAGAGGACGAAAAGCTCCAGGAAAATGAAATGGCTCAGCAGCTCAGAGTGCTTGTGGTCAAGGATGACCATCTCAATTCAATCCCTGGGACCCACATGGTGAAGCAGAGACCAGACTCCTCCAGGTTGTCTTCTGCCCTCTCTGCCCTCCTCAGGTGCACCATGACAAAACCACAAACACTTGCACACACATAAATAAGTATAATAAAACATTTAAATACAAATCTCTCAAATATACAGATTAAAAATTAGAGGTCATAAAAACACAAAGTTAAATCAGGATTAATTCTATTTTGTCAGAGTTGGGGGAGCAATGATGGATATAATGAAAGTAAGAACGCTAGCTCAAATCTTCAAATCCTGGCTCTGCCAGTTCTGGCATTTAACATTTCAGAGGCTCCCCCTTTCATGTGACAGATGAAAAGACACCTCCAGCTAGCTCCACAGCATCTTTAGGTTTAAGGTTTCATGAAAAGACTAAATCCTATCAATTACTTACTCACACGCTTTAAAAAAGGATATATCATTCAACATCATTCAGGCTGGGGACAGCCACTTATGTTAAAGGGAGATCATGAACGAACAGACAAGTCAGACCACCAAGATCAAGTTCTTAGCACAGATGAGATTTACTTGTCCCAGAGACAAGGGGCATGAGTAAGAGAGAAAGACAGAAAATAGAGGCTGAGGGAGAAAGGAAAAGAATCAGAGGGAGGGGGAAGGAGTATTTGTCCTTGGGTTGGGGGTGGGGTAGGTGCTGACAAAGGACTGCCTCTGGATAGAGGAGACAGACTTGGCCCATAGCTAAATGGCAGCTTGTAAAGGTAAAAGGGGAAAGCTCATGTTAGAGTGTTTAATTTTAATTGGGCATGTTAATTAGGTGAGCCAAAGGGGGCTTTGATTACTGGACTTCAATACTTTGATAGATAGACTCGTGGTCAGTTTCAGAAGGAGAAAGTGGCCAAATAAGGAAATGGGCCCTTTTGGCTAGCTTTAGGAATGTAATGTAGCAAGGCAGAGAAAAGGAGGGAGAAAGGCAAGGCTTGCTAGAGCCATGGTTGCCATTCTCAGGCTGGCTAGAGGAAAGTAAAAGTTAATCAAGACTTTGGAGTGGTAGCTGCCTATCCACTCCAAATCACTATCCACTATCAATGTATGTGCATTTTTATGTTGAGTAGAAACTTTGTTTTTTCGATTCTATTTGGCTCAAGCTGGGATTAAATACTTGCACCACCACATTTAGTAACGCTGAGGGCCATTTTAAAGGAAGGGAGTAACTGTCGCATAAGACTGTGAAGGCCCAGGTCTCTCCCACCAATACTTAAACTTTTGAAAGCAGGAGCTGCCACTAAGTGACGTAGAGCCTTATTGGCGCTCTTACAGCCAATAAGGAAGGAGTCGGATGATGTGCTAACATATAGAAAAGGAATCTCACACTAAATGAAGCTAAAAATTACGGGGGAAAACAGCTAAAATTCATTCAAATAAAATAAATTAAGGACATACTGTCTAGCTTATGGTATAATGTACCAATCTGTAGGTTAAATCATTAAGATAGTTATTTATTTTAATCTTTATTTTCCTAAGTAGATAACCAAAAGTAGGCAAGTAAGTATATGTGTGTGTATGTATGCGTAGTGATTTCTATCTTAAACATAGTCCTTTTTCTTAGAGTCTAACTATAGATATATACAGCTATATACAGCCATGACATTTTTATTTGTATAACCTGAGTACCTCAGAATTATGCAAAGTTAAATTAAGTGTGTGTGTGTGTGTGTGTGTGTGTGTGTACTATGTATATGTGGAGGCCAGAAAAGTCATCAGGTATCCTCCGTCATTACTTTCTACTTACTCCTTTAGGACAGGAGCTCTCCCTGAACCTGGTCTTTGCTTACAGATATGGTAGAGCCCAGAAAGCCCCCAGGATCCTTCTCTGAATTCTCAGAGCTGGTGTCACAGGCATTGCAGCTATGTCTGGCCTGTTGCATCAGTACTGGGATCTGAACTATCCTTATGACTATCCTATGACAGCAAGTGTTTTTTTGTTTTGTTTTGAAGATTTATTTATTTTATGTATATATGAGTACACTGTGACTATCTTCAGACACATCAGAAGAGGGCACCAGATCCTATTACAGGTGGTTGTGAGCCACCATGTGGTTGCTGGGAATTGAACTCAGGACCTATGGAAGAGCAGTCAGTGCTCTTAACCACTGAGCCATCTCTCCAGCCCCCAGCAAGTGTTCTTAACTGATGATCCATCCTTCTAGCCACCAGGTGAGTAACTTTTGTTTCCCAGTAACTAGTCTCAGACTAAAGAAACTTTCAGCTTTCGAAGTCTTTACAGCAGTTCTTATACACAGACACTCTTGACTTCTAACCTCTTGGTTTAACAGTGTCATCTTCCTGAAGACATAGGCAGGGTTTCCTTCTTCAGAGTGGCAGGTGACTTGATAGCATCCGTAGGATGAGCTTCCTGAGGGTTCTGGCCAATACTGGTGACATTTAACCTGATTATCAACAGATTGAATACAGAAAATTACATATTTAGACAAAGGAATTTGAATTCTCCAACTTTCAAAATTATCTAATTTTTAATAACTTTCAAATTTATAGGAACTAATTCTCAGACATCTTTCACTTAGATCTTCTAGCTACTAATATTTTTGTGTGTACATGCGCATATTGTATTAATGTGTCTGTGCACATATATGAGTGTGTATGTACACACAGGCAGCACTGTGGTCAATATTGGGTATCTTCCATGACCCTTGACCTTGTTTATTTGAGAAGAGGTCTGTCACTGTATTTGGAGCTCATCAAGAAGGCTAGGCGAGCTGGCTGGTAAATGAGCACAGGGGCCTGTTTGTCTCTGCTCTGGCCCTCCAGCTCTGGGCTACAGATGCGTGCTACCAGATCTAAATGTTACGTGAGTGCTGAGGGTCTCAGCTCAGGTTCCTATGTTTGCATGGCAGGCACTTTACTTCTTTAGCCATCTTGCCTGGTTATTCACTGACATTTTAAAAATCCTTTCTAAACAATCTGTTTGGCTATCTCCTGATTAGAATTTTACCACAGGTGTGTATGTGTGTGTCCTATATAATCCCAGCCCTATTTCCACATCACTGACCCATTTAAAGAGCAATGGCTCTCAGTACACTCCATAGACTGTGTAACCATGCCTCTAAACACTTAATAACATTTCCACTGTGCCCTAAAAAGCTCATAGACTCTTCAGTAGTTGCTATGCTTTCTGTCCATTTCATCCTCTTTCCCAAATCTGGACTTAATCTACTTAATCTACTTTCTGTATTTATGAATAGCCAATCCTAGATGTTTCATAAAAATAGAATCATATAATAATTTTTGTTTTGTTAACAATTTTTCACTTAGCATAATGCTCTTCAGCATCACCCAAATTCTATTACCAGTACTTTAGTTACTATTATTACCAAATATTCTCCAGTATTAAACTTTAAAGTTTAAAGTACTGATTTTAAATAAATACAATGATAAGAATGGTTATATTTGTGTTGCAAGTACTGTGTTGGTTACAGTCTTAAGTATTTGGCTGTAATGATTCAAACCGTGGAAAAATAACAAAAGATTGAAGGCTACAAGAGAATGTTCTGAATGTATAAACACAATGTAATTTGAAAAGAGCCCAAGTAACGTGTAAGATTAAACTATAGCTTACTCTGCCACGTTCAACTTGTGTGGTCAACATCACAACCATGGAAGAGCCTTGTTCCCAAGTCATCTGCCAAAAATCTTTACAAGTGTGTGGTAATGGGCCTTGACAAGCAATGTACTGATTTATAATACTTGAAGAAGGAATTTCCATCTAACAAGAAAAAGACAGTAAAGTAAAAAATAATCTTCATTAATAATTTTGCTTGTAAAAGAAATTTCCTGGCAATGTCCAAAATTATACTTATTCATTATTTAATTGGCGGAACAGGAATTTAAAAACAAATACTTTCCAAACACCACCTCCTTTCTTTTTTCTTCTTCGAGACAAGGTCTCACTATGTATCCCAGCATCTCAACTATTATGGGCATGGACCACCATATCTCGCACTATTATGGCTTAAGAGGGAGCATTACAGAGGACCTTGTTTTAAAGACAGAGAGTTTGTAAGAATATTTTTTAAAAGTATCTATAAATAGTTTATTGGTGAATTTTCTAAGAAAGAAAATTTTGCTATTTATTTTAGCTGAATTCTGCTCATTATATAATGTGAAGAGCCATTAGAATGATGTTTAAGTTTGTATTTAGAATGAAATAAGACAATAAATATAGAGGAGTCACAACTGTACACTTGAGGTTGATTTCAACGAGGTGATACCTACATACAGCAATTTAGAGAATACCCAAGGTTATATACTTGAAACTTGAAGTCTCCCTTCCAAACCAGTTTCCACTTAGTACCAGAAGGTAAATTTGTTTTTCTACATTCTAGTACTTCTTTCACATAAACAGTCTGTACACAACAACTATTTTTCTATCAAGCCAATTTTAAAATGGTAGCACAATATTTATGGTTTTCTGAATCCCATGGTTTGAAAGAGAATGCCTAAATTAGTACCTAATTTCTTTCTTTTAATGGCTCTTCAAAAAAAACAAAACAAAAAATAAACCGCTGTAACTTATGGCATTGTTAATATGTTTGTTACCAGTAGCAAAGTAAACTGAACAGTTCTCTAAACTTGATATTTTTTTTAACAAATATAAAATTATCTACCTATAAGGTCAACAGGAAGAAATGAAAATGCTGGATGCAAATGTATGTACAACTCAACTTCTGACAATACCACACTGTTCCCCAAAGAAACCAGTCTATATTTCAGCCAAACACACAGGAATGCAGTAAATTGATACATGCCAATATAGCTATATTCCCTTATCCACAGCTCTGAAAATACCAAGTCTGAAATGCAAAACTGGTTTTGGTATTTTAAATTTTGTCCTAACTTGAAGACATTTTAAAGTTGACCTACTTGAAAGCATTTGACAGTAAAATGTGACTTTGACTGACCTAAAGGTTATTTATCCTCTATTAATCCCACTCAGAATATTTATATAATATCAGTATAATAATTAAAGGGCCCCTCTTCCATAATCTGCTAGGGATATTACTTCCTTTGGCACTGGTACATGGACTGAATATTCTTAAAAAAAAAAAAAAAAAAATCTAAAAATTTTCAATCCCAAAGCATACTTGAAGGCTTCAGATAAAGAAAGAACTATACGTGTGTATGTTTTCATCAAATTTTTGGTCTTTCATTTCCATAGGTAAACAGTAGAACTTCTATATAGTTTAATTTTGTATGTTGTTTTATAAATTTAAATTTGCATTTTACAGTGTTTGATACTTTTCTAAGTTTCATAATTATTCTGGCTTTGCTTAAAAACAAACACAACAACTCCACAAGTCATTATCTAAGGCCAAAAGGAAGAGCTGTGTGGCAACTTAAATCACTCTCTTCTTATTCCTTTTTTTCCGCATGACTATGCAGCAGACTTAACTGCTTTGCCATCTCTCTAGACCCATAATTGCTAAAGCCCCTACGTCACTTCAGAATAGGAGGTGGGCTTTGTTGGTTATATCTAGGCACACCAGGGAAGAAACCACTTGAGTCACTGGACAAGCATTTCTCGAGATGACGTCAAAAGGCAGCTGCTCGTTGCTGCCCACTGCAGCCTCCGTCACTCTGCAGTACCATATTCTTCACACCTTTGTGTGCACTGTGGGTAACTGCACCACTCACCATCACAGTGATCAAGTGCTGTGTAGTGTTCTGACGGGTGAGAAAGGTGCAGTGCTGTTCACCACTGAGAGAATGTACATTAGCTTTCTTTAGTCATGAACTACACTTCAAAGGCAACTGGCTATGCATTCAAAGTTAACAAATCAACAATGTTATTATTAAATAAAGCTTTAACTGAAGCTGTGCACTGACTAGCTCATGAAAAGTGACTATATAATTATAGGCACCCGACCATCTATTTGCCATAGAAATGATGATTCACTATTCTCTGGTTCATCAATTGCACAAAGGATCAAGGTTAGACTTTCAATAAAAAGGAATTAACCTTAAAATTTATAATAGTTTTCAATCATTTCCAACAACAAAGGCATAGCAGAAAACTTACATTTATATAGTTTGCATTGATGTAGTCTTCATTACCTTTTAAAAGGACCCGTGTAGCATCATCTAAAATAAATTAAAGGAAACAATGATTTCTTTTTTTGTACTGATATTTGGGATTAAACCACCAAAGCTATACCACTAATGAACCACACTCTAGCTATAAAAAAAATTAATAAAGTTTTATTTAAGAGATTAAGCTTATAATGGTAAGAGTTAATAGATACTTACAAGGTGAAATATCTCTGTATCTGTTTTTGGAAATGTTTTGAGGTAATTTGGCACAAGACATTGTCATTCCAGGTTTTTTCCGGTACAGTTGCTTTAAAAACAAACAAACAAACAAACAGAAACAGTCTGATAAGCCATCACCAAGTCTGCTTTGTTTTGGCACACTTGTTTCTATTCCAACAGGATCCCGCCATGCTCTAAGTACACTATGATGCTCTTCAGAACAGTCAAGTGCCGACTCAAAGCTGTAGTTTCTGACAGGCAATATGCATCTATGATATTTTGAAAAGTCTGAAAACAGTTTTGCTCACCAATATTTGCTATTGATATTTCAATATCGTATCATATTTCAATAGCAAATCTACAGAGAACATTTGGCTTTTAGTTTGGAAGTGTTTAAAAATACACTGAGACATTTTTAAAAAAGAACTGATGCATGTTTTAGCATGTTGATTATTATAAGCATTTATATGCAACATATTTGTATATGGCCATCAATATTTTAAAAACACAAGGGGAAATTTCTAGTTTTATTTATTAAAGATAAACAAATTAAGTTCACTATGACAGAATAGTGCCATCTACAAATGTGCTGGACTCGATTTATAACTATCTTGGATGTCTACAACCTGTGGGCCACAGGCTGGACATGTCTTGTTTAAATATAGACTTTCAAATTTACTATATACTTATTAATCAAAATAAAGATTAGCAGTCATGCCAGGCAAAGGTGGTGTACAGCTCTAATCCAAGGACAGGCGGGGGGTGCGGTTGGGGGGCAGAGGCAGGTGAACCTCTGAGTTTAAAGCCAGCCTGGTCTACAGATTGAGTTCCAGAAGAGCTAGGGCTACACAGAGAGTCCGCTAGCATTACACAGAGAGACCCTGTCTCAGGGGGAAAAATTATCAATCAAGAATTTTTAAAATAATTTTAGAATTCTTGATGATAACAAAATCTAAGCCTATCATTTTGCCTTATAAATCATAATGTACAGATTAGGCACTAAATAGCACTCAAACTAATTAGCAAATACTGACTTAATACAACATTATCACTTACATCAAACTGTGCCAGTACTGTTCCAGTGATAAGCCCCTCAGCTAGCTGGATCATTGACTCCCGCAGGGAATGGTCATCTTGATGGACACTATCAAGTGGGGCTTTCTCAGGAATATACTGGAAGTCTGGCTCACTTTCTAGTTTTTCTTCCACTACATCATATACAGCTAAAATAAAACAAAAAACATAATAAGAATCTTAATACAATTCAGTAAGAAATTGCCAGATATTTTCTATAGATTTAATAAATAATGATTCCACCATTATATATGATTGATGCCTTTGTGTAGGAACCAAGAATGGCTGCGGGGTTGAAAGGCTTCTGCTATTCCGTTGGAGAAAAGAAGGGTTCTTTAGCCATATATTTAAAATCTGAAGACAAATTAAGAAAATGTGGCAGGAGAACACAGGTAAGCACCTAGAAGCCCTTAAAGAGAAAACACAAAAATCGCTTAAAGAAATACAGGAAAATACAAC
The DNA here is from genome assembly GCA_028551405.1 of Uromys caudimaculatus. Lineage (NCBI taxonomy): Eukaryota > Metazoa > Chordata > Mammalia > Rodentia > Muridae > Uromys > Uromys caudimaculatus. The sequence continues at coordinate 67,421,446 of CM052711.1, read as the reverse complement.
TAAACAGGTGAAGGAATTGAACAAAACCATCCAGGATCTAAAAACATAAATAGAAACAATAAAGAAATCACAAAGGAAGACAACCCAGGAGATAGAAAACCTAGGGAGATCAGGAGTCATAGATGCAAGCATCACCAACAGAATACAAGAGATAGAAGAGAGAATCTCAGGCACAGAAAACATTAACACAACAGTCAAAGAAAATGGAAATTGCAAAAAGCTCCTAACCCAAACCATCCAGGAAATCCAGGACACAATGAGAAGACCAAACCTAAGGATAATAGGTATAGAAGAGAGTGAAGATTCCAAACTTAAAGGGCTAGTAAATATCTTCAACAAAATTATAGACGAAAACTTCCTTAACCTAAAGAACATACAAGAAGCCTACAGAACTCCAAATAGACTAGAACAGAAAAGAAATTCCTCCCATCACATAATAATCAAAACATCAAATGCACAAAACAAAGAATATTAAAAACAGTAAAGGAAAAAGGTCAAGTAACGTATAAAGGCAGACCTATCAGAATTACACCAGACTTCTCACCAGAGACTATGAAAGCTAGAAGATCCTGGGCAGATCTCATACAGACCCTAAGAGAACACAACTGCCAGCCCAGGCTGCTATACCCAGCAAAATTCTCAATTACCATAGTGGAGAAACCAAGATATTCCATGACAAAACCAAATTTATACAATATGTTTCCACAAATCCAGCCCTACGAAGGATAATACATGGAATACTCCCAACACAAGGAGGGAAATTAAAGCAAGAAAGTAATCTTCTTCCAACAAACTCAAAAGAAGATAGCCACACAAACATAATTCCACCTCTAATAACAAAAATAACAGGAAGCAACAATTACTTTTCCTTAATAACTCTTAACATCAATGGACTCATTTCCCCATCGGACTCATTGGTACATTTATTTACACAGTGGAGTACTACTCAGCTATTAAAAACAATGACTTCATGAAATTTGCAGGCAAATCAATGGAACTAGAAAATATCATCCTGAGCGAGGTAACTCAGTCACAAAAGAACGAACATGGTATGTACTAATTGATAAATGGATATTAGCCCAAAAGTTCTGAATACCCAAGATACAATTCATAGACCACATGAAGCTCAAGAAGAAGGAAAACCAAAGTGAGGGTGCTTCGGTCCTTCTTAGAATTGGGAACAAAATACTCACAGGAGCAAATATGGAGACAAAGTGTGAAGCAGAGACTGAAGGAAAGGCCATCCAGAGACTGTCCCACCTGGGGATCCATCCCATATACAGTCACCAAATGCAGACACTACTGTGGATGCCAAGAAGTGCATGCTAACAGGAGCCGATATAGCTGTCTTCTGAGAGGCACTGCCAGAGCCTGACATATACAGAGGCGGATGCTCTCAGACAACCATTGGACTGATCACGGGGTGCCCAATGGAGGAGTCAGTGAAAGAACTGAAAGAGTTTAAGGGGTTTGCAACCCCATAGGAAGAACAATAATATCAACCACCAGAGCTCCCAGGGTCTCAACCACCAACCAAAGAGTACACATGGAGAAACCCATGGTTTCAGCTGCATATGTAGCAGAGGATGGTCTTGTTGGGCACCAATGGGAGAATAGACCCTTGATCCCGTGAAGGCTCGATGTCCCAGAGTAGAGGAATGCGAGGGCAGAGAGGCGGGAGTGGGTGGGTGGGGGAACACCCTCATAGAAGCAGGGAGAAGGGGGATGGGATAGAGGGTCTCTAGGGGGGGAATCAGGAAAGGGGATAACATCTGAAATATAAAGAAAATATCCAATAAAAAAATAAAGCATAAAGCATTATTCCTATTTATTTATTTATTTATTTATTTAGGTTTTTCGAGACAGGGTTTCTCTGTGTAGCCCTGGCTGTCCTGGAACTCACTCTGTAGACCAGGCTGGCCTTGAACTCAGAAATCTGCCTGTCTCTGCCTCCCAAGTGCTGGGATTAAAGGCGTGCACCACCACTGCCCGGTCCTATTTATTTTTTGAAAGAAAGAAAGAAAGAAAGGAAGGAAGGAAGGAAGGAAGGAAGGAAGGAAGGAAGGAAGGAAGGAAGGAAGGAAGGAAGGAAGGAAGGAAAGAAAGAAAGAAAAGAATGAGGCAGGACTACAATAGTTAAGAGCACTTTCTGTTCTCTCAAGAGGACCTAGGTCCAGTTATCAACATCCACCTGGCAATTCACAACCTCCTGTAATTCCAATTCTAATGGACAGATGCTCTTTTCTGACATTCTTGGGATCCTGGGCTCATGGATAAACATAAACAGACACAGAAGTGTTCAAATGTGTGCGTATGAACATGCAGATGCAGAGAGACAGACACTCATATACACACACAGAATTAATAAATATTTACAAAAATAGAGAAAATGAGGTATTTTTGAGCTGTAGATCTGAATAAACATGCCCTGTTTTTCTAGGAAATGGATCAATACCACAGACAAAAGTCTATACACCATTACGTCTAAAGATATGCTGTCTGTGATCATATTTTAGGTGACCACAAAGCTGAATAAATCAGCCCCACCTTCTCTTATCCATCTAGTCACTAAGCATCCTTCATGTTTATGTTAGTATAAGAGAGCTCAGATCTCGGATGCTGGGTGGGCCTATAAACGTCAGGCCTACAACTTACCCTTACGTGTTCTCCCTCTCAGCTCCATTTTAAAGAAAATTAGTTTTTATGTTTTACATGTATGAGAGTTTTGTTTGAATGTGTGTATGTATACCAAGTGCATGCCTGGTGCCTATGGATGCCATTAGATAACCTGGAACGAGAGCGACAGACATTGTGAATCACCATGAAGATAGTGAAAGTCAAACTCTGGTCCTTTGTAAAGGCATCAAGTGCTCGTAACTGCTAAGCCATATCCAGCTCCTTAGCTTTATTGTTTAACATGGGCTCTATTAACACATAGATGAATGGTTCACCCATATGTAAACATGTATATTCTCTGCAAATGATCGCCTCCTGTTGCCATCTTGCAGGATTAGGAAACATCATGTACCATACTTGAGAGGAAAAAAAAAGATGTGACGAAATCTACACTGAAAATGAGTGGAGGTCTCCATCTAGAATAATCTTCACAGGGCCCTAGCTGGGTTCCTCCTGGGTTTTAAAATATAAAAGAAACAACTTTGCTATCAAAGAGACTTGTTTATTTTCTGGCTCTGTGCCCATCATGAATCTGTAAACAGGAAATAGAGTGAAAGAATTTTCAACTCTAAACTGAGAGTAATGTACTTAACACGTCGGTGGCTCTGAGGATTAAGTTAAAACATACAGCTGCCTAGGTCCAAAGAAAATTCCTCCAGCTACAGACTGTTGTCACTGAGTGCCCCAGGAGCTATTATATGGAGAGGACAGAAACCCAAGCTGAGAGATTGCTGTTGGTGTGAGATTGAAGCTGTGACACAAAACAGACAGTGTGACGCCTAACCAAACAAGTTCCTCGGGACCAAAATTAATGTCTGTTAGTGCCTGTTTAATATTCTTAGAAAGCCAATTTTAGAATTATACATGGATGATAACATAAAATACAGAAAAGAAGATGCCTGTTTTGACCAAATATAAAAAGGGAATTTTTCTTTTCTCTAAACAACATCTCACTGTGACATTCTCATTTGTGAATACAATGGGTCTGAATCACAGCCATGACTCTTCTGTTGTGTCCCTTTTGTAACAAAGACATCCTTCTACAGTCATGCTTTTAAGATACAAGACTCTGTATAAGTACATATATACCTCATGCTGTTTATTTATCTGCTAGTGGACACAGCAGGGTGTATAATTTGGCTACTGGGAATAGTGCTATAATCAATATAAATGCAGATAATGCTAGTAGCATGTGTTCACATAAACGTTTGACATGATTAGTCAAGGGGGCACCACCTACCCAAAATATAGTTAACAGTATTTTTCTTTAATTAGAGTTTGTTATGGAATTTTCTGAAGTAGAACAGAGATTTATTTATTCATTAAACAAATATTTACTGACTATACTACTCTTACAGTGGTTGAAGAGGGAGGCCACTATAGGTATGGTAGAATAAGCAGAGAAAACATTCTCAATGAAGGAAAGACACGAGTTACATAAAAACCAAGAACTGTTTGCAGAGCAGAGGAAACACAAGTCCACAGACCGGAACGTATGTCAGGTTGAAGCTTTGGGGAGACAGTAAGAACTCCACTGTGCATTACAGGTGAATGGAGGTGTGAATGGGAGACAAGAAAGCTAAGTTTTTGGAATTTTTTTCTCCAAGTATGATAGATACCACTGTCGTTTGAAGAGGAAACTGACATGACATGTTTATAGATGCCTACTACAGCTTCCATGTCCAGTAGTAAATGGCAACAAATTATGGCCAATATTCAGTGCTAAACAGAGTACTTACCATTAGGTCGAACAAGGAGCACGAGTTCCCCAGAATGTTTCTCACAGCTAGCTTTAATAAACAAGACTACTTGATCATGGGTATGTTCTGCAATGTCCCGACCATTTATTAGTACCACTTGGTCCCCTTCATTCAACCGAGGGACACAGAGGTCAGCCTGTAATATAATATAGATAAGCATTCAAATATGTGCCCAGCATTCTGAAAATATAAAACTTACTTTTTATAGAGAGTAGAAAGAGAACTAAAACTACATATAGAGAAGCATCCATGCAAGGGTATGAAAATGGCTCAGTCAGTAAAATGCTTGCTTGCCAAGCATAAGGGCCTGACTTCCAATCCCCAGAAAGCACACAGATGTCCAGGGCTGCGATGTAATTCCAGTACTGGGAAGGTTGAGCGGAGACATATCCTGTAACTTGCTGGCTAGCCAATATAGCCAACCAGGGAGCGCCATGTTCAGTGTGGGATACCATCTCAAAAAGTAAAGTAATAAGGTAGAGAGTGACTGAGGAAGTCATCGGCCTCTGATTTACACCACACACACACATACATACACACACACACGCGCGCGCACACACACACACACACACAATCTATCTCTCTCATTTACTTGAAAAAGCAGAAATCTAGTTTTCTTTTGAACATCCTATTTTGTTTTATAGCTTCACTGAACATCACATTCTTTCTTCATGGCCTATAATGTCCATAGACATTTAGAGAAGAAATATCTCAAAATGCATATATACATCCAGGCTGTCATAATTTTGTACTGTTTAAACATATACAATTTCAGTTCCCACAGCTTAAAGAACATCAGTTTCTGAATTACGTCCTCCCAAATTTTAGTTTTCAGAATACATTGTGTCTTATTGCATAAAGTATACATGTGCTGCTAGTGGTTCAGTCCAAGAGTCTGTATCTCAAAACAGAGCACTGCAGCTGGAGAGATGCCTCGGTGGTTAGGAGCACTGGCTGCTCTTCCAAAAACCCTAGGTTCATTTTCCAGCACCCACATAGGGCTAAAAAAAATTCCTGTGACTCCAGTTCTAAGAGAGAATCGGAAGTCCTCTTCTGGCCTCCACAGGTATTACATACATATAGTGTAAAACATACATTCAGGTAAAAATAAAAATAAATATAAAATAAAAATAAAAATGAATCTCAAAGAAATATCTTCAAAAAGCAAAGAGGCACAGATCACACTTGTCAAAGCATATCCATCATCAGTGTATGACCAAGAAGCAAAGCATATAGCTGTGCTTATTTATCCTTGGCTCGAAGTAGGAATCATCTCGAAGAGGAGCTACCTAGCAAAGACATAAATGAAAGCTCAGAGAAGAAGCAAAGCATGATGGTCCCAGACGTGACCTTTGACCTGAGAGGCAGTGAGGAGTGAAGTTGAGAGCACTCTGTGGTCTGAGGCTCTAGGGAAGTACAAGTAGTCAAAGGGACTTAAGTTTTTTTCACAATACAACACCAAGGCTTCAAAGGACAAAACACTGGAAGCAGATCCAAATGTGGAAAAGATCATGGAAATCTGCTAATGTAAGAGGCTCTCTATCATCAGTTTTATAACGTACTATTCAAACTCCTTGTGATAAAGTTTCATAAATGATTGATGTTTTGGGCTACTGAACACATATTTTGCATTTCTCAATATTTTTGTAAGACACTCCACAAAAGACTTTAAAGTATAGAAAATAGATCTAATAGTCATAAAAACAGTATAATTTTTCCAATTGGTTAACAGCTCATGGCATGATGCCACGTTGCATGGCCATCTTTAAAGTTCTCACTACTGCAATAAGGACTGCCTGAATACTGAGAAAATCACTCAGCAATTAAGATAAAGGAGATAAAAGAGACAGTAATAGGAATAAAAAGTTCCATGAAAACACACGAACCCAAGCATGAAGATGGCAGGATAGGCAGTGAAAGAAATGCTATGGCAAAGGGAAGGAGAAATGGACACGTTCCTCAAGCTTACTACAAACCATTATTCCATAATTCTCAGCAAGGCAGTGTGCCTAGTGGAAAGAACACTGCTGTAAGGTTACGCTCACCCTCCACTACTTATGAAATGTGTGATCTTAGACAGCCAGCACCCTGAAAACACAACAAGAATTTAGCCTGATTTATCTTCTAGACTTGTGAAAATAAAATTGAGTTAATTCATCTCAAAAATTCAAATGTCAGCCTTTATTATACTTTTTTTTTTTTTGTGGCTGTATTTTATTGAAGCAGATGGCAAATATTTATATGGTTCTTTATGTAGGGAAATGCATCTATGTACCAGTTTGATTCCACACTTTTATAAATGCATGTTTAGGATACCTGCAGTGAAGTCGAAAATTTATCTAATATCTAGGGACAGACATTGATTATAAGATTTCCATTTGTAAACAAATAATGTTTTTTTAAAATTTGTTTTATTTATTTTATGAGTACACTGTAGCTGTCTTCATGCACACAAGAGGGTATCAGATCCCATTACAGATGGTTGTGAGCCACCATGTGGTTGCTGGGAATAGAACTCAGGACCTCTGGAAAAGCAGTCAGTGCTCTTAACCGCTGAGCCATCTCTCCAGCCCAGAAATAATGTTTTTAATGTGAATTATCCATTCTGAGTTACCCAAAACACACACACACAAAAACCTCACATTGAAACCCAGCACTCAGCAGGCTGAGGCAGGAGGATCTCTTGAGTTCAAGCCTGCTTTAGTCTACTTAGATTGAGTTACAGGACAACTAGGACTAAAAAGAGAAACCCTGTCTCAAAAAAAAAAAACCCAACAAAACAAACAAACAACAACCAAGAAACTGCTTCCTCTAGTCATCTTTTTTTAAAAAGGTCACAACATGGAAGACTGTGGTGGTATCTATATTAATGAAGTAATTTAAAAATGACAAGGTTCTATCACTTCAATATGTTCTAAGTTCTACCAATATTTTTCTAGCATAGTTCTATGTAGGGGAAGGGAGGAAGTCATCAGCAATAGACATAGCCCATAAGAGCAAAGGACATTCAGGGTCATAATCCAGATAACTAAATAGGAAGAAAAAGGAAAGTGAAACATACCAGTAATTCCATTTGTCAGGAGAAACACTGCTAATATTTTAGCATGCTTCCAGATAACACCAATAAAAATTATTTTCATTACTATAGAAGCCTAATGATGAGTAACATGTGACTCACTGTTAGACTAATGTTTTTAGTATGTGCATGTTAGAATTTAAAAATGATCCTGTATCATTCCCATTTAAAGTAATTTTAAAACAAAGTAGGCAGCCCAGGCAGTAGTAGACGAGCCTTTAATCACAGCACTCAGGAGGCAGAGGCAGGTAGATCTCTGTGAGTTTGACCCTGTCTACGGAGAAAGTTTCAGGACAGCTAAGGCTACACAGAGAAACCCTGTCTCGAACTCCACCCACTCACCTCAAAAAAAAAAAAAAAAAAAAAAAAAAAAGTAGGCAAACAATGAACTACTGGAAATAAAAAAGGCAAACAGCAACAACAAAAATGTCAAAAAAAAACTCCACCTTCATCTACATTTGTTGAATAAGGAGCTTTTTTCAACATAACTCTTTAGCACTGTAGGTACACTCAGAGTAATAACTTCTAAGATGTAGATTCAATTAAAATTTATCTTTTCCTGAAACTTATGATATGATATTTAGCATTTAGATTTAATATTTGACAAGTTGAAAAGTAACGCTTTTCTTCCTTTAAGCAAACAAAATGCTTTGTTTTTATTTTAAATGTTTAGGTGTTTTGATTGCACATAAGTCTGTACCCCACAAATGCCTGATAACTTGTCGAGGACACTGGCTTCCTTGGAACTGGAGTCACACGTAGCTTTGAACTACCACTATGTGGGTCCTGAGAATTGAACAGAGGTCCTCTAGAAGAACAACCAGTGTTCTTAATTGCCAATCCATCCCAATGATTTTTTTAAAGTACAGATTCTTGGGATAAAGAAATGGTTTGCTCTTGCTCCAGAACTAAGAAATCCAATGCCATCGTCCGGTCTCAGGCAATAGGCGCACGTGTAGTATACATACATAAAGGAAGGCAAAATACTCATATATGCCAAACTAATTTTTTTAAGTACAAATGGGGTTGGAGAGATGGCCTGGCAGTTAAGAGCACTTATTGTTCTTGTAGAGGACCCGAGTTTGATTCTCAGAAGCTATACAGTAGCTCACAACTATCCAAACCTTGAGTCCCATGGGATGCAACACTGCATTCTGACCTCTGAGGGTCGCGCAAAGTGCACAGACATACACGCAAACAAAACACTCATAATCACAAAATCAGTTTACAAAGCATATATTAGTTTCTGAGTTTTGTTGTTGTTTGTAGCTCTAGTGGGTCTAGAACTCTCTTTGCAGACCAGGATGGGCTTGAACTCACAGAGATCTGCTTACTTCTGCCTCCTGAGTGCTGGGATTAAAGGCCGGTAAACATCACACCTGACCCTTAAGTATATATTCTTAGAAACAGTACTCAGATAAAATCTGGGATAACTTACAGGTGTTCCTGGTGCTACCCGGGACACAATTACAGGCATCTTCTGATCAAATCCTCCCTGGAAAATAGGAAAATAAAAAGTCAAATACTACTAGTTTATATTAAGAACATCTTAATATAAAAACTAAATGTGACATATATTCTGGATTACCTTTACATTGAATCCAAACCTTCCATTTTCATCAGGTTTCATTTTGATTAGAACAAGGTTATCATGTGGAATGCCACCATTAGGCTTGAAAAGACAAAAATAAATTTCAGAATATAAATAAATTATACAATGTATCTGCTTGTATGATCTACAGTATGTAAAGAATTAAAATCCTAAGCAAATGGTAGTTGTGAGGAAAACAGTTCCTTTGCCTAATAACTTGCACACGCACTCTCTCATTCCTCCTTCCATTCTACGGGAAGAACACTGGCAAATGGGAATTCGCCATCTCCCTTCCCTCCAACTCTGTATAATACCAATCAGGTTCTCACCTCCGCAATTCCATAACTAAATTAACGACAACAAACATTTTCCCATGACCAAATCCAGTATTATGTCTCAATCCTGGTCTTACTTGAATCACCTGTGACACTGGACAAACACTGGACAAAGTTTCAGCTAGGCTTCTTCACTATTCCTTGTTGCCTGCTTTTCCCTCTACCATTTTGCTGCATACTCTTGGTCTCTCTTCATCTCTCTGATTCTTATAATTTGGTGAAGGCTCAGTTTCTAGAGCCCTTATTTAGATAACTATGTATGTTTCTTGATGACTCCCTATATTGTGTTTTTGAAAATATATACTCACTACAATGAAAATACAAGCTCAGTACAATACAAGTTCATAAATATATCCAGGTATGCCAGAAGAGACAAATAAACATCACCATAGAGTTGGTACTAAAGTTGCCATTTTTGGCAAGAATTCTGATCCCTTTTGATTAAACCTATTGTAGTGGAACAGTACACATGAGAAAATAGAATGCTTTCAACTTTTGGTAATGGGAGAAACTCGAGGAAATAAATGAAAAGGCAGGGTACAGTAATCACTAGAGACTTTTGACATTAGGTGCTGATGCATCTTATGGACTTTCCCTTTTGCATCTTATTTAAATTCTTAATGTTCCTTTAAATTGCCTGAAGTAGATATGCATGTGATTATGCTTGCATTGTTAGGGACACAGTGTATTCTTAAGATAAACTGATAACCTCACTTGTGGCTTATTTAAATCCTAAGAAAGCAATAAAATTGATAAGTCATTAGGATTATAACAATTCATCATTTTATTATATAAAGCATATTCTATATAAGCAAAAGTTATAAATTATTTTGTAAAATATAGACTGAACATATAGTAGAATCTGTACTCGATTTCAAAAGTTAGGAAATATCTCTACACTAAGAAATTACATAGTAAATTAAGTATTTACTGAATTATTAGCACAGCACTTGATCTAGAAACATTTGTTAAGACATTAACTCTTTTTTTTTTTAAAGATTTATTTATTTTCTGCATATGAGTACACTGTGACTATCTTCAGACACACCAGAAGAGGGCATTGGATCCCATTACAGATGGTTATGAGCCATTACAGATGGTTGTATCCCATTAAAGATGGTTGCTGGGAATTAAACTCAGGACCTCTGGAAGAGTAGTCAGGCCTCTGCAGTGCTGACCCATCTCTCTAGCCCAAGACACTAACTCTTAAAGCAATGGGCACAAATGAAGAAAAAGGTAACACCAAAATAGTATAAATCATGGTTAAAAAAATCAGAAGAAAAAGACAATATATTATAACTTACTATTAAAACATGCTATGGTTGAATAGAAATTAAAATGCATTCAGAATTTTAAAAGTTTAAAGCAAAGCTACTTACAGTGGACTTTTCAGGGGAAGAGGGCACGTCAAAGGATTCATTAGTATGGTTGACTAGATCTTGCTGAGAGTGTGAAAAATGAATTTGGTTCCAACTATTTTTCTTAGATTGTTTGGGTGGCAGAGCTGGAGGCTGCCCATCTTCAGGAGTCTCTTGTGAACTAGGTAAGAAAAGTGGTGAGAAGTAAATATTTTTAGAAATCATCTGATGGAAATACCTTATTCTAAATTAGGTAAAGCAACCAGATACCAACTATATCTAATGTATAGAGTCTTTTAAGTGTTGTATTTACCTGAAAATGCTTTTAATAAAATAATTTATCATCAAAGTCATAAATTTGGTTTTTAAACTCAAATCTGTTATAGAATACCTTAAAGATATTCCTATGAAGATATTTCTTAATTTGCTGTAAGTGAGGAGCAGCTTTCATGGTACAAGACAGCTCCCTGCAAGCTTCCAAAGGAAGGAGACAACCAGCAGTCCTACCTAGCTCTAGCACCTATGAACTACACCACCAGGAAGGCACCACAACTCTAAGGGTGCATAGTGGCTACCTTAGTGGTAACCAACAGCTCTCTAATTGGACTTAAGATCTACTCAACAAGAGAAAAACCATGCCTGGTATTGGAAACCCAGGGACAGTGAACTCACAGACCATGGAGTAGAACCTATAACCGCTACTATAGTAAACTAGCACAATACCTAACTACATTCTAAATATTTGTCCTTATACTCACAGGTAAGTGTAGTCCTCACCCATCATCAAGGAACTCTTTCCAACAGATGAAGACTATTACAGAAAAACTTAACCAATCAAATGCAGAGTTGTAGAACCTAACCCCAATGGATACATCTACATAATAATTCCTGCACTTAAGGCTCAGGGAACCTTGAAGAGGGGGTGGAAAGAGTCAGAGAGGATCAGAGTGTTTCCCCGTGAGACTGTACCTCCTAGTAATATCAGAAACCAAACAAAGTCTCACTAACATGGCTACCTACACATGAGGTGAACAAGAACAACAGCAGACATCCAAAGTAGATGGAGGAAAGCTTGCAAGGCCTGAACTTTTAAAAAATCTTTTAATGGTTCTTTGAGAAACATGCACCTCAATTTCATTTGGTTTGGTTTTTAAATTTACAAGGCCTGAACTTTACGCAAAGAACTACAGATAACTAAGGAAAGTCAAGAATAGGAGAAATATTCTTCCACAGAATAACATACCAACTAGTTATCCAAAACCAAATGGTCAGGCCACCCTTGAAAGCACAGAAACCAGGAACAGACAGTGCAGGCTATATTTAGAACTATGTATGAACAAACACATATGTGTACATGTGTATGTATGTATGAATGAATGAATGCATTTAACAACAATTAATGAAAAAATAGGCCATGAATTTAGAGGAGAACAAGTAAAGGAATATAGGAAGGTTTTTAAGGACGAAAGGAGAAATGGTATACTTATAACATCAAAAAGAAAAGGAAAACCCTTGGAACTGGGTGTTGAACAGAAAAAATCCCGCCTGGTCGATATAGTCTAATGAGTTTAAATGATCGCCCTTCTTTATCATGGTTTATGAGGTTAATAAATACAAGCATGTGAAAGATTAGAATACTGACGTAATCACTGCAGAGACAAAACTACATGGAATCCTTCCAGGTGTTAAGTCAAGAAAACAACAATTTACAAGTATTAAAAAGCATAACCCTTTAATATGTGGCAACAGGAATTGATAGCTAGGTACTCAGGAGGGATTTCAAGGTAGAAATTATAACTTTTAAAAGCAAACAGTCTATTTGCACAAAGGCCAGAAAGGAAAACCAGTTGTTCAACTTCTATCCTACTATGCTGGCATCCATGAAAATAATCTTGAGAGAAAGTCAGTAAGAACAGAGTATTTTTTCCTTTTTTAAATTAGCATAGAAATTGCAATGAATTAATTGGATAAAAACGTTATTATGGTATTCTTATATATGCCCTGTATATTACGCACTTAGGTCACATTTGATCTCCACTATCCTCTTATGTCCTAATGTCCTCCTTGCTGCCTTTCGTCCTGTTTCTCTACAGCCCCCCTTTTTTTTATTTTTGATACTTTATTTACATTTCCAATGTTTCCCCTTTTCTGGGTCTCCTCTTTGGAAGCCCCCTATCCCCTCCCCATCCCTACCTCTATGAGGGAATTCCACCTCCCACCCACCTGCCCACCCATGCCCCTATTCCCACCTTGACATTCCCCTTTACTGGGGCCTCTAACACCCTCAGGCCCAAGGGCCTCTCCTCT
>CM052711.1:67385661-67407843 GCA_028551405.1 Uromys caudimaculatus | reverse complement strand
AGGGAGATATCTGCCTGTTTCTGTTTCCTGAGTGCTGGGGTTAAAGGTGTATTAAAGGTATTTACCCTAAAAAACTCTTTTAAAAATGTATCATCTTATTTTTTATGTATTTTAAGTATTTTATCTGCATGTATGTCTATATACCAAATGCATACCTAGTGCTAAACCAGGGCACTGGAGTCTCTGGTAGTTGAGTTATAGACAATTATGAGCTTTCATTTGGGTGCTGGGAACTGAATCTGGGTCTTGTGCAAGAGCAGTTAATTGTTCTTAAGTGAAGCATCTTTCTAGAACTGAAAACGGTTTTGATAAAAATATTGACCACTAAGCCATTGTTGAGTTACTATCTATCTCTGAGATGGCAGGATATCCTTGAGTGAACAAAGGTTTGCTGCCTCTTTGCACAAAGGCAGGAAAGTTGATGATGCATAAGGCTACATGGCTTTGATACAAGGACAGAACTGACTTGCTTTGGAGGACTGATAATAGATGCCTGAATGGCATTATCATTTTAAAGAATACCCTTTACCTTCCTCCAGGGATGACATCAGGCTTACCCATATGACTTATTTGGTAGGTAAAATATGGATTGGGTAGCATGTGTTATCTCCAAAAAAGAAGCTTTAAGAAATAGTTCATGATTCATTACGAATCTTCTTCCTTGGCCAGAGACTTGTCACTTCAAGTCCTGCTATGAAGAGCCAGATCTGATGAATCTGAACACAGAGTGGTAACAGTAGCAAACATTCCTATTATGTAAGTGAGGCTTAATTGCTATCACAGCACAACGTAATCCAAGATAACTGAAATGGCTAGAGTGACCTTCGATATATTCTTTCCCTTAGACAAGAACTTCTTCAGAAGTTGCCTGCTAGAAAATCGATAGTTATGGGGGGAGTGAGAGAGGAGGGTTTTAAATTGGGTAGTGTGACGTAATGGCTTCACAAGGAAGTTTCTGCTAAGAAAAAAGTCATGACGGCCTGCGCCTTTTGCTATGGCAGATCATCAACCTGTCTGTCCCTCTGAAGACCCCACAGTCTGAAGGCCCCCCAGATCTGCTGCAGCCCGAGCAACAGGTAAGGGAACATCCCCCACACACACACCCCACCCCCCGCCGCCGCCAATAACCTCAGTGGTTTGGATCCCCGAGGAGCCCAGCAGACTCAGGACCCCACCCCTCTACTCAAGTCTCACCGCCCTTCCTGCCTGTGCTTTGCTCCAGGGAGGATCATCAGCATGCCTACCCCTCTGAAGACCCCACAGTCTGAAGGCCTCCCAGGAGACCTGCAGCTTCTCAGGGCCACAGGAGGCAGGCTCTAGACAGAGACACCCATTCATCCTATCAGATTACTATGTCCTAAGGCTGGTTGGTCTTCAATCACAACAAAAACAACAGAAAACACACACACTGAACAACTCTCTCCTCAATGATAACTTGGTCAGGGAAGAAATAAAGAAATTAAAGACTTCCTGGAATTCAATGAAAATGATGACATAGCATACCCAAACTTATGGCACACAATGAAAGCAGTGCCAAGAAGAAAATTCAGAGCACTAAGTGGCCTCATAAAGAAATTGGAGAGATCCTACACTAACAACTTAAGACCTTAGATGAAATGCCCAACAGTGGGAAAAGGGAACTCCTAGAGTTCACCGCCAGTAGAAAGACAGGTTATCAAGTGGAGGGATGGGGTTGTCATCCCACAAGCAAAAACTTGGACCCAGAATTGTTCCCGTCTAAAAGAACTGCAGGGACAAAAATGGAGAAGAGACTGAAGGAAAAGTGGTCCAATTTAGGATCCATCCCAAGGAGAGGCTCCAAGGCCTGACACTATTACTGATGCTATGTTGTGTTTACAGAAAGGAGCCTAGCATGGCTGTCCTCTGAGAGGCCCAACAAGCAGCTGACTGAGACAAAAGCAGATTCTTACACCTAACCAATGGACTGAAGTCCGGGACCCCTGTGGTTGAATTGGGGAAGGCTGGAAGAAGCTGAGGAGGAGGGAGGCCATCAGTCTCAGCTAACCCGCACCCCTGAGATCTCTCAGACATTAAGCTGCCAATCAGGCAGTATACAGGAGCTGGTCTGAGGCCCCGATACATATACAGCAGGGGATTGCCTGGTCTGGCCTCAGTGGGAGAAGATGTGCCTAACCCTTGGGAGACTTGAGGCCCCAGGGCGTAGGGAGGCCTTTGGGGGTGGGGGCATCCTCTTGGAGACAGGGGAGGAGGAATGGGATGAGGAACTGTGGGAGGAAGGACTGGGAGGGGGGCAATGACTACATTGTAAAAAAATAAAAGTAATAAAAAATAAAGAAAATAAATAAGTAAATAAGTAAAAGGCATTCTCCTACTATTCCTTATCATAGCAAGAGGAAACTGGAAGCCTAACATGGAGGTACATATTGGGAATGCCAATACGCAGGGAGACAGAGGCTGGAAGATTATAAATTCAAATTCATCCTTGGCTACACAGTGAGTTCAAGGCAACTTGGGCTACACAGGACCCTGTCTAAAAAACAACAGCAACAGCAAGAAAAAAGGGAGTGGGGAGAGAAAAGAGAGAAAGACATAAAATAAATATTTCCATTAAAATAACGAAATAGTTATAAGGTTAACACTAAAAAAAAAGAAAACTTAACATTGGGGTATAAATAAGGAGTTGAATAATGATCTATAGATCATTTTTTATTTGTATTGCATTTAATTATTTTTGTGTAAATGTTTGCACATGTGTAGTTAGTGGACATTTGAGGAATTCACTTCTCTCCTTCTACTGTGTAGTATACGAGTTCTAAATTTAGATTGTTAGTTTTGGTGACAATATCTTCTATCCACTGATCCATGTTTCTGGCCCAAGTCCTTTTATTTTGAGTAGAGAGAAAAATAAAAAGAACTCAGTGATATACTTATGACTAATTGTATATTCTGCATAGTTTAGTCAATAAAGCTTGTTTTTAAAATCATGGCCTGCATCAATATAAGCTTTAAATTTAAATTACTACTCATTAAATGTTTCATAGTGATATTACAGCAATAAAATCATTGCAGACAAGTTGAGGCTATGCAGTTTTCAATGTCAGATGTTTACATGGTCCAGACTGTGGTAGATCCTCCCCTGTGTCTGTGTAAAACGAATGTACAAAATCCCCGAATCAGTGTAGAGTACGAAGTAAAAATAAAAATTGAACATTTGTTTGTTTTTTTTTGTTGTTGTTTTTTTGTTTTTTGTTTTTTTTTTTGTTTTTCGAGACAGGCTTCTCTGTGTAGCCCTGGCTGTCCTGGAACTCACTCTGTAGACCAGGCTGGCCTTGAACACAGAAATCCACCTGCCTCTGCCTCCCAAGTGCTGGAATTAAAGGCGTGCGCCACCACTGCCCAGCACATTTGTTATTTTTGTTGGATTCTTGCTTAAAAAAAAAAAAAGAAAGAAAAGTCATGAAATTTTCTAATATCTCATAAAACATAACGAAGTTAAGCAAATACACAATGTCACCCACTCACCTAGGTGTGTGTTTAGAAGTACTTCAGAGATCAACTCTCTAATTTTCTTCCCTAAGATCTGCCTTCATGGCCAGGGATCACTTCCCCATACATCCCAGTTTTTATTCTGTTCCTTTTAACTGCCAAGAAGACAAGTTTCAAAGGGCTAA
This sequence comes from Uromys caudimaculatus, assembly GCA_028551405.1. Taxonomy (NCBI): domain Eukaryota; kingdom Metazoa; phylum Chordata; class Mammalia; order Rodentia; family Muridae; genus Uromys; species Uromys caudimaculatus. The sequence goes on along the minus strand of CM052711.1, from coordinate 67,404,190 downwards.
TGTATTCAAGCACTGTAAGTCCAGGGAAATGTTCCTATAATCCTGAATACTGTCCTGAACCATGGCCTACTTTGTATGAAGGCAAATCAAAACAGACATTCTTTGATAGAACCTTATGGATGTGTAAAAAGTGGGCATATTACATGGCCCCTGAACTTAAGATTTTTCTGGCCTTGCAAACAGCTTTGTTTACATAAAAGTGATTTTAGCCTTAAAACCAAGGGCTTGGAAGCAAAAAAGTTGTGAGGCTGAAATTAGATGGTAATCGAGTCAGAGAAACTTTTTATATTCTTGGTCTAGCCAAAATACACGGCAGAATCGACTGAAGCATGGTTATTATGGAATATCTACGTAGTTAAAGCTGGCCATGATAGTAACAGTGTTCAGCTACGTGTATATGAGACATTTTGCAAAAACAGTTAAATCCACATTTCTATGTGTTAGAACACTTAATTAAATGTGTACTGTTGAAAAGTTGCAGATTTTTTTCCCCTAGTGTACTTCTGATTAGAAAATCACTGTCCTGAATAGTGTGTGTAAATTCAGAGATCGTTCTATTTTGGCCAACACATATTTGGTCTATTTAACTGTTTTTTAAAAATGTTTATGAGTACATTTTTAAAATTACATATGATATGGACTTTCAGAATGAAAATTAGATGCTCTGGAAAGAATGTATACACATCATCAATTGCTGAACACTGGGTAAAAGCAAGAGGTAGCTGATATTCCCTGCATTGCAATCCATATAAATTCCCACCTCATGCTATCTCAAACAAAGGTAGGAATTGTATAAGAACTGACACCCAAGGCTGTCTGCTAATCTGCTATCCTCTAAAACAGACATTAATATAAACCTGGGTCATGAAGGGTAGTTCCAGGAAGGACTTTAATTTTCTAAGATATACACCAGGAGATCATGTCACATTTAACTCCAATCACTAGTACCAGTCCTGCTATTACCAGTCATTTAACCTTATACTTTACTTACATTATAAACAAAGTTTTGGTTTAAAACTTAGGCTTCTTAACTCTTTGGCTAATTTATACTGATGCTGAGAGGATTTAAAACTAAACACTGTATTACACAGATGACTGTTATAGTCTGGACATGAAATACTCCTTTCCAGTTTATGTGTTAAATATTCAGTTCCTACCTTGAGGTAGTATGTTGGGAGGTTGTACAAAGTTAACAGGTAGGACAAACGTGCACAAAGTAGTTACTGAGGGTAGGTATTTATTGTGTACTTAGTTCCTTGTCCCTTGTGCTTTTCTCTCTGTGTTAAGTAATCTCTGTGGCGTGCCATTGCTACCATGATGAGTCTTTTACTTAGTAGCTGAACAGTATTCCATTGTGATGGGCCCAGAATAAACAGCCAGGACTCAAGACCAAAATCTATGAAACTATGAATTAAAGCACATAGTTTTCCCTTTTAAGTGATACTTTTAAGTATCTGGCCACAGTTATACAAAAGGAACTAAAACATTAATTAGTGTTCAGAGTCAGTTAAACAGGCAGCTTAGAAAATACATTAAACCTTTCAAGGACGTAATTAATATACAAAAACAACTGTTTGGTTAGCTCTTGAGATTTACTTCTTACTCTTAAAGTTTCAAAATTCAGAAAATATACAATTGTCAAATCCCAACTAAAGAGTTAGTTATAACTTTAAAAGTAATAAAACATTAAATTTCTATCAATTCTATCAACTCAGTTTTTACAAGTATCATTGTATATGTGTGTGTATATATACATATATATACATATATGTATGTGTGTGTGTGTATATATATATAATTTTTCATTTCTTATAAGTAGAGATATAAAAAGTCTTTTTTTAAAAAAGAGGTTACCAAGGCTAGACTTTTGTATGTCTCAGCAGCTTAGCTAGTATTCTTTGTTTGGCCTAAGGAAAACCATGGCTGATGGAGATTGTTTTGTTCTCCCAGAATAGTTATAACACTTTGCTGACCTCTTCATCTCTCTTTTACCCCTTATTCTAAGACATGTTCTTTCTTAAAGATTGATCCTCACTTACTCAGCTATGTCCACAGCAGCTTTATTCATAATAGCCAGAAACAGGAAACAACTTAGATATTCCTCAACGGAAGAATGGATAAAGAAAATATGGTTCATTTACACAACAGAATACTGTTTAACTACTAAAAACAAAGATGTCATGTATTTTGTAGGCAAATGGATGGAACTTGAGAATATCATCCTGAGTGAGGTGACCCAGAGCTAAAAAGACATGTATGGTATGTATCACTTACGAGTGGACATTAGCCATAAAGTGCAGAACCACCATGCTACAATCCACAGACCCAAAGAAACTTGGGTAACAAGGAGGTCCCAAAACAGGATGCTCGAATCTCAGGGAAGAGGAAACTAGTCATCAGAAGTGGGTCAAGAGAGGAACCAGGTAGGATGGGGGTGAGGAGGGGAACAGGGATGTAATCAGGTATGGGGAGAAGGAGGGTTGGGAGAGGGCTGGACGTGGGAATGGAAATTGGTGGGTGTCATCTCTCTGGGACTAGCTGGAGACCTGGCACTGGGGAGGAGAAGGAAGCCTATGGGGGTGAACCAACCAGAGGAGGACATAGAGACTGAAGTTGCCACCTCCTGTAACCAGGCAGAACTTCCAAAGGAGGGAGGGGGACATCAATTCAAAATTTGTCTTGCCTACAAGATACACAGGGATAAAGATGGAGCAGAGACTGAGAGAACAGTTCCATCTTTATCAGGCAAACAAGGAACGTCCCCAAATTGAGACTCATTCCATGGGAGGAAGCAAACCTGTGACAGTATTAATTATACTCTGCTATGCTTGCAGATAAGAACCTCGCATAACTGTCTCCTGAGAGGTTTCATCCAGCAGCAGATGGAGGCAGATGCAGAGCCTCACAGCCAAACATTAGGCTGAGCTCAGGGAGTCTTCTGGAAGAGTGGGGGACAGAATTGAGCAAGCCAGGGGGGTCAAGGACTCTACACTAACCTGAGCCCCTGGGGGCTCACAGAAACTGGGCCACCAACTAGGCAACATGCAGGGGCTGGACTGCATTTGTAGCAAATGTGCAGCTTGGTCTTCGTGTGGACCCCTAACAAGTAGAGCAGGGGCTGTCTCAGTCTCTGCTGTCTGCCATTGGATCTCCTTCCTCCTACTTGGCCTGCCTGGTTGGGCCTCAGTGGGAGAAGATATGCCTAGCCCTGCTGGGACCAGATCTCCCAGGGTTGGGTGGTACTCAAGGGGGGGGGTCCTCTTTCTCTGAAGAGAAGGGGAAGGGGTAATAGAGGAAGGGACTTGTAAGGGTGGAGCTGGAAGGAGAGGAGGAAGGGGGGTGTGATCCAGATGTAAAGTGAATTTTAAAAAGTGACTGGAGGAAAAGAAAAAGTGCGCACATTCACCATATAGTGTTTCTTACACTCCTTCCTCTTCAGTGATGTACTTCTTACTCATGGTACTGTGTAGCTACTGTCCTTCAATTATGTCAACTGTATGAGTTATTTCCACTATATAAGCTAATAAATGAAGATACTGCATATTAATGTAAGGATATGTAGACTATGTATTAAACCAATGGCTATCAACACTTTAAAAGCTGACTTTATAATCACTATGTAAAATAAGAGTTAGAAGAATACTTTAGAAATAATGTGGATAGCTAGGAGTGGTGCCAAACCCTTGCAGGACAGAGACACGTAAGATCACTGTGAGTTCAAGGCTAGCCAGGACTACAAAGGAAGAACCTATGTCTAAGCATGAAAAAGATAAAAAAGAAAGATGCAAGCATGCTTTATAACAGAGTGTGACAACCATCTCACTTATTTTTCCCTTAATATTTTTTGCAATATATTCATATTTATAGTTTGTTTCCTTTAAAAAAAAATTAGGAAAACTGTCTTACATTTTCCAACTCCCTGATTACACTATTATATTACCTGAAAAAATATTTGGGAGTAAAAAAATGAAATAATAGTAAGTAACCAAACGGGTAAAGAGAAGAGAGGGAACAAGATATCTCAAGGAGAAATGAGTATATTTACAAATATGTATTTATAATTATATATAAGTAACAGCTTGTATCAAGTACTCTAATTTCCAGTTATTTCAAGTGAAGAAAATTAAAATATTTGAAAATAAAGAATTAAGAAGCAAATGAAAAAGTGGTCTTACGGTGATGAATCCAGAACTATGCTATTAGCTTGCGTTGATGATGGAGATCTCTGACTTACAAAATCCTCACTGGGGGATGTGTGAACCACATGGTCTACCAAATGACCAACTGAAGACGGCCGAAACCGGGTCCCCTCTTGTGTGAATGAAGAATTCCGACTAAATGAAGAGAAACAAAGTCTGAACAATAGTATATATTGATTTTCCCTGATTTTTTGATCAAATATTTTCATGAGAAAGTGAGTGTGTGTTTGTGTGTGTATGAAAGTCCATGCTGACTGTGCAGAATCTCTAACAGTGATATAAACAGTATGAAATAAATGAAAAGAACACACAATGGGGCGTCAAGACACGTCTGCAGTCTACAGGCTGCCCTGAGGCCTTACCGCTATTATTCTTATGCCTTATTCAACATTTCACATGTTACCTCATTAAGACCGTAGGACACTACAACAAGGATGCTGGGATTAAAGGCATGTGTCCATCTACAATTAGAATTTTATAGATAAGAAAATGAGACAAAGATTACCTTCAAGACTCAAATAGTGACTCTAGTGTCACTGCTTAGTCACTCTGTTGTACTGTCTCTTTAAAAAAAAAAAATCACATGGTCCTTAAAATTACTTCATTACCTAGAAACTTAATCCTAGCTATTGCTATATTTAGGTCATCTCTCTTACACCTCTCCCCTCACTAGTCCTCACCTCCCTTCTCTTACCTTGCCCTCCCTCTGGGGAAGCCCTTCTTATCTTTTTATTACCTATTCCAAAACCTGGCAGCTTTGTAAGAAATGCTAGACTGCAATAGACACAGGTTAGAGCTGCACCACATGGCTCCTGGCCCAGCTCTAGCTGAGCTTGTGGGGTTCCTGTGAGAAGTCTTTTCCTAGGCCACAGAAGCACTAGAGCTCTGCATCACAATCACTCAAACAAAGCGTTTTCAAACTTACATCCCCCTTTAGAAATTCCGGTAGAAATCTATATGGAAATAAATAGACTGCATAAACAACGGTTTTCTGAAATGTTCAAGTCATGACTAAGTCCTGAATTACCCTACCCATGAACATCAACTGCTGAGGAAAGTAAAGACTGTCCTTTCATTTTCTACTTGCTCATTCCCTAAGGCTATTTTAGGTCACATTTACAATGAGCAGCAAGCAAAGAGGCAGTAATATGTGAAGTAACAAAAGCCATGTTTGGGACTGGTGAGTGGCTAATCAGGTGCAGGCATCTGCCGTCAAGCCTGAGCACCTGGATGCAATCCCGGGATCCTAGAGTGGAAAAACTTACTCCCCAAGTTGTTTTCTAGCCTCCATATGTCCACCGTGACATATACACGCCCACATGTCCTCATAGATAAACAGAGAGAGAGAGAGAGAGAGAGAGAGAGAGAGAGAGACCCATGCTTAAAAAAAGTAAAATACAATAAAAAAATTTTTTTTGTTAGTTTGATCAAAGGACTTAAATTTTTATAAATTGTGGTCTTTAGGGAATAAAGTACATAGCCAATAAGTACAAAATGCAAGCATGTCGCGGGCTAGCCACTTACTGGTTGGGAGTTCCAGGTGGAGACCGGGATGGGAGGCTCTGGGTTTCTAACCTGTCATCAGATAATGAATTTCTGCTGACTACTTCCCAATCCATTAATTTCCGTGCCAAAGGCTTACTTGGAGATCTGTAGAAAATAAATAATACATAAAAAGTTTTGTTTTTATATGAGTCAAATCTTAAAATTAATTTTAATAAGTCATAGTCAAAAGAGTTTGCTTATTATGATATATTTATATCATGATTTTATAATGTTACAAAATAATTCCTAAAAGGCTATTATATTTGCTTTATGTGACAAAAAAAGGATGGGTCCATGAAAAATAAGAAAACAAGGAATATTGAAAAAAAGATATAAAGAGAAGCAATGAATAGTTTGCTATCAAATATTTTCTCAAATTGCAAATGTTAGAAAATTTTTGCTTGTGCCTATTGTAGGGTACTCAGAGCACAATTTACCACAAAGTGTACTGACTGAACAATTCCTACCACATCATCTCCTCAACGACTTTCTGAACCTCTGCTGCATGCCGAATTTATTTTTTTTCTCTTTTATATAAAGTATGGTCAGTGAATTTTCCCCTTTGTTTCTGTAAAAAACATTCTGTATCTTATACCTTATGGTAGGTAACAAAGGGGTATTTTTAAAAGATTTATTCTAGTTTTAGTTATGTGTATGTATTCTTGTATGTGTCTATGCACATAAGTGTGGGTGCCTGCAGAGGCAAGAAGAGGGCATCACATTCCCGAAGCTAAAGTAAAAAGTAGACTCCTATAATCTACCTGGGATGAATTCTGGGAAATGAACTTTAGTCTTCTGCAAGAGCAGCAATGGCTCCCAACCATTAAGAGATTGCTCCATCAGAAAAGGATATGTTTTATTATCTATTGTCAGCTATCATAATGATAAAATAGAATTAAGGGAACTGCTAAGAAAACAGGTACTGATCTCTACAGATCAAATGGTATAACTGTATTCAGAGACGTAAGCCCTGAGAATTTGGGGAATGTTAATAACCACAGTGTTCAACATGCAAATTTAAGTACTACCGAGATGTGTACTTTTTTGATATGTAGAATTATTTTGGAGGTTAATAAAATGAATTAAGCGACAAATATAACACATAATATATCACCTTATATACTTTTAATATCAGTAATACATTTCCCAAGACCTGTAAAAATCATGTACATCACAATAAAACAGACATAGGCATACTACTGCAAAAATCAGATCTTAAAATTTTTAAGTAGAAATATTTATTTGTACAAAATAGCATAGTAGGGTGGCTGCATACATGAATTCAAAGTGGTTATGACAGCAAAGCAAAAGCCGTGTAACCCCGAGCGAGACTAACCCCTCCCCAGGTGAGGAGCTCTTGGCAGTTATTAGCTGCAGAGAGAGAGAGAAAGGTCAGTTTTCTTGAATGTTGTAGCATCTGGTAAGTCTACCATGCTCTGGAAGACAACTACACATCCAAGACTATTTGGGCAACACAAATTGGTCTTGATGGAGAAAACAAAACAAAACACCACAAACACAAAGTTGGAGGGTAAAAGGAGTAAGGAGTAGGTCTACAAATTAAAGCTATTTTTTGGTCACAGCCCATTATATTCAAAGATCTTCATTCTGTGAATTTTATTTTCAGATTTTCCAATAATAATAAAGACTAGACCTAGTACTATACATACTTGTTAGATTACTGGAAGTTTTCACCTTAAAAATTGTCCATAATTTCTCCCTGTTGTCATATATTTATATTACATAAATTTATATAAATTAAGAAAAAATGCCAAGCAAAGTACAAAGTAAATGCAAAATTAAGTACTTCAAACAGATCCAAAGTATGAAATCAGTGTGTACCTAAATCCAATGTGATTACGTTTATAGTTGCAGCCTACAATTTTCTTTCTAACGCATTAACTGCACAAACAGAATGGCCTGAGAGAATGGCTCAGCAAATGGTACTCCACTGTATATTATATCCACGGCAGGAAGCATTAAAATAATCATGGCTACTAGGGACACCGAATTATAGTTATAGCCTATAATAGAAAAATTGTTTCTATACTAGATATATAAATCCACAGGTGCAGCAGGGTCATTTCATACTTCTTTACACTTAATTTTATTAAATCTAGATTTTGAGTACAATGTTTTAGCCTCTCAAAAGTTTGTTAAATTAAGCTGGAGAGATGGCCTAGTGGTTAAGAGCACTGGCTCTTCTTCCAGAGGACCCTGGTTCGATTCCCAACATCCACATGGCAGCTCACAACTGTCTGTAACTCCTATTCCAGGAGATCCAGCAACCTCATGCAGACATACATGCAGATAAAACACCAATGTACATAAAATAAATAAATAAGATTTTTAAAAGTTCGTTGAATTATGAATAATAAATGTATCCATCGAAATCATACAAGTATGATTTGGATACAACCTCCCAGGTTGGCCTAATCTCTTTGAACTCTAAAACCAATGTGCATCTCCTAAAAGTAACCAACAAGCAAACAAAAAGAACAGACTCAAATTTCACTTTCCAAATGTAAAGTCAAAGTAATTTAAGCACAGAGACCTCTTCCTATCACCGTGAGTTTTAGTGTAGGACTTGACTTGAATTCTGGACACCATTATATTTAATCCCTCACAGTGAAGAGCACATAAATTCAATTAGTCACAAATGAGAATATACTATTGTAATCTCTTCAATTTAAAACAAAAAATCTCAAACTTACCACAATTGACCACCTATAGTTCTTTTAGCAGCATTAATCCTTACTATTCACAAACTATTCTTTTGTCATATATTAGATTAAATGTCTAAATGATGAGAGCTAAGATTAATTACTAAGAGAAAAAAACATCTAAAAAATTGAAAATCCAGCATACTTACCTCGTACAAACTGTCTGGACACTTGATTCTGGGTAATGAACTAAACATGTTTGGAAATGTCTTGACTGAACTAAATTTCAGTCATTTTTCTTTATTAACAGTTTTAACCTCAGAGACACACCCACTCAAGCTTGCTGTCTAGGTTTCCTGTTCTGAGCGGAAATTTCAGAGAAAAAATTACCACACTGTTAGCAATGTGGTGAGTTTATTTTCTTACTGTGGCACCTTATTTTTCTGTTGAAGAGAAATTTGCTCTCATCTTTCCTCAGATATTATAATATGATAACCGAAAAAGTGTGAAAGCAATTCAAAAAGTAGATGTATAAGGGAAAATGGGGTAATTATTGGTAAAATTTTTCATATGAAGTTTAAAGGCCTTTTTTATCTTCCTATTTATACTGCCATTTAAAATTCTAAGGGAGATAATAAATCTGAAATTCTACTAAAGTGACCTAATTCTTGCTAAGACCATTAGAGAATTTTAGTAGCTAGTTATGAGGTAAGAGTCTTATATAAACAATCCCAGGAGCTAGGCGGTGGTGGTGCCCACTTTTAATCCCAGCACTCAGGAGGCAGAGGCAGACAGATTGCTGAGTACAAGGCTAGTCTGGTCTATAAAGTGGGTTCCAGGACAGTCAGGACTACACAGAGAAACCCTATCTTAAAAAAACAAACTAAACCAACAATAACAACAACAACAACAAACAAACAAAATAAATAAATAAACTAAACCAATCCCAGGAAAGCACAGACTTTCCGAGACAGAACAATCATTAAGATAGCCCAGCACTATCAAAACTTTTCCCCAAGACGTGAGCACACAGTACTAAAGTAGAACACTTGGCTAGCATGTGTAAAACCCTGGGTTTGGGAACTTAGCACCTTAAAAATGAAACATCTCTATCCTCCCGGCCCACACACACCAAAAAACAAAGACAGTCCCTGACAAGCTTCATAGCATTTTAATAGTAAATAACAAACCAATGAAGATCAGGTATAACAAAATCTAGTATTACAAAACAATTAAAATAACACAGTATTTTGATTTTCAAAATAGGGGACCACTGCAAACAAGAGACAGTACAAAAAAAAACACAACAAATTATTTCTAAATTGGAACAATTATGCCACTAAGAGTAAAATTATCTTATGGTCAGTTGTACAGAAAACATTTTAGTGACATTTACTAAACAAAAGCCTTTGTTTTCCAGGTCTATACCACTTTCTAATTGGAGCAGTGGTGTCCACGATAGTCACAAGACAGACAGACAGACAGACAGACAGACACACACACACACACACCCCTCTGAGTCTATCAATGGAAAAATCTTGAATAAATGCCAAAAAGTTTGTAGGGGACTGCTGTGAATGATGGTTGTTCTTCAAGTCTTTTGAAGCTGTCAGGATTTTAGAAGATAATGAACTATCTATCACTAATTGGTAGAAACATGTTGGGAGGAAGGAAAAGAGAACAAGCAAAGCCAAACACAAAACTATTTCTTCTAGAAATACAAAGCTGAAAGGACCTTTGGATTTTTGACCAAGTAAAAATTTTCAGTTACCTTTATAAGGCTTCCAAGTTTCTAACAAGAGTAGATGCCAGACATACAAACTCTTCAAGGCTTTATGCTCTTGATGCAATGTCTACCAGGAACAAGTACCTGCTTCACTGTCCCTCTAGCCATCTAGCATCAGCAGCCAATGTCAGATCCCTCAAATTTGTTCCCTACTCTCCATCAATGTTTGGTCGAGGTCTTTATTATTTTTACTTGGATAACTGCAATTATCTCCTAATTAGTCACTAGGTATCAAGCTCATGCTAACCCATTCTCTATCCTTAACTATTTTTCCCAAAATGTAAATTTGAGTGTATCATTTTTGTCTCTACTGGCCCTCACAAAGTCTAATGAAATGAAGATAAATACATTTTTAAAAAGGCAATTCAAAAGTAACTTATCTTTTAATAGCATGATTTAATAACTATATCAATGGACTGGATAATAGGACTCCTTACATTGCTCAAAAGTATGTGTAACTTTCTAGTAAAAAGCTGTATTAGCGATACCTGATTTAGCCTATTCAAAACTATTGTACTCAATACATAGCTAAAGTTCTTAAATATATTTAAAAAAAGAAGCAGAACACTAGACAAACTAGTTTCCATTTCATCGACATAGTATATAATTTAGAAAACATTTCTAATGATTTCTTTAAAAATGTTTATTTTATGTGTATGTGGGTACACCTGAGTATGTGCATGCACACTACATGCATGCAAAAGTCCATGGACCAGACACAGGCATCAGATCCCCTCAACTGGAGCTATATGCAGTTGTGCACTACCATGTAGGTGCTAAGAACTGAACCTGGGTCTTCTGCAAGAGCTTTTAACTACTGAGTCAGCTATCCAATCCTCATTTCTAATCATTTTAATGCTTTTAAAAATTCAGCAATCTGTTACCTGGTGTGATAGCTCAGTGGTAAATAAAAGTGCTTACTGCCAAGCCTGACAATATGAGTTCAATCCTGAACCTACCTAACAGAATGAAAGAACTTTGTGTTTTTCTCTGACTTTTACACACGTCTTAAGTGTTACCCACCTCCCCTGCCACACATCATAAAATAAAATGTCAAGAAAACAAAACAAATCCCTCACATACTAAAACAGAATTGACTTACCTTGCAAATACCCTGTCTTTATTTGCCTTTTCTTTGCCATATTGAACTGACTGGACTTCAGTTCTCCCACTGAAATATATAAATATGCATAATATCTTAAAGGGGACTACAGCATAAAATTACAATATAGAACATGATTATATTACAGTTTTATAAGTGACAAGATATTTGTAGTAACAAAAACAACAAAAAAAGCAGCAGAGTAAGAAGGAAAAACTGGACGACTTTCCAGTTCCAACCAAATAGATGAAGCTTAATTAGTAGTTCCTCAATTTAATATATACAAGATGTATCAATAGACACATATTTGATGACAGGAACTCCTTTCCTGTGGTGCCTTCCTAAAATGCTCTCTCTAAAGTCAGAGGTGCCCTGTATCAAACAAGCTCTATGGCACTGACCTATCCTAACAGAAGAGAGTTAGCTAATGCTTCTGTTACCCAGTGATGGGGCTGAATTATGTGGTAATTTGGATAACTTCTTTTTCCTTTCCTACTACCGACTATTACAGATATGAAGGCTGTCCATCAACTCCTTCCATGTCACAATATAACAAATTTCAGGTTTTTGACTATGGGAAAGAAATGAGGTCAGAATTATTGTGAATGCTGGGCACAGTTTCTGCCTTGAAACTGACTTGCCTAGACAAGCACTCTGTGTATGCAGAGGAGTTTCTCCTCCTCCTCCATGGTACTTCAGTGTAGTCACTTAATTGTCTTAATGAAAGAGCAGTTCTCAGTGAGTTTGTATAAGGCAACCTGTTACTGAGTTGTAAATGAACATAAATTTCTAGTACAGAAAGTAGAACCATTTATAAATATAGATACTTAATATATATAAAAGTAGCTAAATACATATTCCCAAAGCCACACAAGCAAATTTCAGACCATATTACTAAATATAAGTACTAAATATAATTTTGAAATAAATGGCATGACTGATATTTAACAGAAAAATGAGAAACTATATTTTTTAATGTAAAATTTACTAAAAAATATATTTCCTCTATGGAGGCCATATATTCAGGTTAATTAATTTGAATGCCTATAATCCCTTGGATATACAGAACAGCAATAAGCATGTATGTAAACAGAGATGGTTAAGAAAGCACAAAACTTTGTCACTATTCCCAGCTCTACTTTCTAGTCTATAATATTTCAATATCTTAAGTATAACAACAGCATCAATAAATATTCCTAGGCACTGCTTACCATGAGACATGTCCATTAGGGAAAGAACTATGTAAAGTTTTTGTCATCCTGCCTTTCCTACTTCATTTGCAAGAGTATTAACATTATAATAATTAAAAGGTGTTTCTAATACATTCTAAAGCTAAGAACAAGAACTATAAGCACAGACACTATAAATATATATGGCTTATGTCCAAACTCTGACGTGCAGTAGACTGTCACAGACTCTAATTCTGTGTTTTGCTACATTTATTATGGGGCTGTAAGTAATCATTCTCCATTTTCTAGATTCCTTTCTACTTAGCTTTCTACTAGGTTATATTTTCACGATGTGTAGACAAAAGATCAGCAAAGTGAGAGAAATGCAAAGCAGGTACTGGCAAGTGCAGGGCAGAGAAAGATAACACCTTGATGAAGCAGTGCTGCTCCAGCAGCCAGGACCAACTGCACTGGCCATGAAAGTGTCTCTGAAGCACAGCATCTGTCCAAGCTAGGGAAGCAAGATCAAATGTGACCCGTACACAGTATTCCTCGTACACACTTGGTTCTTAATAACCACCCCTCCACACTTACTCTCCCACTTTTGTTTTTATGTTTTTTTAAATGCCTACATAACCAAGTCTCTGGATTAATTTTATTTTACCTAAAATATCAAAAAGAGATCTGAGTTTCTCTCACTCTTGACTGATATATTAATATAGCAGTGAAGCAGATTGAAATACAACTGTATTGGCCAATTGGCTGGAATAACAAGTCAATATCCATAGCAAGCAAGAACAATTAATGTTCAAATAGGATTTATATTGCATATTGTCTATAAGATACCCTTTAAGAGTCAGAATAAACTAAAAATCTGTAGCAATTACAATATCAAATTGTGACAGTATGAATTTAAACAATGAGAAAGTACCAACTGTTAAACAAACATATATACAACCTTATTACAATAATTCAGTAAAGAATAATGAAAAGAATAACTGAAATGTAAGCCAATTTGAAATTTGAAATCTCATTACAAAAATATAAAAATTATTCTAAAAGTTCTTTTCTTTAAATTTTTTTTGATGATTCCTTTTTTTTATATGCACTGATATTTTGTCTGCATGAGGTCTGTGTGAGGTATCAGATCCCGCTGAACTGGAGTTACAGACTGCTGTGAGCTTCCATGTGGGTGCTGGGAACTGTACTCGGTCCTCTGGAAAAGGAGACAGTGCTCGTAACCTCTGAGCCATCTCTCCAGTCTACTGAAACTTCTTACATATTTACTTAGAAAAGGCTAGAATTATACGCATAATCTCACACTGTCATCACAGTACATATGCTCAGAGAGGGAACTGCTGTCCCCTGAAAAAAGGAAGGTCTAAGAAAATGGCACACAGTAGGTATGCACAATAGGACACATTTAAAGACATTGTCTATGGGGACTCAAATATTTCCTCTCATCTGCTTCTTCTTTTTAAAAACTTTTATCATTCAATATTAAAAAGCTCTTATCATCTCCCCCTCCCTCCAGCCCCCCTCACAGTTGCCGAGGGTGAATACTATTGGTAAAGGCCTATCCTTTATTCCCAGGGCTTCGCACCAAGACTTTTGAGTTACCTTATTTTCTTGAGTTATTTGGGTTATTTTCTTGGTCTGGTTTCACTATTTTTTTAAAAAAAAAATTATAAAAGTATATTTTCACTTTTATTTTATTGTCTATATTTATGTATGTGTACTATGAATATTGTGTAGTGTCTTCAAAGGCTAGAAGCAGGTATCATTGATGTAGAAAAAAACTTGAAGTTTCAGAATAGCCAGAAATTAGAAGGTAATCCAGATGTGCCTCAACAGAAGAATAGATAAGAAAATGTGGTACATTTATACAATGGAACATTGCTCAGCTCTTTTAAAAAGTGACATCATGAAATTTGCAGGCAAATGGATGGAAGTATAAAAAAAAAAATTAAACTGTGTGAGGTATCTCAGACTCGAAAGACAAAATGGTCTGCCTTAACTACTTGGGTGTTAGCTATGAAGTCGCTGATGACCGAGCTGCAATCCATGCAACTACAGAGGATAGGTACAGAGTAAGGGGCTAGTGCAGTGGTCCTCAACCTTCCTAATGCTGCCACCCTTTAACACAGGCCCTCATGGTGTGGTGACCTCAACCATACAATTATTTGTGGTGCTACTTCATAGTGTAATGTGGATAATAATGTATATGTCTGCTATGCAGAATATCTGCTATGTGCCCCCTTGAAAGGTGTCTGACACACAAGTTAAGAACCACTGGTCTAGGAGGATCAGATAGCTTTCATTAGGAAAGAAAAGTAGAACACATAGTTATCTGATAAACAGACCAATAGACATCTGATACACAGGTTATCTTATATGTGACAGCCCCCCCCCCTTGTGCTCTCACTCTCTCTCATTCTTTCTTTCATTCACTCATTTATTCATTCATTTCCTTTTTAGGTTTTTTGAGACAGGATTTCTTTGTGTAGCCCCGACTGTCTTGGAACTCTCTGTAGACTAAGCTGGCCTTGAACTCACAGAGATCCACCTGCTTCTATGTCCACAGTGCTAGGATTAAAGGTATGTACCACCACACCTGGCTTAAGAGCTTTTTCTTTCATTAAATTCTGAGTATACGGTTATTTCTAACTAATAAGGCATACTAATTCTAGAACATCAGAACCCTAGAACTGGAGTTATAGACAGTTCTGAGCCACCATGTAGATGCTGGGAAACAAATCTAGGTCCTCTGCAAAACCAGCAAGCGCTCTTAAGCACTGAGTCATACTCTCCAACTCCTGATTCAGAGATCTTACATACTGCTTAAGATTTTTGCATACTGAATAATGTCTACTATGTTGGCTTTAAACTTATTTGAACCAAAACCTGGCTGCGTAATATTTTCAGTCACTTCCCTACCTATCTCATTTTAGAACTGAGCTACATAAGTCTGAAGAAAATTTTACTTGGCATATAGATTGTTTAAAAACAATCTATAAAAGTGATGAGACTCTAACAAGACTGATCAAGAGACAAAGCATACAAGCATGGATAAAAGAGGCAGCCAGACAGTGGTGGCACACACAGTTCATCTTAGCGCTCAGGAGGCAGAGGAAGGCTCATCTCTGAGTTTGAAACCAGCCAATCTACAGAAATAATTCCAGACATTCATGGTTATACAGAGAAATCGTGTCTCAAAAAACCAAACCAACCAACCAAATAAATAAATGAAGAACTAAAGTAACATCCCCTATAGTTTCTAGACTTAAAAAGATAATGAGGATCATTGGAAACTTTATGACAATAAAGCCAACAACTTATAGGGAATGAAATACATCAACTACCAATGTTTGTTCAGAAAGAAAAAAATCTGAATTGGCTTATCTTGTAAATAATTTGAATGTACTATTAAAAAAAAAAACCATGTTCTTTAAATGAAATTAGCCCAGAAGGAATAGTTGGTAAATTCTATTAAGCATTTAGTATAAAAGCGAAGTAAGGACTGGAGAGATGCCAGAGTCAGTAAAGTGTTTGTCACACAGTCATGAGGACCTCAGTTCACTCTCCTGGACCCCAGGAGAAGCCAGTGTGGCAGCTGATGCCTGCCACGAAGAAACGCT
Source organism: Uromys caudimaculatus (assembly GCA_028551405.1). Lineage (NCBI taxonomy): Eukaryota > Metazoa > Chordata > Mammalia > Rodentia > Muridae > Uromys > Uromys caudimaculatus. The sequence continues at coordinate 67,388,088 of CM052711.1, read as the reverse complement.
ACTCTGACTATGCAAAATAGTTGTTAGGCTTGGTTTTTAAATTACTATCTATATACTATAAAGTTCCTTCTGTATCAGTGGTGATTTTTTTCCAAATTATTTTTTCTGCTGTCTTTTCTATTTAAATTCATCATGCCTGGCTTTTCTATTGGATGTTGTATGGCCTGAGTAACCTATTTGGCCTTTTGTTCTCTCATTTTATCTGAAACCTGTTTGAATTGGAACAAGAGGCTGGTTACTGTACTTTATTGTTGGAGAGGTTTTTACGCACTGTATAAACACAGTCTCTGTATTATACAAATACTGATTTCTGAACAAGCAGAGATGATTATAGGCTGGACTCTGGTATTGCTAAGCATCACCTGTCTGAGTGTTTTGTAAACATTCCCTCTCTCACCTTCTGATTGGTTTATTAAAATGCTGATGGCCTAGAGCAAAGGCAGGATATAGGTGGGACTTCCAGGAAGAAATAGGTCTCTGGGAAGGAGTCAAATGTGGGAGGATTCCCCAGGGAGGTGCAGAGGAAGAAGTAGGCTGGGACTAAGAAGGACAGGTAATTAACAAGACACTTGGGAATAAATGGGTTAGTAAGTTAAGAGCTGGTTGGGAACAAGCCTAGCTATAAGGCTTAGGCATTAATAATAAACATAAGTCTCCTGTCATTATTCAGGAGCTAGAGATCCCAAAGAAAGACCTGTAGTACTCCATTCATCTCTTTGTGGCCTAAATGTACCTGTGTGTGTCCTTGTATAACTACACTGCTGGTCATTTAGGAATTAAACGCATCTCAAGAACACCTTTAGGGTATGCAGTGTCCTTCAATTCAGAGAGGGCACTGGAGATTTCTGTCCCTGCTGAGAGCATTTAAATTGGTACCAGCAGTCTCTGAATTTCCTTTATTGTCACCATTGACCAACACATTTTTTCTTCTTCAGTCTATTTAACCCTTAAATTGGTAAGTACTGTCATCTTACCTTTCTAAATATTACTTTTAGAAAAGTAGGAAAGGTCTTGATAAAACATGTTATCAAGCTTAAGAATCCGCTGTGTTTTGTTTTTAGGTAAAAAAAAAAAAATCTATTTCATGGTTAATATTAAACTCCTGTACTTACATTTTTTTTTACCTTGGAATGATAAGCATGTATTTTAAGTAATATATTATTTTGACTGCAATTACAAAATGAGCATTTATTAATGTTGGGATTTTTATTATTAATGTTTTGAAGATAAATCTATGCATTTTTCTTTTCATATACCACATTCATCTAGCATAAAATATCAGAGATAAAAATTTTATTTGTATACAAAAACAGATAAAAATGAATATCATTTATTAGATCCCAGTAAATTTTTCTGTATGAGTCTTACCCGATTTCACTTTAAAACTAGCTTTTATGTGTCATTTTAGAATTCTACAGATAGGACTAATCAAGGTTTCTACAAATAATTATTTGCCAAAAATTGTTGCCATGGAAAGTATTGAAAAAAGAAAATCAAAACTTCCGGTTTTCACCTGCGGGTGGAGACCTCTGCCTGGGCCACCAGGAGTCCGTAGCCAACGAGCTCTGGAGAAATATAACCTCCCAGGAGCTTGGAAAAGCCATGAGTGGGCTTAAAGGGAGCAACACCTCTCACCCAGACCCGCCCGGATCTGCTGGGATCCAGGGCCTGAGAACCCGGGGACAGAAAAACTCTGAACCTTCAGGTTTCCACCAGTGTGTGGAGACCTCTGCCTGGGCCACCAGGGGCCTGTGTCGGGGGACCTCAGCCTGAGCCACAAGGCTCCACAAGAGAGCGGGGAATCGCAGGAGTGCTGACACACCTTTGAGCACAGGGAAAACCACCACTTCTGTTCAAACTCGCTGGATCAAGAGGGACCCTTAGAGAGCCTTCAGGGCATAGGAACCAAGGGACAGCTGGGGACAAGATCCTTCTGATTTCTTTCTGCACCCCAGAGCGGACGCTGTGCCACAGCTCTCCAAACCCAAACACCTCTCAGAGAGAGCTGGTCTTCAAGGAGTACTGACACAGAGGCCTGCAGGAGGGGCAAGCCACAACCAGACAGAGTAAGATCAGGTAACATCAGAGTCAACAAGATGGCAAAAGGCAAGGGTAAGAACATAAAGAACAGAAACCAAGAGTACTCCGCACCATCAGAACCCAGCTCTCCCACCACAGCAAGCCCTGGATACCCCAACACACCAGAGAAGCAAGACTCAGATTTAGAATCATTTCTCATGATGATGATAGAAGACGTGAAGAAAGAGATGAATAACACCCTTAAAGAAATACAAGAGAACACACATAAACAACTAGAAGCCTTTCAAGAGGAAATACAAAAATCCATTAAAGAATTACAGGAAACCTCAATCAAAGAGGCAGAATTTCAAGAAAACACAATCAAACAGACAAAGGAAATGCACAAAA
>CM052711.1:67373147-67385161 GCA_028551405.1 Uromys caudimaculatus | reverse complement strand
TACCCTTGCCTTTTGCCATCTTGTTGACTCTGATGTTAGCTGATCTTACTCTGTCCGGTTGTGGCTTGCCCCTCCTGCAGGTCTCTGTGTCAGTACTCCTTGAAGACCAGCTCTCTCTGAGAGGTGTTTGGGTTTGGAGAGCTGTCCCTCAGGGTCTGCTCTGGGGTGCAGAATGGAATCAGAAGGATCTTGTCCCCAGTTGTCCCTTGGTTCCTATACCCCAAAGGTTCTGTAAAGGTCTCTCTTGCTCCAGAAGTGGTGGTTTTGCCTGTGCTCAAAGGTGTGTCAGCACTTCTGGGATTCCCTGTTCACGTGGAGCCTTGTGGTCCAGGCTGAGGTCCCCAGGCACCAGTGTAAATCGGAAAGTTCATAGTTTTTCTGTCCCTGGGTTCTCAGGCCCTGGATCCCAGCAGATCCGGGCGGGTCTGGGTGAGAGGTGCTGCTCCCCTCAACCCCACTCACGGCCTTTCCAGGCTCCTGGGAGGGCACCCCTCTCAGGTGCTCGTGGCCACCGACTCCTGGTGGCCCAGGCAGAGTTTTCCGCCCGCAAGTGAAATCCGGAAGTTTTGGAGTTTTTCTGTACCGGGGTTCTCAGACCCCGGATCCCGGCAGATCCGGGCGGGTCTGGGTGAGAGGTGTTGCTCCCCTCAACCCCACTCACGGCCTTTCCAGGTTCCTGGGAGGGCACCCCTCTCCGGTGCTCGTTGGCTACCGACTCCTGGCATCCCAGGCAGAGGTTTCCGCCCGCTGAATAACAGTTTTTCATTGCTATACTAATGTAGACACAAATTCTGTGAATCTGGGATTGGATTAAACTCTTCCTCATCAATTTCTGAGAAAAAAATATTTAAAAATAGAGACATTTATTCTAAATATAATCAGTGAGCTACATCCCAAAATTAATTATTGATTCTTCAATTATTTGATCTGTCTTGAGCCATTAGACATTTTTCATGAAGATATATAGCTGCTATAAATCATAGACCCTTGAAGGCTGACATGCTGTGTTTGTGAGAATATATAAAATTACAGGAAAAGAAAGACATCTAAGTAGTTGCTGGTTGACTTATCTTAAGGGAGAGTCTTTAGGTAAACAGCCTTTTAAAAAATGTTTGGTCATGGAACAAGCTCTATTAATCTGACTTTTAATCATTTTCAGAGAACTACTGCATATGTGATACCGTCCACCAACATGTGAAGACTGAGAAGGAGTCTTGTCAGTGTAATGAGCTTGGTGAAATGCTTCATGATCCCTCCAACTGTGCACTTTATAAAAGAAGCGACACCACTGAAACCTCTAATAACTACAGGGGCTGTAAGAACAGGGATGCCTCTGCTGACTCATCAAACCTGTACAGACATAAGAGTGTGCACACTGGAGAAGAAGCTTGCAAATCAGAAGACTGTGAGAGATCTTTAAATGTGTGTTCCACCATTATTCAAGATGAAAGACTCTACACTGCAAATAAAGAGCATAGAGAAGAAGAAAATGACAGCTATTTCAATTGTACATATAATCTCATGCAACAAACAATCTACCTTGAAGAGAAACCACATGAGTGTGGGAAATGTGGTAAACGCTTCAGAACCTCCTCAAGGCTCATTAAACATCAGAGAATTCATACCGGAAAGAAACCTTACAAGTGCAACATTTGTGACAAATCCTATAACCAGTGTGCAAATCTTAAAATACATCAAAGAGTTCATACTGGGGAGAAACCTTACAAATGCAAAGAATGTGGAAAGTCATTTCGTCAAATCTCGGTACTTAAAAGCCATCAAAAAATGCATACTGGGGAGAAGCCTTACAAATGTAAGGAGTGTGACAAGTCCTTTGCCCACTCTTCCAGTTTTAGGACACACCAGAAAATCCATACTTCTGAGGAACATTGTAGTTGTCCAGAGTGTGGCAGGGAATTTCATCAGCTTTCACACTTTAGAAAACATTACAGACTCCATACTGGAGAGAAGCCTTACAAATGCAATGAGTGTGACAGGTCCTTTACCCACTATGCATCATTAAGATGGCATCAGAAAACTCATTCTCCAGAGATACATTATGAATGCAAAGAATGTGGTAAGTCCTTTATTGAATTATCACATCTTAAAAGGCATTACAGAATCCATACTGGTGAAAAGCCTTACAAGTGTGAGATATGTAACAAATCCTTTACTGTGAATTCTACTCTTAAAACACATCAGAAAATTCACACTGGAGAGAAACCTTACAAATGTAGGGAATGTGACAAATCCTTTACTCATAACTCACATCTTAGGAGACATCAGAGTGTTCATACTGGAGAGAGACCTTACACATGTAAGGAGTGTGACAAATCTTTTACTGAGTGTTCAACTCTTAGAGAACATCAGAAAATTCATACTGGAGAAAAAACTTACAAATGTGGAGAATGTGACAAATCTTTTACCCAGCATTCATATCTCAGAAGTCATCTCAGAGTTCATACTGGAGAGAGACCTTATGAATGTAAGGAATGTGGCAAATCTTTTACTACATGCTCAACTCTTAGAACACATCAGAAAATTCATACTGGAGAGAAACCATACAAATGTAAGGAATGTGAAAAATCTTTTACCCAGGACTCACATCTTAGAACACATCAGAGAGTTCATACTGGAGAGAGACCTTACAGTTGTAAGGAATGTGACAAATCTTTTACTCGGTGCTCGTATCTTAGAGCACATCAGAAAATTCATACTGGAGAAAAACCTTACAAATGCAAAGACTGTGACATATCCTTTCTCCGGATTTCTAGTCTTAGAATACATCAGAAAATTCATACTGGAGAGAAACCTTACAAATGCAAAGACTGTGACATATCATTTAACCAAATTTCAAATCTCAGAAGACATCAGAAACTCCATACCGGTGAGAAACCTTACAAGTGTATGGAATGTGACAAGTCCTTTACTCATAACTCAAATCTTAGAGCACATCAGAGAGTTCATACTGGAGAGAAACCTTATAGATGTACAGAATGTGACAAATCTTTTACTAGGTGCTCCTACCTTAGAGCACATCAGAAAATTCATTCTGGAGAGAAACCTTACAAATGCAAAGATTGTGACAAATCTTTTATCCACCTTTCAAATCTTAGAAGACATCAGAGAGTTCATACTGGAGAGAAACATACCGATGTAAATCATGCGACATAGCATTTATCCAATATTATTCTGGCTTACAAATCCTAACATACGTAATAGAAACATAAAGATGAGAAACTTGTGAAAGCTTTTAATGAAGTTTTAAATCTTAGAAAATACCACAGAATTTAAGTTAAAATTTTGCAAAAGCTATTGTGTGAAAAGTTCCCTCTCCCCCCTCCCTCTTCCTCCATGTGTGTTTGTGTGTGAGTGTATTGGTGCTTTTGTGTTTGTATAATCGCACTACATGTATGCATAGTGCCCAAGGAGGCCAGAAGCTGGCAAGAGATCCCCTGAAGCTGGAGTTAAAGATAGTTGTGTCTCTGCGTGTATTGGGAATTGGTCCCCAATCATCTTAAAGAGCTGCCCTTGCTTTTATCTACTAAGCTATCTCTCTACCCCCTGGGCAGAGTGGCAATTAAAACATCTTGTTCATCATCTAAAAATTCATAATGAAATTCTTAATTCTATGCAAGTTTGTGAACACCATTTAATCCCAGCACTCAACAAAGGCAAGAAGATATCTGTGAATTCAAGGTTGTCCTGCTGTAGATAATTCAAGCACAGCCAGAACTACATAAACGTGTCTCACGAAATAATAGTGACAAAATGTAATAACATTAAAAATGTGACAAAGACCTCTAATTGTGCTGAATATCACAAAGTTAATATTTCTGGGAAACCATATAAAGTTAAACCATATAAAGTCTCCATGTCTTGCTCTTCATTGTGAATTATGCCACCCAAATGCATTGAATTTGACAAAGCTTTTTACCTAGTGCTGAAATTGCTGCCATGAAAGCAAATTCATCAGAAATTGGCATGGGTTCTGGGCTTGCTGGTGCAGGCCTTACTCCTAGCACCCTGGAGGCAGAAGCAAGTGGATCTCTGAGTTCAAGATCAGCTGTCTCAAGAAAACACACGCAAAAACTCTAATAAAGTCTCATCTTTCATTCACCTTCAAAATATACTAGAGTCAAGCTAAATAGCAAGAAGGTAAGAAACTATAAAGAGATACATAAGCTGTGCATGTGACATTACAGACATGCTCACATACAGATCAGAAATCGGCAAGGGTTCTGGGCTTGCTGGTGCTAGCCTTTACTCCCAGCACCTTGGAGGCAGAAGCAAGTGGATCTCTGAGTTCAAGATCAGCTGTCTCAAGAAAAATCTCTGAGGCACACAAAATTCATTTTGTACTACTAAAGAAAAAATTGGGAAGTATTAACCAATATTCTAAATTAAAATTATATAGCTGCCATTAGCAGCATGTCTACTCTCAAGGTGGTAAGACTCAGGGACCCTCCATCAACCATTATGAAATGGTAATCACCCAAATATTACACAGTTGCTTGTTCTTAGAACCTTCTGAACAGTTGTGAGTCCCTGCATTATCCACTACCTGCTGTAAGAGGAAGCTTCTTTCACCAAGCTGGAGAGTTCTACAAACTGGACATGAATATTTAGATGGCAAATTAACAGCATGATCACTAAGAAAATTTCAATTAGTTATGTCCTTGGACCTACACTACCCAAGCCTTAGGTTTTGGCCATGGTATGAATTCCTCTGGGCAGGCCTCAAATCCAATGGAGAGACAGGTTGGCTATAGGCATCTCATTTGTGTTCACCTTTCAGGGGCACCTCTCCTCCTCACTACTCCACCACATACTTGAACCATTCTGCACCCAGTATCCTCACTCTCTAATTTCATATCACCCATAATATACTATCCATTCTTGCTTCCTGCATCTCCCTTCTACTGGTCCATTTCTAGATTCTATATGCAGTCTTACTTGAATAAACACAAACTTTGAAGCTAAGACCTACATATAAGAGCAAACATGTTGTTTGACTGTTGGGGACTAGGAGACAGAACTCATCATAATTTCTACTTATCTACTTTTACATCCAAATATCACACTTTTATTCACAACTGAGAAATATATCAGATTCTATAGATATGTATCACATTTTCACTTATCCATGTGTCAGTTGATGGATATCTGAATTGATTCAAGGCCTCATGTGGTGGTTTGAATAGGTGTGGCCCCCAGAGATTCATGCATTTAAATGCTTGGCCATAGGGAGTGGCACTATTTAGGAGGTGTGGCTTTGTTGGAGGAAGTGTGTCACTGTGGAGGTGGGCTATGAGGTCTCTCAGGTTCTGTCCAGTGCAGAAGATAGTCTCATCCTAGAATCCTGTTGAAGATAGTCTCCTCCTAGCCTGATGTAGAACTCCTCCAGGACCATGTCTCTCTCCAGGATGGCATGCCTCTTGCCATGAAGATAATGGATTAAGCCTCTGAAACTGTAAGCCAGACCCAATTAAATGTTTGCCTTTATAAGAGTTGCTTAGGGGCTGGAGAGATAACTCAGTGGTTAAGAGCACTGACTGCTCTTCCAAAGGTCCTGAGTTTAATTTCCAGCAACCACATGGTAGCTCACAACTATCTGTAATAGGATCTGATACATTCTTCTGGTGTGTCTGAAGACAGCTACAATGTACTCATATAAATAAAATAAATAAATCTTTTTAAAAAGTTACCATTTAAAGAAAAAAGAGTTGCTTAGGTCATGGTGCTCAACACAGCAATAAAAGCATAACTGAGACAGAAGTAGTACCAGGGACAGGGGTATTGTGATAGGCCTGACCATGCTTTTGTTCAGAGCAATATGGACTTTGGAACTTTGGATTAGGAAAACAGTGTAGTACATCTACACTATGGAATACCATCCAGCTATTAAAGACATCATGAATTTTGCAGGAAAATGAATGGAACTTGAGCATATCATCCTGAGTGAAGTAATCCAGTCCCAAAAGGACATGCATGGTATATACTCATAAGTGGATATTTGCCATAAAATACAGGATACCCATGCTACACTCCACAGACCCCAAGAAGCTAATCAAGAAGGAAGGCATAAGAACATGCTTCAGTCTCACTTAGAAGGGGAAATAAAATAGTCATAAGTGGCAGATGGAGGGAGGGAACCAGATGGGAGAGGGGATGTGGAAGGAAATGGGGCTCAGGATCAGGTGTAGGGAGGGACAGGACAGATGGCCATGAGAATGAATGGAAGTCTGCAACTGATGGGGTTGGGAGGTGGGGGGCCATCTCCAGGACAAGACAGAGACCTGGGATAAGGGAGGCACCCAAAATCAATGGAGGTGACCTTAGCTGTGACTAACAGCATTGGAGATATACAACTTGTAGAGGTCATTTACTATAGGCAGACAAGAACCTCAGTGGAGTGATAGAGACACCAACTCACCTACAAAACTTTCTACCCCAAATTTATCCTGTCTACAAGAAAGGCAGGGACAGGGGATGGAACAGAGACTGAGAATGGCCAATGAATAACAGGCCCAAATTGAGACTCATCCTATAGGCAATCATCAATCCCTAACACTATTAATGATAATCTGTTATACTTGCAGACAGGAGTCTAGCTAGCATGGCTGTCCTCCGAGTGGCTCCACCCAACAGCTGACTTAGATATATGCAGACACCCACAGCCAAACAGTGGATGGAGCTTGGGGACTCTTATGAAGAACAGAAGGAAGGACTCAGGCCAGAAGGGGATAGGAACTCCACAGGAAGACCAACAGAGTCAATCCACCTGGACCCTTGAGGCTCTCAGAGATTGAACCACCAACGAAAGAACATATGCAGGCTAGACTCAGGCCTCGCTGCACATATGTAGCAGATGTGCAACTTGGTCTTCATGTGGGCCCTGAGCAACTGGAGCTGGGGCTATTCCCAAAGCTGTTGCCTGTATGTAGGATATGTTCTAGCTGGGCTGCCTTGTCTGGCTTCAGTGGGATAGGATGCACATAGCCTCACAGAGACTTGATGTCCCAGGATTTTGGACACTTTCTAGGCTTAGTCGCAATCTCTATACAGTATTCTACGGCCTACAATGTAGAGCTTTTTAATTTGTACACATTGGCTATTTCAACTGCTATTGAATGTAGTGTGTTCAATTCATTTGCTTACTGATTATATTATAATTTGCTTCCTTTGTAATTTATTGACAGATTCTGTGTTTTTATCCATTATACTATAAGTTGATAGCTAAGAACTATATCTGCTGTGTAGGGTGTCGCTTCATACTTTTAATTATTGCTTTTTCCATGGTGTTTTGAATTTGATACTATTATTTTTCAGTTGCCTCTCTTGGATCATATGTTGCCCATTTGTGTTACCCTACAGGATTCACTATTTCAGATCATAGATGAAGATCTGCGATTCCTTCTATGGTATGAGAGACTTGAACCCAGTTTCATATTTTATATGCAGATAGATACTTTTCACAATACCACTGTTTGAAAAGGCTGTCTAGTTTGCAACATGTTTGTGGTATTTTGGTGATAGTCTCATAGTCATTGCTACTGGGCAGATTTTAGATTCGCTTCTCTGTTGCATTGGGCTGATCAGGAGTCACACTGGGATAGCTCGAGCATTGCAACATTTTCCTAGGGTTCCTCTGTACCCATGGAATATGTGCATTGACATAAATTCTAAATTTCTTTTTACTGTTTTTGTGAAGTACGGAGTGGGATATTAAATGTCATGGAGTTTCAAATGACAATATAAACCATTTTCAGAAATACTACATATTTCAAAATATTATATTCCTATTCATCTGTGTACAACATCTTTACATGTTCTAGCTCATATCTTCCTTAGTTCCTTCAGCAATTTTCATTTTACAAACCTGCTTCATTTCCCTCAACCAAATTCTCATTGTAGAGACCTTTCATCTGCTTAGTAAGTATCCATTCTTCTGTCATGGGACATCTAGGTTGTTTCCAGCTTCTGGCTATCACAAATGAGGGTGCTATGGACATAGTGGAACACTTGCCCCTGTGGCATGGTGGAACATCTCTTCAGTATATTCCCAAGAGTGTCATAGCTGGATCTTCAGGTAGATCTATTTCCAATTTTCTGATAGATCTCCAGATTGATTTCAAGAGTGGTTGTACCAGTGTGCAATCTCACCAGTAATGGAGGAGTGTTCCTCTTTCTCCACATCCCCGCCAACATGTGTTGTCACCTGAGGTTTTGATCTTAGCCATTCTGATTTGTGTAAGGTGGAATCTCAGGGTCATTTTGATTTACATTTCCCTGATCATTTCTTTAGGTGTTTCTCAGCCATTTGAGATTCCTGTGTTGTGAATTCTCTGTTTAGTTCTATACCCCATTGTTTGATTGGGTTGTTTGGTTTTTTGGTGGCTAGCTTCTTGAGTTCTTTATATATTTTGGATATTATCCCTCTATCAGATGTGGGGTTAGTGAACATTTTTTCCCAATCTGTAGGTTGTGGATTTGTCCTATTGAGTGTCCTTTGCCTTACGGAAGCTTTCCAGTTTCAAGAGGACCCATTTATCAATTCTTGATCTTAGAGCATGAGCCATTGGAATTCTGTTTAGGAAATTTCCCCCTGTGCCAATGAATTCAAGGCTCTTTCCCACTTTCTCTTCTATTAGATTCAGTGTATCTGGCTTTATGTTGAGGTCCTTCATCTACTTGGACTTGAACTTTGTGCAAGGTGACAAATATGGATCTCTTTTCATTTTTCTACATACAGACTGCGAGTTAGACCAGTACTCTTTATTGAAGATGCTTTTTTTCCCCATTGTATATTTTTGGCTTCTTTGTCAAAGATCAAGTGTCTGTAAGTGTGTGGTTTTATTTCTAGGTCTTCAATTCTATTCCATTGATTATCATGTCTGTCTCTGTACTGATACCATGCAGTTTTTTTGTTTTTGTTTTTGAATTGGATTTTTAAAAAATTTTTATTTTTTGATACTTTATTTACATTTCAAATGTTTTCCCTTTTCCAGGTCTCCCCTTTGGAAACCCCCATCCCATCCACCCTCCCCTGCCTCTATGAGAGTATTCCCCTACCCACTCACACCTGTCTGCTCTCCCTGGTATTCCCCTATACTGGGGCATTTTTTAAATTTACATTTCAAATGTTTTCCCCTTTCCAGGTTTTCCTTTCAGAAACCCCAATCCCATCCCCCCTCCTCCTGCCCCTTTGAGGGTGCTCCTCCATCCACCCACCCACTCCCCTCTTCCTGCCCTGGCATTCTCCTACACTGGGGCATTGGAAACCCTCAGGCCAAAGGGCCTCTCCTCTCACTCATGTCCAACAATGCCATCCTCTGCCACATATGTGGCCAGGACCATGGATCGCTCCATGTGTATTCTTTGGTTGGTGGTCCAGTCAGTCCCCTGGAGCTATGGAGAGTCTGGCCTATTGACACTGTTGCTCCCTCTCTGGGGCTGCAAAGCCCCTGAGCTCCTTCAGTCCCTTCTCCAACTCCCCCATCCAACTCCAGAGCTCAGTTCAATGGTTGGCTGCGAGCTTCCACCTCTGTATTTGTCAGGCTCTGGCAGAGCCTCTCAGGAGGTAGTCATATCAGGCTTCCATCAGCAAGCACTTCCCGGCATCCAAAATAATGTCTGGGTTTGGGGGCTGTGTATGGGATGTATCCCTAGGTGCTGCAGTCTCTGTATGGCCTTTCCTTCAGTCTTTGCTCCACAATTTGTCTCCATATTTCCTCCTATGAGTATGTTGTTCACCTTTTTTTTTTTTTCTTTTTTTTTTAATTTTTTGATACTTTATTTACATTTCCAATGTTTCCCCCTTTCTAGGTCTCCTCTTTGGAAACCACCTATCTCCTCCCCCTCCCCCATGTCTATGAGGGAATTCCACCTGCCACCCACCCTCCCACCCACTCCCTTATTCCCACCTTGACATTCCCCTTTACTGGGGCCTCTCCTCCCCCTGATGGCCAACAAGGCCCTCCTCTGCCACATATGTGGTCTGAACCATGGGTCCCTCCATGTGTATTCTTTGGTTGGTGGTCCAGCCTCCATGAGGACCGGGGAGGTCAGGCCAGCTGACACTGTTGCTCCCTCCATGGGGCTGCAGACTCCCTCTCAGTTCCTTCAGTCCCTTCTCCAACTCCTCCATCTGGGACCTCACTCTCAGTCCAGGGTTTACTGTAAAGTGAAACTTGGGTATTCCGAACATTTGGGCTAATATCCACTTATCAGTGATTATATACCATGTTCATTCTTTTGTGATGAAGTTACCTCACTCAGGATGATATTTTCAAGTTTCATCCATTTGGCTGCGAATTTCATGATGTTGTTGTTTTTAATAGCTGATTAGTATTCCATTGTGAAGATGTACCACATTTTCTGTATCCATTCCTTTATTGAGGGACATCTGAGTTGTTTCTAGCTTCTGCCTATTATAAATATGACTGCTGTGAACATAGTGGAGCATGTGTCCTTATTACATGTTGGAGCATCTTCTGCGTATATGCCTAGGAGTGGTATAGCTGGGTCACCAGGTACTACTATGTCCAATTTTCTGAGGAACCACCAGACTAATTTCCACAGTGTTTGAACCAGCTTGCAATCCAACCAACAATGGAGGAGTGTTCCTTTTTCTCCACATCCTTGCCAGCATCTGCTGTCACCTGAGTTTTTGATCTTAGCCATTCTGACTGGTGTGAGGTGGAATCTCAGGGTTGTTTTGATTTGCCTTTCCTTAATGACTAAGGATGTTGAACATTTCTTTAGGTGCTTCTCAGATCTTCCAGTTTCCTCATTTGAGAATTCTCTGTTTAGCTCTGTCCCCCATTTCAAAATAGGGTTATTTGATTCTCTGGAGCCTAATTTATTGAGTTCTTTGTATACATTGGACATTAGCCCTCTAATGAATGTAGGATTTTTAAAGATCTTTTCCCAATCTGTCGGTTACCATTTTGTCCTATTAACAGTGTCCTTAGCCTTACAGAAGCTTTGCAATTTTATGAGGTCCCATTTGTCAAATCTTGATCGTAGAACATAAGCCATTGGTGTTCTGTTCAGGAACTTTTCCCTTGTGCGCATGTGTTCGAGACTTTTCCAGACATTCTCTTCTATTAGATTAAGTGTATCTGATTGTATGAGGAGGTCCTTGATTACCTGGACTTGAGCTTTGTACAGGGGGATAATAATGGATCAATTTGCATTCTTCTACATGTTGACTCCCAATTGAACCAGCACCACTTGTTGAAAATGCTGTCTTTTTTCCATTGGTTATTTTGAGCTCTTTGTCAAAGAGGAAGTGACTGTAGGTTTGTAGGTTCATTTCTGGATCTTCAACTCTATTCCATTGATCTACCTGCCTGTCACTGTACCCATACTATGCAGTTTGATCACTACTGCTCTGTAGTACAGCTTGAGGTCAGGGATGCTGATTCCCCCAGAAGTTCTTTTATTGTTGAGAATAGTTTTTGCTATCCTGGGGTTTTTGTTATTCGAAATGAATTAGAGAATTGCTCTTTCTAAGTCTATGAAGAATTGAGTTGGAATTTTGATGGGGATTGCATTGAATCTGTAGATTGCTTTTGGCAGGATGGCCATTTTTACTATATTAATTCTGCCAATCCATGAGCATGGGAGATCTTCCTATCTTCTGAGGTCTTCTTCAATTTCTTTCTTCAGAGACTTGAAGTTCTTGTCATACAGCTCTTTCACTTGTTTGGATAGAGTCACAGCAAGATACTTTACATTTTGTGACAATTGTGAAGGGTGTCATTTCCCTAATTTCTTTCTCAACCTGTTTATCCTTCAAGTATAGGAAGGCTACTGATTTCTTTGAGTTAATTTTATATCCGGCCACTTTGCTGAAGTTGTTTATCAGCTGCAGCAGTTCTCTGGTGGAGTTTTTCGGGTCACTTAATTATATGATCATATCATCTGCAAAGAGTGATATTTTGATTTCTTCCTTTCCAATTTGTATCCCTTTGACCTCCTTTTTTTGTCTAATTGCTCTAGCTAGA
>CM052711.1:67350290-67373047 GCA_028551405.1 Uromys caudimaculatus | reverse complement strand
ACGATCATATCACCTGCAAAGAGTGATATTTTGATTTCTTCCTTTCCAATTTGTATCCCTTTGACCTCCTTTTGTTGTCTAATTGCTCTAGCTAGAACTTCAATTACTATATTGAATAGATAGGGAGAGAGAGGGCAACCTTGTCTGGTCCCTGATTTTAGTGGGATTGCTTCGAGTTTCCATTTAGTTTGATGTTGGCTATTGGTTTGCTGTATATTGGAGGACTAATATCCAATATATACAAAGAAGTCAAGAAGTTAGACTCCAGAAAACCAAATAACCCTATCAAAAAATGGGGAACAGAGCTAAACAGAATTTTCAACTGAGGAAATTCGCAAGACTGAGAAGCACCTAAAGAAATGCTCAACATCCTTAGGCATCAGGGAAATGCAAATCAAAACAAGTCTGAGATTCCACCTCCCACCAGTTAGAATGGCTAAGATCAAAAACTCAGGTGACAGCAGATGCTGGCGAGGATGTGGAGAAAGAGGAACACTCCTCCATTGTTGGTGGGACTGCAAGCTGGTACAACCACTCCGGAAATCATTTTGGCGGACCCTCAGAAAAATGGACATAATACTACCTGAGGACCCAGCTATACCACTCCTGGGCATATACCCAGAAGAAGCTCCAACATGTAATAAAGACACATGCTCCACTATGTTCATAGCAGCCATATTTCTAATAGCCAGAAGCTGGAAACAACCCAGATGTCCCTCATCAGAGGAATGGATACAGAAAATGTGGTACATTTACACAATGGAGTACTACTCAGCTATTAAAAACAATGACTTCATGAAATTTGCAGGCAAATGGATGGAACTCGAAAATATCATCCTGAGTGAGGTAACTCAGTCACAAAAGAACAAACATGATATGTACTCACTGATAAGTGGATATTAGCCCGAAAGTCCGGAAGACCCAAGTTTTACTTTACAGTTACCGCTGGACTGAGAGTGAGGTCCAGATGGAGGATTTGGAGAAGGGACTGAAGGAGCTGAGGGAGTTTGCAGCCCCATGGAGGGAGCAACAGTGTCAACTGGCCTGACCCTCCCCCACCATCCTCCTGGAGGCTTTACCACCAACCAAAGAATACACCTCGAGAGACCCATGGTTCGGACCACATATGTGGCAGAGGAAGGTCTTGTTGGCCATCAGGGGGAGGAGAGGCCCTTGGGCCTGAGGGTGTTAGAGGCCCCAGTAAAGGGGAATGTCAAGGTGGGAATATGGGAGTGGGTGGGCGGGTGGGAGGGAGGTGGAATACCCTCATAGAGGTGAGGGAGGAGGAGGGGATAGGGGGTTTCCAAACAGGAGACCTAGAAAGGGAGAAACATTGGAAATGTAAATAAAGTATCAAAAAAAAAAAAAATAGGCAAGGGACAGATATGGGAGGGTCACTGGTGAATACTAGTCAGCAGCAAGTGTATTCTCATAGTCTTCTTATACTATAGTACAGTGAGAAGTAAAGCCTCAAACTAACAGAAACAGTTTTGCTAAAATGTACACAAGACATTTGTTCCCGTTTCAAAAACCTCTGTCCCTTCCACTAAGGTCAATAGAATCTTCAGTTCCTGCCTTGAGCCTTGAGCCCCAGGTGCACCAATTCTTACCATCCTATGCCTCAGCAGGCTAGGAAATCTCCCAACAGGCCCTGTCTTGTCTGGGAGGCCTGGCAGGCCAACTTCTTTTTTTTTTTTTCTTTGCTTCAGATAATTGGTAAAACAACTACTGACAGTGTACCACATGCATACCTGGTGCCCTTGGAAGCCAGAAGATAGCAGCTTTGCATTCCCTTGGACTTTATTATGAGCTGCCATGTAGTTACCGGGGCTGCAGGTCCTCTGGAAGAGCAGCCAGTGTTCTTAACTGCAGAGCCATCTTTCTAGCCCCTAATTTTTTAACATAGTAATTTGTTTAGTTTCCACAAAGGAAAGCAACAGCTGCTATATATGAAGAGTTACTAGTGTTATGACTTTTTTTTTCTGAATGTGTAAACATTTCCTTTTGATTTGTTTATGATAAACATCAAAGCTGATAAGTTTTGGCTACTTCTTTGATAGTTTAGAAAAAAGGTTCCCATGTAAAAATAGATCTGGAAATAGACACTTTACATTGAATAACTACTTAATTTTAGCACAATGTTAGCTTACAGCTTGGATTCCGTCATTTTCTCTTTAACTTTTTTACTGATGCTTTGTGAATTTCACATCATGCACCCCAGTCCTACGCATCTCCCTGTCCTCTATATTCATCCTTGCAAACCCTCCCCCCAAAGAAAAGAAACCAACCAAAATCTCACCGCAGAAGCTGTGGTGTGTCACTGTTTGTCATAGTGTTCCCTTTTGCTTGTAAATGGTCATTGCAGTGAGTCATTGGTCTGGTTGGAGGGATTGCTTCTGCTAGTGTCAACACTGGATCTTCTCTGGGACTTCTTTTGGATCTCCTATTGTCGCCCTGTGTCATGGAGATCCTGCAGCTTTGGATCTGCAGGACTGTCCCTTTCACAAGCTCCAGCAGTTCATAAATGGGATAGAGGTTGGAGTAGGCCAACTCAAAGTCCTGGATCTGGTCCTGGGTGGTAGCTGGATCAGTCTGTCCCTCAGACCAGCTCACCTACCCCCATGCTACCAGGGTCAGCTCTGCACAGGGAAGGTGCAGCCAGGTGCTGCAGCTGGTAAGGGGCAGGGCCAGCTTTGCTAAGACCTCAGACATCAACATGACCCTACATGGCAGCCCAGACCAGGGACTTCCACATAGCCTTTCGTGGTAACATAAGCCACTGACATCAACATAGACCCCTGCTGCTGGAGAGCCACAGCCCCAAACATAGCCCTCAATGGCATATGGGCTAGGACATCACCATGGCCTCAGGTGGCAATACAGGCTATTCACATCAGGTTGTTCCTCACCACCTCTGCATCTCCATTTTTGCTTCTCTTCATAGTGCACGAACTGCTCAGCTTCTGTTTCTCTCCCATCTCTCCCTCACATAACATCATAGTGGCACCTGCTTGTGCCGTGTCAGCAATGACATCTTCTTTTGAAAGATAGGATGATTAAATGTCTGTCCAACTCAAAGATTCCAAAGAAAATAAATCCCTGGTCAAAGTTAAACACAGCACAGAAAAATTATAATTCAATATAGAGTTGTTCAGTTTCATAGTTGAACCGCCACCAGATAGGCCATGATGGGAAGCAAACACAGCAGGACATGTCGGGTCAGTTGTGAGTCTGCATTCTGAAGATACTGCTCTTCTTGGGCTAGGATGCAACTCTGGGAATAACAACCACTCACATAGTGGTCGGTTTTCTGAAAGGAAGAAGGCACAGGCTCATTGGCACTTGAGTTTGTTACTGGATCTATTGATGGACAGTGTAACTCACCATTTTCTAAGGAGCAAGAACAGCAACCGCTTCTGAGTTTTCCAGTTCCATATTTCTTCATAGCACCCAAAACTTTTCTTCCACTTTCATCTCTATACCACCTTCTTGGTCACTTCTTTCTCTCCGATCATATCAACACTTAATTGTTTGCTTCTGCCACATCTGGCTCAGCCAGTATTTTTTCCTTTTATAGTGCTAGGAATCAAACCCTAGGTTTCATTCATGCTAACGAAACTCTGCCACTGAGTAATACTACCACCATGCTATCATGTATTTTATGTCACTTAAAAATCTTTTTTGATTTTTAGATTTTATGTGTATGAGTGTTTTGCTCTGTGTGTATATTTTTTTAAATGCATGCTTGTTGTCCGTGGAGTTCAGAAGTGATCATTGGATTCCCTTTAACTAGAGTTGGTGGGTGGCTGTTAAGCCACCATGTGAATGCTGGGGACTGAGCCCAGATCCTCTGTAAGAGCAATAACTGTTCTTAACTACTGAATCACTTTCTATCTCAATGCCACTTTTTATTATTCTGTAATTTTTTTATTTCATTTTCTTTTGAGACCAGGTCTTGCTGTGTAGCACTGATTCACCCGGAACTCACTGTATATACCAGATTGGCCTTGATTTATGGTTTTCTATAATGGTTACTTTTAACTGTCAACTTACAATCTAGAATTACTTGAGAAGATAATCTTGAGATTGTCTAGTTTAGGTTGATTTGTGGCCATGTTTGTAGTGGATTTTCTGAATTCCATTAAAATTGAGGTAGGAAAACTTACCTTGAATGTGAGTGACACTATTTCATGAACTAGGCAAAAAGAAGGGAGGGTGTGTATGTGCTGTCTTCACTGTGGATATACTATGACTAGATGCTTCAAGTTCCTGCTGTCTTAACTTCTTCACGGTGATGGACTGTAGCCAGGAAATTTGAGCTAAAATAGGTCCCCTTTCCCTTAAGTTGCTCTGTTCAGGGTACTTTATCATGGCCTTAGAAAGGTAACTAGGATAGAGTCTTGCCTCTATCTCTATCTCTTGAGTGCTGGGAGTACTGGCATTACCACCATGCCTGTATTATATTACTTGTAGTTATTATGAGACAACTTAATTTCTTTTCTTAATTATATTTTGTATGAAAAGTCTACTAGTTTTGCAAAAATTCTAGGATACCTACTTAGATCTGGTCCTAGATTATATGATATCTAGGTATCAGATCGGTATTTTAAATATATACCAATATCAAAATGAAAAATAAGAATTCTGAACAGTTGCTATATAATAAGCAGTGTAGTATAGGGAGGCAACATAGTATAATAAAAGTTTGGTGCTGAGGACACGGGTCTGTGGTAGGATCAGTACTTGGAGTGATAGGTTTGATCCTCAGCACTGGAAAAATATTACTAATATTTTTGTTGTGGTGTATGCCTGTGATCCCAATATGTGGGATCTTAAGGCGGATTTTCAGTTCAAGGACTACAAGGATTATAGAGAGGTCTAGTATAACATTGGCTACCAAACAAATTAAACAGTACATGAGCCCCGGCACCTTTGCCCATTAAGCTATCTCTCTGGCCCTAATTTTTTAAAAAGCATAAAAATTTATGCTTTATTTGTTTCCACTTGTAGTTTTATGCGTTTTTAAAAATAAGTTAAAAAAAAACCCATTGACATGGGTGTGTGAGTGTGTGCATATGTATGTACATGAAGGCCAGAGGTTAATCTTGGGTACCTTCCTCCGTCACTTTTTGTTTCATATTTTGAAACCTTATCAAAATTACAATCTTTTTGAGGTTCCTGTTGTCTGTTATGAAGATCTATTCCCGGAGGTATTCTTCATCCAGAAAGGTGGTCCAAGTCTATCTTCTGATAATGGCTGAAGGATTTTGGTCTTTTAAGAGCTATTATAATGTGCTGTTGGGCTAAACATGGAGAGAATTCTCCCCTGTATCCTGTTGGTCTTCAGAAGAGCATCTTTATCACTAGGTACCCCAGGAACCATCCAGGCTAGATGATTACATTTTAAAATGTTGAATCCTTTTAGTTTTCAGTGAAGATGCACACATGCAGATACATGAACATGCATAATGGATCAGGTTATAATTATCAGGAGTCCCAGTTTGGCTGTGGACTTTTTCTTTTCAGTACATCAGCCCTTAATTACACTCATTTGGTTCTAGGATCTTTATAGTACCCCTATGGTACTGTTGAAGTCATAGTTCACATAGTTTAGGGTCATGAAACTGCTTTCTGAAGACAGTAGGTAGCTCTCTGCCTAAGTCTACAGAACTGCTGCTCAGTCTTCCCTTCAGCCAGGTCTCAAACATCTCTCTTCTTCTTAGCCTACCAGCAAGGATCTTTGTTTACTTAGGCAGTTATTATTGTCTTAAAACTCTAGCAACAAAACTCAGTACATTGTTAGGAATAGTCTTTACTTGTAAAATTACAGTTTACCCTCAGGTATCTGTAGATGTATTTATTATCCCTTGAGCTATAGCAATTCTTCAAGTGCCTTGTTCTTTTACTGGTCCTTATATGAAACAAGGGAAATTGAAGGGCTAGCAATACCAACAGAGAGACTAAAACCACACATAAACTTTGAAATTGTTGCAGTATACGATTTTTATCATTCACTGACTCAACTAATCAAATATTAATTAACTGTCTTTTAAAAACATCCTACTGAGAATTGTTGGTACGCGACAAGTTTCTCCTCGGCTGTTTTCTTTTTATTCTCATCTGGGCAATTTTATCTGCTCTATTTATCACCCTTTCAGTGACAGCCTGTAAGGAATATGACCATTCTGCACATTGCCTGGCCTTCCAAGCTTTCCTTTCAAATGTGGATAGAAACTCTGTGACCTTGAAATTTTTATAATCTGCATGCTCGCAAAAACATTATGTGGACAAAGCCAGGGTTTTGCTGCCAGCATGAGTGGTAGCTGGACCGTGGTTGAAGTAGCCTCCTTGTTCCTGATACTCCTGGGTTCCTAGAAAATGCTTCTGTAGGCGGTCTTGTGCAAGCAAGGTGTCAGATTGCACTCTCTATACTCAAGGAGAAATCTTTCCCAATGAGTTATACTTTTAAATTCTTGATCCTGGCATGGGTGGTAGTCTCACTGATATCTAAGGTATCATCAAGGAATCATTCCTATTTTCTTGGTACAAAAACTTAGCTTTTTAAATGACTCCCAATTTCTTTAACAGCAGCAGCCTCTTGTGAGCAAGTTTAAGTGCCAGATTACATAATTTTCTGGCCAAACTACGTATTTTTCCCAATCTTCCTGTTTTGTTCTGTCCTGTTTGCTTTAAAAAAAAAAAAAAGGCTAGCAATGACTGTACTGTTCACTGACCATTCATAGCCTGAGTGCTGAGATTTCTTCCAGCACATTAATAAATACATTACCTTTAAATTCTGCTTCTCTGAGTCTCAGGGCACAGACAAGGTGCTAGTTTTTTTGCCACACTATACCATGGAATGTCCTCTAGTCCTATAGTCTTTATTCTCACCCAAAACTTCACGAACCTGGCCTTCACTGTCTATATTCCTGTTAGCCTTCTCCCACCTTTAAGTCCCCCTTACATCATGCTTTGGCCTATGTAACTCTTACCATCACAGTTTCCCATAGTTCTCCTTAAATGAATCCCACATGCTTTAGAACCCTATGGTTAGGCATTCATAGTATCTATTTTATGTCTTGACTTCCACTTTTCTATTAGCTTTTCGTTGCTGTTATACCCAAATTGTGAAACAACTTACTTTGATTTCATGATCTCTTGGATGTGATAGACAGAACATCATATGAGATCTATAGTAGAACAAAGCTGCTTTCTTTGTGGAAGCGAAGAAGCAGACAGACAGGAAGGACCCAGGGCGAGCGAGATGCAGCCCCTAGTCACCTCATTCTACCTCCTAAAGTTTCCAGTCTCTCCCCACATAGCATCCCCAGCTGAGGGTTAGCTCTTCAGCATAGGAGCCTGTGGGGGGTATTTATATCTAAATGATAAAGCATGCACACATGTTTTCTGTCCTTGCTCATGATGCCTTCATGACTGCCATACACTGCCAGCAAGAAGGCTGCTGGTATATGTGGTCCCTTTGCTTTGTACTTTCGGAGCCATTAGTCAAAATAAAGGTCTTTTGGTTTAAACTTACCCAATCTGTTTTATTGTGGTGTTTACAACAGAAAGTTAATAAAGCTCCACTTTTTCAGTGTGGCCACATTAGGAAGAGAGACAAAGAGATCCAGTGATCCCCTCAAGTCTGGCTTTCTCTTTTAAAGACTATTTTTATTTAATATGAGTGTTTTGCCTAAATGTGTTTATATGCAGCATGACCATGTAGTACCTATGAGGGCCAGAAAGAGAGCATCAAATCCCCTGGAACTGGAGTTATAGATGGTTGTGAGCCATCATGTGGTTGTGGGGGTTTGAACCCAGGTCCTGTGCAAGAGCAGCCAGGGAGCGCTCTTGACTGCTGAATCATCTCACTGGTCTCTCACTTGTGTTTTTAAAATCTTCCTCCTCCTCTTTTTTTCAAAGGTCATTGTTTTTGAAACTGAACTTCTCTCATGGACTGTAGTGTTTCTTATATTGTTCCTTTTAAATCAACAAGTAGCACCATCAGGAACCCATTTGCTAATCTAGACATACAAATGTGACATTCTTGATGTGTCATTTTTTTCCTCACCCATAGTCAGTTCCCTTTTTGCTAATCTTCTGTTTTGGAATTGGTCCATATGACTTTGTCATCTTTGATCCTCTAATTTAGGTCGCCAAAATACTTACTATTAGTACAGTATCTCTTAATTGAACTTTTTGTTTTTTAGATTTAAATTTTTTTTATTTTATGTGTATGTTTTGCTGCATGTATACCTGTGCACCTTGTGCATACCTGTGCCCATAAAGACTAGAAGAGGGGCTCTGATCCTTCGGAACTAGAGTTATGAATGGGTGTGAGTCACCATTTGAGTTTTAGAAGCTGAACTCAGATCCTTTGCAAAAGCAACAAAGGCATTTAGCCATCTTTCCAGTCCTTCTGTCTTTATTATTAACGTTTCCATTTCACCACAGAAAGCCATATGGTAGTTTTTGTTTCAAATTTTTAAAACTTTAATATGTTTTAATCAGTTTATTATTTGCATTTAAACTGGAGTATAGCAGGAAATGAGTATATTCCATCTTGCTCAAAAGAGAATGCCCTAGACTAACCTCCTTAGCAGCTGCTTTTAAAATTAATTCATTTCGAAGAAGGGGCCTGCCTTTGAGGACAGCAACGCAAGATGGCAGCCACCACAGGCTCGGGAGTAAAAGTCCCTCGAAATTTCTGACTGTTGGAAGAGCTGGAAGAAGGCCAGAAAGGAGTAGGTGATGACACAGTTAGTTGGGGTCTGGGGGACAACAAGGACATGACACTTACAAGATGGACAGGCATGATAATTGGGCCTCCACGAACAATTTATGGAAACTGAATATACAGCCTTAAAATAGAAGGTGGGCCTAAGCCCCCAGAAGCACCCTGCCTGTAAGATTTGTAACAAGAGTCAATATGAGCGCTTGAGCAGTTCCAATGGAGTGGTGGATCCAAGAGCCACAGCAGTGCTGGCAAAGTGGCAGAATTCCACAGCATCAGAGTCATCATGCAGGAAATGTGGCACTTGATGATGTCAAAAGAGAACATGAAGCTGCCACAGCCACCAGAAGGACAGTGTTACAGCAATTAGTCACCAAGGCCACGGCATCCCCTCCCCATCCAACCCAAGTCTTCATTTTCCACAGTAGTGTATTATCTAGATACATCTGTAGACCTCAAAGTACTGGGGAGGGAGCCCCACTCAGACTTCATCCCAAGACACTGTTCTGATACTAACTTCGTGTCCATTTGAAATCCCTAAGTTGTGCTGTGTAACATCATCTGTTGAGTGTAACCGCTGTCTGCCTGGGTGAACTTCTGGGATCAAGAAGGTGTGTTGAAATCGGTTTCCTTTGGGAGTGATAGGCACAGCTAATGCAACTGTGGTCAGACACATCACACAATCACCTGCTGCTGGTACTTGGTCTGGCTTTGCCCACCCCACCCTCTGCCACAGCTGTGTGGTGGCCCTTAGAATAGATGGGAAGGCTTTAAGTTGCTGGGCTTGGGGTGCTTTGGCTGCACCACTGCTTTCTTAAGTCTTAAGTGATGCCCCACCCAAGCCATGGTCCCACTCCTCCACTCCCACGCTTGGCCAAAGCTTAGATTGTAACCCTCCCCTCCCTCTGAAATTGGCCGTGGGTGAGGAATTCAGGGCTTCCCATCTGCCCACCTTTATCAAGGGGTGCTGCTTTCCCCTCCTCAACTCCCTTGTTGCCCATCACCACCCAACACTTGCTGTGGCCAGAAGCCATCAGGTGAGGTTGGAAGAGCCTGGCCTCCCTCCCTTAGCTCCGGACCACACTCGTTCACCTGCCACCAGCCTGGGAAGGGCGTGCCAGGTCCTCAGCCCTGCGGCTACCATCAGCCCTTGAGCTTTGAGCTCAGGTCTAGAGGTGAACAGAGCACTCACAGGGCGACTCAGACTGACCAGCGCTCAGGGTCCTTGGTGAATATATGCCTTGAGAAAGGCCATGTGGCGAGTCCTCAGTGCACATGGTTCTGAGTTGGTTCCTTTTCCCATAATTGCTTTGCTTTTACACATTGAAGAGGTCTGAACAGGGCTTTCGCCCTGACCACCCATCAGGTCTGATGTGGAGCCTGACAGCTGGAACACGAGGCCCTGACCCTGCAGACTCTCGGGACTTCTCAGACCCTTTGCAGGGACCAGGAGGAGCTCTGTGTCACCACCATGTTTGCAGATCGTTTGCAGATCAGTAGGCCTGGTTTCCTGGCTCATTGCCATGTTCCCCACTTTGTTCAGGACCATTAAATGTTGAAATGTAGATGCATACCAAAATGAAGGCAATTTGTTGTGCTAAAATTCATTTCATTTTATGTACATGTTCTGACTGCATGTATGTCTGTGGACAGTTATGTGCCTGCTGTCCAGGAAGGTGGGAAGAGAGCATCAAATCCCCTTGAACTGGGGTTATAGATAGTTGTGAGCCACTATGTGGTGCTCAGAATGGAACCTGGGTCCTCTGCAATAGCAACACATTCTCTTAACCCCTGAGCCATCTCTCCAGCCCTACCTTAGTAGCTTTTAAGAAGTAATGCTTAGTCTTTTTGCTGGACCAATTTAATCAGAATGGGAAAGGGTAGAGAAGATTGCAGTAGTACTTAATTTTGTTTTAATGCTGGTAACCAAAAGGGCACCAATACTGTGTAAAGCACATACTTACTTCCATTAGTTGTCAATCTTGACACAGTTTTGACCAGTAAGACATGTGTACTGGCTGGTTATGTGTCAACTTGACACAAGCTGGATTTATCACAGAGAAAGGAGCTTGAGTTGAGAAAATGCCTCCATGAGATCCAGCTGTAAGGCATTTTCTCAATTAGTGATCAAGGGGGGAGGGCCTCTTGTGGGTGGGTGGCACCATCTGTGGGCTGATAGTCTTGGGTTCTATAAGAGAGCAGGCTGAGCAAGCCAGGAGAAGCAAGCAAGCCAGTAAGTTACATCCCTCCATGGCCTCTGCATCAGCTCCTGCTTCCTGACCTGCTTGGGTTCCAGTCCTGACTTCCTTTAGTGATGAACAGCAGCATGGAAGTGTAAGCTCAATAAACCCTTTCCTCCCTACTTGCTTCTTGGTCATGAGGTTTGTGCAGGAATAGAAACCCTGACTAAGACAACATGGTATGAGTCTTTTTTTGTGGTAACTTTACAAGTATATCAGATACGAGTGTGAATCTTGGAGTTACTGCTGCTGCTGCTGCTAAAGGCCTGTAAATACAGATGAGGCAGAAGGGAGGGCACCTGGCTTTTGATTGTTTCTCAGTGGCTGATTTAGCTCTACCTTTGTACTTTATATTATGAAAAAAAATGTTCTCTCAACTCTGAGATTGGCTCTGACTTTATTTGGAATCTTTTCTGACTACTGCAGCCAATGAGAGGAAATTTTAGTGGTAAAATATACCACTATTGTGGTTTTCTAGTGAACATATTTGATGTGTTTAAGCTATTTCCTTCAATATTGGATTTTATTTTGCTGTTTATTAGCTGAAGTAGTTGATATGGTTACCGTTTTTGCTGAGTCCTTACACATTTAGGCTGGGGAGATGGCTCAGTTGGATGTAAAGAATACAAATCTGAGGGCCTACAATTAGACCCTCACATAAAAGTAGTACTCACATAAAAGCTAGCACAGCAAGCAGCGCCTATCTGCAACTTCACGCTGGGGTATGGAAACAAGAGGATCCTGGGAACCTTCTGTACATCCAGTTTATCCTAAATGCTGAGCACCAGGTTCAGTGACAGACCATGACTCAAAAATAAGAGAGGGGACAGGCAAGATGGCTCAGTGGGTAGAAGTATTTGCTAACAATCTTGACTTTTGTGTTCAATCACTGGAACTCACATGGTGGAAGGAGAGAACTGACTCCTGAAAGTTGAACTCTAACCCCCACATATATGCTGTGGCATGTACATGTGCACTTGTGTAGACATAAGTAGACAAATACAAAAATGATGTAAAAAATTATGGAGCACAGGAGATACTTGATATCAACCTGACATCCACATGCACATACAGATGAGTATTTCTGTATGCACACACAATTTTCTCACCATTTCCCAATAATATGTATCATTTTACAGTTTTGTAATTAAATAAATATTTTTATCTTACTCATTGAATTTCATTTTTTGTTATCTACTCATGGCATATTACTTCGATACCTCAACTTAATTTTTATTATTATTGATGAACTGGTTAATTATTTTGTTTTATCTGTTTTACTCATTATTTAGTAAATTATTCAATCATGTCTTTTGTGCAATATTTAGTAGCTGTGGAACATGGGAATAATAATGTCTACATTACTGAACTGGTAAGGTTAAAGTGAGACATTTTCTAAAATTCAATAATTACAAAGTTGTATTCTGAAAAATCAAAGGCCTTTCTCAAATATCTGCAAAGCTTTTGCCATCTTCTGTCTTTTATGACTTTTACACAAAACTGTATTTAAACTGTAATCAACTTTCTAATAGAATTTCAACAAAGAATAAAAGACATATAGAGATAGCATTGACATATATACATATATACACATATATAAGTTATTATGGCAACAATATAAAGTATCAAAAATACCAGGCTAATGTCTATAGGATGCATTTTCTTTTTTTTTTTAATTGGATATTTACTTTATTTACATTTCAACTGTTTTCCCCTTTCCAGGTCTTCCCTTTGGAAACCCCCTACCCCATCCCCCTCCCTTACCTCTATGGTGGTGCTCCACCACCACCCACCCACTCCTGTCTTCCCTCCTTAGCATTCCCTTACACTGGGGCATCGAACACCCTCAGGCCCAAGGGCCTCTCCTCCCACTGATGGCCAACAAGGCCCTCCTCTGCCACATATGTGGCCAGCACCATGGGTCCCTCCATGTGTATTCTTTGGTTGGTGGTCCAGTCTCTGCGGGCTCCGGGGGGTCTGGCCAGTTGACACTGTTGCTCCCTCCATGGGGCTGCAAACCCCCTCAGCTCCTTCAGTTCCTTCTCCAACTCCTCCATCTGGGACCCCATGCTTATAGGATACATTTTCAAACAAAAGTTTCTTATCTTTCATATTTATTATTTTCTCTACGAACCGTTTTTTTTTTTTTTTTTTTTTAAGTATTATGTCACATGAGAAGCTTTACTCTCAATCAAGTCATTGATATAAAACCAGTGGCCATTGTAGTATTAAAAAAGACTAAAATGTATACAAGGTTAAAAAAAGCTTAAAGCACCAGGTATGGTGGTATACACCTTTAATCCTAGCACCCAGGAGGCAGAGGCAGGTGGATCTCTGTGAGTTTAAGGCCAGTTAGGGCTGCTTAGTGAGATCCTGTCTGAAAAAGAAAATAAAAAAATCATAAGGCACAGCCTACTGAAGACGCTTTCATATTATTTTTCTTCCAGAAACATGATCAGGGGCAAGTTCTGTTGGATATAGTCTTCAAGCATCTTGATTTGACTGAGCGAGACTATTTTGGTTTACAGTTGGCTGACGATTCCACAGATAACCCAGTAAGTTTAAGCAGTTGCCTTTCATTTCCTTGTAGTTTTTCTCTCTGTCCATTATATAAAGCCCTTTTTTATTTAATGAGTTATAATAATTTTAATTGAATAATTAGATTCAATTCCTTTGCCTGTTGTACTTTTCTTGGTGTTTTAAGGTGAGTCCATTCTTGTTATTTATAGCTATAAGTCAACCTATAAGTGGAGTACTAGTTTCATTGTATCTCAGACACCTAAAAAGTAAGACTAAAGCCCTCTGCTCTAAAGAGAGAATACCAAGCATGAAGGATAAGGTACTTCTATTTCCCAAAATATACACATTACAATTAGAGTTATGAAGTAGCAATGAAAATAATTTTATGGTTTGGGGTCACAACCTGTATTAAAGGGTCTCAGCATTGGGAAGATTGAGAACTATGGCTTTATATAGGTCTATATAAATGAAATTGGGGTTGGCTTGGTGTGGATATTCTAAGAAAATCTTAATTTGTTAGTGGAAATTGTCAAAGAATATTTTGTGTTCTTTGAATTTATTTATAATTTGAATTATATTATTTGAATAATTTGTAAGTGTATTTTATAAAGACCCTTCTCACATGAGATATTCCATTTCAGAGCTGCACAAATCCTCAGTTTTAAGCTCCTTGGTTTCCATCAACTCTTTAGTACTCCCATTCATGGTTCTTCTTAGAAACATGAAGTCAGAGAAATAGAAAAAAAGATATGGTGAATCATAGATATGTTTACTTTGACAATTAAGCATTATAAACTGCTCTAAAGAAATACACTTACAAACCTAGATGAATGATATGCTAACACATCTTAGCTGCAGTCTTTGCAATTTTATGTGGTTGGACTGTGATAGAATTAACACAAACATGCTATCATTTTGATTAATGTAACAAAATTCTGTGTTTTTAAATTTCTCTGTTTCAAACACTAGGTGTTGCTCATGTAGCCCACACTGCCTTATACTCAGTTCTCAACCTATCAGTGTTGAGATTATAGGTATGTGCTACCATACTTGGTCAACAGTATATTTTGAAAGAAACCTTTTGTACTGTTTAGAAAAATTGTAGATTGAAGACAGGGTTCTCTGAATCATTGTTTTAATATTCTGTTTACTGGTTTGGAGGGATGGCTCAGCACCCATATGACAGCTCACAACCCCTTGTAAGTCTAGTTCTATGGCCTCTTTTGGCCTCTGTGGGCTCTGACACATGTGGTACACATAGACTCATGTGGGCAAACATACATATGTATAAATTAAATAAATTCTAAATTCCATTTATAAGGCTCTTTTAATAGAGTGTTTGTAGAATTTTAAATTCTCTTAAAAGAGGTATTGGAAAATTTTCACTGTATCACTCATATTTAAACACTTTAAGTCATTGTTTGAATCCAAGCAGTAAGTCCTGAGTTACTTCTGATATTAATAAAACTAAAAACTTGGTCCTCCTAATTAATTCCCTGTGCTCATTCTTTTTTAAAACACAGAACTGTTATTTCTATCACAGAACTTTATATTTAAATATTTAGAAAGACCTATCTAAATTTAAGGAAGAGTTTTAAGAGTTTAGTTCTTATAGTGTCCCACTATTAATTGATGTGTGTGTATGTGTGTGTGTGTGTGTGTGTGTGTGTGTGTGTGTGTGTGTGTTGCATATATATGAATGTGAGGCTGTGAAGGACAGAACAGGAAGTGGGATGTCTTCCTCTATCATTCTCTACCTTGTTTTAAGATAGGATTTCTCACTGAACTGGAAGCTTATTGTTTTGGTGTGAGTGGCTTATCAGCAAGCTTTCACATCTACCTGTCTCCATCCCCTAATGCCTGGGCTTATATGCTGAAACAGCCATGCCAGTTTTTATGTTGGTGCTAAGGGTTCAAACTCAGGTCTTCATGCTTGCCCAGTAAGCATTCTTACCATTGAGCCATCTCCCCAGCCCTCCTGATTGTCACAGTGAAATTATCTTAAGGCTTTTGAGAATAATTAATATATTAAAAGAAAGGGATTCCATTCTTTAAAGAGAAAGTAATAGGAGTAATATTTATGAAGCATCTATTGTAGATTTATTAATCAACTGTTTTGCATTTCATTCTTATTATGAATAAAAGTATCATTAAATTTTTAAATGAAAAATAAATGCTTACAAAAGTATAAAAATGTAATGAAAAATTGATTAGTTAAATAACCAAGAAAGGATGTTAACTCCCTTCTATCTAATAAAGCCTATGCTTTCTTTTCAACTAAAGTTTCCTCAAGAGATAATAAGCTTAGTACATGGCTCAGCAGCTAAAGGTGCTTGGCATGTAAGCCTGCTGAACTGAGTTTTATTCTTAGAACCTCTGTAAAAGGTAGAAGAGAGAACTGGCTCCCAGTCCTTCCCTCTGACCTCCAAATGCATGCTGTGGTGTGCGTCCGTCCTATACACAGTGAAAGAGAAAAAATGATGATAAGCGTACATCTTAAGGGGAGAAAGGAACATGAAATGAGAGTATCATCACTGATCCAAAGGAATATACAGAAAAACTCTACAAATACCCATCTGTTTTTAGTTTTAAATCGAAAATATTTGTATTGTATGTACTATGTATATGTATATATAGTTTATAAATATATATATATGCACACAAACTAGTTTTTGAAGATAGAAATTATTCTTGCCTTTGGCAAATAGCTATTGAAATTTAATTGAATTTATTAAAAATGAAAAGGACATCTAAATTTTTTTATTTTTGTGTTAAGGCAAATACAGAACCTTACCTCACTGTCCCTTTGCATCTTTCTTGCTTTCATACAGATAAGCTTTGGGTTTGTGAAGTTTGTTACTGTAAACATTTACCATAACTTTAGCATTTGTCTTAATATACTTGGTTTGGTTAGTTGATTTGCTTTGTTCTTTTGTCTTTTGTTTTTTTTTCTTTATCTTTTGAACAAGGTATCATCATGTAGACCACGCTTGCTTAGAACCCTCAATCTTGTCTCAGTTTCTACTGCTGGGTTACAGGTGTGCTCTACCACTGATTTAATATAATGTACAATAATAACCTGCACTAAGTATATTTTATTGAGGAAAGCAATAAATTATATAATCATTATGCATAATTTTAAAAGTAGTTAAGGTTCATTTATCATCATGCTATTAAAGCTTTAAGTTTATGATTCTTGTGCATTTCCCTTTTTTGTTTGTTTTCTACATTGAATTACAATGTCAGTAGGACAAAGATTAGATTATAGATAAGTGTTAGCTTGATCTTCCTTCAGGTTCTCCTGACAGTTTGCATTGTGGACATATTTTGTTGGTTACTCTCTAACATTGTGGTTTTCAAACTTTGGATTACATGAAAATTATATAAGAGGAGAAATAGTACAGGTCACATAGAAGATGGTCATTTTTTTTTCTTAACCAATTTGTGATTTGGCATAAGTGGCTAAAATACTTGCTTGTATTTCAAATGTTAGTGTTCTGTTTTCTTGAAAGACCTGTTTCTTCTGTCATACTTCAGACTCTTATTTCTGATTGCACACATTTCTTTGGTAGCCTACTGAGTGTCCTTAGTAGTGATAGCAGGCTCTGTCTTAACCTTTTTTGGGAGAGAATGACAGAAGTACTCAAGAATCAGGATATTTCAGAAAGAAGCAGCAGTATGTACAGAAATTCAAGGTTTTCAAAGTAACCATACAAGAATGCTACATTTGAGGAATCTCTTGAAATTTCATTTGACTGTAATGCAGCGATGGGTAAAAGATGGGCTTTAAGCAGTACGTGAGACTATGAAGTTCCTTTTAGTCCTATAGCTGTCTGCTTATAGTATAGCCACCAACATAAGGTAGCAAATTAAAGACAGTTGGAAAGTTGTTGGAATAATGAAATCACTTTGAGAAGTAATAATTAGCTAAGAGTTGTGGTGCACACATTTAATCTCAGCAAAGGCAGGAGGACTTCGGAGACTGAGACCAGCTTGGTCTACAAAGTGAGTTCCAGGATAGCTAGGACTACACAGAGAAACCCTGTCTCAAGGGAAGAAAGAGAAGTGGTAATTGGGAATGAAGAAAAGTGAGTGAGTGGTGGAGCTAAGTCGGAGATAAAGTCACGGGCTGTATTGACATGGCTATAGATAGGTCAGTGAAATTTCAGGGAAGAGACTTAAACCCACTCATTCCAGCAGCTTTTTGTGAATTCTATGTGATTTTTCACATAGTTTACTATGTGATTGCTAAGTTATATTGATTTCTAGATTTTAAAACTACCTTATTCCTTTGTATAAAACCCAGGGCATCCAATTAATTATGTCATAATATTGTATTTTTGGTAAATTTTTATTCTAGTAGTTTGTTTTATTATTCCTAGTGTGCACTGGTAAATTACTATATCATATAGGCACTTTTACCTTTTCCTGTCCAGTCTTTAATGTTCTGTTTGTTTATCATTATTTCCTGTTCACTGTTGGACAGCAAGGGATCACTAGGACACGGCTTAATAGCAGTGACAAGGGAGCTTTGACTTTTTCCCCATCTGAACCTTTAACCACCAACTATGCCATGAGCCTTAGGTGTTTTGTTTTTGTTTTTTAAGCTAAATAAACATAATTGAAGCATTATTTATATAAAATAAAATTTAATATCCATTCATAGTGAAAAACCAAGCCAAAAGTACCCTTTCAGTATGAAAAAGAATATTTGCTAAACAGTGACGGATTTGCCTTAGGGAAATGAAAGGTTAGTATACATCCACTGGAATCAATGAAGAAAATATTCCTGGTCAGTCTGCTGGCAGAGGTAAGAATTTCAAGGTGATGCACTCAAGCTACTTGAGAAACTGAGTGATTTCTCAACTCCAAGGACTATGAGTATTACAAAAGAGTTCAAGGTCAGCCTTGAAGAGACCCCATCTCAAAATTAAAAATATAGAGAGGCTTGGAAATATATTTCAGTGGTAATGCACTTGCCTAGCATATATAAAGCCTTAGGTTCAATCCCTAGAACCTCAACATAGACAAATTATTGGTCATTATTATCAACTATTGGTAGTGATATAGTACAAAAGATCACTTCTTGTAAACAGTCATTTGTTTTATAGTTTCAGCACACAGGATTCCAAGGAAGAATAATTGTGAATTTTTCTTGTGCATATAGTGTGTGGCGGTCAGAGAAAAACTTGCTAGTAGTTAGTTCTCTTCTCCACTATTTGGGTCTTAGGGATCTACCCTGGGTGGTCAGGTTTGGTGGTGCCTTTATTCACTAAGTCATTTTGCTGGCTCTCTACTCCTTTTTAAAAGCTTTTGACTGGTTTTTGTTGTTGTTTTGGTTTGGTTTGTTGTACTTTTGGTGGTGTTGGGGTACTCTTGGATCTTTCCTTCTATACATGTGTATATAATCTCTCAGCAAAAGTCGGTGTGGCTTTTAAGTGTACTCTTATTTGGACCTTAGCTTTTCACTGATTTCTCCCTTTCAAAATTCACCTTCAGTTATCTACAGTTCTGCCTTTCTGTCTTCTGACATCTCAAGCACATTGCCTGCCTCATAAACAGGGTTTGCCATTGGCCAAAAATCCTAGAAAAGTATAAATCTCTCCTACTGCAGTTTTTTTTTTTTTTCCAAGAATAGATTTGCTTTTTCCACTTTTGGTTATTTTTAACAGCGCATAGTATATCTGTGCTAGTATGTGCATGCCATTAACAACATTCAGGAAATCTTAAGAAGGATTAGTAGAAAAATCTCCCTTAGAAGGTGGGGAGAAGGATAAAGATATTATTTGAAGAAGTTAATGGCCCAAAGCCCCCCAAATTCGAAAAAACATCTGGATGGTTAAAAACTGTTAGCAAACAGGGCATACACATTGAATTCCAGCACTTGGGAGGCAGAGACAAGTGGATCTCTGACAGTTCGAGGCCAGCCTGGTCCTCAAAGCAAGTTCCAGGACAGCCGGTTATACAGAGAGACCCTGTTTGGAAAAACAGCTGTTGGCAAACACAGACTCTTGAAAGAAGGGATAAACGACTCAGCAGGCACAGAGAGTCCTCAGTGTAATGGGTAACCTTGGTAGAAAGCTCGCAGGCCAGAGTCAGTGGAGTAACACAGTTAAAATACCAGAAGAAAGCCACAGTAACAGACAAATTCTCTATCCAGCAAAATTACTTCAAACGTGAGGGAATACCAAGTATGATACCTGTTGTCTCAGACTTGGGAGGCTGAGACTGGAGGATTGGGAGATAAAGCCAACTTGGCTACGTAGTGAGATTTAGTCTCACAAAACAAAATAGAATATGAGCATATATTGACCAAATTGGGGCAGAATTTGTTCTTCATTCAGTTCTTCTTCAAAGTAAAATATTCTGATAGAAGAAACAAATACTTAAATAAATGTGGGAACACAGCTTAGAAATAATATAATAAGCATTGAGGAACTTAACAACACTCATGAATAACATCTGTGAGACAGGACTTAGGGTCTTGATTAAAACCACGAGGGTGGAACACTGATAACATGTAGTACTGGACTGTTAAATGACAGCATTCACAGTAAAAAGATCATTAAATAAAAAAAATCCTTGTGAGAGAGTGAGTCTCAGAAAAGGTGCTTGGCTGCTGAGGAACAATATCAAGAGTGCCCTCCAGGTTCGCCGCCACCGCCGCAGCGGTCGCTGCCGAAGCCGAGCTCGGAAGAAGCCGAGCTCGGAACCGCGAGCGCCACCAAGGCAGCAGCCGCCGCAGCCGCCGCCGCTGTGCTGAGGAGCCGGAGACGCGGGTGGACGAGGTGGCGGCGGCGGCGGAGCGGGAGCGGGGAGCGGACGCGGGCGGAGCGCGGCGGCGCGGGTGCATTCCAGAGAACAATTTTGAAACATCTTTGCTTATATTTGACATTGAGCAGTCAGGGGATTCAGGCATATGAGGAGGTACTGTCACACAAAACAGTGTCTAGTGAAGACGACAAGAAAGAGAGAAAAGGATCGGAAAAAGAAGCTAAAATACCATAGGAAACCATGAGATCTATTAGATCTTTTGCCAATGACGACCGCCATGTTATGGTGAAACACTCAACAATCTATCCATCTCCGGAGGAGCTTGAAGCGGTGCAAAATATGGTGTCTACTGTTGAATGTGCTCTTAAACATGTCTCAGATTGGCTGGATGAAACAAACAAAGGCGCAAAACCTGAGGGGGAGACAGAAGTAAAGAAAGATGAAGCTGTTGAAAACTATTCCAAGGATCAAAGTGGCCGGACATTGTGTGGTGTAATGAGGATTGGCTTGGTTGCAAAAGGCTTGCTGATTAAAGATGATATGGACCTGGAGCTAGTACTAATGTGCAAAGACAAACCAACGGAAACCTTGCTAAATATAGTAAAAGATAACCTTCCTATTCAGATTCAGAAACTAACAGAAGAGAAATACCAAGTGGAGCAATGTATAAATGAAGCGTCCATTATAATTCAGAACACAAAAGAGCCAACACTGACTTTGAAGGTGATACTTACTTCCCCTCTAATTAGGGACGAATTGGAGAAGGATGGAGAGAATGTTATGATGAAAGACCCTCCGGACTTATTGGACAGGCAAAAATGCCTGAATGCCTTGGCTTCTCTTCGACATGCCAAATGGTTTCAGGCAAGGGCAAATGGATTAAAATCATGTGTAATTGTCCTCCGCATTCTGCGTGATTTGTGCAACAGAGTACCCACATGGGCACCATCGAAAGGATGGCCACTAGAGCTTATATGTGAAAAGTCTATAGGTACTTGTAATAGACCTTTGGGCGCTGGGGAGGCCTTGAGACGAGTAATGGAGTGTTTGGTATCTGGAATACTACTTCCTGGTGGTCCTGGTCTTCATGATCCTTGTGAGCGAGACCCAACAGATGCTCTAAGCTACATGACCACTCAGCAAAAAGAAGATATCACCCATAGTGCACAGCATGCACTTAGACTATCAGCCTTTGGCCAGATTTATAAAGTGCTGGAGATGGACCCTCTTCCATCTAGTAAGCCTTTTCAGAAGTATTCCTGGTCAGTTACTGATAAAGAAGGTGCTGGGTCTTCAGCTCTAAAGAGGCCATTTGAAGATGGATTAGGGGATGATAAAGATCCCAACAAGAAGATGAAACGAAACTTAAGGAAAATTCTGGATAGTAAAGCAATAGACCTTATGAATGCACTAATGAGATTAAATCAAATCAGGCCCGGGCTTCAGTATAAGCTTTTGTCACAGTCTGGCCCAGTCCATGCCCCAGTCTTCACAATGTCTGTAGATGTGGATGGCACAACATACGAAGCCTCAGGACCATCCAAGAAAACAGCAAAGCTTCATGTGGCAGTGAAGGTTTTACAGGCAATGGGATACCCAACAGGTTTTGATGCAGATATTGAATGTATGAGTTCCGATGAAAAATCAGATAATGAAAGCAAAAATGATACAGTATCTTCAAACTCAAGCAATAATACTGGAAATTCTACAACTGAGACCTCCAGTACCTTAGAGGTAAGAACTCAGGGTCCTATCCTCACAGCAAGTGGCAAAAATCCTGTGATGGAGCTCAATGAAAAAAGAAGAGGTCTCAAGTATGAACTCATCTCAGAAACTGGTGGAAGCCATGACAAGCGCTTTGTAATGGAGGTAGAAGTAGATGGACAGAAATTCAGAGGTGCAGGTCCAAACAAGAAAGTGGCCAAGGCAAGTGCAGCACTAGCTGCCCTGGAGAAGCTGTTTTCTGGACCCAATGCAGCAAATAATAAGAAAAAGAAGATCATTCCTCAGGCAAAGGGTGTTGTGAATACGGCAGTATCTGCAGCAGTCCAGGCAGTTCGGGGCAGAGGAAGAGGAACTCTGACAAGGGGAGCATTCGTGGGGGCTACAGCAGCTCCTGGATATATAGCTCCAGGTTATGGAACCCCATATGGTTACAGCACAGCTGCCCCTGCATATGGTTTGCCCAAGAGAATGGTTCTGTTACCCGTTACGAAATTCCCAACATATCCTGTGCCCCACTACTCATTCTTTTAGCAAATGGCAGAAGCTCATTCCTATTGAACAACAGTACAGTACAATGCAGAATGTTAGAGGAAAAGCCTTTTTATCCTGCTTTCTTTGAACACATACTTACTTGATCAAAATTATTTGTAAAGAACATCTTTCCTACTTTTTTGATTTTAACAAATGCAAATTCAGTTCTCTAAAACTTGAAAACAAAAGAAACCAGTTCTGTGAAACGGTACCTCATTCCTGGAAATAATTTA
>CM052711.1:67327189-67350190 GCA_028551405.1 Uromys caudimaculatus | reverse complement strand
AAAAAAAAAAAAAAAAAAAAGAGTGCCCTCCAGTCTTCATGTACATACATACTTCTGATCCAGCACACATGCTCATGCAGACACACAGGTTAACCACATACATGTGAGCATGTGTGCACACTTGTATATACAAGTATGCACATAAAGTAAAATAGACGAGTTTATGATGCTTGTTTCAAAATGTGCCCAAGGCTTGAAAACATTTGTGTACACAAAAATTTGTGCTTAGGTGTTTATAGCACTATAGTTCATAAAGACCAGACTAACCTGACCATCCAAAGGGACACATCTACGGATTGGAACATTAATCATCAATAAAGTGCAGTTGGTGTTGTTAGTCAGCTTGATTAATCTAGAACCACCTGGGAAAGGCGTCTCCACGAGGAACTGGCTAAGTTGGCCTGTGGGCATGTCTGTGTGAGATTTTCTAGAGTATGTTAATTGATATGGGAAGGAAGAGCCTCAAAGTAGGTGGCATGATTCCCTGGGTCCTGGACTGTATTAAAAAGAGAAAGTGAGCAAAGTACAAACATTAATGCATATTTTATTGCTGTTTGCTCTTAAACCTGGATGTGATATAATAGCTTGCTGCTTCAAGCCCCTGCAGCTGTGACTTCCCTTCTATTGTGGACTTTTAGTGGACCTGGAACTGTGACCTAAAACAAACCCCTTCTCCTTTACATTGCTTTTTATCACAGCAATTAGAAACAAACCTCGGACACAGTGCATACCACCATTCTCTCATTAGGATGGCACTAATTTTAAAAAGCTTATGTTGCTGGGTACAGAGGTGTGGAGCCACATGCTTGTATTCCTAGCACTTTGGAGGCTCTGGCAGGAGGTTTATAAGTTCAAAGCCAAAGTTAGCTCTAAGTACTGACCCTCTGTCTCAAAATCGGAGCCCAATATACATTGATTTTGAATTTTTAAAAATTGTGCTCAAGATTGAATATTTTATATATTTAAATGCTATTTATTCCCTAGTTATGAACTTACTGTCCATTGTCTGTTTCTCTATTAATATTGGTCTTTTTCTTGTTGGTGGTATAAGATTTTTTTTTGCGTGTGGGTTGATTTGTTTTTGAATTGTTTGTTTCATTTTGGTTTTTAAAATTTACTTATTTTGGGTGTATGTGTGGAGTGCACCTATGCCATAGCACATGTGTGGAGGTCAGAGAGCAACTTTTGAGAATCAAGTCTCCCTCTACCATGTGATCTTAAGGCATTAATTTCAGGTCATCACTTGGCTTCCAGTGCCGTTCTCACTGAGACATCTTACCAGCCCCCTCCTAGGTTTTTGTTTTTTGTTTTTGTTTAATGATCTTTTTATTGTGAATGATGTCATTTAAC
Source organism: Uromys caudimaculatus (assembly GCA_028551405.1). Lineage (NCBI taxonomy): Eukaryota > Metazoa > Chordata > Mammalia > Rodentia > Muridae > Uromys > Uromys caudimaculatus. The sequence continues at coordinate 67,348,840 of CM052711.1, read as the reverse complement.
AGTCCAATACTACATGTTATCATGGTTTTAATCAAAACCCTAAGTCCTGTCTCACTGATGTCACTCATGAATGTTGCTAAGTTTCTCAGTGCTTATTATATTATTTCTAAGCTGTGTTCCCACATTTATTTAAGTATTTGTGTTTCTTCTATCAGAATATTTTACTTTGAAGGAGAACTGAACAAGGACATCAGGCTTTGGGTAGATTAATCTCACATTTAGATAATCATTAAAGTAGTTTATGGCTGTATAAGTCTGCAGTAATACAACACTCTGAGCAAAAGTGACTTGGACAAAGGAGTTTATTTCATCTTACAGGTTACAGTCTAACGGGGGGCATCAAGGCAGGAGTATGGCACAGAAACCCTGAAGAAATTTTGCTTACTGGCTTGCTCCCATATTCATTCTTGACTCCCTTTCTAATGCAGCCCAGATGTACCTGCCTAGGAATAGTAGTGCCCTTCCACATCACTAGCAGCCAAGAAACAGCATTACTTCTAATTTAGTGTTTTTACATTAAACCCTTTTCAAAAGTACAGTCTTCAAGTGGAACAGATTTGCAATAATTGATATGCTACTTCTTCAGGAAAGAAAGAAATCTCTCTTCTTTATTTTTCAGAGGTGGCTGGATCCAAACAAACCAATAAGGAAGCAGCTAAAGAGTGAGCATACTATTTACTTGATGTTTTGAAATATGCCTTATAGAGATGATGGACTAGTATAATCTGATTAATTAGAGCTGTTTTTGTTAATTCTAGGAGGATCACCTTACAATTTGAACTTTAGAGTCAAATTCTTTGTAAGTGACCCCAACAAGTTACAAGAAGAGTATACAAGGTTGGTTTATGGAACTATTTCTTTTGAAAACATTATCAGAGATCTAATATTAAAATAAAATTAACTAGGCAAAAATAAATGACCATGCTAAAGAATTGAACTTCCAAACCAGCATATAGAAAGTTTATACACGTTCCATGAATGGGAGAGCTTTAGGAGTTGGACACCCAGTGCCGCCTCAGCCAGGCCAAGCAGCACTGCTGAAATTAAATGAAGAAATGAGATGGCACTGGATGTATCCAGGGCGTTGCATACTGAGAGTTCCTGGTATATATATTTCATGAAAAGCATATTATTGGTTCTTTTGTTTCTTTTCACTAAGTAGAACATAAAATTTCTAAAATATGCATATAGCCATTATGTGCAGGATATATTTTTACGTCCAAAGAAAATACAGTGAACTTTATAAAAGATGTTGCAGGGATAAAGCACATTTAGGCATCTGTGTGCCCACTCTACTGCATGCTCTAAGTCTTAGCTTGTCACTTCTGCTCGAGAAAGTACTCAGGATGATCCATATGAGCATTTCAGCAGTGTCCTCGAGAATTAGATAAAATGTTTAGGGTAGAAGTAAGAAAAATAATGACAGTCATTACAGCAAGCTGCGTAAGGGCAGATTACTGTATTTGGTGAAATGCAGAATTAGTAGTTTAAATGAAAAGAATTAGAACGCTATTCCTTTGTACACTACCCAGAACATAGGTGGTAATTCAACCCAGCCACAAAACCTTTGACCTACAATCTTTCCTATCTTGGTGGAACAGGGGTAGCACAGAACTTTCAGGAATGGCCAACCCACGAGTGGTTCAATTTAGGCCCACACCACAAGAGGGATCCCATGCCTGACATTGCCTGGTTGGCCAGAAACTAGAAGGTCAGCCCATGGTCCCTAATTATATTCTGCTATACTCATAGTCTAGCCCAGTGGTCATCAGAGGTGCATCATCTAGCAACTGATGGGAGCAGATGAAGAGACCCACAGCCAGACCCTAGGCAGAGCCTAGGTAGAGCCAGAGGGAACCCTGCAGAAGAGGAGAAGGAAGGATTGTAGGAGCCAGAGGACATCACAAGAACATGGCACACAGAATCAATTATCAGGGCTCATAGGAGCTCACAGAAACTGAAGCAATAAACATGGCCCCTTAGGGAAACAGAGGAGGAGTTGATCTGGGGGAGAGAGTAAGTGAGACTGGGAGTAGTAGAGGCCACTCCCACAAGTTCTGTGCTACCCCTGCCCCAGCACATCTTGTAGGCAGGACAGATTGTAGGTCAAAGGTTTTTTGGCTGGGTTGATGTTTAAAATGTAATTCTTGAAAATCTTTTCTGTTTGCTGATGCTTTTTTGATGATAAGACCCTGGAGTACAGGTGCCATGTTTGATAGCTGGAATATTTGCAACCACTAATAAATGTATTTAATTTACTATTATAGCTCTTAGGTTTTGTTATTGTTTTGTTCCCCCTTTACAACCATGTTTTATTTTGTCTCACAGTACAATTTAAATATTAAATTTAGCAAGTATGTTGATGATGTTAAATATTTAATATGATCTTTTTATCATTATAAATAATCCTCAGTATACTAAAAATTTTCCTAATTTTGCAAGAACTCCAAGGAAATTAGTCAGAATTAATGAACAATTTTAATTATAAAGCACTATAAATTAATTTTCATTTCCAGCTACATACATAAGAAACACAATTAAAACATCAACAATTTAAAATTAGACTACTAACATTTTTAAATGTTTATGATATTTGTTAATATAAACAATTAAAATACTGTCAGTTATAGTGTCTTAGATATTTCTCTTGTTGCTTTGATTAGATACTTGACTAGAAACAACTTAAGGGAAGAGGGCTTATTTTGACTTGGAGTTTAGGATTGATTATAGCATCATGACAGGGTAGGCATGGGCAGCAGGCGCTGGAAGCAGCTTGGTATTGCATCCATAAGCAGAAAGCAGACAGAGAACAGAAAGTAGGGCTGTGTTATCAAACCTCATGGCCTGCCTTCACTTCTTCTAGCAAGGCTCTACCTCTCTAAGGTTCCACAACCTTCCACAAGAGCAACACTAGCTGGATACCACGTGTTCAAATACCTGAGCCTGTGGGGGCATTTCACAGTCAGACCATAGTCAAGTTCAATATTCAGTTCACACAGAAAACTGGATCTCCTATTAGAACCTAAATGTGTGCCTTTGTGTTCATAGCATATACTGGGAACAATGGGTATATTTCAGTAATAATTGAGTCAGAACTTGAAGAAAGTAAAAATGTGTAAGCAGTTGAGAATTAACTTGTGCTTAAGTGGTCAGTGTAGGAGACCATTTTGTTTTTATTAGATATATTGTTTAATTTCAAAGTTTTTCATGTTTTATAAGTATTGCTTTTGTTAAATTGTGGTATATGACTACATTTCATTTAATCATTATAGTATACAAAAGTATTTCTCTACCCTGATGAATAATGTGTCTATTTGCCTAGATATTCTGATGCAGTGTGATTCATATATGAGTGCAGACATATACATTCCTCAGGTAATTCTAGTATTATAGCAAGGGAGCCAGGGACTAAAGAAGTGGCCCAGTGTTAAGAGCATATACTGTTCTTGCAGAGTACTCTACTTTGGTTCCCAGTACCCATGTCAGGTGGCTTACAACTGCCTGTAACACCACTTCCAAGGACATCCAGGGTGCTCTCTTCTGACCTCTGTGGACACATGTACTCATGTGGTCATACCCACACACTGATATATACACACATAGACAATGGTTTCAGAGTTTGTTCTTATGGGTATTCTGTGTGTGCAAATGTGTTTGTCTCTAAGTGTGTATGGGTTTCTTGTGCTTTCTCTTTGAATTTTTGTTTGTTGGTTTGTGTGTTTTGACTGATTCTGGTTTGTGTGTTTATGTTTATATTATATTTATTATTATTTAGATGCCTGCTTTTTAATAAGAGATAGAAAGGGTGTGTACTTGAGTGGGTGGGGAAGTAGAGAGGACCTGGAAGGAGTTGAGGGAAGAGAAACCATAATAAGAATATATTATATGCAAAAATCTATTTCCAAATTAAAAAAAGAAGAAATACGTACGTGTGATGATCCTGATTATTATCAAGTTGCTACCTTTTGGAGAGTAGATTATATTTCTCTCTCTCTCTCTCTCTCTCTCTCTCTCTCTCTCTCTGTCTCTCACACACACATGGATGTTTGCTCTACCTCCTTACTTTGAGATAGATAACATTTTGAAATAGTGGGAAGAAAAACAGTAGCATCAAAAGTCTTCCATCGTGACAAATGTGCTTCAGTATTGGCAAATACCAGTATCATTAGAAGTGATTTTTAACTCCTAAAGCATATACACTAGACAAGCGATCTGATTTTCCTTTTACAAATGTAGTAACTAAGGCTCACCCAAATTTTAGAATTTTGCCCCATATCATAGGCTTCTTTAGAACGTGACTTCTGGTTTTTAATCTAATAATTCCCTTCTTTGGTTAAATGAATATATAAATGATATTCAGTAAGTATAAGTATGATTTTTATAGAATTTTACAATTATACCAAGGATATATATTACTTTTAATTCACAGCTATAAAACTTTTTGTACTAAGGCCTTTTAGGTCTTTTTTCTTCTTCTTTTAGTCGTTTGAGCATGCTATGTACATGCTTTGTTTGTGACGTATGCCACCAGTCCATCTTAAAGTTTTGATTATGAAATCAAATAGATTTGATAGAATTGTACTGTCCTGAATTAAGTAAATAATATTTATTTTGAGTTTTGACTTTTTAAAAGCTGATTAAAGTCCACAAATCCCTATTCAATATTTAATATCATGACTTTTGTTTTTATGCCAATATTTTTAGCACAGGTGATTTTGCCCAGGTATTGACTAGCTTACCCACTATCAGGGACAGAAGGACAGTTTCATCTTGTAAGCAACCTCAGCAGTGTGTCATGTTCATGTTAAAACAAGGTGATTGTTTAAACACTTCAATACCAGAACTATAGTAGAAGACAGAATTGGATTAATTTTCTGATGAAAGAGCTTTCTTAACTCCAATGGAAGTGGATAGTTATTTTTCCACAGGAAGCTTAAGAAAATGATCTGCACATAGGCCTGTCCTTGTCCTGACTTCCCGTTTCTGCAGAAAGAGTGGTTTTGTTTCACTGGTTTCTAGTGTACTCTTTTGTTCTTGTGTCATTGATGCTTAAATTGTCTATGCTTCCAGTTCTTGCATGTACCAATGTTCAGACTGTTGCTCCTAAGTCTTCCCCTTGGCAGCAGAGATCTTAGAAGTCTTGAGTAGTTTTATAATAGAAATAAGATACTCAAAATATAAAGTTCCATATATTAATGAATTTTAAAGACTTGTAATCAATTCACAAAATCCTGTTTCTGGCATTTATGCTAATGTGTACATATGCTGAGTTTATATGTGCTAATGTGTAGATAACAAAAGGAAATATTTAAATATTTAATTTTGTTAATGTAAGTATAGAGCATAGAAGAACTCAATTTGATGATTCTACTAAATATCTTTTTTTTTTTTTTTTTTTTAAGGTATCAGTATTTTTTGCAAATTAAGCAAGACATTCTTACTGGAAGGTGAGATATTTTTAAGGGTTTTCTTAAGTAGTATAGTTTAAAAATATTTTAAATTCTGTATTAAATAACTCATGACTGATTGCTATAAATAAATGTAAAAAATGGTTATAGGTAGTATTATTTCCTTTTATCAACCTTTTGTTGGGGAGGGGGTTTCTTTTGTTTGTTTTTGAGACACCATCTTATTATGTAGCCTAGATTGGCTTCAAGCTGGCAGTCATCTCGACTTCATGAGTGTTGGGATCATAGACATGTGCCATAAGAATTGTGGTTAAAATGAATGCATACAGAAACTTCCAGTGTCAGTAGTATAGCAAACTACAGCACATTTCAAATGTATTTATCCTTGGGTTATGTATTTTCTCTTTTGTCTTACTAGATTATCCTGTCCTTGTAACACTGCTGCCCTTTTAGCTTCATTTGCTGTTCAATGTAAGTATCAGCCTACTTTAAGTCAAGTTGCATATAGTTTGCAGTCTGTTTTGATAATACATTGCAGGAGTTCTTTAGATATACAGGAAGTAGGAACTACTGAGGTAATTCAATGAACGTCTAGGTGGTTAGCAATTATTTTTATGTGAATTCTTGCAACTTGTTTAATATAACGCTAGAAACACATGCATTTCATAATTGTATATGAATTAATGACATTGCTGATTTTAGTATAAAGTATTAAACTGTGATTTTTTTTTTCTTTTTCTTATTAGCTGAACTTGGAGACTATAATCAGTCAGAAAACTTGGCAGGCTACCTCTCAGATTATTCTTTCATTCCTAATCAACCTCAAGATTTTGAGAAAGAAATTGCAAAGTTACATCAGCAGCATATGTAAGCATTTGTTTAATTTTCTGTTTATTTGGTAAGCTTTATGGGCAACTAATGGTGGTTTGAATAGGAATGCCCCCCACACACTCATATGTTTGAATGCTTGGCCCATAGGGAGTGGCACTAATAGGAGGTATGCTTTGTTGGAGTAGGTGTGGCCTTGTTGAAGGAAGAGCATCAGTGTGGAGGTGGCCTCTGAGGTCTCCTAGCTCAAGCTACACCAGTGTGGCACACAGTATCCTTTTGCTGCTTGAGGATCAGGATGTGTGTGGTACTCTTGGCTCTTTCAGCACCATGTCTGTCTGCACACTGCCATGCTTCCCACATGATGATAATGGATAAAGTCTCTGAAACTGCAAACCAGCCTCAAATGTTTTACTTTATAAGAATTGCCATAGTCTGGTATCTCATCACAGCAATGAAACTCTTATCTAAGATAGAACCTTTCTAGAGGGAAGAATGTCTTACATCATTCTTAATTTTATTGTTGTATTTGATATAGGAATTTATCTATTATCTTTATAAAGAAATTTGTGGATGATTTATATTAAAAACATTTCATTGTCTATTTCACCACAAATATACACCTCATTTTCATTTCTGTAACAATCATAAATTATATGTAAATAGTTTATGCTGTATTAAATATTTAATCTCAATTGGGGGTTTCTACCTAGACAGCCCCCCAAATGGTGGAGTATCTATCTTCAGCTTTCTAGCCCAGAATATCTGATAGACCTTTTATGAAGCAGGAATTATGAAGGATTTGCTTACCGTGTCTTGGCAGAGCTTTGCAGTCGACTTCTGTGCATCTCTTGTCCTTTCTGGGTGGCATTCTGTCTGCAGATGAAGTTAGGGCATTTTCTTTCCCCAGTGGCTGGTGTGCCATACTTGAAGTAACTCTATATGGAGGTTTCTGAAGCTCATTCTTTCCCAAGTTGAATGGGTTACTGTCAGGAGTTAACATGTCTCAATATCAAAAAAGATTTTAAATTAATAATATGTTTAAATGGCATATTCTGTGAGCTTCTAAGGTTTTTGAAGATCATCTATCTATAGCATATCTAAATAAACAAACATTGTCTGTCTACAGCTAGCTATTATCTGTCCAACCCCAGAATGGATATTTCTGTGGTAATCCAGACTAGTATCTAACATGACCATGAGTTTGATTGACTCTTAATTTGCATTAATTAATTATCCTAATCACAACTATTAAAATGATTGGGACTAAATCTTGTACTTTAAATGAGTTGCATAGGCATAATAACTATGCAAGAGTTGAACCATACATATATTATGTCATAACAAAATTAATTTTAAATTTTGTATCAGTATATAAAGATTTATACCAATTTAAATTTAAACCTGTATCAATATACAAAATTCTGTACCAGTGTAACAAAATATAGTCTCAATTTTGTATCAAAATGTAAAGATCTCTACCAATGTAAGATTATGGCTTTAAAATGTCTTTTGCTTTAAGAGTAGATTCAATAATCTACCCCTATTTGTCCAATTTCTTATATTTCTATATACCTCGCTCTTCCTCTCAACCCCCTTCTCTTACCTAAGAAAGAAAGGTAGAAAAAAAGGAAAGGAAAGAGAAATACCTGAATCTAACCTCCTATTTAGATTCCTCCCTGTCCAAGACCATAATTATTTGTACGTCATCCCCTAAAATGCTAACATATCTATCTATAACTCATGAAATGACCAAAATCATCCACTGCAACTTAAGGGACTGGGACAACAGTCTTCTTATAATTGCTTCCTTCTGAATTGGGGTGAAGATTTCTTTTTTTGGTGGCCCAAGAAAATTAGAAAAATGGTTAAGTCAAAAGAAAGTTTACTGGTATCATTTGTTGTTCAGTCTCTAAATGTTGATTAAGTGAAGTCTTGAATGGATCAGTCTGAAAGGCTGGATAAATGTAGGTCATCTGGGATTAGTAGTCCTTTCTGAAGCTGTTCCAGAAGCAAGTCTCTAGAAACAACATCAGTTTAAGACAGGGTCAATCACAGAGCTGAAACAGCAGATCTTAGCATCTCAACATCCTTGAAGGTGAATCCTGTCAGGGATGCCCTCCTGGTCTTTCGTTCTGCAATATATAAACCTTACAAGTAATACATAGTTCGATAAAGACATTTGTATGGAATGTGCAGGGTACACAGATCAATTAAAAGATGATTTTCTACTCCTTGTTTGAGGTGAAAGATAACTGTCTTTCCTTAGAAGTTACTTTGATCATATGACCAAACTGCAGTATAAATCTCCATTTTTGCCATATGAAAGGATAGTATATAATAATAAGTCATGAGAATTCAGTAGCCAACAAGATTTATTGGCTATGTATAGCTGAAGTTCTGGCAGGAGACATTTTCCTGTCTAGTCAGTTTCAGAACTGTCCATAACTGGAGAGATCAGCAAGAACATCACCTGTTTGTTTGGTCTTCTTGATTTTCTCCTGTCTGCTGCCAAAATATTCAGGGGATCTCCCTTTATCAAATCTGATCCTTATTATTTGGGAAGGAATCCAAAGCCTTTTCTTCTTTCCTGTTAACACAAGTACAGAGCCTCTCTCCCAACATAGTATGTCCTTTTTCTTCCAGTCTAAAATCATTAAAAAGTATAGATTGACCCAATTTGGCAGGCCCTTTTCTACCTAGATCTGCTCCATTTTGACCTCTTTCAAAGAAGAATTACAATACCATCATAACCGTTGACTTTCATTTGATAATTTAAAACAATTAAAACATTTTAAAACAATTATTATCATTGAGATGGTTTCTCTGTGTAGCTTGGGGTGACTAGATTAGGCTGGCCTTGAACTCACAAGAAACCTATTTGTCCCTGCCTTTGTCTCCCAAGTATTGAGATCAAAGGCTGGGATTTATTTATTTATTATCTATGTAGCCATGAAAACATATCAATTCCCATTTCTTTTTTCCTTCTTTGGAGATTAATATCTATGTGGATAAATATATCTATATTCCCCTTTCTCTTTATAAATTAATTCAATATCTTTCTCAGTATTCAAGTTTGTTTAAATTTCCTTCTACTTAGTGTATAAACATATTCCCAAGCAACCTTGTGTCTGCTTAGAGGTTTTGCCTTCGCTATGTGTCATGTGCTAGGGTGAGCCATAATCAGTTCTCCAGTGGGATCCCACATTTAAAGAGACTGGTAGCTAAATACAGCATGACATCCTATTTTAATTTAGCTCTTGTGAGCTGCAATTAGTTCTCCTGTGGAAGCCCCACATTCCAAGGAGTCAGGCTAGCTGCTCAGAGTAGTGTGAAACTCTACCCCATGTTAGCTCTCATGAGCATAGCTTTTGTTTTTTTATTGGATAAAAGCAAAACAACTCTGTTCCAACCTCTGGATTCCCATAATAACCAGTAGAATATATCTCTTCTAAGACAAAATGCTTTTTGGCAACAGAAAAGCATTATCTTTCAATTTGAAATTATAAACATTTCTTATGGGAATAAATATACCCATATTTTCCTTTCTTTTTATAGAAATTTAAGACATATATATATATATATATATATATATATATATATTGCTTTTATGTAACATTGTCAGTTCTTTAAAAAAATAATTTTAGGGGTCTGGAAAGATGAAAGATGGCTCAGTGCTTGTTGCTCTTACAGAGGACCCAAGTTTAGTTTCCAGCACCCAGATCAGGCAACTCACAACTGTGTAAAACTACAGCCTCCATGGGTATCCCCACACATGTGCACATGCTCACACATAAGCACATATGCATGTAATTAAAAATAAAATAAAACTTTAATTTTAAAAAAGGAAATTTTGGAATAATGTATTTATAATATGCAGTACAATTGACTTGCTCATTTTCTTAGTTTTCAGGGTTTTGAAGTATGTTGATTCCGTTTAGTAATGAGTGAGCGGAGAAAAGTAACAATCTAATGCAATTCTTTCAATGTTCTTTTAAAGGCAGTTAACTTGTTTCATTCTCAGTAGTATTCAACTTTGAGGGTATTTTTAATCTCATCTTTTGTGATATCCTTTCAGATTTATATACTTATGCATATGAGTGTTCTGAATGTATATATTGTCTGTGGAACACGTGCCTGCCTCGTACCCACTGAGGTCAGAAGAGAGTGTCAGGAGTGGAGTTACACTGTTGTGAACTACCATGTAGGGAATTGAATCTGGGTCATCTTCAAGAGCAACCAGTGTTCTTAACTGCTGAGCCAGGTCTCCAGCTCCATGTGATATTTTTTCAAGAGAATTGTTTTGTTTTGTTTTGATTTGATTTGAGACAGGGTCCCTCTGCAGAACCCTGACTATCCTGGAATGCACCATATAGTCTAGCCTCAGAGATCCACCTGCCTCTGCCTCCCAAGTGCTGGGATTAAAGATGTGCACCACTCTGTCTGACCTTAAGAATTGTTTTTTGTTGGCTCAGAATTCAGTTTTGCTTTAACCTATGATTCAGAATAGTGACAGAACAAAGATAGTGTTGCATATTGGTTCAAAGTCTGAACTTAAACTACTTACAGGCTTAGAACCATGGCCATAGTGCTGTTTCTGTTGCTCTGTTTCCTTAGATTTAAAGAATTTTGAGAGAATTAAAGTATCTTGAGTTAGAAATTCTGAATCTTTCTTTTCTTTTCTTCTTCTTTTTTTTTTTTTTGATTTTTTGTTTGTTAGTTTTATTGTTGTTGTAGCTCTGGTAGTCCTAACTCACTCCGTAGACCAGACTGGCCTCAAACTCAGAATTCTGCCTGCCTCTGCCTCCCAAGCGCTGGGATTAAAGTTGTGTGCTACCACGTCCTGGCCAGAAATTCTAAATCTTGTGATTATTTATACAAAGTTCTCAAGCTGGTACCTAGTAAATGGTAGGTATTAAGGAAATATTAGCTCTTACTGCCAATTTGTTAATTTAAGTGCCTCAAAAAGTTAGAAAACAATAGCTCAATCCCTAGTTTTGAACAGCCAATGGGCCAAGCATGGCAAACACGTTCTTATATGTAATACAATGTATATTTGTTTATATTGTAAATTTAAAATATCTAAATATGTCACTGAATATTTGGATCAAACCTAGACCTTGCTCATGTTAGGAAAGTGTTCTACCATTGAGCTAATTGGTCGGCCTGTCTATCTATCTATCTATCTATCTATCTATCTATCTATCTATCTATCACCTCTCTATCTGTATATTATATTTAAAGTTTATATTAAGATATAGATTAAGTATATTTTATACTCTCCATATTTTAAATGCATAGGGGAAATAACATTTTATAGGATGTGAAATTTTCTGAAACCCACTGTCCACACATGAACACTTATTCATGGTCAGACATTCTCATTAATTTCTGTGTTGGATGTGGGATGCTTTTGCATTCTAATGTCGTTGCTACAAAGATAATTTATCTAGGAGATTTAAAAATACTGTTTATTCCTTTTTGGTAAAAGGTTTTTTTGACTTGGATTTGCTGTAGACTATAATGACTTTAGAATTTAAACTGAGTGGTTTAGTGTGATGAGGATGCTGTTTTCCTATGAAAGCCATCCCTTTATAAGTAAAAACTTTTCATATAGCCTATACAAGTCAATGCTTTGAAGATAAATTAGAGTTTTAAAATGTGCCTAATAAAAGTCCCTTAAATAAGGAAAGGGGTTGTATTTCCACAAGCTAGTTCTGTTTGAAAAGCTGATTGATCAGATCTAAAAACAAAAACAGAATTACCTAGTTTAATTGGGAGGACTTTGTAGTTAACAGTTTTTTTGTTAGTATTGAGGGGTCACATTCATTTTGATTGTGCATTGGCAAGTGGTTGGCTCCTTTCCAGTGTCAGTGATGGAAAGGTTGATACCCTTGCTGTTATAGTTCTCTGCTATATTGCATGCTAACTCCATATCACTAAGGATGTTAGGAGTACATTTGAAATAGAGTACACCTTTTAAAAAGACTATATTTAAGGGTAGTTCTGAAATTTTTGTTTTAAGAATCACTGGAAATATTTATTAAATATAAAGCTTTAACCTCAGCTCCCTGTGGAATCAGATGAAGCCTAATTACTCCCCATCTGTCATTGTTATACTAAGTATGATATATTTTGAAACCTATAGTAAACATTGTTGAAATGTTAAAACAGATAAATCGAAGACCTTTAATGAATACATAATTGTTTTACAATCTCTTGATACTAATGTTTGTGCATGTTATGACAGTGTATATACAATATATATAACCCCTATTTTTCACATGTAGCTATGGTGTATAAACTGTATCATGAGAAATGTTTTAAAAATTATGTCAGGAAATAAGTGGCCTTGTTAATAGCTATAAGATCATCTAGGGGTTTTAAAACTTACTGTATTTTCCTGTTTTTACTTCTGCTCAGTAGTACTCCCCAGTGATTTCTAATTGCCAGTGTCTTTTAAATTTTTTTAAATTAAAGTATTTCACCATTCTTCTCCTTCCCTTTTCTTCCTCTACTCCTTCCAATGTTCTGGTGACCTCTCAAATTGATGCCTTTTCTATATTTTTATACACACACACACATACACACACACACACACACATACACACACACAACTTTCCGAGTCCATTTGACTTGTGTTTTTATAATTTCAGGGTTGACCACTTAGATAGTCAGTTAGAGGGTTTATCCCTGGAAAAAATGTTCTCTATCTCAGCAAGCATTAGTTGTTGTTTGTCTAAGGGGTGGGACCTCATGAGTTTCCCTTTTCCCTGTTAGCAAGTCTATTGGTACCACCATTTCTTAAGCAGCTAAATTATTGGGGTATCATGAATGAAGCTTCACTCTCATTTCTAGAAGACACTCTCTCACAGTAGACTCCCTGGTTTGCTGACTTTTGCAGTCTTTTTGGTCCCGGCTTCCTCAGTGTTCTCTGAGCCTTAGGTTCAGGAGTTGTGTTATAGATGTATCCAGTGGGGATAGCTTCCTCCCTCCATGATCCATTGTTTTTCTGCATTATGACTTGCTTTGGTGTTCTGTAATGGTGTCATTTGCTCTAAAGGGACAGCAAAAGTCCCTGTTTGATAAGGGGATAAGAGCTACAGTTAGCTCTGAGCATAATGAAAACTTTTAGGATGTAATGAGGAATTATACTGTTGTAGAAAAAGGATGGTAGTAGGTTCTCCACTACCATAAGGGCCAAGATCTTACTAGCCCCAGTACTCATGTGTTCTTATATTCCTGGAAAATAAGATAATCTGGAAAACATATGAATTACTGCCAGTATGACCTTGAAATAAGGTAGATGTTACTATATAAAACTTAGAGCTTATTTCTCCACATAATCTTTTTGTAACTTGTAACTTTTCTGTGGATCTAGTTGTTGACCTGATGTTTTCTTTACAGTGGCTTATCTCCTGCAGAAGCAGAATTTAATTACCTAAACACAGCACGTACCTTAGAACTCTATGGAGTTGAATTTCACTATGCAAAGGTAAGTAAGGAAAGAATTACTTAGATGTTGATCTTTCCTTGGAATTAAGGATTTTAAAATCTTTTTGTTTTTTTGTACAGTGCTGGGGTGATTGAACCAGGGCCTCAAGTACTCTTATACTTAACCATAAACCCCAACTCCTCAAAATTTTAATTCTTTAAGAGAACTAGGTAACAGGATAATTTGTGTTTGCTGCTGACATAGTTGCACTAAAAACTTCCTTTTGAAATATTTCACAATAACATAAGTACAAGATGGGTGGAAATGAATTGTTTTTGTTTCTTTCAGGTTGGTTTATGTTGCAAAACTAATGTAGACTGTAGGGGACAGTAGTTTTAGAATATTTATTTTGTGAACAAAAGGTTGCCTTAGGAGCAGTGCTTTTGTCAAAATCTTTGCTAATCATGATCATACAAGATGCCCTCATGCCACCGAAGCTTGCCCTTCCATTTCAAACACTGAGCTAGCTCATGGTCAAATTTTATTTGAAAAGCCCATGTCTGTCTGTCATATCTTTAAACTTATAATCACTGGCTTTTCACAGTGTAATGCTTTTCCTGTTTGAAACATTTTTGTGTTTCAGAGATTGTTATCCTCTGAGCTATATTTGTGAAAGTCTGTCCATCATATGTAGCTATGTTCCTTTTTGTGATTTATCAAGATTTTTATATTCCTTTGAAGTACTTAAAGTCCAGCTATTTTCAGTAGAATTATAGTCATCAATTGAGTCAGCTGTGGAATTTTTATTCCCTAAGACACATTCTTGAGCAAAATTAGGCTAGTATCAGCCATAAAGGGGAGTAAGAGCCACAATTTTCCTTGGCTAAATTATTTTGAACTTGTCTCAATATACAAACATGCATGTGAAGAATCCACTGGGGTAGTACTCAAGGTTCTTCCTACAGTGCTTTTGTCACTCAAAGTCCCACCCAATCAGGTTCTGGGGAATGAGCTCTACCTTTTATGTTTCACAAAGGGTACATCTGTCTCCCTTTTTTCTCCTTTTTGAGACAGTATGTCTTTGTGTACCTTCCGCTGTCCTGGCACTTTTATAGCTTTGGCTCTCCTGGAACTTTGTGTAGCTTTGGCTGTCCTGGAACTTACTCTGTAGACCAGTTTGAACTTGAACTCAGAGATCTGCCTGCCTCTGTGTCATGAGCACTGGATTAAAGGCCTGTGTCACATAGTCCAGGCTCGTCTGTCTACTGTTAGAATTCCCTATGGCCTGGTTTCCTCAAGAGATTGGTATCTTGTAATTCCTTAATTGTCTCTTAAACTTTTTGCTTTTTTTTTTTTTAAATGGTTCTTTACTCTCCTTCCATATTTGGGATTTATTATTTTTAAACTTAGGTTTGTTCTTATTGGTTTTTATGCAGTAGTTTTTTTGTTTGTTTGGTTGGTTTTTTTTGTTTGTTTTTTAAAGAGGAAAGGAACCACATTTTAAAATTAGGTTATGCTTTAAAATGTCCAGTTAAAACTTATGTTTATTTGAGTATCATAAGCAAAAATATATTTAAATAAGAAACAAGGGGAATTGTTTGTTCTGTTTTCAAATGGAGCAGAGTTATTTACAGAGTTAAATGCAAAGTTAGACAAAGAACATATAACTAACCATATCATTACTTACTGTTATAATTAAAGTAGTTCTCATTTCTTTTAACTGTTAGATTGTAAAACAGTTTCTGAGACAGTACTAAATGTAGAATATCAGGTTAAAGAGATTTAAGTTTTAAATGGTCAGTTATTTTGGAGCATGTTTAGCACAAACCAAACCAAACAAAGAATGCTGCACATAGTAGCACATGCTTATAATCTGAGCACTTGGGAACCTGAGGCAAGATCACTCAACCCAGGCCAGCCTAATAACGCAGTGATATGATATCCCCCCAAAATGGTTTTGTTTTGTTTTGCTTTTTAAAGGCCAAGAAAGGCATTATTTCTTGTTTGGGCATACTAAGACCTCAAAAAAAGTGTTCATAAGCCGGGCAATGGTGGCGCACGCCTTTAATCGCAGCACTTGGGAGGCAGAGACAGGTGGATTTCTGAGTTCGAGGCCAGCCTGGTCTACAAAGTGAGTTCCAGGACAGCCGGGGCTACAGAGAAACCCTGTCTTAAAAAACCAAAAAAAAAAAAAAAAAAGTGTTCATAAATATAAAGGGACTTTTCCAAAAGGAAGAACACAGAAAGAAAACTTAAGTTTACTTGGATATCAGAAGCAAAGTGTATTTGAAATAACAAGCAAGGGGAAGTATTTGTGCTCTGTTTTCAAATGGAGCAGAGTTATCACAGTTACTTATTTTAAAGCATATCTAAATATGTTTTACACCATCATTGTGGTGGGGGTATTCTGTGTTGTCCCCTGGTTGTCCTGGAACTCATTCTGTATACCAGGCTGTCCTCAGACTCAGAGATCTGCCTGCCTCTGCCTCCCAAGTGTTTGCCACCATTTCAGGCAGTCAGTGACATTTTAGGTTAAAAAGAAACACAGAAGATTTTTGGGAAACCACAAAGGGCCATTACTTTTCAGGTAGCGTGTTGTGTGTGTCCAGGTCTTTGAGTTTTAAAGCTTGTGTGGCTTTGTGTAACCACAGCTACAATTGCAGTATGGAACAGATTGATCACCTCAGAAAACCACGCCTCTGCTGTGCCTTCCTAGTCAGTTTTCCACTTACCTTATCCTGTCTCTTTTCTTTTAAATGAGTTCGCCATGTCATATATTGACAGTAATTAGCTATTTCAGATAAGTGATTTAAAAGACATGTGTGGATGTGGACTACAGAAGGATTTACAGAGAAGTCTATGATCTAGACTTCATTTTGGGTTGTTTTGGTTAGGCAGAAACATAAAGAAGACATGAAAACTGCATTAATAAAACATGAAATTGCGTTATCACAAATGACATCATTCACTGATGTTGCCTGACTAGAATAGGTTTTACTAGTTAGGAGGAAGATGAATGGGGCATTACTATTGTTCAAATGACTTCCCTGCCAAGCTAAACAGGGCATTTTTGTACAGATTTGGGAGAACTATTTACTCTACAGATGAGTTCGCAGAATAGGTGATTGAACAAAGGCTCTACTCTTTATTATTTAGGATTTTGTAGAGAAAAAATAACATAGTAATAAGTATATGAAGAAAAACAAAAACAAAAAAAGTCTTGAAGCTACAGTTTATTTTTTCTTTTTTTATTGGATATTTTATATATTTACGTTTCAAATGTTATCCCCTTTCCCATCCTCCCTCCCCCTGCTTCTATGAGGTTGTTCCCCCTCCCACCCACCCACTCCCACCTCACCACCCTAGCATTCCCCTAGACTGGGGAATTGAGTGTTCACAGGACCAAGGGCTTCTCAACTCCACTGATGCTCAACAAGGCCATCCTCTGCTACATATGTGGCTGGAGCCATGTGTACTCTTTGGTTGGTGGTCTAGTCCCTGGGAGCTCTGGGGAGGCTGGTTGGTTGATATTGTTGTACAGTTTAAAGGATTTGTTTCGTTAATTTGGTCTGACTTCAGGATACATGGGTTTAGTTGGTTAAAGTGTGCCATTTCAAGCGAAAAGCAAAACTGCTTCAAAGATTTGACATTTAAGAAAAATATTTACAGTCTTCTCATTCTCAATAATGCAGAAGTCTATTTAATTTGGATTGTCATCATATGAAAACTCTTACATTCTTCAAAACATAATTCATTTTCTTCCCTGTAGTCTTTGAAACTCAAGAACAGTCTGTTTTGTTTTTCCGTGATATTGTTAATACATACTGTTAGTTATAGGATTTTCCATATTGTGTAGATAGTTTATCATGGAGTCCCCTTGACCAACAAGTCAGTCCTGGTCATAAGAGAAATCATCAGATTTGTACTTTAAGACTAATTTTTTAAAAAAGCTTTTTGTGTGTGGTATGCATGTTATTTATGTGTGGGTTCACCAGAACTTGTGTACATGTGCATATAGAAACCCAAGATTAATGTCAAGAATCATCCTTGATTGCTTTTATACCTTATACCTTATTTATTAAGACAGGATAAATCCCAGAGTGTGCTGATATGTCTAGTCTTATAGACAGCTTGCTAGGGGCTTGCCTTTCTCCTCCCTCCAAGGCTGGAATTGCAGGTGCACTGCTAAGGCCACACGAGTTTCCGAGGATCTGAACTCTGGTCCCTAAGCTTGTGCAGCAAGTGCTTACCTGCTGAAATATCACTCCAGCTTCTAGAGTAGTGAATTTTAATAATGCTACATTTCAGCTTGTTTTTAAGTTTGCCTTTTATGAGGCAACAGCAAACTATTTAGATTTGTAATTAAGTACAATTAAATTTTGTGTTATCCTTGAAATGTGTTTTTTAGAAATTCTAATTGTGTTTTAATTATTTTAGAGTGTCATGTATTTATTTATTTTGAAGGATCAAAGTAACAATGAAATCCTGATTGGAGTGATGTCAGGAGGAATTCTGATTTACAAGAACAGGGTACGGATGAATACTTTTCTGTGGTAAGGATTTCTACCAGTACTTTGGCTTTTATCATAATAGTACCAAATATAATTATTCATTTCAAAGTAAATAGCCTTTAAACTGTTTTAGTTTTGTTAGCTTACTTATGTGGTACAATTTATACTTTATTTTGCCCTCTGGTAACCTATCTTAAGACAACAAGATTACTTATTTTAATATGTCTTTTTTTTTAAAAAAAATCTAATTATTATTTCATGTACATTGCTGTTTTGCCTGCATGTATGTCTCTGTGTGATGCGTTGGGTCCAGTGGAACTGGAGTTAGAGACAGTTGTGGGCAGGCCATATGAGTACTGGGAATTGAACTCATGTCTTCTAGAAGAAGTCAGTGCTCTTAACTGCTGAGCCATTTCTCCAGCCCTCAATATGGCTTCTTAAAAGTATTAGTTGACAGAAGCCATGTAGTAAAAGGCTATGGCAAACAAGTGAGTTTCCTGGAAATAGCCCTCTGTTTTGCATGGCTGTAAGGGGTGTACTCGGGAGAGATCCAGCCTCAGAGACTTCATCCCAGGTTTGCTTCTCACTGCTGATATGCCTTTCCTGCTATTATTATATAGTCTAATGATTCTTGTGCATTAGTCCACCCAATTGGACAAATTTCCTTCAGATCAGCATGAAGATAACCTTCATGAATTAATGCTGTTTAGATGAATTAATAACTTCCTGATTTGATTCAAATGATTTTAGGAAGAAAGTTTTAAGGAGATGGTCTTACTTGTTTCGCCAGAAAGATGTAATGAAGTTAGAATCAAGAATAGACTATGTCCCCTCCTCATAGAATAGTAAGTAAAGGCTGCATAATGAGTGTAGGAGCCAGCAGCCACGACTGGGCAGTGAGAATGAATATAGAAAAGGCAGAAAGAAGATGCAAAAGACAGAGTATGGGAGAGCTGCTAGTTGATAACATGCCAATGAGCAAGAGTATTTTCTCAGTGTCTTAAAGGCAAGCAACATAAACTGTGACCAATTCCAGGAAGATAAACAATGACCACAAGTACTTACGTGTCTAGTTTATGGTACACAGTTTCTATGTGTGACCATTTAAGGCCATTTCTTTCAGGCTTAGACGGACTCTCAATGATATATGCGTAAGTGGAGGGACTCAGCAGGCTAAAACGCTTGTCTTAAAAACAAAGCAGATGTCAGCAGACTCATTCATGATTAATCACAGCAAGAAGCCAACCAACATGTGCTCCCCACATGTCCCCGTTTTTAAATCTACACAAGTCAAAGCTATTTCAGCTATTGGCATAGAAAGATTGTGCCTGTCCTTGGTGTTCCCTCAAGAAATATGAATCCTAACATTCATGCCGTGTCTTAGGTTGATCCACTTCTGAGAGAATCTTAGCCATCTTTTTATCTATAAGAGGCACTGTATCAGTCATGGAGCAGAAAATTCAGCCTATCTTAGGTTGCTATCCGAAAACACAGCTCTTACTCATCATTGGTGCATGAATAATCTTGTATGTCTTGTATTCATGGCCTGTTTTAGGTTGAGAAGGTTTGTAAGATATTCTTACCCATCATTGACTACCAACTTCTGCTAGGGAACACATTGGAGCTTGAACTTACATAACTTTGCTTTTACATCTGTTAAAGCTCTGATGATTTCTATCAAAAGAACAGGTAATAGACATGCCATTAAAAGGATCATAAAGCCAAGTCCTGCTACGCCCGATAAGAGAGATGTAAGCAAGGACCATGAAGGAAAAATGGCCTGTAACTTTTTCAGAATATCATTTGCAATGTTAGACAAAGGCTTTCCAAATCTTAAACTTATAACCTCCTTATACAGGGCTATTAAATCTGAAGAAATATTAGTATTATGCCATATACCTTGAAGGTGCCTTTTTACTTTGGTCCAATTATGCTGACTCTCATTATACGTTTTTGGGTTTTTAAAAATCTGAGCATGACATTCCAAATGGCTCTGACTTTCATTCCTTCCTTGTACCTCATCTCCCATGATATGTACTATATCAAATAGTGCATCAATTCTTTGCTCTAGCTAACTAAATCCTAAATCCTCTTGTATGCTGAGGGCATTGGTTATATTTTTCTGCAAGATAATTAACAAAACTAGCTGTTTGTACCTCTTGTGCAAAAGCTAGTGTAAAAGTAGTAGCACAGGCTATAAATGTTACGAGAGCGACAACGCGGGCAATGATCAGCCCAACCATACATTTGCTCCTTCCCAGAGTGTGATCTAATTCTTCCAACATTTGTAAGCCTTTTTTCGAATAACAGGGTTCAGATAAATTTACAGGAATCATATTAAAAACTGGTTGACCACTACAGATTGACTATCAAACAGTGCAGAAATACAGTTGGACAAGAGACAGTTAAAATAAGAAACATTGAACTCATTATCAGAGCCAATAACAAAGGTAAACATTCCCAATTGGTAAAAGATTAGGTGGGATAATGCAGAATGTCACATTTACCTTAACCCTAGAACCTGTTCAATTTTATTTTTTATTATTGTTATTATTATTGATACTTTATTTACATTTCCAATGTTTCCCCTTTTCTGGGTCTCCTCTTTGGAAACCCCCTATCCCCTCCCCATCCCCGCCTGTATGAGGGAATTCCACCTCCCACCCACCCACCCACCCATCCCGATATTCCCGCCTTGACATTCCCCTTTACTGGGGCCTCTAACACCCTCAGGCCCAAGGGCCTCTCCTCTCTCCCTGACGGCCATCAAGGCCATTCTCTGCCACATATGTGGACCGAACCATGGGTCCATAGATGTGTATTCTTTGGTTGGTGGTCCAAACTCCAGGGAGCCGGGGGGGGGGGGGTGTCAGGCCCATTGACGCTCTTGCTCCCTCCATGGGGCTGCAGATTCCCTCAACTACTTCAGACCTTTCTACAACTCCTCCATCTGGGACTTCACTCTCAGTCCAGCGATTACTGTTAAGTAAAACTTGGGCATTCTGAACTTTTGGGCTAATATCCGCGTATCAGTGAGTACATACCATGTTCATTCTTTTGTGACTGAGTTAGCTCGCTCAGGATGATATTTTCAAGTTCCATCCATTTGCCTGCAAATTTCATTAAGTCATTGTTTTTAATAGCTGAGTAGTACTCCATTGTGTAGATGTACCACATTTTCTGAATCCATTCCTCTGATGAGGGACATCTGGGTTGTTTCCAACTTCTGGCTATTATAAATATGGCTGCTATGAACATAGTGGAGCATGTGTCTTTATTACATGTTGGAGCATCTTCTGGGTATATGCCCAGGAGAGGTATAGCTGGGTCCTCAGGTAGTATTATGTCCATTTTTCTGAGGGTCCGCCAAACTGATTTCCAGAGTGGTTGTAGCAGCTTGCAGTCCCACCAACAGTGGAGGAGTGTTCCTCTTTCTCCACATCCTCACCAGCATCTGCTGTCACCTGAG
>CM052711.1:67200571-67326689 GCA_028551405.1 Uromys caudimaculatus | reverse complement strand
AAGTCTACAGAACTCCAAATAGATTGGACCAGAAAAGAAATTCCTCCCATCACATAATACTCAAAACACCAAATGCACAAAACAAAGAAAGAATATTAAAAGCAGTAAGGGAAAAAAGGTCATGTAACATATAAAGGCAGACCTATCAGAATTACACCTGACTTCTCACCAGAGACTATGAAAGCTAGAAGATCCTGGGCAGATCTCATACAGACCCTAAGAAAACACAAATGTCAGCCCAGGCTGGTATACCCAGAAAAACTCTCAATTACCATAGATGGAGAAAACAAGATATTCCATGACAAAACCAACATTGGAGGTATTTGAATTTTATGTTCACATTAGGGAAGTGAGTCCTGTATATTTTAGAAAACTAGTATTTATTTTCTCTGAATTTAGTGAGGAGTTGTCAACTTATTTCTAGTTGAGTGTGACAGTAGTAAGGTTTTCAAAACCTACTGAAAACAAATAACATTAAACGTGTGATTTATGAGATTAGGTTGTGTGCTATTTTGACTGAAGTCAACTTTCCTTCATCATTTCAAAGGAAAAAAATGAATGGCCTATAAGTAAGATTTGATCTATCAGAAATAATTTCCAATTGCATAATGTTTTTACAAAGTAATTTAATTTATTTTAATCAAATTTATAATGTGAAATTATAAGATGATGATAATATTGGCTTCTAAAGTTTTAGCCTAGAAAATAGCATTTTAATTATTATAGAAAGGTCTACAAGTAATTTCATAATTTATTTCTTCTATATTTAATTTTGATATGTTTCTCATAATTCACCATTGTATATAATACTGTTGTAGATATCCCACAGTACATACATATTTTTGTCAACATAAATTCCTAGAAAAAAGTTTACTAGATAAAAATTTAAGCACAATTTATATTTTGGTACTTGTTGGTAAACTGCTCATTAAAAGTACTGTATTGATTTGTACTGTTATATGGAATATTTCTCTAAAATTCTCTAACAATTAAATTTTATTATTAAAAAAATAAAAAGGAATATTAAAAATTCATTAAGATTTTTAAAAAGTGTGTGTGTGTGTGTGTGTGTGTGTGTATGTGAATACACGTAGGGGGGGATCCTAGAGATCAGGTGAGGCATCATCCATGAAACTGGAGTCACAGGCAGTTGTGCTAGGAACGTAACTTGGGTCCTATGCAAAAGGAGCAGGTACTCTTAACTGTTAAGGTATCTCTCAAGCACCACATTAATTCCTTTTAAAAAATACCCTTTACATATAATGTCTTCCTTCAAAAAAACATTTGTAGATTTAGTCAAGGACATAATTAACAAAACTAGAGTTTAAATTTAACAGGTCCTTGCTTTGTTACTCCTTAGACATAATTATCATTTATTTATTTATTACTTACTATTTATTGTTATGTATTTACTACTGACTACAGATTGTTATGTAAATACTATGTGTTATTATGTATGTAGTTTTGTGAGCAAATGGGAGGTTTGTTAGGTGAAATAAGCAGTGCTACAGGAACAGACAGTAAGCATAACAAGTTTGTCGTAACAACCTCCTTTGAAGACAACTTCATCTTTAAGAAATAAATTAAGAGACTATATAAATCAGATAAAAATGAAACATGAAAAAGAAAATTCAATTCACAATCCTTGTTCTCTTTTCTTTAAATACTGCTTATTGTCACTTGTGCCTATAATATCAACATGTAGGAAGCTGAGGCAGGGGGATTAACATGAATTTTGTGATCAGCCTGGGCTATATTTTAAATTCCAGGGTAACTTGATCTAGTTTGTACGATTCTGTCTCAAAATGCTAAAAAGATAAAAATATTGGAACCTGTGACATGTCTCTGAATTGTATGTCGAGCAAGGTACGTTGAATAAATTCTAACAAAGTTTAGTCTTTCAGTTTTTCCAAATAAAATCACACATATCTATCACCACACATTTATCCTTATACATGAACAAAATATATAACTCAAATCTTACATATACAGATATACTTTAAATATTAGTGTACAAAGATAAACAATTCACATAACACAAAGAAGCAGGAGGCAGCTCTAAAGGAAACTACAAGGTAAAATGGAAGAAGATGAGTGTCATTAAGTGATAAAAAGGTTGGGTCAAGAAGGATGCCTCTAACAGTGGGCCACGGTGGAACACATTTTCCTAGTTGGTCCACAGCAGTATTTCTAAACCCACATGATCCTCCAGAATCCTGCAGCTTATTATCAAGAGAAGTCTACTGACCTTTCCTTGACTCTTGGGTGTGATTTAGTGATAGTCACAACAAGCACAACAGGGTGAAAGTAACCTTAAAGTCACTCCTAAGGCTAGTTTGGAAAAGGCAATGTGGTTACAATATCCCCCCTCCCTCTCCCCCCTCCCTGTCTCTCAGAACGTTCACCACCTGAAACCAGATGCTGTGCTATTAAGTCCAGTGTAAACAAAGAGGTCGGCATACAGATGCCTCAGCAGCAGTCTTCACTAATGCTTATGAGTGAATAAACCGTCAAACGATTACAATCCAGCCTAAAAAGACTTCCAGCTGAGCTCTGATCTATAATGAAACAGGTATCAGCCACCTCTATGTGAATCCTCAACAATAATAAATGGTGGTTGTGTGCCACTAACAATCACAACAGTAAAGAGGCAAGCCAGTTATTCTCAGCCCTTCTTTGTCACACATACTGTTAAACTGCTACACTAAAGTAGAAGTAAATTAGAAAATTAGGAAGAATATCTTCAGAAGCTGAAGAAATCAATCTATATAGTATAGATGCACAGGTTTTGAAGTATTTAATGGAAGGATGACTGAAAATTTAACAGAATTCAGAGTGTGACAGGGACAGCAAATTCCACAATTTGGAAATAAATCAATTACAGGCTTAGCTCACTATGTCCAGAGCAGAGAAATAACAAGAAAGAAGATCCAGCAAAGTTATACCTATACTTTTGTTACCTTATTATGTCAGTTTCCCTCACGAAAAGATAAAGGAATAGCTTTCACAAGATGACTACCAGTTGGGAAAAAGCAGTCTCTGGTGATAATAAACACTTCACTTGAGTTCCAGTCTTTTAGGAAGCTAGGTGTACTAGTGTACACCTATAATCTTAGCATTTGGAAGGTTGAAGAACTCAAGGTACACAATTGGACCCTGCACAGCACAGAATATGAAAAGGAAAGACTAGTGGATGATGTCACAAAGTCATTGCTTGGTCATCATCAAAGAAAACTGAGTGTTCTCAGTGACAGAGAGTGCTAGGTGAACCTACCACAAGCTGACCATAATATGGATTTCTGAGACTTAAGAGGAATAAATAAATATGAAAAAAAAACCTCAGGATCAGAACTGTCAAATTCCCAACTAGTTGTTTCTACCAAGCAGAGGTGCCAAAGTATATAACTGGGAAGCTATTTAACCTAAGTTAAGATGTGTACAATCTACACAAAAGAACAAAACAACTCTCTCTGTTGGGATGTAGTGGGTCCAATTACCCAGAGGAATAAGAATATTACCTATCAGCAGGCATTTCTCATAAACACTGTTCCATGATATTTGAATTTTCTGATGACCTGAGATGATACCAAAGAATGTTTTCTAGCATGGAAATTCTTATCCTAGTATCTCCATTGGAACTGGTGGTTAAGTAAGTCTACACCTAAAATAGTACAATGATACTACATTGAGAAATGGCATAGCAGGATATTATGGTCAAATAAACAATTTATTCATTTAAGAAAAAATTATGCAAGATGTTAAACACACAGCAAATTATTTTATAATATTTTGAAACAAATATAGACTATAAATTAAAACAGAAACTAAAAATTTATATTAATTGAAAATAAGATTAAATGTATACCTCCAAAAGAATTTTAATGAGTCCATAACAGGGGGAAAGCTTCATTTTCTTTACCAATTATTTGATGCATGGTTTATCTTAATCAGAAATATTTATGGAGAATTCTCTCTATTTTTTATTCTGATTGGCAACCTACTCTGTTTGTTTGTTTGTTTGTTTTTGTTTTTTTTGTTTTTTGTTTTTTGGAGACAGGGTTTCTCTGTGTAGCCCTGGCTGTCCTGGAACTCACTCCGTAGACCAGGCTGGCCTCGAACTCAGAAATCTACCTGCCTCTGCCTCCCAAGTGCTGGGATTAAAGGCGTGCGCCACCACTGCCCGGCGGCAACCTACTCTTGATCTATTAGAAGACAGAATACAAAAGAAATTTAAAATGTAGCATTTTAGAAAACACACACCTGCTGGCTAAGCAATTTCCTTATAAATAATAAAAATTTCACTACTTTTACAACTTGTTTTCAAATATGAAATGAAATTTAGAATTTTTAAAGGTAAATTAGTGACCTTGCAACATACTAAGTAATATACAGAAAATTTTATGTTAAAAAAAAATGGTAAGCAGGACTGGCAAGATGGCAGAGTGGATAAAGGCATTTACCTCACAAGCCTAGCCACCTGGGTTTACTCTCCAAAACCCATGCAAAAGTGGCAGAAAGAAAACAAGTTCCACAAAGTTGTCCTCTGACCTCCACATTCACAGTGTGGAATGAGTGCCTCCACATTCCATGCACATTATACGTGAACACAGTAAGTACAATAAAGCCTAGAGGAAACAGGATATGTCATGGCAGAGGCTTGGATATGAATACAAACTACATATTAATTAGTATCATATATATATTCTAAATTTGGGAGTATGACAATGATTTTGATTTAATGTAAAGACTCTCACAATGCTAAATACTTATTGGTGTGTCCACCACTTACTTTCAGAAAGTTCAGGAAGAAAAGAGAAAGAGAAGGTAAATGTACAAATGTTAACACCAGTTCAGACTGGGCAAAGGGAGCTGTGTATTTAGAACACTATTCTTCCATTCCCTACAGACTTGAAGTTTTTAAAATAAAAAAGGTGTGTGTGTGTGTGTCCATGTATATATTACTAAGACATGTATAAGAACTTAAAGTCCATAGTAGAAATAATTCAAACACAAACCAAGAAAAAATAGACTGACTAAACAGAGACAGGAAAATGGATACATTATGATATGTTCATACAACAGAACAGCATGCAGCAATGAAAATGAATGAGCTAACATACCACATAGTGAGACTCAAATGACAAGGAACAACTGAGGCTGGACACTAATTAACAAGAACAAGTATTTGTTGAATAAATCTTTTTAGGTAACACTTACGAAAGATCAGTCTTATTACTTATCTTTGTCTAACAAAAGTTGTATTCAGACAGTTCAAATATGGTTTCCCTGAAAACATATAAGGTATCTAAGAGAAGAAACTCTTTTCAGGCACCCCCATGCACCTTATAAAATTACCCATAGACCACTGATCTGCTTACGAACTAGGATGCTCTGCTGTCTGTGAACAGTCAGTGGACAGCACTTTTTGAAAGACTCAGTTTGAATGAGCAGGAATACTTGATATAAACTTGTATCAAAAAGACTTCCTTAACTAAGACTGTTCAAATTATGCTATAACCTAATGGTTTTAGTTTTAAAATAAATCTAAATTCAGGCTAATCTCCAGAGATGATGAAGATGATGATGATGACGATGATGACGATGATGATGCGAATGCTAAGGAGAGAAAGCAACAAGATACTCACATTAACTCTGAAGGCCTGCACAGTGTTATCCAGAAGAAGGACGTTGCAAACCACCTCTGTGTGCTGTCTGTCTCGGGCCAACTCTGATGCGCGGACATTGTAGGTTCTGCCAGCAGGCAATCGGAAACGTGCGGTCATTACTGTCTACACAAAACCTAGGTTTAAAAAACAGAAATGACTAAATAAAAGGGATACTAGAAGATATAATGTAGCTTAAAAAAATAAAGTTAATACACATTTCAAATTAAAATACTGACAGAAAAATTACAAATTTTGAAACATCAAGATTAAGAAATTGGATATAAAATAGATGTATATGTAGATTATCTAAGTTAAAATTACAAACCACTCTAAAAAAATTTATTTTGAACTGTTTTACTGAGAAGATTTAATAGGTAAAGTTTTTGGGAAGTCACGTTCCAATGCAAATCCTATGCACGTAAAGAGTGGAAGGAGCATGGGAGCTCAGCAAGTTGGACATTACTCTCTCGCTAATGTATTTTCTAAAAATATTGAAGAATGACAACAGGGGAGAAGACTGTTTTCAATTCAATCACTCAACCTGCTTTTTTTTTTCTTTCTTCTTACTTAAAAAAAACTGTAGAATAATAACAATAGTGGAGATAATTCTATTTCAGTTTCAACCAACTATTCCATTTTTTTATGGGTGAGGGGAGGTGTCAGGGCCTTACTATGAACCCAGGTTGGTCTGGAACTCCTGCCTCAGTCTCCCTAACTGGTGGGATTACAGGCATGTGCGATGTGCCTAGCTGTCTGCCATGTTAAATTTTTATGTAAGTAGAGGAAAAAACTAGATCACCTATCTACTGTCAATAATGGCTATTAAAAGACAACGAAATTGTACTTTCAATGTTCTGAAAGAAAATTATTCAGAACATGGAATTCTATACCCAGAAAACAATCATATTAGAGAGGAAAAAAAAAAAAAAAACAATTCAGGCATTCCATACAACTTCCACCTTAAAGACAATGTAACAAAGGAAATTAAACAAGGAGAAACACAAGCATTTGGGGTGCTGTTGTTTTGTTATTTTAGGTTTTTTTGGGTCAGGATTTCTCTGTGCAGCCTTGGTTGTTCTGGAACTCGCTCTTTAGTCCGAGTTGGCTTCACATTCTGAGATCTACCAGCCTCTGCCTCTTAAGCACTAGGATTAAAGGCATGCAAGCTATATAAATAATCAGTGAACAAATACTACTATAAATACTAATAGAAATACTAATAGAAACAGGCTTTCAAGTCAGTAGTATTCAGTAATTGGAGTTACTATCTCATAAGATGAAAGGTAATGTTAGCATTACATTTAATATAAAGCTAATATAGAAGTAAAGACTAACCAGATAAGATTCTTCAGTTAAAAGACAACTCCTGGCCTAATAGGAAACTCCTGGCCTAATAGGAAACAAACAATAAAAAACTACCTCCAAGAAATTCAACACACTACAATAGACAGTGTAACAGTGGGAAAAGCTACATCACAGAAACAATCATCTAAAGGAGGAGCAGCTATATTCACACTATATAACGACTTTGGCCTCAGAAAAAATTAGCAAGGAGAAGAATCAAACAGTAATAAGACAATCCACAAACAAGACAATAATCCACAGGCACAAAATATATTAATCAAAATAAGAAAACTGAAGTAAAAAATAGACAAATCCACAATGAAATCTCAACTCCCATTTCTCAGTAGCTAGTATAATTAAATAGTAAGGATATAGGAGAATATAATAATAATATTAACTACCAGGATCCAATAAGCATTTACAAAACACCTTGTCACTGATAGTAGAATGCATATAACTTCCAAATGCTCCTTAAAGAATTACCATGAAAGACCATATTCTGGACACAAAACAAAACTAAATAAATATAATTAAGAAAATGAAATTCTACAAAGTATGGTGTCTAAGGACAGAATTAAACTAGAAATTAACAATAGAAAAATCTCCAAAAACAAGGAAGTAAATAGCATACTTTCTAAGTGCACATGGGACAAAGAAGAAATCTTAAGGGAAACCAAAAAATACACAAAACTAAGTAGAACTAAAAATACAATTTAGCAAAATTTGTGGGTCACAGATATACCATGCAGTAATAAAGGAAATTTATAGGGCTGCATGTATTTAAAAGGAAAACAGGACATGCCCCAAACCAATAATCTAATCTCCTTAAGAACTCAAAGAAAAGCTGAATAAAACAACAGTTAAAACAGTGGGAAGGAAATAAAAGAGAACAACTAAAGACCGCTATACAACCCTCCAGAAGAAAAAGAAAATCAACTGGGATGCAAAGCTAATCCTTTCAAAAGATCAATGAACCAAGATTAACAAAAGAAAAGAAAAAAGTATTAACATGAGCTGGAGAGATAGCTCAGTGGTTGAGACCACTGACTGCTCTTTCAGAGATCCAGAGTTCAATTGCCAGCAACCACATGGTGGTTTAAAACAAACTGTAGTGGGATCCCAGGACCTCTTCTGGTATGTCTAAAGAGAATGACAATGTACTCACATACATGAAATAAATAATAAATCTTTTACAAAAGTATTAATGTTAGGGATAAAACAGAGGGTACCATCTGAACGTTGTCAACATCAAAATAATACTGAAAACAATTTGTACTCAAGTGCAATAATTTGACACACAAAGTGGCCCAATTCTTCAAAAGGCACAACATATCAGAATTTAATTTATTTAATTAATATAATCTAAATAGCCCTGTAGCTGTTTTAAATTTTGAACAAAAACCTTAAAAAACCCTATGGCATTTTCAAACCCAGATGGCTTGCTATTTAGGAGACGATTACCACTGTCTCTACAATCACACAGGAAGCACACAAGGCAGCACTTCTCATTTTCATTTCATTCTACTGAAACATCCAAGGCACAAAGAAGAATTCATCACTGCGTGAAAGAACTGTATAAGAAGGGTTTTATTTATGAAGTGTAGCAAGGCTCACAGTTACACAATTGATCAATGTCATCTACCACATTAAATGAGTAAGGAAAAAATCATATAAGCTTTTCAATCAATGCAGAAAAGCATCTGACAAAATTTACCACAATAAAAATTCTCAAAAAGAACAAAAAGAAAATCAACATGATTAAGGACATCTATAAAAGCAGTCTATATGGCTACTATACTAATTAATTGAATGGGTAGAGCCTAAACATTTTTGTCCTAAGATCAGGAACAAAGCAAATAACTCAGTGAAAGAAAGAATAGTGAAGGGCAAGGTACGCACAGAAAGAAAGAAAACTAGCCCTGTTTGCAAATTATGTGGTGTACACATAGAATACATGGAATTAGATTTAAAACATAGTCCTATCTATAAAAGCTAAACAAAAAATAAAATGTACATATATAACAAAACATATACAGAATGTTATGCTAAAAGCTACAAAAGATGAGCTGAAGAGGTGCTCAGTGTGGTGAGGTGCCCCACCACATATGCCAACCTAAAGGGCTGACACATCGGCAAGATGTGAATTTTAAATTGTGTTTTTCACTGAATATTTTTGAAAGATGTACTTCTCTGTATTTTACTCTTCAAACAAGAATTTTAGCTATTCAAATCATATAGTCTGAAGATTGTTAGAAGAACGTTTAAAATATGATTTTGAAAACTCTGAGAACACCTGGGAATGCTGATTTATTATTCTGGGATATCAAAGAGTAGTTAATATGCCCAGAATTTGAAAACACTGAGAAATGTGGGAATTTTTTCCAACTGTATGCTATAATTTGCATCACTTGATAAACAAATGTACTTTGTTTTCCTTTTCATTTTTGAGACAAGTTTTCACTGTTTGAGCCCTTGGCTGGCCTATGTAGGTGAAGCTCTGTCTGGCTCTGAGGACGGAGTGCTGGAAGTAAAGGTGTGCACCACCACCCTGGCTTTTTGAACATACATACACTTTAATGAACCATTCTTTTGGTGTCACACCTAAGAGTACTTCACCAAACTTAGATACTTAAGATTTTTCTCACGTTTTCTTCTAAAATTTTCAGTTTAGGTTCTATACTTAAGTCTGGTTCATAGAGTTCTTTAGAATATAAAATGAGAGGTATGACGTAGACTGAGGCTGATTTGTTATGTTGTATACATACAACTCACTATCATGGTTGATGTGCCCCCCTTTTAATTTGGGAAAGGGTTGGGTGTATGCCATGGCACACATGTGGAAGACAGAGAACAACTTGCCACAGTAGATACTCTCCTTCCACTACATAGATTCTGGTGAGTCACCAAGCTTGGCACTATCTCACTACCCTGACAATACCCTGTTTTTGTTGGGGTTGCTTTATATTCAAAAGCACTCAGTGAGTCATATTTAAATGTAAAATCTAAAGTGCAAAACTCACGCAAACATATATAACTTAAAAATATTCAAAAACATTTATATTGTATTAGGTAAAAAGACTTAAAAGCATACCAAGAGATATGTGCAGTCTTTATGCAAATATTTATCATCTATGTAAAGAACCTGAGACACACTTTAGTGTCCTCTGAGGTCCTGGAATCAATCACTCATGGATACCAAGAGACTACCACATATACAATTAAATATCCTAGTATAAATAAGAGGGGAATGTTAAGATTAACAACTGTATACTCTTGGGATACAAGAGAACAAAGGCTTTTAAAACAATCTAGAGGAATGAAGTAACCATGTCTTTCTTTTTAAAACTTTACCTCTCTCTCTCAAGAATATTATATTGAAAGCTATAGAAACATTCTTGCAACCACTAGATCAGAAAAGAGAGATCATGACGCTTCCTCAAAGTCCCAATTTCTGGAGAAACCATTATCTAACCAGTCTAACAGAGACCTAAAAACTCCTAGCATAGCATGCTTATTTTATTTAAGAACCTGACTGTTACAACCTTTTATCCAAGCACTTTTTGAAAAATTACCAACAGTAATTACTCAATAACAGAGCAGCCAGAAGTACCAGTAACTACTAGAGTAAAAAGAAGATGACTAAAACAAAAACAGTGCCAACTGAAGGAGGAGCTAGCTATCCATAAGACTGAAAAGCTCCCCGCATACTCCCGGAAATCCAGGATGGCAGAAGGTGCAGAACTCTGTTCATCTCAGTGCAAAACCAATCAGCAGATGAGACTAGAAGAAAATAATATATTATACGATACATATTACATTCAATATAACCAAAGGCATATATGAAAAATTCACCAAAACCATCATATTAATGATAGTTTTACTTAGGCATTGTGATGGTTTAAATATGCTTGGAACAGGGACTGGCACTATTAGGAGGCGTGGCCTTGTTGGAGTAGGTGTGTCACTGTGGGCATCAGGTTTAATATCCTCGTCTTAACTGCCTGGAAGCCAGTCTTTTCCTGTTTGCCTTCAGAACAAGATGTAGAACTCTCAGCTCCTCCTACACCTTCCCTCCCTAAATGCTGCCATGCTCCTACCTTGATGATAATGGACTGAACCTCTGGAACTGTAAGCCAGCCCCAATTAAATGTCCTTGTAAGTGCTGTCTTGGTCATATATCTGTTCACAGCAGTAAAACCCTAACTAAGACAGGCATCAAGGTCATAGATTAATGCAAGAAAGTAAATGAGAGGAAGAAGTAAAAGCATCTCCATTTACAGATAATATGAGTTTATTGAGAAAAGCCTAACATTCCACACACAGAAAGGACAAATTTATCAAGATAAAGGATACAAACTAAACTCAATAAAATTGTTACTTCATAACTGTAATTTTGCTGTTATGAATCAGGGTAAATACCTGATAGGCAGGATATATGATATGCGACCCCCAAAGGGTTGATCAAGCCCCCTAGGTTGAGAATTGACTTATATGAAGTAAACAGTACAAACAAAACCAGAAAAAAAGGTAGCTGAACGGTGGTGGCAGCAACCCCTTAGCCCCAGCCTGGCAGGCAGAGGCTAATTTCTGTGAGTTTAAGGCCAGCCTCGTCTAGAGATCAAGTTCCAGGAGAGTCAGGGCTACACTACACAAAGAAACCTTGTCTCAAAAAAAAAAAAAAAAAAAAAAAAAAAAAAAAAATCAAAAAACACACAAAAAAAATAAAATAAAATTGTAGTATTAGCTTTCATCATTTATGATCTAATCTTTTATTCTAAATAAATGTTTGGTTGGAGTTCCATTCTTTAAAAAAAAATTTTCCAAATTAAACAAATTTCAAAAGGAAATAGAAAGCTAGCAAAATTTCAAAAGGAAAATAAAAATACAAAGCCACCCAGTTAATTTGGGGAGAATTCTAAATTTACTTATGCCAGTAGAATAATAATAATAATAAGGCATCCTCTTTGGGGTGATAGTCTTTAAACCCTGTGTGGCAATCCTTGATGCACCACCACGATGCCCAGGAACGATACTGTGACCTCAAAGTCCAACTACTTCCTTAAGATCATCCAACATTTGGATGATTAGCCAGAATGCTTCACTGTGGGAGCAAACAATGTGGGCTCTAAGCAGATGCAGCAGATCCACAGGGAAGGCTGTGGTGCTAAAGGGCAAGAACACCACGACGTGCAAGGCCATGAAGGGGCATCTGACAAATAACCAAGCTCTGGAGAAACTGCTGCTTTATATCCGGGGTAATGTGGACTTTGAGGACTTCATCAAGACTAGGGACATGCTGCTAGCCAATAAGATGCCAGCTACTGGTGCCATCATCCCATGTGAGGTAACTGTGCCAGCCCAGAACACTGGTTTGAGATCTGATAACCTCTTTCTTCAGGGCTTTAGGCACCACCACTAAAATCTCCAGAGGTACCATTGATATTCTGACTAAGGACAAAGTAGGAGCCAGTGAAGCCTCACTGTGAACAAGCTGAACATTTCCCCCTTCTCCTCTGGGCTGATCACCCAACAGATGTGGCAGCCTTTACAACCTGGAAGTACTTGGCATCACAGAGCAGACTCTGCATTCTTGCATCTTAGAAGGTGTCCAAATGTTGCCAGTGTTTTTCTGCAGACTGGTTACCTGACTTTGGCCTTAGTGCCATACTCTATTGTCAATGGATACAAGTAGGTCCTGGCTTTGTGGAGACTGAGTACAACTTCCCACTTACTGAAAGGTCAAGGCCTCCTTGGCCAATGCATCTGCATTTGTGACTGCTGCCCTTATGTTTGCAACCACCACCACTGCCACCACCCCCACCACCCCCGCTGCTGCTGCTGCTGCTGCTACTGCTGCTGCTGCTGCTGGCTGCCCTAATCAAGGCTAAAGCCAAGAAGAGTCAGAAATCAGAGGAGGATATGGAATTTAGTCTGACTAATCCCCTCAAAGCAACCAACTCAACCAGCTTCATTTGAGAAACATAGAAATAAAAGCTTAGTTCTCTTTTTAAAGGGAGGGGAGAGGACTGAAAACCAAAGCAAGGCAAACAAACAAAAAACCCAAGCAACCCAAACCTTAATTCTGCTTAACATTAATACTTATTCCAAATACAAGTTTATGCAGGCCAAAGAACAGAAATTTCACAATTGATTAAATAGTGTACTGTCCCTAAGGGGCAGCATGCTACTTTTAAAACTTCAGTACCTAAATTATGAACTTGGCATGATAGTCCAAGCCTCTAATCCCCACACATGGGAAGTAGAGGCAGAAGAATCAGAAATGCTAGGTTATACTGAACTACAAAGCCAGCTGAAGAGCCAGGCAGTGGTGACGCACGCTTTAATCCCAGCCCTTGGGAGGCAGAGGCAGGTGGATTTCTGAGTTCGAGGCCAGCCTGGTCTACAGAGTGAGTTCCAGGACAGCCAGGGCTACACAGAGAAACCCTGTCTCAAAAAAAAAAACCAAAACCAAAACCAAAACAAAAACAAAAAAAACAGCTCAAAGTCAACCTAAGTTCCATGATAGACTATCTCAAATAAATAAACATTTAAATTAATATCCAGTACTAGTCTTTAACATAAGGAGTTTCTTCTACATATATCTACTGAGCTTTTTTAAAACCAGACCTGAAAGATATACATAGCATGCATACCTAATTACTGTCAACCTGTTTTTATAAGTGGTGCATAGAGAGATATTAACTTTATTTCTAAAGATGAAAAAAGAGGCTAACAGAGGGGGCATAACCCTGACAACTTTACATGCAGTGTCTAGTGTTCCAGCCACTAAAGGCTGAAATCAATCTATCAGACTCCAAAGATTAATTTGTTTATTTAATCAGTAAAGCAACCTGTGGTCCAAGAATTATTCAAAGCATGGCATCTCCTATAGCTCGCATATTAGCTAAGCAATAGAAAGTACTTTAGAGATAATTTGGAAGGGTCAGGAATAAAGCTTGCCTAGCATACAAAGACTGTTTAATTGCTAGTATTGAAGAAAATGCCTTACTGACTTCTAAGACCATCAGAGGCTTTCCATTCTATCTGATTTTCTAAGGACACTTCTCTCAAAACTCAGCAAGCACATCTCCCTCCCTTGGCCACATGCAAAGTTCATAAATAAGAGCTCCAATCTATAGCCTATGCTTGTGCCATGAGATACATAAACAAGCATGCCTGGAAAGGATCCCTCTGTCCCCCAAGCATTTTGACTCCCGGTATTCCCAGCCCAGTAAGCATAGATTATATTGTAGAAAAGAAAACAGCATCATACCTGGGCCCTGTTACATTAGAATTCCTCACACATAGAATCTAGAAATCATAAAATGGTGATTGCTTCACATCACTAAGTGTTGGCATAGCTTGTTAGATACCAATAATAACTAGAATAGTTCATGTCTATCACTTCATTCTTAAAACAGTGATAGTTCACTATTTTTATCTCTTTGCAGATGCAAAGATGTCCAACTAGCAGCCCACAGGCACACATGGCCAAGGGTAGTTATGAATGCGGCCCAACACAAACTGTAAACTTAGGTGACGCATGGATGCCTTCTGGATGCCATATGGATCTGTAGGTTCATGGAACCTGAGGGTTGCTAGGGGATCCCCACCCACACTGTGCTACCAAGGCTTGGGCCCCACCAAGGGCTTCATAGATTTCGCAGTGGCCTAAAGTACTGCTCCTGCTAGTGTTCACTAGGCTGGCAGCTAGTTTCAGTAGTGAGAACATCCCCTTGGCTGCAGCAGTTTGCTCCAGGCCATGGCTCTCCTGGGAGCTCTTTAAAGGCAACTGTACACACAGATGGGAATAACAAAAAACAAAAACAAAACAAAAAACTGTAAACTTACAACCTTGAGGTTTTCTTTTTTGTTATTATTTTCCCTGTGTGTGTGTGTGTGTATGTCTGTGTGTCTGTGTGTGTCTGTGTGTGTGTCAACTTGTGCACAGTTCTCAAGCATACACTTTAAGATGAGAACACTGTTGAAATGCTAAAAAGTTGGGCATGACAGCTAAAAGGATTAAGTGACTGGCCCAAGATTATACAAGCAAAATCAGGAGAAGTACTTGAAGACAGATCTACTTAATTACAATGAAGACACCCTTTCCACCATATCTTAATGACTTCTACTTCTGCAAGCTAAAATAATTCTTAATGTGTTTTTCTGTCACCCATGGAAGAATCTACTGTTTGATCCATTGAATAATCTACCTCAACACTACTAGAATGAGTAGAAATGAAATCATATATTTCATTTTCATATTTCTATTCATATATTAAGAGGTTAGCCTAAATTGGTAGCAAACATCTTTAATCCTAGTAACTTGAAAGGCAAAAGCAAGTGGATTTCTGAGTTCCAGACCAGCCAGGTCAGCCAAGGCTTAACAGAGAAACCCTGTCTCAAAAAAAAAAAAAAAGTTAAACTAAGATCTAAGATAAGAACTCACTGCTCCTATGTATTTCGAGTGGGGGGAGGGAATTATAGGGGGCCTGACAATCAGTATAGAGTTTTGCTATTTTATCTAACTTAGCTTTTTCCCTCTTAACCTCTCAAAACAA
The DNA here is from genome assembly GCA_028551405.1 of Uromys caudimaculatus. NCBI lineage: Eukaryota > Metazoa > Chordata > Mammalia > Rodentia > Muridae > Uromys > Uromys caudimaculatus. Next base: position 67,311,118 of record CM052711.1, on the reverse strand, counting down.
AAACAACAAAAAACTTCCTAAATTGACTTCCTAAGTAAGTCACTGTACAACAAAAAAATGTTTTTGTTGCACAAATGAATGAAAGAGGCAGCAAAAACAGGGCATTCATTACACCAATTAGTAGCTCTTAAAATAAATATTCTAAAGTTACTATGTTGCAAGAGAGTTTCAAAAGCAACTGCAGAGGTCATTCCTTTTTAGTAACAGCAAAAACATTTAGAATGCTTGGAAAGTCACTGAGATAATATCCTACATTTTACAGCTTCTTCCTTGAGGCAGCCACTCCATTTCTCTGAGCTATGATTTCTTCCTCTGTTAAAGGAATAGAACGAATATGACTAAACACTTAAAATGTGGTACATATGGCTTAAGGATTGTCTTTGAATGAGTACTGAGGCTCCAGCACTGACATAGAAACCCTCAGCCCCAAATGGTTTTTAATGAGATAAAGCTGTCACTTCCGGTTAATGCTTACCTACTCGACAGTCCAGGACTACATGAACTAACTGCAAGACTACAGTATCTCTGCATAACCTCCTAGTTCTAAAATTCAATCATTCCTAATTCCAACCTGTTTGAAGGTCTATTCTTTCAAAATAATGAATAAATAAATCTAACTGTATAACGGGTAATACAACTACAACAAGGGAATAAAACAATTCTATTAACTGTTAAACGTTAATATTCTTGACCAGAACTGATAAAACATTCCTGCAAGGAGGGGGCTGGAAAGATGGCTCACTGGTTAAGAGCATTTGCTGCTCTTCTAGAGGACCAGTGTCTGGTTTCCAACACTCACATGGCGGGTCACAACTGTCTGTAACTCCAGTTTCAAGGGATCCAAAGATCTCTTCTGGCCTCTGTAGGCATAAGGCATACATACAGTCACATAGTTGCATAAACACACATGCAGGCAAAACACTCATATACATAAAATAAAAAGTTTAAAGCTTTTCCTATAAGAAGTCAGATTTTTAAAACTTTGAACTTTTTTTTTTTTTTTAAATGTACATTGGTGTTTTGCTGGCAGGTCTACATGAGGATGTCAGATTCCCTGGAGCTGGAGCTACAGACACTTCTGAAGAGTCATGTGGGTGCTGGGAATTGAATTCAGGTTCTCTGGAAGAGCAGCCAGTGATTTTAACTGCTGAGCCATCTCTCCAGCCTAAGCCAGATTTATAAAAGTTGAGGTTTCACAGGTCAGGTAATCTCTATTGGAACAACTTAATTCTAGCATTATAGCATGCAATCAGCCACAAATAACACAAATCAGTGTGGTTGCATTCCAATAAAACTTTACTGGTAGTGAAGTTTGAATTTCATATAATTTTCACAGGTCATGTACTCTCAAGTGCACACTAAATAAATTAAAAACATTGTTAGTAAGAAAAGAAAACACTGAAACCAACAAAAAACTTTTTCAGAGATTTGAAACTGTTAACCTAACTTTTTGCAAGTAAGTAGGCTTAAACATTTTTAGAACATAAAATGGGGTTGGGGAGATGCCTCAGTGTCAAGAGCACTTGCTGAGCAATCATGAGAACCAGAATTCAGATTTTAAAACCCATATAATAAGCTGGGCATACCCCACAAACACCTGTGACCCTAGCTCCAAGGGGAGCATATACAGGAAGATCACTGAGGCCTAGGTGCTCCGGGTGCAAGGAGAAAGCCTGCCTCACAGGAACAGATGGAAATGGTAGAAGAGGAGGGCTAACTCCCTTTTCTGGCCTCCACATGTGTGGGAAGAGAGCTCACCTACACTCACATATGCACACATACACAATCGCGCCAGGGCGCGCGTGCAAACACACACACACAAATAGATACACACACACACACACACACACACACACACACACACACATAGATAAATCTTTTCTTAAAAGCATATAAATGGGTAGATACAAGGTAAACCACACTATCAGAATCAACTAAGAAAACTTTTCCACAATCTAAATCCTTTCCCTACAAAGACACTCTATTTCACTGGTACCTTCTATAACAAACCACTGCAACTGACTACAACAAAGTTTGGACTTAAAAAGGTAAGTTAGAAATGTTAAGAAAAAAAAAAACGCATTTACAGAGATTTTATTATAATCAAAATAAAACAATTCAGAAATTCTTTTTTTTTTTTTTTTTTTTTTTGGTTTTTCAAGACAGGGTTTCTCTGTGTAGCCCTGGCTGTCCTGGAACTCACTCTGTAGACCAGGCTGGCCTCGAACTCAGAAATCTACCTGCCTCTGCCTCCCAAGTGCTGGGATTAAAGGCGTGCGCCACCACTGCCCGGCTCAGAAATTCTTAAAAGTCTGCTTCCATGCAGTAAGTGTTTTCTAAACAGAAGAATCAATAATTACGTTAAAAGCTGGTATTCTTCAAATAATCTTAGAAATGTTCTTAGTCTCCTTAGAAAATGTCTTCATTTTATTTTACAGGCAGATGGAGAATAGACACATTTGCTCAAACAAGCAGGTCAGATGTAGTTCAAATTTTAGAAGGCTAAACTAATGGCAGAATATTCTTTAAGGAGACTACTATAAAACTCCTGACAAGAGATAATGATGTGCTTTTGGCAACATCAAGAGTTTTTTGGGTTTTTTTTGCTTTTGTTTTTTTTAATATCCCAAATAATTTCAGAAGTTTTAGTCAAGCTTCACACTGACAAGATAAAGTGTCCAAAAAATGAAAAATTAAGGAAGAAATCTCAATAGTGATGATAGACAGCAGTCCACTCAAGCAGTCTGAAAAAAATAGTATCCAGAGCTTACAGCAACAGACACAAGGCAAGCAAGGTCACTTTAAGCAGGTAGCATCCAGTAACTAGGAAAAGCACAATGTGGGAACATATCAGCAGTCTGCAAGTCTCATCCACAGCAGACAGAGAGCTCCAGCTTTCCGACTGAAGTTCAGAAAGTCAAAATTAGGGCATACCACACAACCATGCAGAAGCAGGACAATTACAGATACTCAACTCAAACCTACATTTTCTTGAGACAGGGTCCTACTACGTAGCTTTATACAGCCTACACTTGCTTTGTAGTCCAGGTTAATCTCAAACTCATGGAGATTGGCTTGCCTCTGTCTTCAAAAGTGCTGAGATTAACAGCATGCACCAATATACCTAGCTCAAAATTACTTTTTAAAAAAAAAAGGTTCTTTGAATTTATCTTTCAGTTCTAGAGAAATGGTGTCGTGGTTAAAAAGACTTGTTGCTTTTCCAGAAGACCCAGGCTCCATGGTGACTCAACATCAACTATAATTCTTGTTCCAGGGATATAATGTCCTCTTCTAACCTCAAAGAGCACCAGGCATACATATGGTACATAATACACACATGCAAGCAAAACAGCTCTACACATAAAATATAATAAATAAATATTAAAATATTTTAAGTTTTTTATTTTTAATTTTATATACTGGGAAAGGGGTTTGTACATCTGTGTAGGTGCCTGCAGAGGCCAGAAGTGGTTGTCAGATCCCCTGGAGCTGCAGTTACAAGTGGCTGTGAGCAGCCCAATGGTTGCTAGAAACTCTATCCAGGTTTTCTGTGAGAACAGTACACATTTTAACTACTGAGCTATCTGGATGTGGAAGTCTGGACAACTCTTATGAACCATAACTTTCTCATCCATAAAAAGAATAATACTATTTATTCCATATGTTGAAAGAATTAATTGTAATACATTTAAGGTTTTTTTAAAACTTATTATGTATGTGTCTGGGTACTTTGCTTGCACTCATGTTTGTGCACCACATGCATGCCTGGTGCCCATGGAAGCCAAAAGAGACAGATCCCCTGGCACTAGAGTTATAGTTGGTGGTGAGTCACCATGTGGGTGCTGGAATCAAACCTAGGCCCTATGCAAGAACAAGTACTCCTCACTTCTGGGCCATCTCTCCAGCCTTGCAATATCTTATTTTTAAACACCCAGTACAGTTCAACAAATATTAGTTTCATGCCTTTCTCTTTTTCTTCCAGCCTTCACTGTGGCTATGGAAATTGAGAGAAAGTCTTTGGCTGGGCCAGAACATCTGAAAGGTTAGTTTAAGTGAGCATTAGAGGATTTGAGATAAAGAAAGTCAGTTATATCATAGTGAAAAATATCTGTGGGAATTCTAGTTCATACAGCAAGGGGTAAAAGAAAATTAGTTATTTAAGTTAAAGGACCAAAAAACTGAAGTAAGAGCTTAAGTAATCACAATTTATTACTTTCATTTTATATTTATACAATTAGGTATGTCACCCTGTTAGAAAGGACAGAGAGGGGAAAGAAGTCTGTCTTTACATATTAAAGTCATAGTCTTCAAGGTAGACTTTGTGCAGAAAAATATAATGCTAAACATCAATATAGCACACTAGTTTCCACATGCACAAATAAGTGAATAATAATCTATATTTGTTTTTATTTGCACAAAATAAATACTGTACAAAAAGAAAAAGAGGGTACTACCTATAAAGGGTTGGGAAGGAGCAGCAGCAGTGTTCCAACTTCTCTACATAGACCTTTTGACATTATTGTAAAATCTAAACCAAGTAGCCACATTACTGATTCAACAAAAGAAGTGAAATTCTAAAAATTATTGAGCCAAGCATGGTGGGTGACTCATGCCTATAATCCTAGAACTTGGGTAGGGGGAGGAAGCAGGATAATTGCAAGTCATAAGTTAGGCTAGGCTATACAGTAAATTCCAAGCCAATCTGAGATATAATATATCTGTCTGAAAATAATGAATGAAATAATTGAGAAGTCAGAGGGGTCAGATTATGTATACTGTTACAATTAGAAACTGTGACTTACCTGCAATGGCTATATTATTTGCATATAACTAATGATAGCTGATCTCTATTACTTCTAGCTGCACAATAGACTTCAAACTTACCTAAATAAAGACAATATAAGCTTCTTAAGGATGAATAAAAATGAAAAGGACCAGGCATGGTGGTTCATGCCTTTAATTCCAGCACTAAGGAGGCAGTGGCAGGCAGATCGATGAGCTTGAGGCCACTTTGGTCTACAGAGCAAGTTCAAGGACAGCTACAGCTACACAAAGAAGCCCTGTTTCAAAAACAAAAAACAAACAGAAGAAAGAAAAGAAGAAAAGAGAAAAGAAGGAAAGGTAGGAAGATAAGGAAAAATAAGGTTAACAAATGATGCTTGTTATTACTCTAAAGACTCACTAAGATGACAATCATCTGAAATGGTAGCAGGGACCTATCCAGATAGCTACCAAAGTTAATTTAAGAGCAGTTTCTGATAGTAGATATTGCCATATGGTTCTGCTTACCTGCCTTCCAAATAACCTTTCTTTCCCTTAATCCAAACAAATGTTAAGATGTGTGCAACCTTAAAAACTGATGCCTTTCCTGATGCTGTCTCCTAATCTGATCTAGACCTTCTCAATTTTCTTGAAGAAATTTGTCTAGTAGTAGAAATATGTCTATTATGTATAGACATAATAGACACATTATATCTAGTTTCCTCAATTGTGTTTCTTAACAAAACCCTATTTTATAACTCTTCTGCTAAGCAATAAGGTCTCTAATGAGTGTAAGTCACGATAACTTCAGCAGCATCTCAAAAGATTTCCCCTGCCATGCAACCACGTCTACATTCTCTACCTATTCTTAAAATCCATAGAGCCTGAGATGAAACCCAAAGAACTTAAATGTTTAATCCTTATATCAAACAGTTGACTTTCCAAAATACACCTGAAAACCAATTAGCTAAGGTCATCAATAACTTTCCAATAGTCCAAATCACAGCATTCTTGCTTTTGCTTTCACTTAGAAGCAACTGACACTTTCACAAAACTCTCTCCTTTACCTTTTGGCCTATAAGCAGGCATTCTTATATTCATTCAGTCCTCTTCACATCTAAGAACTCTTAATCTTCCAAGTGATGACTAGGGCCACAATGGTCACCTTCATAAGTACTGACAAACACAATATTTCAACAATGAGCTATAAACCTTAAACAACTTTAAACCTATTGGCTTCCAAATCAGACTTACACAGAAGTACTGCAGTATAGGAGTATAAAGATGCTTAAATAACAACAAATTTGAAAACTTTGCCTTGCTATTTACATTTATAGACCAAAAGGCACATGGCTTTAAAAATTTATTAATTTGTATGATTGTTTATGTGTCTGTTCGGGAGGTGTGCGCTTGCGCGCACAGGTGGATATACAGATGTACACATATGAATATAGATGTCGGAGGTCAACTTTGGGTGTTATTCTTGGGAGCTGTCCACCTGTTGTATTTTGAGACAGGGTCTCTAACTGGTACCTGAGGACTTGCCAATTAGCCTAGGCTGGCTGGCCAGAAAGCCCTAAGAATCCATCTACCTACCCAATGCTGGAATCACAAACTTATGCCACTACACCTGGCTTTTGGGGTGCTGGGTAATGAACTAAGATCTTCATATGTCGACAGTAAGCTGTGACTGAGCGGTCTCCTCAGACTGACACACCTTCCTGAATTTTACCTTTGTTCTCCTCCATAAGTAGTTTTAACATTTCTCTACAAATTTTGGCATGATTAAAGAAAAAGCAATTAAGTGGAAAGTGACTACCCTATCTTAACAGCATGACTTGAGGAACACGGGCCTCAAAAGTGGCAGGGAAGAAGACACTAGTCTGGGGTTAGAAAAAAAGCACACAAAGTAACTGAGCAAATAAGTAGTTACACTAAGGAATGTTGAGAACCAATTTCTCACTGATGGAAAAGAGAGTCACATGGAGGGACCCACAGTGCTAGCCACATATGTGGCAGAAGAGGGCCTTGTTGGCCATCAGTGGGAGGAGAGGCCCTTGGGCCTAAGGATGATAGATGTCCCAGTGTAGGGGAAATACTAGGGAGGGAAGACGGGAGTGGGCGGGAGGTTGGGGGAGCACCCTCATAGAGGCAGGGGGAGGGAGGATGGGATGGGGGGTTCCCGAAGGGGAGACCTGGAAAACGGAAAACATTTGAAATGTAAATAAAGTAAATATCCAAAAAGAGAAAGAGAAAGAGAGATGAAAAGTTAATTAGCCTATATTTAATAAATTAAAACCAAAAACTTTTTAAAAAGAGTCACAAACACAAATATAGAATGGGATATGGGTCAGTGGTACTTGCCTAGCATGCCTGGGTCCTTAGGTCTAAACTCCAACACTAACAAAATTAAAACAAAATCGAATATAAACACAGACAGGGAAAAAAGCTGGAGAGGATTCTGGAATGCTAGACTAAAACTGTTTTATCAATTTAAACAAACACACCAAGTGCCTGTTTCTGTTTCTAAACACCTCTTCTACTGGAAAAAAAAAAAAAAAAAACACTCAGGATTCCTTGGAAAAAGTAATAATTGCACAGCTGGAACAAAAAAAAACCATAAGATGATCTGAGAATACACTGTGTGATTAGAAGTACGCCAAAGATAGAGACATGTCCAGAAGACACAGAAGTCAACTTCAAAGGTTTCCACACAAAATCTGGAACAATTTGAGCCGTGAAACAAAATTTCAAATCATAATAACTAATAAGAACCACCAAACAGGAAGAGAACTCCATGAGTGATGTCTGTAACGATGAGTTTACCCCACACAGGGGCAGACCTAAGTGATGCTTTAGCTCTGATGAGAGGTACTGGTACCGTCCTGGGTGTCTTCTTACCTAAGAACAGTGAGCCTAGTATATGTAAAGGCCCAGGATTGATCCTCAGCACCACGAAAAGAAAAAGGGGTTAGAGATTTAGTTCGGCAATAGAGCACTGGCCTAGGAAGCACAAGGCTTTAGGTTGAGTGTCCAATATGAGAACAAGAAAAAAAAAATCCAAAAGGTTTTCATATTACATGACTTCATATGATTTACATAGCAGAGACACTCAGCAAGCATGAGCTTATAGTGTTCACGGTCAAACATCACCAGTGATGGGCCAATACTGTGTCTCTGGGTAGTTCACTAAGAATAGCACATCTTTCTGTGGCAGGCACTCCTGCCAACAATGTCCTCAGTGTGCCTGTGAGCAGCCATTGGAGCATTTAACTAACAGGACATATAACAGAATAAAAGGGCTATACTGTTTGAAACTGTCAAGGTCATTAAAGACTAGAAGGGTTAGTGAGGAACTGGAGATTGCTCAGCAGGTAAAAATGCTGCCACCAAGCCTAACAATCTCTAGAATACACATGGTAGAATAAAGTCAACTTCCAAAAGTTGTCTTCTAACCTATCTTAGCACACAGTAAACACAGAAAATAAAGGCCAAAAACAATTTTTGAACAAAAGAAGAATGAAAAGACATGACAATTAGATGCAATATATAATCCTAAATCAGCTTCTAAATTGGACTACAAAGAATAAAGAAATACCTTTAGGATCATTGGGAAAGTGTGACTGACATTTATGGATCTGAAATTAAATGTTGTGTGAGCATTTATTTCCTGATCAGGCAGTTTTGTGAGAGATTGTCCATGTTTTGGTAAATACAGACTAGAATATTTAGGCATTTTTGTCTACAACATATTCTCAAATGGTTCAGAAAGTCTAATCAAATTACAAATAGTGAGTGCACTCATCAGAAATGTGGAGCTAGAGCCAGGGGTGGTAGTGCAGGCCTTTAATCCCAGCACTCTGGGAGGAAGAGGCAGGCAGATCTCTGTGAGTTTGAGGTCAGCCTCACCTACAGAAGGAGTTCCAGGACAGCCAGGGCTACACAGGGAAAACCTGTCCCAAAAGCCAAACAAACAAAAACAAAAACAACAAAAAAACAACAAGCACAAAGTGGAACTAAGGATGAGAATGGACCAGCAAAGAGATTAGGTAGTTTCACCAAAACATGACACAGTGTTAAGAGGGCTAAATTGAAGACATGACTAGGTCAGTAGAGTGCTTACCTAGCATATACAAAGCCCTAGGTTCCATCCTCAGCATCACATAAGCCTGGCACAGTGACACATGCTGTAATCCCAGCATTTGGGATGTACAGACATGAAGATTGGAAGTTCAAGGTTTATCCTTGGCTATACAACATAATCAAGATTAGCCTGAGTCACACGAAACCCAGTCTCCAACAACAAAATGGATTCAGCAGAAGAGAAAAGGGATCAATCCTAACACCAGGGGGTCCTCTAGACAACTGAAAGGACATCACAAAGTCTACTTTATTAAGTCAAGCATAACAAGATATCCCAGGCTAATCTTGTGTATACATATAGTATATAGCTAGTTCAATGTTAAAATGTGGTTAAAAAGATTTCAGAAGCTCTTTAAGAATTTTCATTAGGTGTAAAATTTCTTCAAAGTGTTAATTCTCAAAAGTTCAGTATAAACTCATGACAACCATGGTGTTAGCAAAGCAGCTGGTTTATTAAATATATCCAGAAGTATTTGGCCCTTCCTTCCCAAAGGAGAACTGCCAGGGATAAATCTTAGCACTAACTTCATCTTTTTTCCTCCTTCCCTATGTCTAAATACACTTCACTCTTTATTTCCCCGTCCCTGATTCCTGTCACCTCACTGCACCACTGTGACAGCATCCCTGTCTCCCTGACCCCTTATACAGCCTAGCACCACTAACTCTAAGGTCAGGAACCCATACTTCTAAAACCTATACTTCATTTTATTTGCTTATCCAAATATCTACAACTGCTGTCTCTTGCTAATGCCAATCTACAAGGTAGGAAAATGAAAAGGTGTTTCATATACACATTCACACATTCATACACAAAGCAAACAATGAACAAGTTAAGTACTAAGGGTAGTAGGAACAGAAAAGGGAAAGTAAAAGACCTTTGAGCTAGACACAGCAATGCAAACCTGAAGTCTCAGCACTCCAAAAGGCTGAGGCAGGAGGACTGCCAGGAGTTTGAGATCAGACTGAGATAAACAGTGAGACCCTGTCTTAAAAATTAAAAAAATAAAGATGAAATTGACTTGACCTTAATTTATGCTTACTCTAGGAGTTGGTACTTACTTTATTTTTTATGACATGGTAGGGATTCCAAGGGGGAGTGGGTTCTCAAATCGTACTTTTCTCAACTTGACATCAAATAAATAAAACAATCATTTTACCACTAGGATAAACCAAGAGATGATTTAAAGTCAGAAGAAACCATCCTACAGGTTCTTCATGCATTCTAAAGGTCTAAATATGACCCCACCTGCCCAAGCACAAGAGTCATCTGACCTGGTTCCATCTCCTACCAGTGTGCACACACATAGGAACAAGAAACTATGCCCACTCAGAGATGTACATATATAACAGACAACTTGCATTTCTTTAAACATATTACATACCCTTTCCCAATTCTGACTTTTATACAAGCTACTTTTTCAACCCTGATCAGTTCCAACTCACCCTTTAAGACCATATCCAAGTGCCAATTCTCATTTCCCCCAGATCTTAATACACTGTCACTCTAAATTGTGTATGTGAACATGTAGGGTTAGCCTAGAATTTGAACTCAAAGGAAAATATCAAACTACAATTACCTTTATAGATAATATTGTTCCCATTATATCAGAGATTCAAATGTTTGATTAACATGTAAAAAAATGTTTGCCACATTAGTCTCCAATAAGACAAATTTGTCAAAAATACAATAATTAAAACAAGGCATAACTATTTTTTCCAAAATAAGAACATCTATAGTCTACTTTTGCAAAAGAGATATTTGGGATAACCCTGAACCCTAATCCCAGCCCTCTAGTTTTAGACTGAAGAAATAAAAATCTGTTTAACAATAGGTAAATGATTTATAGTAAGTCATCCGAATGTTTGAATTATCATTAAATTATGTCCGTGAATATGGTAATATAAAACAGAAAAAGTGGCTATGCCAACTGCCACTTACTTAAAGCATAGTCCTAGATGCTTTCAAATACACGCACGCACACACACACACACACACACACACACACACACACACACACACACACATATTCTTAGTACTAAACAACAATTCAAAGCCACAATAGCACTCAGAAACCAGAGACAAGAAGACTACATTTGTTCAAACCAAGCCTGAGCTACATAATAAATTTTAGATCTGAGTTACAACAGAGGCCTTGTCTCAAAAACAAAATAAAGAAACAAAAAAAGTCAACTGGCTTAAAGGTCATATAATTTGTCAAGGTTTTCATAAAACTCATTTATCTGGCTCCAAAGTTTGTGATCTTTTTCTTATATTGAAAAGCCTCTACCATGCAGTATTTCCAATATACTGTATTCAAAATTATATCATTGTCACAAAACTTTATCAAACACACATAAATGGGGGGTCCTGTGAGGGGGTTGTAGCCTGGAAGGAAACAAAAATATCAATTCAAATGGTGATTGGGGTAAATGTTAATCTTTTTTTAATTACAACTTTCTTAAAACAACAACAACAAATTGCTGAACAGAAGCTGAACTCATGAAACAATAGAAAAGAAACAACCCTTGTTTTAAATGTTCTTATTAGATAAAACTTACAAGAAAGAAAGAAAGAAAGAAAGAAAGAAAGAAAGAAAGAAAGAAAGAAAGAAAGAAAGACGGGAGGGAGGGAGGGAGGGAGGGTGGGAAGGAGGGAGGGAGGGAAGGAAGGAGGGAAAGAGGGAGGGAGGGAGGGAGGGAGGGAGGAGAAAGAAGGGGGGTGGGAGTAGGTGGGTCCGAGGAGGTGGCGCAGACTAGGGTGCTGAATTTGAATTCCTAATACATATCAAAAGCTGAAAATGGTGACACACACCAGTAACCCAAGCACTAGGCAGGGGAACAAGCTCATCAGCCAGCCAGTTTAGCCAGAACCACTAAACTCTAGTCCAGGGTTAGTGAGAAACCCAACTTGAAAAATAAATAAAAATAAAGGGGAATAAGGACTGAGGAAGACATCACAATGTTGACTTCTGACCTCTACATGAACCTGCATGGGCTGGCATACATGCACACACATGTGAACACACGCATGAAAACTTTTTTTATTAATGTAAGAAAAATATACAAAATTGTATCTAAATATACATTAACACCAAAGTACTTACTGCCAGGTCTGAAACCCAGATCATTTTGACTAGATTATCTAAGGTGAGTTCTGAGGAAGACTTAAGAGGTATGGACTGAAGAATCAAAAATGTATAAACTGATGAGTCAAGGGTGAAGGAAAAAACAATGTTGTTGTTTTAAGCAAGAATAAGAGCCGGCAGTAGTGGCGCACGACTTTAATCCCAGCACTCGGGAGGCAGAGGCAGGTGGATTTCTGAGTTCAAGGCCAGCCTGGTCTACAGAGTGAGTTCCAGGACAGTCAGGGCTACACAGAGAAACCCTGTCTCGAAAAAAACCAAAAAAGAAAAGAGAAAAAAGAATAAGAAATAGGGTCAGTAAGATAAAACTGGAAGAAAAGTCTTCAAGGCCCAGCAAACAGGTTAAGAATTAATTTGATAAGTACCAGGAACTGCTATATATCTTACATGGGAAAGTGGGAAGGAATTTTTTCTTTCCTGTTGCTTCATGAGTCCACTGTCATGTTCAGCAATTCTATTTTGTAAAGTTGCTAATCTTAAAAAAAAAAAAAAAATGGGATTTTTAAAGATTCAGTTTTTATTCAACTTGTAGTTCATTGGCAGAGCACTTACCTAGCATCACCCTGGCCTGTGTAAAACAAATAAAAAGATAAAGTAATGCTTTGGGTCACACGATGCTTTCACCAAACAACTGTGTATAGGAGTATGTACAAAAAATAACCCCTTAGCTCTGTGTGAACTTTATATTCTTCTCAAAAATAAATTCTTTATATGAGTGATGAACTCAATGGGAAGGGAGAACTCCCTCAGAAATAATGCTTGTGAATATTAAATGTCACTGCACGTTCTAAGAAGTTACCTTACTTTAAAGCAAAACAGAGCCCAGGCAATCCCTTTATTTTCCACACGTTAAACTGATGCTCAGGAACTAGGTAAGCTGTATAAACCATGGAAGACGGGATACCAGACCTCAGATTTTCTAGGAAGCAAGATCTTAAAGCTATGTAACTCAGACCATATAACATGCAACCACATTTGGCTAGAAATGTAAAATGATTAAAATGCAACATCAACCTCAGTTTTTCACACAGACCAGTCTCACTTCAAGTGTTCCACACCCTACACATGATTAATGGCTTCAGTATCTAACAGGGCAGGGAAAAAAATACTTCGCCCTATGTGTCAATTATACAAAAAACTGGACTGCACTGCTCTAAAGAAGAAGCTGTAGAGTGGGACAGGCATGGTTTGAATTCTGCTTGGACAGAAGCAAATGTCACAAGGTTGACATAAGGGTCAACTAATAAACACACCTCAAAAGAATACTTGATGATTAAATGAAATAACGTTTTTATATGTACACTGTCTAGACCTCAACAGATAATAAATAGTAACATTCTTTCTCCTCTGGATCCTCTTTTCTTTCTAGTACTCTATAGAACCCGTGAGAAGACAGAAATAAGTAAACCTCCCAAATTAACACCTTCCTCTTAAGATAAGCATTCAGTTCTTACCAATTTCTTCAAATACTCATACCTTTCTTCCACTGATTCTACTGGGGTTATAATGAAATAAAAGATAACTGTGAATATAATAAACATCCCTTGTATTTTATGACTATACTGAATTCTCATTCAAATTATATAAAATAAATCATACAGTTTCTAGACAACTGTTCTTATATGCCAGTAAAGAATACTCTATATTATTTCTTCATTATTTCTTCTCACTATCTGTACTGATTGAACATTACATGAAAACATACCAGTATGTTTCTCTACAGTACTTTACTAGCCTCCTCCCCCCAAAAAGTCCAACTTCCAAAAATTAATCTTTAAGGCTTCTACTGAGCCAGTAAATTTAACATCTCTGAACTGTATTATTTAAAAACTTTATTACATGCAAAATTCCAGAAAAATAACAAAACTCAGCTCAGTTTGTAAACCAGTATATTTCTATCAATAAGCAAATGCATTTATGAGTAACAATTTCTATTTAGCTACATAAGTCACATAGGCTTACATTCCTAACAAATTCACCAATTTTGCATTCCTAATATGAAGAGTTCAAACAGACCTTTAAACCACTTGCCCTTAAACATCTGCCAAACAAGACTAGACTCCTACATGTTTTTTTAAGGTTTCTTGCTTTTAAACAATCAAACTCTCAGAGGAGGAAATTAGTACTCCCAATAAGCATCTCCTTTAAATTATCTAATTCGTATTTTGTTCCTTAAAGATAATTTACTTAGAAACATAACTGCTGATCTCCCCTTCAGAGTTGAGAAAAGGCCATTAAGTACTAAATAAATAACAATACACCCAGTGTCATTTTACAACTCTATATGCAATACATAAAATTAAAACATTTCAGGTATACAAACCAGAGTACTTAAGAATCAAGAGTTTACCACATAAGTTGTCTTAAAAACGGAATAAAAAGTTTCTATTGCTATCACACATAAATTTATTACAGTCTCATTTTATATTTTAAAAAGGTGGCACCTATGCCTAAACTGATAAAATCTAATTTATAAGATTCTGTAAATTTTATTAAAGTTCTTTTAAAAATAATATCCACCACTGGTCACAGTAGAATTTTCCTGAGAGTGCATTCTAAGTACATCCGACCCAGAAAGTATTTTTAGCAAATGTGTTCAATAGATGCTGGTGTGATGCCTAGCTTAAATTAGAAATTAGTGTCATAAATTTAAAGCAACAATGTTACTAGGGACATTTTAAAGCTACTCAATTAGGACACGGTGGGGGAGGAGAGAAGACTTGACACAATTTACCACCACCTAGAAGCCACTAGAGACCCGAGATGGAACATCCTATACTCACTCATCTGTTACTACTTTTGAGGAATCTCTGAGTTTCTATTTCAACAAACTGTAACCAACTCGGTATTAAGAAAAACTATTAAAACAGAGATGCTTCCTTGTGTTTAAAACAATCTTTTTAGCAAATGTTTAAAGATCAAGTAAATACAAAATACTGTCATGTATACATGTACACACACACACACACACACACACAACTGTGTTGATCCTATAAATCAAGATCACATCCATGCACATGTGCTATTACAAAATATGAACAAAGATAAGAATGCCATAAAAATGTGAAGAGACACAGAAATAGCTTTGTGGTAATTGAAGCAGAAATATATTTTAACCAAAAAAAAAAAAAAAAAAAGTGGCATGACTGATCGTGTGCAGGAATAAAATGGTTCTATATTATATAGCTCATAAGCTTCTCCTTTTAAAACGACTTTTTCTTTAAAAGAACATCAAATTTGTAGTCCTCCAATTCCAGATTTAAATAATATATCTAGGTATAGTCTACTAGTACTATGAATAATTGTTTAAGGTCATCCCTTCCCCTTCTGGAAAAGAAGTTTTCCCCTCTGACACACTAACGTTCACAAACCCAGGGTTTCAAAAAAGCTGTGTGGTATTTACCCTTCCAGTCTTCTTCTAGTCTGTCTTTACAAGTCGGATACATCAGCTTTTTGGTTTTGTTTTTCCTCCACAGATACCTTTTAATTGTGACCAATGAACTGTGTTATTTCATCCGGACCCAAGATCTGGTCACATACTCAGTATTTGTTGAATGGCTCATTCCAAAAGCAGGTATGACTAGCCCTCCTGGAACAAGCAGTTTTTAAAACCCTCCACATAGTCCTTGTACACACTGATGTCACTCTGTAATGCAAGGCCAAACATAAAGTCTCTGACCTAGGTTTCAGGGAACCGTCCATAAGCATTATCAGTGAAACTGTAAATTGTTCCATTACTGAAGAAACCCCAGCAAATGCATCCATACATGCATTTAACTACCCTCCCTCCCTCTCTCCCTCTCCCTCCCTCTCTCCCTCTCCCTCTCCCTCTCCCTCTCTCAAGAATTCTAGCTTCTTTTTAATCTCTGAATTGAACTGATTTTCAGAAATCGTCCTGGGACAATTCAGGTGACTACGGTTTGATAAGAACAGCTCCTGTCCAGAAAGGACAATCATACACTCCATTTTTCCTGTAAGTAACTATAAAACATTGACACAGAAACAAAAATGTAAAGCCAGAAAGCCACAAATCACTGCGCTTACATTTTACAAAACCCCACAAACTCCGATCTGTTCTTTACTACAGACTCACATTGAATCTAAAAATCATGAGGGTAGGGACAATTCCAAAGTATCATGAAAAATCTAAGTGGAGGATTCAGATCTGTCTACATCTCAACTTTTTGGGCCCAGCTACAGATTCCTAAAAGCAAGTAGAATACTAGCGAATCACAAGAGACTTTCAAGTTCAATGGAAGGAAGCGTGTGTTCCTATCCCGTGCGAAGAAAATAAAGATGCTTATATGAGTCAATTAACCTCACAATAATAATTAGAAAAAAGAATCCCACAAATGAAATTCTGAAGATTCTCCAGCCTTACCTTGAGTTTAGGAACATTCCATCCCCGCATCTATTCCATCCCTTCTCCCTGGCACTCATCCCAGCAGAGATTTCAACGGTAAACCCCGGGAAGGTTCCAGTGCCCCGACCCACTAAGAAAAGGGAAATCGATCGGGTAGTCTGGCCACCTGGTCCCGCGAGCTTCAGGTGCGCGCCCACGACCTGCAAAGGGGGCCCAAGCAGGCCGAGCGAAGAACCTCCCCGAGCGCCTCTCTTACCTTCGTTATCACAGCCGCGACCTCTCGGCTGGAGAAAGAAAAAAAAAAAAAATCCAAATACAAAAAGCCAGGAAGCCCCGGGCTCGCGGCCGGGATAGAGGCGCGTGGTCCGCGTCGGGGTGCTCGCCCTCAGCGCCCCGCGAACAGCCGCCGCCACAGCGGCCGCGCCACGGCCGCGGGCCGCCTGCACCCCGTCATCCTGCGGGGCTGCGGCGGGGCCGGCGTGCGCGGGGAGGCGCGCGCTCGCACCTCGCGGCGAGATGAGCTAATCCCTTCACACGCGCCCCGAGAAAGTGCCGCGGTCCTCGCAACCCGCGAGCCGGCGGGCCGAAGTCAAGTCTCTTTTAAGTCCCGGAGCTCCGATTTCTGACAGGTCCCCGGAGTCTAAAGAACAATGTCGCGTCCGCCGAGCAGGGAAGCGCGCGCGGCGTGAGGCGGGAGGCGGCTCTGTGTGAGAGTGCAAAGGAGAACCTCGGTCACCCTCCTCCTCCTCTGCTTCCTCCTCCCCCCTCGCCTCCACCGCCTCCTCCGTCTCCTCCTCTCTCAAGCACACCCCGTCTCCGAGGCCGCAGCATAGCAACCGAACATGGCGGCTGCGCAGCCCCCGGCCAGTCAGAGCCCCGGAACGGCGGCCTCGGCAACAGGAGGCGGTCTCGCGAGAGGTGAAGCCACGCCCCTGCTCCGCCTCCTTCCCTCCTCCTACCCAGCTTCGGAGCTCCGGTGCCCGCTTAGAAGCACTGGCACTCACAGGTGCGAGAGAGGCGGGATTTAGCGGGTTGGGAGGGGAGGGCGTGGCTCCGTGTCCACACCCCATTGCCAGGCAGTGATTGGTTCCTTGACTGTCAGTCCTGCCCCTCCTCCCTCTTCTGGGATGTACCTACAGATGGACTCTAGGGACACAAAAGAGGGGCAATAGCGCAGAGTGGGGAAACTCGACCTCCTGGCATCAGGTCTAGGCTTTAAAGTGCAGTTTTCAATCAGTTCTCTTAAATATGGGCCCTCGAAAACAAAGCCTAAGCAAAAGGCATTTCATGGATAAAACAAAGGATAGGTGTTTCTGTGTGCAAGGAACATTGCTTTTTAAAATCAAAGTCGTTCAATCATTTTAAGAATGAGGGCTGGTATTATCATGCCATGACCTTGAGGAGGGTATGCTCTTAATATGTTCTGGTTAATACAAACTTTTTGATGATAGAACATTCCTATTGAATGGGTGGCCTCAAATGAGGTCAAATGAGGCCAAATGAGAGGACCCTCACATTTCCTCTTTGCTGTTTGATTGGTTGGTTTTTGTTTTGGTTTGGTTTGGTTTTTTGTGGGTTTTTTTTTTTACATTTCTTTATTTTGTATACACCTATAATATGTGTGTCATGTGTGCATGTCTATGTGTGTGTTTGTGTGAGGGTGTGAGCGTGCACCCGCCTCTCTGTCTGTTTATCAGAGGACAAGGTTTGAGAGTTGGTAATCCCATGTGGGTCCCGGGGATTGAACCCAGAACTTTGGACTTGGCAGCAAATTCCTTTCCTTTACCCTTTGACTCACCTCAAAAGTCCTTGACTTTTTTTTTCCTCTGGGATTCGGGCTCAATGTCCTTTTCTGTGGCCAGGGTTCTTGTAAATTCTTAATCTCAATCTTTGTACCTCACCAGAGACCATATTTATAAAAAATGTTTTGCTGGGTGGTAGTGATAAATGCCTTTAACTCCACCATTTGGAAAGCAGAGGAAGGTGGATCTCTGTGAGTTCAAGGCCATCTTGGTCTACAGAGCAAGTTCCAGGACAGCCAAGGCTACACAGAGAAGCCCTGTCTTGAAAAGTCAAAATAGATAAATAGCTATACAGAGAGTTGGTTTGTTCAAGGGGCTCAGGAGAGAGCACTTGCCCAGTGTCTGGACAAGGGCCGCAGCACCCAGCACCCACAGGCTGCAAAGCTTTTCTCCATGTTGACAAAATGACTTTACCAATGAAGGAAATCTGTGCAAAACTGTGGAAGACTACAATTCATATCAACTTCTTCTCATTCTCACTCTGCTCCTCCTTTTTCTTGTCCAGCTGGTTAAGGACACTTGATCACATAGGAGACCAAGGCAGGAGGATCAGGAGTTCAAGAACATCCTTAGCTACACAGAAAGTCTCAGGCCAGCCTGTGCTACATGATAGGTACCCTGTCTCAGAATGTGGGTGGGACAGGGCAGTTCCAGCCTGTGCTCATTCATTCTCCCCTAAGTATATATTCTTTCCTGCGGCTCTCCATTTTGAAATCCTTTGTTCCAGGTATTACTAAAATGCTTATCTCACCTTGGTCAGAATTCATTCATCCTTGAACAAAAGATCAAAGAGAATTCACCAGAGTTAAGCACTAAGAAATAATGTCTTCCTTCTGAGGCACAGATGGCTGTAGGTTTAAACATCCCTTTGGTACGTTTCCCAGTGTTCATCTTACTGCACGATACTCAGCCCTGTGTGAGTATTGCTGATAGTCCATGATTTGATCACTGCTACTACCTAAGGCAAAGCCTCTTAGTCATGTCTGCAGCCCTCGGAATGCCTGAGGACACTGCCTGGCAGAGAAAGAACAAAACCTTTGCATCACAAGCGAGTAGGGTTTCAAGAAAATACCTGAAATAGAGCCTGGCAAGACAAGTCAGTCAGCAAACTTCTTGCTGAGCAACCATGAGGACCTGTGTTCAGATTCCCCAGAGGACATGTACAAAGCCAGCCATGGTGAGCCAATCACAGCTGTGCCACCATCAACCCTGACTCTACCTCAAAACTGTCTACTAATCATCACTAACCTCCAGAAGACATCTCCTGCCTGCTGGTCATTCACTATTTTCTCCTCTCCAAACCTTTACCAAGCCATAATCCATTTTCTGTCTTTATGTGTATGCCTACTTTGGATACTTCACATAAACAGAGTAACTTCCCGAATAGAGCCTTCCTAGTGGGAATCACGTAGTTGGGCCCTTTGAAGTTACCAATACTCACTGTCATCCCTAGAAAATTCTAAGTTCACATTAAACCTACCTTCCTGCATCCCTGAAAAAGAAGGAGCAAGGAATTGTCTAAGAGAGGACGAGGGAGAGGAGGGGGACAGTTGTTTGGCAGGGTGTGTGGCTCAGTTGGTAGGATGCTTGCTCTACATTCATGAAACCCTGGGTTTGATCCTCAGGACAGTGTAAGATCCCACATGACAATCCAAGTGTGAAATTCTAGCACTCAAGAGATGGAACCAGGAGGATCAGAAATTCAAGGCGATTCTCACTACATGATGAGTTTGAGACTAGCCTGGGCTACACAAGACCCTCTCTTAAAAAACAAAACAAAACTTTATTTAAACCATGCCCCATCTTCATGTTTGCTCAATGAAAAATAAACTGGGAGATAAGTTCATGCTTCTCAAATTTTAATCTGTATATCCATCACCTGGACATCTTGTTTAAAATGCAGGTTCTAGGCTGGCTAGATGGCTCGACAGGTAAAGACACTTGCAACCAAGCGTAATGGCCTGAGTCCAATCCCAGGACCTCACATGGTGAAAGGAAAGAACTGACTCCTGAAAGTTGTCATCTGACATCCACAGACTTGACGCCACACATGCACATCACAGCATACGTGTGCACGAACATACACTCATGATACATTTTAAAATATAAGAATTAGTTTTAAAATGCAGATTCTAATTCACTAAATTTGGAGTGGGACAAGAGACTCTGGAGCCCTGTGTGAACTTGGCAGACAAAACGCTCCTGTACTTGCAATTTCTCTTTGAAAGAACAGTACATTTCTGCTCTCATTTAAATCATATTCTTTAAAACAATTCATGTATTTCTACACTTATTCGGAATGATCTGATGATAACTCCATGAGCCAGGCACTGCATTTGACTTTACATCTGACACTAGTTATAACCAGAGCAGAGAGTTCCATCTCAAGAGACAACTTCATTTCAGCAAAACATTATCTATCGTGTTACATCCACAACACTAATAGAGCTCTTCACTTTTTGGTTCAGTTTGTATATTGCTTACATTTTATAGATATAGGAACCTTGTGAATATGGATTTTATACCTAATCTACTCCTGTACCTAAGAAACATAATTAAGATAATTAAACAGTTGGGAATTGCAAAACTTCTTTTTTTTTTTTTTTTTTTTTCACCTTAGAACTGGCAAACATTACTGGATATTGGCAGACACTGCTCCTGACTGTGACTTTTCCCTGTGTCTGCAGTCTGCCCTTGGCTGTGCTTTGAGAGATTAAGAGCAAGGGCTCTGTCCTCACTTGGAATTAGTTGGCAGACAAAAATGACTGGGCCTTTTAGACTTGGTAGCTGATGGCAAGACTTCTTCTAACCCTGGCTAGCTGGGCCCTGGAGGTAATAGGCATTTGTTCTCTCCCGTACAGCTAAGCTCAGCCACCTGGTTCTTGACAGTAGCTCCACGCACCAACAGAGCAGGAGAGGCTTTGACTGGGCATTATAGCTGACTCATAAGCTACCCCACCATCAGTGACTTGGAAGGACCCCTTCAAAAGAAGTGAGTAACCCAACTCTGGGTCACAAATTCAAGCCCTAACTTCTGAACTGTAGAGTGAATTGAAGTTCAGGCTGAGAAACTTAGTGAGACCCTATCTCAGAATAGAGATACAGAGAGAGGGGGAGAGGAGGGAGGGAGAGGGAGAGAGCTCAGCTGCTGAGGTGGCTTCCTGGGGAAAGGTACTTGCCACCAAGCCTGACAACTGGAGTTCTATCCCAGAACCCACATGGTAGAAGGAGAAAACAGTCCCACTACTTGTCCTCCAGCCTCTACATTTATGCTGTGGCACAAACGTGCACCCACAGTCAAAATAAATGTAATAAGAACACTCACATAGCTCAGTGGTAGAGTGCTTACTTAGCATGAACGAAGGCCTAGGTTTGATTTCCAGTGCCAGGAGAGACAGAGACAGAGAAAGACAGAGAGACACCTTGGGGTCAATGAGGAGATCCAAAGAGGTGACTAGAAAGGAAAATTAGACTCCATCTGCTTGGGACAGCTCAAAAGGATATAAATTTTAACTTTGAAACACCTATGTTAAAATGACTTAATTTTGTTGCCTAAGCTTCTGAAGTGAAGCATACAAGGTATATGGATTTTCAGGACTCATAGGATGTTTAAATCAGTGAAGTGCTTGCCTTCCAAAGGTAAACACCTAAGTTTGATCTTCAGAAGCCCTCCACACCCACCCACACACACAGACGAAATGCTAGGCTTGGCGGTCTATGCCTATAACCCTAGCACTGGCAGGTGGATCTCTGAGGTTCCCTGGCCAGCCGGCCTAGCCTAACTGGTAAACTTCAGTGTAATAAAAGATACGATGGCAGATCCTTTTTGAGGATGACATCCACGGTTGTCACATGCATGCACATCTGCACATGTGTCTGTGTACAGACAAAATGATACATAGACTTTCAAATAATTATGAGTATCAAACAAGTCTCTGACAAGTGACCTCAGTTGGGTATTTATCTCCCTTAGCCATATAGTTGGAGATGAAGAGATTTGAACTTCTTTTTTTGGAATCTTCATGCCTAACTTAAAGCCAAGCAGAATAAACCAAACTTAAAGAATTTAAACCTTTAAAAAAAAGAGTGCCATCAGATCTGGCAGTGGTGGTCCATGCTGAGGCAGTGCATGCCAAACTCAGGAGTAGATGGACCTCTGAGAGTTCGAGGCCAGCCTGATCTACAGTGTGAGTTCCAAGACAGCCAGGGCTACACAAAGAAATCTTATCTTTAAAAACTGAGACAAAACCAAAACCAATCAAGCAAAAGTGTCACAGGTTGGGTCAATGGTTGGCTTGAAGCAAGCGTAGCTTGTTTGTTAAAGTGTTTTTACCTAGCAGTCACAAAGCCCCAGGTTCAATTCACAGGGTAAGATCTCCATGTTTCTCCCTATGGTCTCAGACCTGAGAGACAGACAGGGAGAACAGATGATCAAGGTTGTGATCAGGTCCATGGTGAATCTGAGGCCTGTCTGGGACACATATATTCCTGTCACAAAAAATGGGGATTCTAGATGTGGTGGCACACACCTTTAATCCCAGCCCTTGGAAAGCAGAGGCAGGCAGCTATGTTTGAGGACAATCTGGTTTACATATTTGAGTTCCAGGTCAGTCAGGGATACAGAGGGAGACCCTGTCTGAAAACACAACCAGAAAATACAAAGATGTAGGTAGCACTGAGGAGATGGCTCTGTTGGTAAAGTGCTTGTCATGCAAGTGTGAGGACCTAAGCTCAGTTCCCAGAACCCACAAAAAAAAACTGGTGGCATGTGCCTGTAATCCAAGCCCTGGAGATCTGGAGACATTAAGATCTCTCAGACTCACTGACTTGCCAGCCTAGCCTACTTGGCAAGCCTCAAGTCCCAGTGAGAGGTCCTGTCTCACAAACAGAGTTTGACAGCTGTTGTAAGGAAAAACACCCAAAGACTAGCTAGCCTCTTGACTCTACACACAAATGCATACATGTGCATGTACACACACATACACACACACACACACACACACACACACACACGTATGAACTTGTCCTATTGTACATTTTCTTGATAACAGCAGAATTATGTGCCTTGGCCTTCCTGTAATTACAGAACTATACAAAATGTAATTTTTTTTTTAAAGAAACTGATTTTTAAACTCAGATGATATACAGCTCAGACTGTTGATCCAAATGTGTCTGTCTGTCTGACTGTCTCTCTCTTCATGTGTCATCCGTTTTTTTTCCTAAAGAACAGCAGAAGCCCCAAATTAGGTATCTTGAGATCAAGAACTATATTTAAAAGCCAGGTGTGATGTGTGCCTGTAATCCCAGCGCTTGGCACCTCACAGTAGAAGGATATCACGTTCGAAGCCAGCCTGTGCTACATACTGGGGCCACCCTGATCTATATAGCGTGTTCACGAGGAAATTCTAGTCAGAAAGTTAAATAACAGTGTATATTTCTTACACTCCCAGCCCATTCTTTAAAGGTAAGTACTAACAACAGTTGCGTAAGTTTCTAGAATGTTCTCTGTGTTGCTATAAGGTAAACATTATATACTTCTTCCCCATGGATACGAGAGGTCATACAGTGTATGCTGTATTTCATAAGAGATGGCTGAGTAGATAAAGAACACTTGTCAGGCAAGCATGAAGACCAGACTTCAGATCCCCAACGCCCATGTCAATTCTGGCTTGGTGTGAAGGCCCACCTTCCATCTCTGGAAAGCAGAGGAAGAATCCTCAGCTATACTGTCCCTAATAAGCCAACTCTGGGTCCAGTGGAAAGACCCTGATGCACCTAAGAGGCAATCCTCTATGCTTATCTGTGAGGGGTGACTATCCTGGCTTAATTAAGTTGTAAAAACCCACCCTAACTATAGGTGGCACCATTCCATGGGCTGGTGTGCCAAACTGAATAAAAAGGAGGGAGCAAGGTGAGCTTTTGGTTGCACTGGGTCCAGCCAGGTGATTCAGGATAAGCGCCTCATCTCAAAGTCTTCAACTTAATTACATCTACAAAGTCCATTTTGCTGGATAATGCACATGGTCACATGTTCTGATGATTAGGCACCTGAGTGTCCACTGTTTTGTGCGCCAGGGTCTTTACTACCATTCGGTTCGGGGTCATTATAGTTTATACATTTAAATATTTGAGAGAGCTGATGACTTTCAAGATGAACATTGTGAATTTATCCTTAATAATGTGACTGGATCTGTGTGCGGGTATGTGCACATCAGTGCACTTGCCTGCAGAGTCCAGAAGAGGGTACCTTATCTCCTGGAGCTGGAGCTGGAGAGGTTGTGAGCAGCTGGATGTGGGTGACGGGAAAGGAACTTGTCCTCTATGGGAGTAGTACATGCTCTGAACCCACCAAGTCAGTTCCCCAGCCCCAAGATGGACGTATATTTAATTATATTATTTTAAAATATGGGAACCTCAGATTGTGACTGAAATATTAAATTACATCAACAGCATATATAGTGTGCCTAGTGCAAGATTAATGTATTATCTGCTCCCCAAATGTGAATACACTGTGTGTAGGTACATTTATTTGTAAGACTCTGATGTGCAAAAGGTAAGCCACTTAACCTTTATCTAAGTCTTTGTAATTAAATGTTAATACAAATATTCCACTATTCATTAAAAAATCCTGTATACTGAGTACTTTATAGATATTGAGATTATAGATAAGATGTAGTCCCTGTCCTCCAGACAAGTTATCTTAGTGTTCTGTTGCTGTGAAGAGACACCATGACCATGGCAACTCTTACAAAGGAAAGCATATAGTTGAGGCTTGCTTACAGTTTCAGAGGTTTAGTCCATTGTTACCCTGGTGGGAGGCATGGTGGCATGTGGTCAGACATGGTGCTGGAGAAGTAGCTAGAGAATTCTACATCTGGGTCCTCAGGCAGCAGAAAGAAGGGACATAGGCCTGGCTTGAACTCCTGACACCCCAAAGACCACTCCCAGTGACACACTCCCTCCAACAAGGTCACAACTACTCCAGTAAGGCCAATCCCAATAACATCCTAGTCCCTCTCAAGTGGTGCCATCCCTAATGGCTGCATAAATACGTGAGCCTGTGGAGACTAAGCCACCCCCTAATGACCACATAGTTAGTACTGAGCGTACAGAGACTAACCCTATTCAAGAGACCACACAAGTGGTTTCCTTTTTTATTTGTTTTGTTTTTTGTTTTTGTTTGTTTTGTTTTTTGTTTGTTTTGGGTTTGGGTTTTTGTTGGTGGTGGTGGTGGTGGTTTGTTTGTTTGCTTTTGAGACTATGTCTCCCTGTGTAGCTCTGGACTGTTTTAAAACTCACTATTTAGACTAAGCTAGCCTCAAACTCACAGAGCTCTACCTGCCTCTGCATTCTAAATGCTGGGATTAAAGGATGTGCCACCATACCCCGAATATTATCCATTTTTAAGATTGTGACTTATTAGTGGGTTGTGGGATCAATTTGGAGAACTATATATGACCTGCATTTTGAGGGAAAAAAGGAAACAGAACTAGAATAGCAAGAAAATCTTAGAATGCATTACAAAACTGATAAGCACGGTCTTGTGGGAGTTTGTAGGTTGCAAGGTAAAATATGTATTGTTCTCAATTACTTTGGGTGTGACCGTCCAGAATGTGAGACTGTCCCCTTGAAGGAACTACTAATAAACAGATAGAGGCTTGGAGATGGCTCAGTGGGTAAAGTGCTTGACACATATGCAGGAGGATCTGAGTTCAGACCTCTAATACCCACATAAAAAACTGAGCATGGAGATATGCCTTTGTAATCCTGGTGCTGGTGGGTAGAGACAGGAAGAGCCTATGGTCTTGCTAGCCAGTCTAGCCAAAATGACAAACTCTGTAAGAGTTTCCATAAGAGACCCTGTCTCAAACAGTAAGGTGGAGAGCAATAGAAGACACAGCCCAAAGTCAACCTCTGACTTCCATATATGCCCACATGAGCACACACACCTGCATATATGTACTCACACGTATGCACCCCCTACACACACAACCCAAATTAGAAGACGAGGTATGTTCATAAATGACTCTGAAAACCCGAGGAAGACAAAGTCATGGTATTTCACAAGGCATTATTTCATCGTACCCTAGATCAATGTCTGAGATAGAAATTTCCATCCCGTTATTCCCAAGTAGACAGATGGGGTGGGCCACAGAAAGACAGCACATGACTAGTCGATTCTTCACCGTTCGTTTGTCTGTTGATTTGTTTGCAGAGCTGGGAATGGAGCCCAGGGCCTCACACATCTGAACTAAGTACATCACCAGATGCACAGCGTCCCTTTGTTTTGCAAGGCTTCCACATGGAGTCATTGCCTCAAACATATATTTTAGAGAGAGAAAATGTTATATAGATACATGCTGGCAGGTCTGGAGACGTAACTCACTTGATACAATGCTTGTCTAGCAAGCAAGAAGCACCCTGAGTTGACTCCAGAGCACCATATAAGCCAGTGGTGCAAGGAAGCAAGAAATAGAATCAAGATGCTCATGAGTTCAAGGCCATCTTTGTCTACAAAATGATTTCAAGGACAGTCTGGACTGCATGAGATCCTGTCTCAAAAAATAAAACACAGGGGAAAAAAAAAGAGAGAGAGAGAGAAAACTTTAGGGACCTTGAGTGACATCCAGGGATCCTTTTCCACTTCTAAGACAGCAACCTAAGGAATCTCCTCCCTATTAGGCGAAGCTCTGTTGTCACATGGTTTTCTTTGAAAGAGGGACGGGAAGGAGGAGCAAGCCCCACCCCTCCACCGTATGTAAATGCCACTATAAGTCAACACCAGAGGTTTATTGGTCTGGGCTCTTTATGTGTTGACCTTGTCTACAGAAGTTTCGTCATCAGCTTGTAAAATCTCCGCCCATGTTTGTACCATGTGCCTCAGCACCTATATGGCATAGTCAGGCATGCTTCTAGTGTACAATAAGCATCTGCCAAGGGCTGGCTGGCCTGCTTTAGTGGCACATTCAACCTATAGATACTGATTGGTCACGGTAACATTGGAGATTCCTATCTCTGACTGCTTGTTAACAACATCTAGGTGTTCTTAGTAACTGTAGACACTCCACCACGATCAACCCCCACTCTCTCTAATTGACCAAGGTGGACCTGATGAGATTCCCTATTTTAAAATTGTGTGTGTGTGTGTGTGTGTGTGTGTGTGTGTGTGTGTGTGTGTGTGTGTATACCCAGTACCTGGGTGCAATGCCCTTGGAGGCCAGAAGAGGGTGCTGGAGCCCCAGAGGCCAGAATAGCAGGCACTCAGGAGCTGCTCAACATGGGTGCTGGGAACTGAACAATGGTGTTTTTGAAGAGCACTAAGCATTCATAACAGCTGAGCTAGCTAGACACACCGTTGGGGTTTCCTTCTCTGGATATCAATGTAGATTTTCTCCAGCTCCCAGGAGATTCTACTGTGCAGCAGAGTCTCCGTCTGGACAGGCACCATTCCCACCCAACATTGATATAAAGCTCATCGTGGGCCTCTAATGGGCCTTCTGCAGCTACTAGACTGATCACCTGTGAACCAATACGTCTTGTTTGTTTGATTTTTTTTCAGCCTTAGCCCAGGCTGACCTAGCACTTGCTGTGTAGCAAAGGATGACCTGGAACTTCTCACCGTGTGTCCTCTTTGCACTTACTGGGTTACAGACATACATGGCCACATCCAGTTTATGTGGTGCTGGAGATTAGACGCAGGGTTTTTGTGTATGCTAGGCAAGTAGCAGAACTCTATCTGTCTCCCCAGTGAAGCACTGCTTTTGTAAAATATAAGTAAAAATAAATTACCATATATGGAATGCAAAGGCAATGGCATCTGATAAAATGCAATCATCTTTTGTTATTAGATTCAATAGAAGTCAATTACTAATAACTTTCTCTAAAATGGTCTTACTGCTTATTCTCATCTCCCCCACACACACACACACACACAAATACATATATCTGTGAACTACTGAAGGAACACTTAACAGTGTTGCACACTGAGTTAGATTGCTCTCGGTTACTTTCTTATGGAAATGGATCAAGGAGAAGACAGGGAGAAGGCCAAACACAAGTAATAAGGCCAGCAGGACACGAGGTGGTTCTCACTGCCTGTAAGGAGCAGGTCTGGGGCTAGAGAGATGGTGGCTCAGTGGTTAAGAACATGCACGGCTCTTGCAGAGAACCAGTTTCAGTTTCCAGCCCTATCTCTCATTTCCTTTCCAGGGGCTCTGACAGCTCCGGCATCCCTGGGTACCTACAACTCACATATACACACTCCCACACATACTCACGATTAAGAGTGATAATCTTTGAGGAGCAGGCCTGCTGAGTCCTCACCAGGGCATCCTTGGCAGCTACAAGACTATCGGGCCTGAGTTTTACAGAGCCCAAACTTTGATCTTATCGGAACAACACACACACACTGAGCAGACTCTGGGATCTGTCATATGCCGAGCTTTTGAAGACCGTTGTGGTGTTGTTCTAGTCTGATTTTATTTTCTCAAGACAGAATCTCATGTACCCAGGCTGGCCTGGAACTTCCTATAGAGCAGAGGCTAACAATGATCTCGATTCACTCTGCTTCCACCTTCCTTTGCTGGGTTTACAGGCATGTGCCACCAAGTCAGGTTTATTGGTGTTGAGTTCCCAACCCAGTGTTCTCCATGCGACAGAAGCTTAAGTCAACAGAGCTACATCCCCAGACCCCATGGGCTAAGAGTATATATTGTTCTTGCAGAGGACCGGAGCTCAGCTCCCAGCATCAACACAAGGTGGCTCGTATTTGTGACTGGAGATCAGAGGACAGGGATCAGGATGAGTTCTCTCCTTCCACCACCATGTGGGGCCTGAAGATTGAGCTCAGACTGCCAGGCTTGGCCACAAGTGTTTTTCCCTACTGAGCCATCCATAGGCCAACATTTTGTTTTCATTTTATGGGGGGGGGGGGGACTGAGACTATGCTCAGAGAACCAAGGACAACTTTAGGTGTCTTTTTTCAGTCATCATCCACCACTGATTGATTGGTTGATTGATTTTAAATAGACAAGGCTGGCACTGAACTCTCAGGTTCATATCAGCATGCTCAGCTTTTCTTCCCCCTCCTAATCCCCACCCCACCCCACCCCCACCACAAAGGTTCTAGGGGATCAACCAAATTCGGGTCCTCCTTAAGCTGTCCTTGTAGTCCCCCACCCCCTTCTCTGGTTTTAAACACAGTCACCTTGACTAGACTTGGTGACTTTGAAAGTTGTATTGACAATGTAGCTGTCAACTGTATTCATGCAGATTTTGGCCACAGATAACCTCATCTGTCCTAAGCTGATGACCCCTCACTTTTTTTATATATCTTTTTTTTTCAAAAATTATTATATTTATTTATTTGTGTGCTTGGGTGTTTATGTGTGGGTGTTCACACGCATAGTATAAGTATAGAGATCAGTGAACAACTTTCAGGAATTCATTCTACCATGTGTCCCAGGAATCATACTCAGGTTGTCAGCCGTGGGAACAGGCACCTCTATCTGCAGAGCCATCTCTCTAGCTCATGCAGTCCTGCCCTTTTGATTATAATACCCACATTCCCTTCCTTGTCAAACTCCAGTTTGCCTTAGATGCCAGCCCTCACCTTGACTTCTGCATGATCCCCCCCATTCCCCAGGTCTCAACTCTGCTCTGTCTGAACGCATAGCTTGACGACACAATGGAGCAGTCCCGCCCTTACCAGTGACTTTCAAGCTTTGTGGAATAGTGACTCTTTCATTTACTCTCAGTTCCTCAGAATGTCACATGGTGCAGCTAAAAGGAAAGGGACAGTGAGCTCAACCATGTGTCTTACCCGTTATGTATTTATCTATCTACTTGGGGTTGGCTGTACATGCCGTGATGTGACACGCATGTGATGGCGTGACACACCGTGGAGAAGAGAAGACAGCTTTCAGGAATCAGCTCACCCCTCCCACCGTGTGAGTCCTGGGTTGGAATTCAGCTTGTCGGGCTTGGTGGCAAGAGACTTTGAACTTTTAACCTGATGAACCATCTCATCAGCCCCAGATAAACAATTCTCTAACTATATTTCCATCTGTTCCACAGCAGGAGATGCGGCTAACTTCTGAGCCTGTTAAAGGCTGGTGGTAGTACTGCTACCATTGGTTACAATGTTACAGTGGACTCTTGGCATAATCCATTAGGAGCTGGACTAATTTTTGTAAAGTTCTTTGAAAGTTAAGTAGGAGTGCATGAGCATTAACTGTGATGTGATGACTGGGTATAAGAAGTCAATGGTTTAAGGAAAATTAATTTCATGGTGTGGAGGAAGGCGAGATTAGATTTGGATTGAGTTCACCCTGGTAGATCAGTCGGAGCAGTTACAGTATCTTCCCCTGCAGGGTGTCTTAGAGTCACAGTCCTGGCTCCCACCCTCCCTTCTCCACCCATTCAGACGCATACTCACACCCTTCTCACGCCGCGGGATCAGTGATGGAGAGTGAACTCTGCTCTAGGCCTGCCTGAGGTGCAGGGAAAGGACGTTCAGAAGTCTGTTGCAATCGCCTAGATGTGAGATACTGGGAACCTGATGTGTTCTCATGACATATGTCACTAGCTTTAAAATGTGCCTCCTCTTCTCTCTAAACTTTTGCTGGAGGTAAAGAAAAGCTTCTAGTGGATTACAACTGGCAAAAACACACTGCTAGTCACCTAGGTGCGGCCTGTGTTACTAATCCTCACTAGGTCTTCTAGGTCCTTAATTGTTGTAGTGTTCTTTGAAGATATACTTCTTTTAGCTATTTTACTGGGTTCTTATACCTATCGCCCTTCCAACCCTTATTCCACCCTAATCCCTTCCATCCCTAGATAGGAGAGAAGGAAAGTTAGGGGGAAGGGGGCTTACATCTCCTTAGGCTACTTCCTGCTGTTAGGGGCACTGGGCGCCTTGGGGCAAATCCAATCTTCATCTTCAGGATATCTCCAACGAGCAATTCAGCAATTCAGCAATAGCAAACCAGCAATCCAGAGAATGCAACAGCTTTGCCCATGGGCTTTACCTTTGTCTACCTCTCACACAGATAGGCATGCACCAAAATGATGATTTCTGGGTCCTCACAAGTACAGAGAAGTGCTCTCTTTTCCCCCTACTTGTAAGAGGGTTCTTTGCCCCATTTTGATTGAATCATCTCTTCCTTTGCTGTAAAGGTTCTTGAGGTTCTTCTGCAGCCTGAAGGTTCATCCTGTTAGATGAAGAGCTGGCAGACTTTCCCCACTCTGCGTGTCCCCTCCTCACTGTGGACAATGTCTCCTTAGCTATGCAAAGCTTTTTGATTTGATGGAAACTTGAAACAGACTGTGCTTCCTCCATTTGTTGCTAAGAAAACTCCTTGAACACCCTTATGTTTTGTTTCCCCATCTACTAAGATGGGAAGGTGCCTGCCAATTCTCCAGCTCTGGTCCCTGTCACATCATCCTCCCCATAACCAAATCCCACTAGGATCTGGCCAGAGAGTACTGGGAAAGCATTGTCTGGCCGCAGAGCTCTTATCATATTCCTCCAGCCATCCTTCTGTCCGACTTAATCGGAGCCAAGGCTGATCTCTATGTTCATCATGGCTGCTGGGATATCATGGGCAAAATCACCTGGAGCCTCTTGGGACGGACCATTTTGGCTTTCTGAAAACCCAACATGGTCCAAAAGACCTGCTATTTTCTTCTATGGTTTTTATTTTCGTATACCTATAAACCTCTACAGTTCAATGAAAACAGATCTTGGAAAGCGTACCCAGCATTACCAGGAAACCACTAGGAAACACAAGTTGGAGTGGAGTCCTTAGAGGCTCACAAAGGGCAATGGCTGAGCTTCGGGAATCAGCATCCGTCCTCCTCTCAGACCAGGAGTTTTTGAGCTCTTGAGAGACTTAATGCATAGGCAGAGAAGCTGGGAAGGGCTCTGAGAAGGGGCTAGGGGTGGGTCTCAGCAGTAGAGCTCTTATATGGCCCATGTGGGACACTGGGTTGCATTGTCCTGGCTGAGATGGGGGAGTTCAGGAAAGTGAGATGATTCTCTTTGCACTGCAGAGAAAATCTAAAACTCATATGCATGTGTACAGGAGCAGCTCATCTCTGTCCTATGAGACTTAAGCGTGTGTGGTGGTTTGAATAGGTTTGGCCCCGATAGACTCCTGGGTTTGAATGCTTGGGCCAGGGGGAGTGGCACTATTAGGAGGTATGGCCTTGTTGAAGGAAGTATGTCACTGTGGGCGTGGTCTCCTAGTGCTCAAGCTGTGCCCTATGTGTAACAGTCTCTTCCTGGCTGCCTGTGAAAGACAGTCTCCTCTGGCTGCCTTCAGATCAAGATGTAGAACTCTCAGCTCCTTCTCCAGTACCATACCTGCCTGCTGGCTGCCATGTTTTCTGTCATGATGATAATGGACTGAACCTCTGAAACTGTGAGCCAGCCTCAATTGAATGTTTGCCTTTCTAAGAGTTGCCTTGGCCATGGTCTCTTCATAGCAGTGAAACCCTAACTAAGGCAATGTAGTTAATGAAGGCAGTGTGACAGGGCAATCTGTAAGAACAAAAATGTCAGACTCATTAAAGTAGTGTTCAAACTCCCTACTAACAAAATGGCAGATTTAACTTTGGTGTTTTTCTTTTTAATTAGAGTCATTAAAGCAATTAGTTCCTGGATCAATTCAGTGAAAAAGAAAAGCACCTTCACAGCGAGAGATGTTTGGTTTCTGTAGTGGAGGACACCCTACTGGTTTTGTACTGACTAGAAATTACTTAAATATACAATGATAAATCAACTAGCCCTTACATTGCATGTCTTCCCAGCACATAATTTTTAATAAAATTTTTAGAGATTACAAGTGTATTTTCTGGTGCACACAATTAAATAAATGCATTAACTTAAATGATCACCACTCATGGAGTATGGTCCCATGGTGATTACGAATGCTGTTTCAAAGTTGGGGAAGTGCTTACCACACAAGCATAGGATCTGAGTTTGAATCCCCAGCTCACAGGTAAAAAAAAAACCAGGCATGGCTTTGCATGCCAGTAAGCCCAGCATTGGGAAGAAACAGGAGGATTTGGAGGGCTTGCTGGCTTGCTAGTCTAGCCAAAACAGTAAGCTTCTGGTTCAGTGAAAGGATTAAGGAAGACATCTAATGCCCCACTGTGGCCTCTGCATGTGCACACCCAGGCACACACACCCACACACTCACAGTCATGTACTACACACACACTTACCCCACCCACCCCTTCCCAATCAGTCAGTTGAGGCCCATCCCAATAGGCCACCTCCTGTAGCCAGCCACACATCACTGGGAACATAGCATGCAGTAGCTTGGTTTTGCTCTATAGACTGGACTGTTCACAGCCCTGTGGGAAGAAACCACAAAGCAGTGAGCAAAATGTGAAAGACCTACTCACCTCTTCTTTTACCATAGGCATAGGCCTCATGACAGATCTATAGATATTCCAATGTTGATAAATTATGGGAATAACTATTATAATCCAAGCTCATTTGTGCCAAGAGAACTGGGGGTGTGAGGTCAACACATTATTTACCCTAAAGTAAGTGGCTTAAGAAATTAGATACTGCCGGGCAGTGGTGGTGCACACCTTTAATCCCAGCACTTGGGAGGCAGAGGCAGGTGGATTTCTGAGTTCGAGGCCAGCCTGGTCTACAAAGTGAGTTCCAGGACGGCCAGGGCTATACAGAGAAACCCTGTCTCGAAAAACCAAAAGAAAAAAGAAAAAGAAAAAAGAAATTAGATACCAAAGGGCAGAGGATGTAAGTCGGTTAGTAGAATGCTTACCTGGCATGCAGGAGGCCCTGGGTTGGATCTCCAGCACTGCACAAACCAGGTGTACACCAGCAAGCCCAGCACTAAGCAGGGATTACTCAATACCTTGCCAAAGGTGTTGAGAAGATAACTCAATAGATAAAGTGCTTGCTTTACAAGTGTGAGTACCACAGTCCAGAACAACAGAACCCATATAAAAAGTGAGTAGCTGTGGCAGCTCCAGCACTGGGAGGCAGAGGTGAGATTCCCCAGGAGAAGCTAGCTGATGGACTACCTGCAACCAGTTCTCCCAAATTCAGCAAGAGATCCCGCCTCTGGAAACAAAGTGGGGAGTGACTGAGGGAGACAGTGGGCAGTGTTGGCTGCCACATATATGCACACACGCCCAAATGCATACAAACATGGATAATACTTGCATACACCACACACACACACACACACACACACACACACACACACACACACATTCATAAGAAAGGAAAAAACAGAGATGCTCAAGATCACGGGTGGGGAACTTGGAAGCTGTCACGAGTGTGTCCATAATCCAAGTAAAAATCCAGAAAAAAGAACTTCAGATAAAGAAAGTATGAGCTGATGGGTCTCAGGCATTAAGTGTTAGTTCTTTTAAGAGGCCATCTCAGGGTTCGGCAGACACAGCGCCCTCTCCTGGCCCCTACAGGCACCCATTATGTACTTGGGAGACTGTCTCCTTTTTACTCAACAGGACACTGGTCCACGGGAAGGTGCCACCCACATTTAGAGTGAGTCTTCCCACCTCAATTAACCCAATCTAGAAACTCCCCAATGGGCATGCCTGGAGTCTAACCTAACCCAGAGAGTCCCTCACAAATGAGCGAGAAGCTTATTTCTAGGTGATTCTAAAGCCTGTTCAGGTGACAATCAATATTAACCATCACTTGGGATGAGCAGTAGGTAAGTATGTGTGCAGGGTTTAAGGGAATTCACATCCATGCACAACCTCGGCCAAGTGGGCTTAAGCTTATTTATGTTTTGATTTATGGTTATGTGTGTGTGCACGTGCACACCTGTGTTCGTGTGTGTGTGTGTGTGTGTGTGTGTGTGTGTGTAAGAATGTGTGTCTATGGAGGTAAAGGAACAACCTCATAGTGTCAGACCTCATGTGCCTTCCACCTTTTGTTTGAGACAGGACTAGCTGGTCCATCTCCAACTCCCATCTCACCAGGGACAAGATTATAAGCAGGAACCAACACGGTGGGCTTTTTGCCTGGGTTCTACTGATTAAACCCAGGCCCTTGTACTTCTTTCCACCAAACCTCCCCAGCTGGGTGTTGACAGTTCGTTTCAGAACTGATTCCTTTACCATAGAAGCTATTCAACAGTTTAAAACTGAACACTATGGTCTCCGGTGTTTATTGAGTACCTTATGATGTTCTTCTTGCGCTTCTTCCTTGCTCTACGAGAGGTTCTATTATTCTCCCCTATTTAAAGAGGAGGAGCCTGGGACCCAGCGTTGAGAGATGCCCGGTGTCGTAGCTAGTGGGCGCAGGAGACAGACTTCACGAGATAAGTGGGTGTGCACTGAGGGGCGTATCCGTGCGTCGGTAGTCTGCCTCAGACCTTCAAAGAGTTCTGGCAGATGTTACTGCTTTTTAAATTCAAGTCTCTGAATAAGCTACTGTTGGGAAACATGTCTGTTTGTCACAAATGCATTGTGGGGACGGGATGTAGCTCAGCTGATAAAATTCTTGTCCAGTGAGCATGAAGCCCTGGGTTCCATCCCCATCACCATGCAAACTGGCATGAACTGGGTGTGCTGACATTTGCCTGTAATCCCAGAACTCAAGAAGTGGAAACAGAAGAATCAGAATTCAAGGTCAGCCCCCTCTACACAGTGAGCTCACAGTAGGATTCTACACTAGCTAGCTTGTATAGAAAAGAGGGATGTATTTTTATAATGGTCAAACACTTTTATTTGAATCCATATTGGTTATAACAAGATTACTAAAGTATTGGCTAATATATATAATATTTCTTGTAATTTTTTGTTGTGAGGCTAGCCTTTAATGACTGAGCCATCTCTCCAGGCCTGTTCATGTATTTCTTTTTTTTTTTTTTTTAAATTACATCATATGTTTTGAGCATGGTCTTTCCTCTCCCACAAATCCTCCAGATTCTCCCTACCCATCTGACTGCAAGGTCCCCCTCTCTCTCAAACAAACAAAAAACAAATCAAAACTAACACACACACACTTGATAAGACAACAATAATTATTACTACTACTACTACTACTACTACTACTGGGTATTGGCCCACCCTGTGGTGTGGTTGATATACCCAGTGACATTCTATTGGAGAAAACTAATTTTTCCTTTCCTAGAAGGTATTAATTCCAAATGACTTCCAAAAGAACATATTAATATTTCTTTTTCCCTTTCTTCTTTCTTTCTTTCTTTCTTTCTTTCTTTCTTTCTTTCTTTTTTTTTTTTTTTTTTTTTTTTTGTCTTTTGAGGCAGGGTCCCATGTAGCTCAGGATAGCCTCCAACTTGCTATGTAGCTGCAGATGACCTTGAACTTCTGATCCGCCTGCCTCCACCTCTCCAGTGCTGGGGTCTCAGGAGTGTCACCATGCCTAGCTTCAGGACTTATTTTTGAGAGAGGATCTTGTGCTGCTCAGCCCGCTCTTGAGTTTCTGGGCTCAGCGATGTCACTTCAGCAGGTATTACAAGGCCCATCCGAACCTAGCTCAAAAAGGGCAGAGTTGGGCATCAATTGTGGGTGATGTTCCCCACACTTAACTTACTGTATAATTTAGAAGCATGCATAAGAATTGCTCTTTTGAGAAAGACCCACAATTACTGAAATGAAATGTCTTTCTTCCCAAAATGTGGGAGCAAAGGGCTCCCAGGCGCACCCATGCTCTGGTTTTCTCCCTGTCTCTTAGAGTGGCTCAAAAGTTTGTTTTCCCTCCTTCCCCATCTGCATCTCTCTGGCACAGCTGCAAACAGCATCTCTGGAGGGCTCTGTCCTCCTCCTTTTGCTCTCTGTCAGGGCTCTGTGGTTTTCCTCATCCCGACTCTTCCCCAACCTGCCTTCTGAAGGAAACCCAGAAGTATTTTTAAGCATAATTTGGAGACTTCCAAATAAAACAAATATTATAATAGCCTGTGGGCTACAAGCCTTAGCTTAGCAGTGTGGGACACAGAGTCAGCGAGGCGGCCACGCGGTAGGTGGGGAGACCGGGGACATAGAGTCAGCGAGGCGGCCACTCAGTGGTTGGGGAGACCGGGAACATAGAGTCAGCGAGGCGGCCACGCGGTGGGGGGACCGGGGACACAGAGTCAGCGAGGCGGCCACGCGGTGGGGAGACCGGGGACACAGAGTCAGCGAGGCGGTCACTGGGCACTGGTAGGGCCTCCACGACTGACTGTGTGAGCCTGGCTTGAGTTTCGTTCTCTTCTCACGGTCCCCTTCTCTTCCTCGTTTTCTTCTTCCTCCTCCTCCTTTTCCTCTTCCTCTTCTCTTCGCACCAATTGGCTGGACAGCTACGCAGCAAGCTTGAGGAATCTGACCGTCTTTCTTTCCTTGGCACTGTGGTTACAAGCCCGTGCTGCCATGAGTAGCTCTTCTGCATAGGTGCTGGAAACTGAACCAGCGCTTTTAGGAAAAGAGGAAGAAAAACAAGAAAGAAAAGGTTGTCAAACAAATTATATTGTCTATCGAGTGTATTGTTCCCTTACTCTGCCCCCGTCCCTTACGTGCATGCATGTTAGGAGTCGGTAAAGAAATGCACTATACACACACAGTGGAATGAATTTCCTTCAATCATAGAGAATAAGTTACAACGTTTACAAGAAATCGATGCAACCAGAAGTAATCATACCAGGTGAACGAAGCCAGTCTCAGAAAAGCAAATGTCCTATCTTTTCCCTCATTTGTAAGTTGATGCTATGCAAGGGAAGTCCCCTGGGGTGCAGAGGAAGGGGGGCAATGAGGATGAGCTCCCCAGAAGAGGAGCCTTCCAGTAGGCCCCTGACAAAAGACAGAAGTTACTGGAGCCTTCATGTACTTAGAAAGCCCTGTGATACACCCAAGTTTTAATGTGTGTGTGTGTGTGTGTGTGTGTGTGTGTGTGTGAGAGAGAGAGAGAGAGAGAGAGAGAGAGAGAGAGAGAGAGAGAGAGAGAGAGAGAGAACAACCTCAAGGGTTCTCCACCTCACGTGCATCAGGTGCATCTCACCTTTTGTTTGATGCAGGATTTTTCATTGCCAGCAAGGGTATCATGTGGGCCCAGCTCATTGGCCTACAAGCTTCCAGAGATCCTCCTATCTCTGGATCTTGCTCTGCTGGGATTAGTGACTCACACCAACACACCCTGCTTTCTACATATGTCCGGGGATCTGAACTCAGCTCTTCCTGCTTGCAGGGTAAACACTTTGACAACTGAGCTTTACTGACTGAACTATCCCCCGGCCTTCTGTGACTTGGTTTCAGCTGGTCTGAGTGGGGACTGAACTTCTGGGTTCCCCATAGCTCTCAGGTGTTGGTCTCTGATGTGCTGGGGCCGCAGGGAGGTGGGAGGTCATGCAGGCTGTGGGGACAGCAGGTGTGAATGGAGTTAGCCAAGGACAAAGGTCTAGAGCCTCAAGCATGTCTCAACCTGTGGATCAAATGACACTTTCACAGGCACTGAACATTGGATATCCTGCATATCAGATATGTATAATTCATAACAGAGGCAAGTTACAGTTATGAAGTAGCAACCGAAATAATTTTATGATTGGGGTTGCCAACAAGATGAACTGAATTAAACTGCATTGGGAAGTTTGAGAACCATTGAGCTAGAGGGACTAATCCACACTGGTTGGGAGAATCGGCAGATGGTGTGCACAAAGTTCCAGAAGGTTCCTCATGGTGCCTGGAAAAGCCGGAGCACGGAAGGCAAGCTAAGTGGGTCCCATTTGTGGCAGGCCTTACAAAGATGCTTTACAAACTGACCTGCGTGGCTGCATTCCCAAAGCCATGTGCACATTAATTACTCCATGCCTCTGACGGATGGCTTGGCACAAACTGCTGGGGACAGCACTTTGTCTCGCTTGTATAATGCCCAGCTGGCATTTGCTTTAGCTTTAGCACCTACGCCCTGTCATGTGATTCATCTGGTCAACGTTTGTTACTCCAGGGTAACGTCTCGTGGAAGATGAGCAAATCTCCTAGCCTGATCTGACTAAAGACAGTAGAATAACATGGCCCTAAGAATTTCTACTTCCTAGTCCCCAGAGCCTAAGAATTTGTTACCTGATATCAATTTGTAATCTGTAAAAGGGACTTCCTGGATGCAATCAAGTTAGGATTTTTACACAAGGGAGATTATCTGTGGTACCCAGGTAGGTTCCACTGAACCACACAGGGGCTGAGGAGGTGGCTCAGTCGGTAAAATGCTTTCTGTGCAAACATGAGCACCTGAGTTCAGCACATATAGGAAAAGCATGTGTGGTTGTGTATGTCCACAACTCCAGTGTGAAAACACAGAAGGAGCCCTGGGGCTTGCTGGCCAGCGTGCTGAACTGATGAGGTTCTGGTTCAGTGAAATAAGGTAGAGCGTGAGGAAGATACCTGTCATTGGCATCCACATACAGGCACACATATCATGTATGTATACCACCAGCACATGAGCACACACACACATACATACACATATGCCCACATATACACACATACATATATACACACATACACACATATATACACATATACACATACACGTATACACATATACACAAATACACACACATTTATATAGACATATATACATATTCGCATATACACATATATTCACATATACACACATACACACACATATACACACATAACCCACATATACCCACATACACATATTCACATATATAGACATATTCACATATACACATACATATACACACATACATACACATACACACACATATATATACATATACACACGCATACCCACATACACACACACACATACGCACACACACATACAGTATGATGACACGTGCCTATCACCCCAGTGCTGGAACAGTGACAGGAGAATCGCTGAGGTTGGCAGCTAGCCAGAGAATCAGTGATCAATGAGAGACCTTGTCCCCAAGGAAAGGCCAGTAAGAAGGACCATCCACCTGCGTTTGTCCCAGAATCCACACGGTAGAGAAGGCATGTGCTATGCCTGGAATTGACTTCTGATCTCCACATGTCCATGAGCTTGAGTGCACAGAAGCTCACAGACATACACAAATGCATATAACATGTATAGATCCAAGAAAAATCTATATGTGTGTGTAAAAGAAGTAAGGTAGAGCAAAACATAAATCTTTCCTGTAGTATCAAAGGTTAGTATCCAGTTTTCACCAGATAGCAATGATGTCTTAAACTCACCCCCAGCAAGATGTCAACCTTACTTTATTTATAAACATTTCTCTGGCATTTGAGTTCATGCATTTTAATTTGATAATGGACTCTCACAAGTTACTCCAATGCAATGCAAAACTAGTTTAATAGTAAGCAAGCAGCAACACAAAAAATAATAAAGTGAGGACACCCACGTGCATACATGTGCACACACACACACACACACACACACACACACACACACACACAAATAAAGCAAGTTAGGCCGAAAGTTAGAGGACCATGACTGGCTGTGGTTTCAGACAGAGGTGTGGCAGAAGAAAAGATTCCGACTTGGCAGCA
Source organism: Uromys caudimaculatus (assembly GCA_028551405.1). Classification (NCBI taxonomy): domain Eukaryota; kingdom Metazoa; phylum Chordata; class Mammalia; order Rodentia; family Muridae; genus Uromys; species Uromys caudimaculatus. The sequence goes on along the minus strand of CM052711.1, from coordinate 67,270,406 downwards.
TGAGACAGGTCGTTGCTGTTTCTGAGATGTTGAGGACCAGAATGATGTCTCTAGGAGGTAGCGCAGAAGCCTCCCCGGGGACTGACAGCCCACAGGAAAAGAGTGTCTCAGCCTCGTGGAACTGAATTCAGCTCAGAGACAAGGGAATGGACCTGTCCCTGCCTCTCCTGTGGCTCGGGAGGCCGCTCGCCTACAAAAGGACGTGCTGATAAACAGCGTAGTGGGAAGTCACTGAATCTGGAGCGTTTAATTGTGGGGAGCACTGGAAAGCAAGTACCCTATCCAGAAGGCCTTCCCATGTCTTCTTCAAAGAATGGCCTCATGTCTTCCCTGGAAAACCAGTTTCCCAACGTTGTCACACCCAGACGCTGAATACTCCCTAGAAGCCCTTACTGTTTCTGAGAACAATGGCTTGCCTGTCTGTCTGAGAACAGAATGGGAAATACACTTTGCAAACCGCCCCAAGTCGGACTTACAGGCAGGCTGGTTCTGAGACGATGCCTCTGAGCTTTGTCCTGCCTTTCTCCCCAGGTGCCTGCCTGGCATGGCTCCTACCTAAAAAGCCACTCCAGCGCTCTGTTAATATTTATCTTTTTTTTTTTTTTTTTTTTTTTGGTTTTTCGAGACAGGGTTTCTCTGTGTAGCCCTGGCTGTCCTGGAACTCACTCTGTAGACCAGACTGGCCTCAAACTCAGAAATCCACCTGCCTCTGCCTCCCGAGTGCTGGGATTAAAGGTGTGCGCCACCACTGCCCGGCTGTTAATATTTATCTTATTTTTAAATTCTCTCTCTCCTTTCCCCCTCTCCCTCTCCCTCTCTTGCTCTCACTCTCTCCCTCCCTCCCTCTATCTCTCTCTAGAAAGAAAGAGACAGAATTAGAGACAGAGACAGAGAGATAAAGAGACATGGGTGAGTACAGGTGTCAGCAGAAGCCAGAAGTATCACATCTCCCTGGAGCTGAGTTACTGACTCTTCGTTTCTGGTAGGAACAGGATTCTGGGCTTCTGCAAAAGCAATGCACCCCCTAACCATTGAGCTACCTCACCCACCCCTTTGTTTCTTGTTTGTAATTTACTTTTCTCAATTTTATGTGTGTGGGAAGGGGGTATAAGGACAGTCTCAGGTGTTCCTTGAGACTGTTCCCACTTTCTGTTTGAGACAAGATCTCTCATTGGTCTGAAACTTCACCAAATAGCTGGGCTAGCTAGCTACCAAGCCTCGAGGGATCCGCTTGTCTCTGCCTCCCATTTCCCTGTCACAGGGATCACAGCCGCGCACCAGTACTCTGGCTTTTTACTTAGGCTCTGAGGAGTTGAATTCAGGTCCTCATGCTTCTGTAGCAAGTAGACTAAGCCATTTTATCCCCCAAATCTTGTGGAAGAAAAAGATAAGGGGACATCTCCTGCAACCACCCTAGAATCTGAAATTGGCAAGACACCTGAGATAAGAACTAATAAGAAAGAAAAGTTTGTCTTGCTCCCTGTTTCTGAAGATTGGTGCGTGGTTTCTTGGTTCTGTTTCTTTGGGCCTGTAACAACACAGCATATCATGAAGGACAGCATGGTAAAAGAGGATTGTTTGCCTCATGGTGGCCAGGAAAGGGGGAGAGAAGGAGTGATTCCAATATGTCAACCAAGGGCATGCCTCTAATAACCTAACTTCCTCCCACCAGGCTCAGCCTCTGATTAGTGCCATGCCTTGGTGACCAAACTTTTGGCATATGGCCTTTGGGGAGCATTTGAGGCTCAAACTATAGTACAGGGTTTATGTTGGTTCTTCCTTGGCTCAGTAAACATGTGGACAATCCTCAGCAGCCTTATAGGCTACCCCACCCCCACTCCCACCCTGCCATGGTCCAGACTTTGGCCTAGGGACTGATATACTTGGAACTTTGGTCTGGTCTCTGCAGGGGGAACAGCAGAACTGAGTCCAAACACTTGACCCAGCAGAAGGCTCCACCAGGAGTCTCCTGACAGCAGGCCCCAGCTGCCAATCTTCCCTGCAGCCCATTTCTCCCCTGCAAAGCTGGTCTGAGCTGTTCTGGGATGATTAATGCTGGTCCTGTCTTCCCATTCTGCACGGTGCCTTTTCAAGCTGTGTTCAGAGAAAGGGCTTGGCCATCTGCAGGGGACCTGTGCGGAAATGTGGGGAAATGACCGTGCATTTATTTATGTCGTCCATTGTTAGCTAAGAATATCCAGGTGGTCTAATAACGGAGCTACCAAGAAAGGAAAAGGATTGGGCGGTGGGAAGGGTGCTGGGTTTCTGGGTCAGCATAAGCCCCACCGCTCAGCTGAAGAGACTTCCGCTAGTTGCTTCTAATTCTTTGGCCCCAGTTTCTTCCTCTGGGGAAAATAAAAAGCCAACTATCAGTGACTCTTGCAGACTATTACAGGGATGTAATGAGAACCCGTGGACAGGATCTGTACAGCTCCCCCTCCTCCCCAGCCAAACAGCCAGGGACAGGTGAGGAGACAGTGATGTCACTGTCTTAGGCCTCCTACCTGCTGGCACAGAACCGTAAGCAACGCCCTTCCCCCACGCCTATGAACATCAATATTGTTTGCAGCTGCTGGTGATGTCTCTGGAGAACCACATGACATCCTTTTGTAAGTAACTGGCTGAGAGAGCCCTCCCCATAGCTGCTATCTACCTCAAGGGGGACTGAATCTTAGGGTGACAGGGCTGCCAAACTGAAGAGCTGCCAGTCATGGTGTTGCCCGTCTTTAACCGGCACTCAGGAGACAGGCGGGCAAATGTGAGAGTTCTGGGCCAGTCCAGTCTACACACTGAGAACCTGTCAAAAGAAGAAAAGAAGGGGGAAGGAGAGAAGAGTGAGGATGGAGAGGAGAGTGAGGGGGAAGAAGAGGAAAAGAGTGAGGGGGAGGAGAGTGAGGGGGAGGAGAGTGAGGGGGAGGAGGGGGAGGAGAGTGAGGAAGGGGAGGAGAGTAAGGGAGGAGAGAGAGGAGAGTTAGGGAGGAGGGAGAGGAGAGGGAGGAGAGAAAGAAGAGTGAGGGGGATCAAAACAAGATGATGATGGGGAGAGGGCATGGTAGGTAATTTTTTGCAATGCTTACATGAGGACCCGAGTTGGATCCCCATCACAATCATAAAAGGCCAGTGCTGTAATCCCAGGGATGGATGGAGACGGTGCCAATAAACCTGCCCCTGCACACACAAACCAAGAAAGGACATGCAGAGATCTTAACAACATCGTCATTAAAAAATGGTTTTGGAGAATTGGAAGCTGTGTCAGAAGGTAAAGACACTAGCTGCTAAGGCTGATGATTGCCCAAGACCCACACAATGGAAGGAGAAAACCATCTCCTGAAGGTTGTCCTCTGGTCTCCACACATGTTCTGTGGCATTCACGTGCCTTCCCACAAAAGAAATAAATATAATAATATTTGTTGAAACAAGGTCTCACTATGTTGCCCTTGGCTGGCCTTGAACTCAGAGATCCACCTACGTCTGCCTTCTAAGTGCTGAGATTAAAGACGTTTACTACCATGCTCAGCTCTAAGGATTTTTAAATAAGCTTTTCTAACAATAAAGGATTGTGATGGTCAGCACTGTCGGCTCAACAGACTCTAGAATCACCTGAGAGATGGTCCTCTGGGCTCGCCCCTGGGGAATTATCTTGACTGCATTAATTCGGGTGGGAAGGCCCACTGTGAGTGGCACCATTCCCTGGGCTAAGATCCTAGACTGTGTCAGTGGAGTAAAAAAGCTGCCTCCTCCTCCACTTGACTGCGGATGTGATGTGGCCAGCTGCTTCACACTCCTGCCACCTTGACTTCCCTCCATGATGACTGTGCCCTTGAACTGGGAACGAGAGCAAACCCCTTCTCCCTTAAGACAGCAACAGGAAAAGAAGCTAAGATAATGACTGTTTAAATCAGCCAGCATTACTTTAATAGTTAGTGCTGCCTTCGAAGCTTGTAGAAGGTTTGTTACAAGGGCAAAATATATTCTGCATAGGACTTGAGAGATGGCTCAGCACTTAAGAACACCAGCTGTTATTCTAGAGGACCAGCGTTGGGCTCCCAGCAACCACGTGATGCCTCATAACCAACCGTAACTCTAGTTCCAAGGGATCTGGCGCCCACTTCTGGCCGCGGCAGGCACTGCATGCATGTGGAACACATCATATAGTCAGGCAAAATACCCACAAACATAAAAATGAAAAACATTTCCTGCATACTGTTAAGTAAAACAAGAGCAAGAGACAAAATTAGACATTTTTGTTTCATACTATAATAAAGCTGTATGTTCTGGAAAGCCTTAGCATATAGAATGTTTTAAAAGGAACAGCGTAAGGCTCAGGTGTGGCTAGTTGTGTTTGCCTAGCATGCTCAAGGCCCTGGAGTCGTTCCAAGCACCACAACACAGAACATTTTTTTTTCTCTATGGGCCAGCAAGATGGCTTAATGGGTAAAGGCATTTGCCACCGAGTCTGATATCTGATAACCTGAGTCTGATCCCAGGGATTTACGCTTGGAAAAGAGAACTGATTTTGACCTACACACATGCCATGGTAGACATGCCTCCCACTTCCCACATAAATAAATCAATATAATAAAAATTAATTTTCTATACATAGGTACACTATATATCATGATTATGCTTCATGACAATGAAATAGAGCTATTTATGATTCTGTCTCTGTCTGTCTGTCTGTCTGCCTCTGTGCTGTCTGGTGTATGTACATCCATCACATGTGGAGGAGAGGAGGGCTTCAGGTTCCAGCTGTATCACCCTCTTCTTTATTTGTTTGTAACGACCTCTTACAGGGTTACCTGTAGCTAGGCTAGGCCCCATCCATCCTCCTGTCTCTGTCTCCGACAGTACTGTGCTTATAAACATTGATGTACCCTTACCCAACAAGTTACATGCACGCTGGGGATTTGAACTCAGGTTCTCATGCCTGTGCAGCAGACATTTTCACTCACTGAGCTGTCTTCTCAGCCCTATTACATCACTGCTAGTGGTTGCATGATATCTCATGATTTGTATGGACTAAAATGTAACTATTATAAAGTATTCAAATGGCTTCTGGTCATTTCCCATTCCCAGTATACTTCAAAGGATAATTTTCTCGTTAATATTGAATTAGCTCTTCACTTATTTCCTCAGGATAAATTCCTAGAAGTGAAACTGGTTGCTCAAAAGCATTTTTAGAGCTTTTGAAATTTGTTGCTAAATGATCTTCCCCGGAGACGATCCATTTTCCTCTCACGGGCAGCTTGTGAGTGCGTGCTCCCTCTTTGGTGGTTTTGGCAGCATTAGCTCACCCATTTGCTTTAAAATTAAGAAAATAAGTCATGAACATATATGTCTGTAGCGGGTATGAAACTTCAAAATGTTTTGTTATGCAATTCTAGCTTGCTACAATGTTGAGAGCAGGTAACATTTATTATGTAGTCACCATGTCCACCAGTATGTGACAGGAGTTAATTCCTTTAATCTTCCAGGTAATTCTATAAGATAGGTATCATTATCAACTCATATCACATTTGAGGAAAGAGAGGCACAGAATGTTAAAATAAGCTACGATTTGAGTGTATCTTCCATAGTGCTGTGGAGCAGGAGCCTGTTCTTAAGCAAGAGAGCGCAGTGGAAGGTCCTTGGGAGTGTAAGCGCCACAGTGTAATCGAGGTCTCACAGGAATCCATCTGCTCTCTGGCTTCCTGTCTCGCCATGTGTTCTTTCCTTCTCTTATGCCCTTCCTCCACTGGGATGACATCCACCAGGAGTTTACCTCCAAAGTCAAGCCAATGAAGGATGCCTTTGAATCTCCAAAGCCTTGAGACAGGAAGACCTCATCTCTTTATAAAATATCCAGACATAGGTATTTCACTGCAGTAACAACATAACTAAACCAACAAGGTAGCGTGGTCCAAGGTAATGAGGGGTGAACTACTCACCACAGGCTAGCTTACATCATACTATTCAGTTGCTTTTTTGAGAGTTCCCGTAGAGGTTGTTAAGCGCCAGGGAGATCTTCAGATCAGGATTCATGATGGCACTCTATATTAGACATCAGTCTGTAGAGAAGAATAGAAGGAACAGAATGTGTACATATTGGGCTGAATAGATAGCCTAGTGATAAGTGCACATCTCACAAGCATTAGGATCTGAGATCAAAACCCAGCACCTGTGCTAAAAGACTAGGCATGATGGTACACCCTTGTATAGTGAGAATTCTGGAATTTTGGTTTATTTAAAAAAGCACAAAAATATTATAATAATATGCTTGTTTTACTCCCAGGTATGGGAATATGGGTATGCTTTGTAGCAGCTGAATATGATTTGCCTCATGCTCTAGCAGAGGCGTGGTTTTGCCAGCCTTAGATAGTTTCTGCAATTGTGTGACTTTTGGAACTTTCCAGAGGGTGCATAAATGCCAGGGCTGCAAGAGGCAGTGTGAGTGGTTACTGGCCATTCAGGGGCTGTTGGTTGTGCTTTGTTAGTAGTTGTGCTCAAAGAAGAAACAAGAAGGAAGAAATTAGATTTAGATATCTCTCTCTCTCTCTCTCTCTCTCTCTTTCTCTCTCTCTCTCTCTGTGTGTGTGTGTGTGTGTGTGTCCTCTATCCTTCTTTCTCTCCTCTCTAGTGTCTAGTGATAGGGGATGGAATGGGGGAGGGAGGGATAAAGGGTGGGAAAAAGAAGAACCCACAAGGTAGCGAAGAATAACTTTGAGCATTAGAATAACTTTGAGAATAACTGCAGCTCACCAATTTGACTTGCCCTTTTGGAGGCAAATCTTAGTTTAAGCAGAGGTCGTCAAGCCAGCGTTGAGAAAATGCCAAGAATCTGTATCCGAGGCTGGGGATGATGAGTTGTTTGGTAAAGTGCTTGCCTTGTGAGCCTGAGGGCCTGAGCTTGATCCCCGGAGCCCATGTTTTCTGGTGATTGATTGATTGATAGATATTGTCCACTTGACACAAGCTAGCGTTATCTGGGAAGAGCAACCTCAATTGAGAAAATGCCTCTATCAGATTGCCTGTAGGCAAGTCTGTATGTTACTTTCTTGATTAATGATTAATGTGGGTGGGCCCACCCCACAGTGGTAAGGGAGAGGGCCTGCATAGGTGGTCTTGGTGGCTGTAAAAAGGCAGGCTGAATGGATGAGCTGTGAGAAGCAGGACACCAATAATAAGCTGTGTTTCTCCGTGGCCTCTGCTTTAGTTCTTACATCCAGGTGCCTGCCTCCGGTTCCCGTCCAACTTCCCTCAGTGATGGAATGTGACCTGAGAGTTGTAAGCTGAATAAACCCTAAGTTGCTTTTTCTCATGGTGTTTTATCATAGCACTAGAAACCCGAACTAACCTACCATGTTATGTTTATTTATTTGTTTGTTTTGTTTTGTTTTGTTTTGTTTTAAAGCCAGGCGTGGTAGTGTGCACTTGTAATCGCATGGAGATTGACAGATCTATGGGGCTTGCTGGCCAGTCAGCTTAAGCTCCATGCCAGTGAGAGACCCTACCTCAAACAAACAAACAAACAAATAATATTTCCCCAAACAAAAATACAAGAACAACATCCGCACAGCACCCGAGAAACGACAGACAGTTGAGACTGTCCACTGGCCTCTACACTATGTCCCTCCCCCACCCATGTGAACATACAGACATACATGTTTTCATACACAAAGAGTCTGTACCCTATGGGGACTACACCATTGATAGAGGGCCTGCTTAGGGCACAGAGTTGGCCCTCCAGCTCCAGCCCACACCACCCTGGGCCTGGGGAAATGACTCTGAGTAAAAGTCCTTGCTGTGCTAATGTAAGGATCTGAAATAGCACCCCCAGAACTCACACATAAAAGCTTCACACAGGAGCACGTGGTCTTAATCTCGGGGCTCCCAGGGCAAAATAAGAGGTGGGGAGAGGGTACTTGGAAGCTTGCAGGCCACCTAGATGGCCTGCACAGCAATCAAACGACAAAAAGATCCTGCCTCAGACAAGGTAGAAAGGAGGGACCTACACCTGAAGTGGTTTTCAGATTTCCGCCTATGTTCACATGTGTGCATGTGTGTGTGTGTGTGTGTGTGTGCACGCGTGCACACCAAAGGAGAGAAAAAGGTTTTCTACCACACCCCTTAGGTCAGGCCACCAACCCTCCTGATTTCTGGGGACTGTCATAGTTTCAGACCAGCAGCCCATGCTAGGATAAGGTTGTGTTGTTTTCTGCTCTCTCTGAGACAGTGGGGGTGCGGGGGTCTGTATATGTGTGTGTGTGGGGGGGGTGTCTGTGTGTGTGTGTGTGTGTGTGACCACTTTTAAGCCATAGGCTCCAGGGAACATTAAATACTGGCCCCACACACCCCAGGGACCCCATGCCAGCTCTGCCACAATGCCTCCCTTCCCTGTCGTTTTTCCCTCTGGGCCTGACCTCAAATGGTCTAAAACCCAGCCAATGAGAATGAGGTTGGGCTTGCAGAGAAAAGCTAGCAAGTCAGACCCAGTCCTCCCCTGGCCCCGCCCCCATCCCCAGGGCATGAAGCAGGCTTAGCTTATGGGAGGCTGAGGCTTACGCTGCAGCTTGGCTTGTTCTAATGTTTACAGTTTGCTTGTATACCAGCTTGGACATTTTAAGTCACTGCAAAGAGACTTGAAAGGGCCCAGAAGCACTGTGGGAGCTGCCAGAGAGTCCCTGAGGGACAAGGAGGAATGCTGGCATAGGGCAGCATGCAGACTGAGGCTGCTGCTGACGGTCCACGGCTTGGGGTAGCCACTTCTGTGGCAGTTGCATGGAACGGCACTGTCTGCCCTACTCAGACCTCCTGCCTCAGATCTCCCTTCTCCAAGGGAGCAGTTCCTAGCCCTTAGCTGGCACAACACAGTCCTCTTCAGGAATCTGTCACATACACCTGTAGCTTGCCTGCCTCTGCAACACGCCATGATAGGCCCTTTGTATACGTTATCTCCATTAGTCCTTATAAGTCACCCATGAGGCTCAGAGAGCAGAAAGAATTTGTCTAATTTTGAGCAATAGAGGTTGATGTGTTTATAAAAATGATAAAGATATATGTTCTATGGGTGTGTGGGGTTATGGGGAGGTAGGTGTGGGGGAAGGGTGCCTCAGGAGGAGGAGAAGGATGCCAGACATCCCCTCCCCCATGAGGGACCAGCCATACTCGAAGGTATAGTATAGAAATAGAGTTTATTCAGGGCATGGGGAGGGGAGCTAAGAGGGTTGTAGAGGCAGAGAAAGGCAGAGAGAGAGAGAGAGAGAGTAGAGAAGTGGGGAGGCCGGCCATGACCACGTGGAGAGAGGGGAGAAGGGAATGGGGAGAGGTAAGAGATAAGAGATGTAAGAGAGAGGCAAGAGAAAGAGATAAGAGAGAGAGGAGGGGCAAGCAGCCCCTTTTATAGTGGGCCAGGCCCACCTGGCTGTTGCCAGGCAACTCTGAGGAGGAGCATACCTGGCAACAGCCAGGTAACTGTGGGGTGGAGTTTAGACAGAATGCCAACATTCCCCTGTTTTGGTTTAATTAAAAAGAAAAATTAGAAAGAGGCAATGGCTAAGCAGGGATAGGGTCGTCGTAATATCTGACTGCTTCATGCTGGCATTGGGGGTGATGTGTCTCTGGGGTACCTAGAAGAATGGGGGTGGGGGATGTTTGTCCAGTCTTAGGAGAGTTGGCAGTTTCCTTGCTGTCCAGGGTCTGTGGAGCAATCTGAGGGTAGGTCAGAAGGAACAGGTCCAGTAGAAGCGTCTGTGTCTGAGAAGAGATTGGAGCATCTGACGGTTACTTCTCTGGAGCTGTCCTGGGTGTAGTAAACGCCTGGACTTGACAAGATGTTGAAACACATTATTATAGGTAGAAAAATAGATTAAGTACATTTGGAAGAAAGAAAATATTTTTTTTAAGATGTCCATTTTAAACCCAGAGGAATCCACCCTTTGGAATAGGTAGTAAGTGGGGACCTTGGGTAGATGTACTTATCTGGATGGAGTCTATTGGGTCCATGAGAGGCAGATCTGAGTGGATTTTCTATAGCTTATAAGTTTATAAAAGAGATAACAACATAAGTTAACAACATGAACAGTCTTTAAGATGAGCCTTTTGTGGAGCAGAAGGGACAAGATTAAAAAGTTGAAAAAGCTGGATCATATAGTGGAATGTTTTATTAGAGTTAGGCAAATTTATAGGAACTCAGATAACATTAGGGCAGTGACATAGCAAGAAGAGGAAATACAAAGCATTTAATTAATGGAAAGCGAGTTTAGGTAAGGGGATAGTAGATTACATCTGTGAAAGCTTAGCGGTCAATGTAGTCAGAAGTCTGAGAAATAGTAAACAATAATCTAGCAATTATATTATTTTAAAAATGACAGAGTCCACTAGTCAACAGTTCCCTGGTCTCTGTGGCAACTCGGGCAGAGTCAGTTGGCTTTCAAGCGCAGAAGACAGGGGCTTTTTCTCTGTGGAATGGATACACGTGACATGGGAAGTAAGCTTACCTTGGTTTAGTAGCCAAGCCCCTTGACCTAGGGTATCCGGTTTTGTCCGCTGCGTTTTCAGTGATTGTCACATCGCAATCTAGGCAGCATCCTGTAGCTGTGTCACATCTTCTGAGACCATCGAACATCCTGAGCCAACTGTTAAGACTCTGGGAATTCTGTCTGCCATGAATTTAAGAATTAAAACTTCTGACAGGATTGAGAACTGTACATATTGGTTATAAGTGAATAGAATTTAATAGTAGTAGCAAAGAGACATATGGCTAGGACCAGAATAAGAAAGCTGGCAGAAGTGGCCTAGAAGGAGAGGGACAAAGTCCCTCACGTGTAACTGAATAGAATTTCAGAATGCTAACAGAGGTGACTTGAGACCCGCTTCTTCTGCAGCTCTTCCTGTCATGCAGGGCTTGTTGCACACTACACACGCCCTGTCACCCAGCTGTATCCAAGACCAGCTTCCATGATGGTTTCGTACATGTGCATAACCTATTTTCAACATAATTTCTCTTGTCTCCCTCCCCCTCCCTCTTCTTCCCACAAGTCCCCGACTACCTTTACATCCTTCTAGAGTATGTGTGTGGCCCACTGAGTTTAACTGGGGTGTGGCTACACCACTGAAGAAAGTGGTCCCTCCTCCCCCAACTGCCCTGAGTTCCTCAGAGAGGGGCGGAGCTCACCAAATAGCATAACCAAAGAGCCCATTTTGGTTTTTCTTGTCATGCAAAACAGAATGGTTCCTGAATTTATGTGGCCAGCTGCCAGATCCCCTGCTTAGTGGGCATCTTCAACTGCGGTCCTGGTACGGTAGCTGTTTTCCTCTTTCTAGGCCTTATCTACAGTGAATTGTGTGTGTGTGTGTGTGTGTTCTCTTCACAGAAATAATATGATAAAGAATTATTTGGAGTCCAGTGTGGTTACTTTTCAGTTAAATTGGCCTTCGTGACCTTGCCTGGGGTTCTGCCCACACTAGATCATGTGATTTCCTGGGAAGAAGAATACATCCTGGATTCTAAATAGCAAAAATCCAAACACACTGTTAGGATGCAAGCTTATTTGTGAGTTAGGGAATGTCTGCTGTAAACTGTTTTATTTTTGCATGACAAGAAAAAACAAACTGGGCTCTTTGGTTATGCTATTTGGGGTGTCTGTTTAAAATAAGACAGAAGGGAGCTGTGCTGCCCTTTGTCCACTGAAAAGGCATCAACTTTGGAATCATTAACTTATAGGAGGCCTAGGGATGCGTCCTGTTGATGAAATGCATGCCTTGCAAGTCTGAGCCCTGGGTTTGAGTGTCAGCACTGCAGCGTTGTAGAGGCAGGAGGATCGGCACCTCACCCTTGAGCTAGCTTCAGGCCTTCCTGGGCTAGTGCTCAAAAAAACAAACACAGAAGTATCTCAGGAGAGTCTGGGGAGAAGCATGTCATCTTAGCTAGGCTTTCTACTGCTGTTGTAAAATACCCTGACTGTGAGCAACTTCGGGAGGGAAAGGATTCATTGTATCTTAAACAGTGCAGTCTGTCATCCAGGGAAGTCAGGGTAGGAACGCAAGGCAGGAACCCGGAGGCAGGAACTGATATAGAAGCCACAGAGGAGCCACTACCTATGATGGTCTCAGCCTCCCAACATCAGTCATCAATCAAGAACATGCACCATAGACCCACAGGTCAATCTGCTGAGGGCATCTTCCTGGTCGAGGTGCCCACTTTCAAAAAACTCCAGCTTGTGTCAAGATGACAAAAAACTAACACACACACACACACACACACACACACACACACACACACACACACGAATATATATTACTATATATATATAAGTGCATGACCTGGAACTGGGTAAATGGCTCAGCTGGTAAAGCACTGGTTTGAAGAAGCATGAAGACCTGATCCCCAATGGCCATGGAAAAGTGGGCGTGGCCATGCATCAGACCCTGGATCTCACTGGTTAGTCAGTCTATCAACTGTGGAGTTCCAACCTGTTCAGTGAAAGACCTTGTCTCACAAAATAAGGTGGAGAGCAACTGAAAAAGATACAGGAAGTGGATGTCTGGCTCCATGTGCCTGCGTGCTTATATCCTCACATGCGAGCGTGCTCTCTCTCTCTCTCTCTCTCCTCTCTCTCTCTCTCTCTCTCTCTCTCTCTCTCTCTCTCTCTCTCTCTCTCTCGGTCTGTCTGTCTCTGTCTCTCTCTCCCTTTTCCTCTCCCTCTAACACACACACACACACACACACACACACACGCACGCACGCACGCACGCACGCACGCACGCACGCACGACGTGCATACAGGCCAGCTCTAGCCTTAACCCCCTCTCCCCCAGGCCTATGACCTTGGGTGTATCACTTTAATCCTCTGGGCATCTCTGGTTCAGTCTAGAAAACACAGCAGTGATCCTAGAAAACCTTCGAACTCTCCTTTGGCTCTCGGATTCTAGGAACCACAGGGACCCTCAGGTGTAGAGTTACAAATAAGAGGTCTGCTTGGGACCCCCCACCTCTTTCTTCCAAGTCCCTTTATCAGCTTTTAGAAGAAATATCTCAGCAGTGTTCTTGAGCTATGGCAGAAGGCAAAAAAAGGAAAAGTCAGGTTCTTTGGGGTGAAATGGAGCATTTAATGATGGATAGGAAGAAAGATGCGTGATAGGCCTTTTTCTTGTGTTGGGTGTTTGGCTAATCTATCAGAAAATCCTGGCACACCAGTGACAACCCACATTGAAAAGGGCGGAACTTGGCTCCCCTACCCTTCCAGCTGTAAGAGCTTGGAAGAGAAGATATGGCGAAAGTGTCTTTCAGTTCCCTCTGGAAGCTGGGGAGCGCTGGGCTTAGCATTTTGCCAACTGTGCAATGTGGGCTGCCTTCTAAAAGAGGCCTTTTTGTGGACATCTTTTAGGCCACAGTACCCCGTTGGCATTCATGGCCCCTTGGAACAAGGCCTGCTGGAAAGTCTGGTACTAACTGCACCAGCATGGGAAGAAACTCATTTGCTAATGGGGGAAAGGCTTCAATGTCCTCAGGGTCTTTAGAAGCTAAATTCTGATATGCCTTCCTGCCTGTTTCCCTCCATCTCTCTCTACAAGTGTAGCGTATACTATGGACACTTACAACCACCGGAAAAACAAAACCAAAAGGAGAGAAAGAAAACCAGGCCCAAGAAAATAGGAAGAGAAAATCAGAATCAGATGAGAGAGGACCACAGTTGTGTGGAAATGAAAGCCACACACTTGTGATAGTTGAAATTCAAATTTAGCTGCCTAAAATATTGGTAGTGTCAAAGCAAGAATGGGCTATGCAGTTCTTCCAATGCCTCTTAGTATTAGGGAAGAGAAAAGGGTCCAGTAACTCAGAGGAATACACGTTTGGCCATACATTCAGTATCTATTAAATGCTCACCACATGCCAGGGCCTATCAGAGATGAAGGGCTGCAGGCCACTTGCTGAAGCTGGACAGAGCCTGGGAAAGGACATACACCTGCATACTCACTGTGTGTCAAACACTGTGCATTTCCATGTGTGCCTGCTGTGTGCATGCACTCTGTACACTTAGTTGTGCCTCTGTTATGTCAGACACTATGCTTGCGTATGCATGTGTGCTTATGTGCATGGATGTGCATGTTTGCATACATGCAGGTGCGCCTGCACAGGGACAGCAGAGGATAACCTCAGCTGTTGCTCCGTAGGTGCCAACTACCTTTTTATTTTTAATCTTTAAAAAAGCATGAGGGCCTGGAGAGACAGCACAGTAGTTAAGAGCGCTTACTGCTCTTACTGAGGACCTAAGTTGGGCTCCCAGCATCCACATCAGGCAACTTGTAACTCTGTATGTGGGGCGTCCTTGAGTACCTGCAAGCACGTGGTACACATAAACTCATGCAGCAGACATGCATACACATACAGACAGATAAACACACCTTTTAAAGAGATTTCATTAACATTTTCCTACATTTATTTATTTGTTTATTTATTGTGTCATGGTGTTTGTGTGTGTGTGTGTGTGGTGTATGTGCGCAGGTCAGAGAACAATCTGTAGGACCTTTACTTGCTGAATCATCTTATCACACCTACTTTGTTTTTTTGAGACAGAGTTTTTCGATAGCCTAGAACACATCAAGTAGGCTAGGTTAGCTGCTTAGTGAGTCCCAGGGATACACATGTCCCTGTCTCTCTAGGGCTAGAATTACGAGCTTGAGCCACCACATCCAGCCTTTTTTATGTGGGTTCTGAGGGTTGAACTTGGGTCTTTGTGCTTGTAAGGCAAGCTCTTCACCAAATGCGCCATCTTAGCCTGATGCTATGGTTTTAATTATGCAATAAGTATGTGCCTACTGTATTCAAAGACTGCACACTTAATTACATATCTGCGGTATGTCAAACACCATGCCTTTTCATTAATTTATTAATGTATTTATTTATTCATTTTACATCCTGATCACATCCGGCTCCCTCCTCTCCTCCCCCAATGTCCCCTCCCATTCTCCAAGGGAAAGCCCCCCTTGGGTACCACCTACCCTGGGACATCAAGTCTCAGCAGGACTAGGCTCATCCTCTCCCACCAAGGCACGACAAGGCGGTCCAGCTAGGAGAAGGGAATCCAACGGTAGATAACAGAGTCAGAGACAGCCCCTGCTCCAATTGTGGGGGACCCACATGAAAACCAAGCTGTGCATCTGCTACAAATGTGTAGGGGGCCTAGGTCCAGCCCCTGCATGCTCTTTGGTTGGTGGTTCTTAGTCTCTGTGAGCCCCCACAGGCCCAGGTTAGTTGACTCTGTGGGTCTTCTTGTGGAGACATCATGCTTTTAATTATGACACTAGGCATTTAATTATGTACCTGCTACATGACAGGCACAGTTCCTTTTACTTTAACTTTCAGATACAGTCCTGTGAAATAGACATTATTATCTCCCAGAGAAAAAAAGCAGACTTCGGCTGAAATTAGGGTCTAAGTCAAAACATGAGGTTTTATGTAGTGCTATACTATTGATAGTCCCCCGGGTTTCCATGATTTATCCCATCTTGGGTTTGGTTTTGTTAAGATTTGTTTTTATTTATGTGTATGTCTATGGCATCCACGTGCAGGTACCCGAGGAGGCCATCAGATCTCCCGGAGCTGGAGTCACAGCATTGCATGCCACCTCATGTGGGTACTGGGAACCAGACTTGGGTCCCCTGGGAGAGCCGCAAGTGCCCTTAACCACCGAACCATCTCTCCAGCCCTCTGTTTTGTTCAATTATCCCATTTCTTAGAGCAGAGTCAAGGGGCAGTGACCCATTTCCAGCTCTTGAGAGCAGGGCGGGAAGACTGATCCAAGCCAAACTCAGAAATCTCTGTGTTTGCCAGGGGCCTGGCTGAAGAATCTGAAGCTAACAAGCACGGGGCATCCTCTTTAGGTACAGGATGACAGCTAGGCCAGGAGACAATACAGCTCATTTGTGGAGCATTTGCCAAGTCTACCTGAGGCACTAGGTCCAGGCCCCAGTATCACAAAACCAAGATACATAGGGAGCATTTGGTCTGCGTTTGGGACCGTTCTCCCCTTCTTGCTGGATATGAACTTGGTGCGTGTCGTCACTGGCATCACTTCGGTAGCTTCTGCAGCTGGTTCCTTCAGCTTCAAACCCTCTCTCCAGGAAAGGGACTCAGGAAACTCCTGAAGGCTGTGAGTCACAAGGCCCCTCCCCAAAGTCATATAAGCAATAGCAGTCACCAGAAGAGGTGGGGCTGCCTGAAAGCTGTCACTAGGACTCTGGAACGAAGCCTTGGTGAGCTGTTAAAGTGTGCTGGAATCCAGCCTGAGAAACGTGTGATCTCGTCTCAAAACAAAAACAAATTACTTATGAGAAATACTAGCGACTCTACCCTTGAGAGGTTAGGAACAATTGCCTAGGACGAGGCCTTTTAGGAGACTAAAAAAAATGTCCAAATGACATCTAGTTGCATTTCCCGCAGGCATACACACGTGCACACAAACAGTACAGATAGCATAATATTGGAGAAGGCTTTGTTCTAGAAGGAATGGAGGGGACCTGTGAATCATGGAACTTTCTGGAGTTTCTAAGTTTCCTTTACTTTGTACCTTGTATGTCTCATTTATATTTGTTTGTTTGTTTGTTTGTTTGTTTTTGAGAAAGTAGCAGCACTGTGCCTTAATTAGAGTTTCTATTGCTGTGGTGAGACACCATGACCAGAGCAAGCTGGAAAGGAAAGGGTTATTTGGCTTACACTTTTATATCACTCTTTATCACTGAAGGAAGTCAGGAGCTCAAACAGGGTAAGAACCTGGAGGCAGGAGTTGATGCAGAGGCCACAGAGGACTGATGCTTACCGGCTTGCTCCTCATGGCCTGCTCAGTCTGCTTTCTTATAGAACCCAGGACCACCCAGCCCAGGGACAGAAACACCCACCATGGGCTGGGCCCTCCCTATCAATCACTAATTAAGAAAATGCCCTACAGCCAGATCTTATGGAGGCATTTTCTCAACTGAGACTCCCTCCTCTCAGATGACTCTAGCCTGTGTCAAGTTGGCATAAAACTAGTCAGCACACCTTGGCTGTCCTGGAACTCTCTACAGACAAGGCTGGTTTGAACTCACAGAGATCCTCCTGCCTCTGCCTCCTCAGTGCTGGGATTAAAGGGGTATGCCACCATGCCTGTCTTCATTTACATCTTAAGTCTCCAGGAGGGGATATTCCAACCTGACCTGAGCAGCAACTGGTTAGCCAGGGTGGACCAGCCTTTCTCAGGACACTAGACACTGACAGCTAAGCCTCCCAGGCCATACAAATCTGTTGACTATTCAAATCCCACACCTGAAAGCCAGAGTGACATAGAGTCTCTCTCCGTGAAAACTGTACTTAGTCCCAAAGCACAGCTTTGACTTCAGGGTCTCATATTTTCTCCAGCCTTTGTGAGAGATAATTTCACTGCATTCAACAGAAGGCGTATTTGTATGTGTACATATGCTTGAGAGAAATTTACTGAAAAGATGTGGGTATGGGACCAGCTGGCAGCTCTTTCCATGCCAGGATCGTCTCTGGTAATGCTCGCCTCCCAGCCAGGGAGGGGTGGGTGTAAGGAACACACAGGGACAAACTGGCACTTAACCTCTGAGCTCCGTCCCCGAACCCCGAAGGAAGGGGAAACGGGAAAGTCCAAGGGCATTTAGTCTGGTCACAGCATGAATCCTGCAGTCAGTCAGTGCTGGGGATTGAAGCCAGGGTCTCACGTATGCTAGGTAAAGTCCTTGTCACCGAGCTACATCCCCAACTGGGATTGCCTTGTTAATTTGTCTATCTGCAGTCATCGCTCATTTAAACGCCATGACTTTTTCTGTCCACTGATGGATCCCCAGCACCTGGTCCTTTCTTACACACTGAGAGCATTTGGAATGTAGTCTTCTCTTGGACCTGTTGGTCACTGCACCTGCAGGTTAGGCCACATATAATGGTCTCCTTGTTGTGACAAAAATACCTGACAGCGGCAACTTAAGGAAGGAAGGGTTTATCCTGGTCTACAGTTCAACAGGATATGTCCCTGGGAAAGCGTAATGGCAGAAGCAGGAGGCCAGCTGGTTACCCTGTGCCCACAGCCAGGAAGCAGAGAGTGAATAGGAAGTGGGGGTGGGGTATCATATCTCAAGACCCACCCCCAGGGACCCATTTCCTCCAAGTGTTCAAACACACAAGCTCTATGGAGGATATCTCATATTCAAATCAGACCATCAGACTAATTCCTGACCTAACCCTGGCTTTTCTGCTTCCCCTGACCTCTTGGGAGGCTGATCTAAGACATAGGCCAATTAGAGGTTTCCTCGAAGGAGACCCGGGTGAGACAAGTTCTGGAAAGTACAATCTAAACAGGCCTGAGAGGCTGGGATTGCGCTGGGAGCCAGGCATCCAGTTACCTGTGATTCAATGTGATGGCTGGTCTTGATGAAGCCAGCCACGGGCTGCTGGGAACACAGCATCCACAGAAGCTTCCAGCGGAGAGGACTGAGTAAGAGCACCAGGGTGAGATGAGCATGGTTGAGGTCTCATCACTGCTGCTCTAGAAGATGCTCCACTACCAAAGTCTGCTTTCTCCCTCTGCGAAAGACTGACTCTGAGCTGTAGGCTTTAGTCCTGTAGGACTCACAGCAGGGGGAACTTGGCCAGCACTTAACTCTTTCTAACTATTCCTCTTCCTCTGGTGTCCTCTATCCCTTCCCTTTCACCTTGTCTGAGGACAAGCCCTTCTTCTGGCAAACTCTCTGCTATTCCTAACATACAAGATGAAGCCACAGGCTGAGAACATATCTCAGGGGATATAACACTTCCCTAGCGCACACCAGGCCCTGGATTCAATCCCCAACATTGCGTAAGACCAAATGTGGTGCAGACCTGGTGCTGGCAAACACAAAGTCATGACAGCACACATTGACTACTCCGAGCCCTTGGAAAGTGGAGGTAGGAGGATCAGAAATTACAAGTTGGTCTGATGAGTGCGTGATAGATATATTTGCCCCACAAACATGAGGACCTGAGTTTGAATCTGCAGAACCCCTTCAGAAGAGGGACTTTAAATATGCCAAGTCCCTCTTGCCTCTGCCAGAGGTCTGTCTCCATCCTTCTTCAGAGTGACCCTTGATCAGCAGCCCAGGTAGTCTTTTGTTTCCTGGCCTTTGTCACCTGGATCTTAGGTCCTGGAGCTAGTGTTGACCTGGCACAATTCCTGGCACTGGCTGCTCTACCCATTGTCATAGCATGCCCGAGCACCAGGCAGGTGCGAGGAACAAGATACCATTTGAAGAAGTGAACATTTGGGAATAACGTTTGAGAGCAGCAGCATCTCTGGTGGGTGTCTGGCCCCGTGGGGTTTACCCATATTCTGCCTCCCCTCCCCCACTGTCCTTTTCCCTGGGACTGCTCTGGGGAGGAGTCATGAGCTCATGTCTCAGAAATGCTTTGAAGATGAGAATCACTGAACATTTCTCCAACAGCCCTCAATTTACTTTTTCAGCATTCTCTCTGGGTTGTCAAGCCTTTGTAGTTATTTTTATAAATAGCAATCGCTGGCTGCTTCCATTTTTACCCAGGACGGTTCCACCTCCGGCTGGATCGGATGTCATTTTGCAACTGAGAGCCCTCCAGGCTGGACTTGTCCCTGTTTTTCCCAACGATGCCTTCTCTGACTCTTCCTCCTGCTGCTGAGGAACCCACCCTCGCTGTCACTTGTGCATTTGCAATGCCTTTCTGTCTGTTTATAGCTAAGCTTTAAGTCTGTCATAGTTGCTCCTCTCTTCTCACAAGGCCCAAGTTCTCCAAGATGGCACCCAAAGCTGCCCATCATTCGGCCAGTTCTCACCTGCTTGGCTGCAGTCCTGGCCTTGTCCCTTACCACACTTGGGCCCATCTTGAACTCTCTGATATTGCTTGACGAATAAGGCTTCGTCATCCTGGGCTGGAGAGGTAGCTCAGCTGGTAGAGTTTTTGCCTTTTTATAATCTCAGCACTTGAGAGGTGGAGGCAGGAGGACCGGAAGTTCAAACTTGGGCAGGGAAGATGGCTCAGGGGATAGAATACTTACTATATAAATATGAGGCTGGATGCAGTAGCGCATGTTTGTGATCCCCTGTGAGCGAGACGGGAGGCAGACAAAGGAGAGCTTCGTAAGGTCAGCTAGCCTGGTGTACACAGAGGCCATGAGACCCTGGCTCAAACAAGGTAAGAGGCTAAGCTCCACTCCTGAGGTTCGACTCCAACCCCACACACCTGCTGAGGCTTTCACACACCTATATTCTCACACACACACACGCAGAATCGAAGATCATTTTCAATTACTAGCAAATTAGAGGCCAGACTGGGATACGTGAGGCCCTTTGTAGAAGAAGGAGGAGGAGGTTGAGGAGGAAGAGGAAAAGAAGAAAGGAAGGAAGCCCTATGCAGTGTCTCTCCTAGGTTAGGAGAGGGTTAAGCTCATAGAAAACCAAGTACATTTAGGCCTGTGAGATGGCTCCGGGGGTAAAGGTGGGTGTTGTACAAGCCTGCAACATTCCCTAGAATCTCCGTAAAAGAAAGAGTCCACCCCTCAGAGGGACCCTCTCACCTCTTCACACGTGTTATGGCACATGCATGCACACACAGACAGACTTACAGACACACACACACACAGATGTACACACCTACACACACACCAAAATTATTTAAAAAGAAGAAAAAAGGTGAGTCTAGTCATGGACCTTCCTGCGTAGACAGGAACCCGGGCTCCTTTACTAATGCACACTCTAAAATAAAGCATTTAAATCATATAGCAGTGAATGGGATCTAATACAGTGAGATAGCATCTGAAGCTACTGGCTCGGGAATTGAAGTGTCCCGTTTACATCCAAGGCTCTCTCTCCTCCAGCCCTCCCCACTAAAGGAAAACATTGCCTCTGGTTTAGTTGTATGATCTTGGGGAGTCCTTGTGCTTTGTCTGACATGCCATACCTAAATAATAATAGTATTGTGTGAGATTAAACTCTTTTACATGTATTATTTACTCGTGTGATTGTGTGTGGGAGCCACATGCCAGCAGATAAACAGAGGTCAGAGGTCAGAGGACAATGTATGGGAGTCTGTTCTGCTATCTCACCCTGTGGGTCCTGAATGACAAAAAGAAATAAAAAAGGAAAGGACTGCTCCTAGGTGTGGTGGAGGAGAAGGTTTACTGTAGACACGTGGGAGAGCAGAGCCAGGGGCAGACACATCTGGGAAAGTCCAGAGTGGTCATGACTCTGAGCCGTGTGGGGAGAGGGGGGAGCTAAGCGGGATAGAGGGGAACCAGCTGCAGTAGCCAGAGACCCAGAAGAGAACAGGTTAACCAAAATGGCTGGGCTATATAGGGAAGGGCAGCTCAGCCCCTGGGCTGGGGAAATTTAAAGTAGGGGGCAGGGTACACAAGCTAATAGGTAGGGGCTGAGGGATGCTGGGAGAATCTGGTGGCCCAGGTCAGCTTTGATATGTTAAGTAGGTACCTCAGCCCAGGCCTGAAACCTAGCAGGTCCCAGGTATAAAACTTGATCAGGAGCTGAGCAGTGGTGGTGCACGCCTTTAATCCCAGCATTTGGGAGGCAGAGGCAGGTGGGATTTCTGAGTTTGAGGCCAGCCTGATCTACAGAGTGAGTTCCAGGACAGTCAAGGCTACACAGAGAAACCCTGTCTCGAAAAACAAAACAAAACAAAACAAAAAAAAACCCACAATAAATAAATAAATAAATAAATAAATAAATAAATAAATCCCCCCCAAAACCCAAAAACAAACAAAACAAAAACTCGACCAGGCTTGACAGCAGGCTCCGTTCCCACTGAGTCTTCCCAGCAGTCCTTTCGTGAGTTTTTCTGTGCACGCTAACTTACTGTACATACTTTTCTGAGATTTATCTGTCAGTGGGTTATCACATTTAACCAGTGAACCCTGGGTTTCTTGCTAATGGTGGTTATATTCTTACCGCTGTGTCAGAATTCCAGGCATGCACCTCCATGCCTGTTTTACGTGGTGCTGCGAATTGAACCTGGGACACTGCATGTTAGGCAAACATTCTACCAACTGGCCCACATCCCTGGCCTCTAGTCTACACTTTCTTGAGTGCCTAAGTGTTGGTGTTTTTCAAGTATTACTCTACTGAACATTTCCAATACTCAACAGGAGGGCGTGACCTCACATTTTGTAGATGAGAAACTAAGCAACTGTTATTTGTTTTCTCTGTGAGGCACAAACATGAAATGATTCTGTCTTTTCCCCTCGTATCTTTTTAAGGATTACTATAAAATCTCCTGTTCACAATCTTTAACAATGTATTTAGTAGATGACACCACTTTCTGGTTATTTTCAGATTCTAAAAGCCCCTCCAGTGTGGTCCAGGGCTTGTATGTTGGACGGGATCTAACACCACGGCCTGCCTTGCACCAGCTTGCCTTTATCCAAGAGCTTGTGAGGAGGAGCATGGTGCTGCTTGTTAATCTTTCAGTGCTTGCATCCGTGCTTGGGTGGGTGCGTGCGTGGGTGTGTGCGTAGGTGGGTGCGTCCATGGGTGCGTGCGTAGGCGGGTGCGTGCGTGCATGGGTGGGTGCGTGCGTGGGTGGGTGCGTGCGTGGGTGGGTGCGTGCGTGGGTGGGTGCGTGCGTGGGTGGGTGCGTGCGTAGGTGGGTGCGTGCGTGGGTTCATATCGAAACTAGTTGTCTATCTCCAATGTTGTTCCTCAGGTGCTGTCTAGCTTGTTTTCTTTTTTTCTTAAATTACATTTATTTGTTTATTTGTGTGGGAATGGGGAAGTGCCCCAGCCTACAGTGATGTCAGAGGACAACTCGAGGGAGTTGGTTCTCTTGCTCCACTTGCTGAGTTCCAGGGATCAAATTCATAGCGTCATGCTTGTCCGCGAGAGCCTTCATTCGCGAACACCTCGGCAGCCTCAATTCTTTTTTGAGACAGCGTCTACACTTGAGCTGGAGCTCTTCGCTATGCCTAGACTGTCAAGCTATCAACACCAGTTGTCCGCTTGTTTCGGCTTTTCCAGCTCTGGGAATACAAGTATTTGCGCCACCACACACAGCTTTCTTGTGTGTGGGTTCTGCAAAACCAAATACAAGCAAGCGCTCTTCTGACTGGAGCCTGCTCCCCAGCACTCTGCTTACTCTTTTGGCCCCTTTCCTTTCCTGTACTTTGGGATTTTTGAGGACAGGTAGAGGAAGGATGTAAATATCCTCAGGGGACACTTGAGGCTTCCTCTCCCATGAGGTTTATGGGTCCCTCTATGGCAGGTATCTAAACACCACCTCCAGAGGGCAATGTTTCTGGGGTTCTTCCTCAATCCTTCCTCTGCTCCTGCTGGAAGGCCCTTTTCCTGGGAAGTGCTATGGAACAGCGCAAGAGATAATGGCTCCTAGAGTTATAGACACATGCTAGGCATGGGAACTGCTCGCCTGAAGATTCCTTCCTTTGGACAGCCGGTCTCCAACCGAGGGATAGACTTCTGACAGGCTCACATCATCAGAAGGGGGTTCTCCTACACTGTTTCCCAGATTGAGGAGATGTGCCCCTCCCCTAAGCACTTCCTGACACTGTGATTCCTCAACTCTGGTGAACTTCACCCCCTCCCCCAGGAACTCTGTCTTTGCTCATTTGGTCTGAAATAGTGGTAGGGTCAGGGTGTGGCTCATTCTTGCAGAGCTGAGTTGGGGAGGTTGAAACTGGTTAAATGGACTGTATTTATTTTTACTGGGTAAAATCCACATGACATGAAATTTACCACTTGAGAGCAAATGATTCAGCGACATTTGGGACATTTGTAGTGTGGTGCAGCCCCCTCTCTCACCGTGTTCCAAGGCCTTTCCTCACCCCATTTCCTCACCCTGTGAAGCTACCAGAGGCTTCCTATCCCCCACCCTCTAGCCCCTGGTGATGACCAGTTTGCTTTCTGTCTTGATGGGTTACAAGTGTGGTGCATGGTGACATCATCTAAGATTATCCATCAGTAATCATCAAAAGCTGCTGGTTCTTGTGATAAATTCAAAGGGATTGAGATGTGGGGTGAGAGTGTTAGCTGGAAATCATCAATTGTTAGTTAGCAGTAACAAGCCCAAAACAGAGTAACCCTTATCACAGAGTATCTGCGGTCAAATGTTCTGCCACTGAGCTATACCCCCCGTCACAGAGTATCTGTTAGGCACTGAGCTATACCCTGTCACAGAGTATCTGTTAGGCACAGACACAGTTAGAGAGCATAGTCTACAGGTAGATTTTTAATTTTTAAAAAACATGTATCTATTTGTGTGTGTGTGTGTGTGTGTGTGCGCGCACGGGGGGGGGTGTGGTTATGGTAATAATAAGAGTGTGACATGTACATGATGATGCTTGATATTTGCTGATGGAGAGCCTAAGATTAAAAGACACCGAAGAGTAAGCTCTGAGTTCCTTCCTAGCCTGAGGAAAAGACAGGCAAGAGACACACCTACCAAACAGTGTGGATCTTGCTTAAACGCAGATTCCAACAAACATACAGCAATGTAAGCGTCTTTGGAACATTTGAGAGACTGTGACTATAGGCTGGTTATTAGATGCCCGTAAGGAACTTATGCTGCTTGAACACAGGTATGAGGGACCTCACACATGAGTTATGTAAGTAAGAAGGCATCCTTGTGTTGAGAGGCACATGGCAAAACCGTTCGGCAGAGCCAGGGTGGTTGGGAATTTTTCCCCACAAAAATAAAAATAGCCGAAGCGAGAGTGGCACCCGTTGCTGCATCTAAGTGATGGGTGTTGGGAGTTTACTGTGCTGTCTGCATGAGTCAGGATCTACCCAGGAGGAGAAACCGCCGGGAGATATTTAAAGCACACAGCCTAGGAGGTAGAACGCTGGTTACACGATGGATGGAGACCGGAAGCCAAACAAAGAACTTGGAGTTGAGATCGCCACTGCTGACCTGGGACTGAAGGGCAGAGCCAGAAGGTGCTGCTCCTGGAGCCAGGGGTAGGGTCACTGACAAAGTGGGAACCCCAGTAGGCCTTCTGGATATGCAGTACCTCAGTGATAGTGGGGACAGTACTTGTTAGCAGTCTGTCTAAACCCCACCCCACAGTTACCTGGCAACAGCCAGGTATGCTCCGCCCCACAGTTGCCTGGCAATAGCCAGGTGGAATGGCCCACTATAAAAGGGGCTGCTTGCCCCCCTCCTCTCTCTCTTATCTCTTTCTCTTGCCTCTCTCTTACATCTCTTATCTCTTACCTCTCCCCATTCCCCTCCCCCCTCTCTCCACGTGGTCATGGCCGGCCTCCACCTCTCTATTTCTCTACTCTCTTCCTCTCTCTGCCTTTCTCTGCCTCTATTACCCTCTTAACTGCCCTCCCCATGCCCTAAATAAACTCTATTTCTATACTATACCCTCGTGTGTGTCTGGTCCCTCTGGGGGAAGGGATGCCTGGGTACGGGCCTGCTGAGGCACACCCTTCCCCCACACCTCCTACCTCCCTATCCCGCTATACACCTCCATAACTTATATCTCTCTCTATTTTTATAAACACATCACTACCTATGGTGTCTGTCCTCCATTCTCCCTGGGATTGCCTCTCAGGCCCCAATCCACAGCATGCTCCATTTGCTGTGGTGCTGGGAACCCAACCCAGGGCTTTGCGATGTTAAACAGGCCTGGTGCCAGCTCAGCCACATCCCTGCCCTATGCATGCTTAGAGCGCTCACCCATAAAGCACTTTGCCCATGGCATCCCACTGCCTGAGGTCACCATGGAGACTCCTTGCAGCCTGCACAGAGCCTTAGACAACACAGATGTCAGGGCAGAGGCACCACCCTCAGCACTGTTTGACAGCAGCCAGCACTTTAAGATAAGTCAGTCCTCTCTGGCCAATAAAGCAAGGGTTGTACTGTGTCAACATGGCCTGTCAGTGAGAAAGAACCCAGAGTGAGTCAACTGCTGTTGCCCAGAGCCATCAGCTCCGAGAGCCTGGGGAGATTTGGCCTCATTTCCCACAGTGGTCCTGCTGGCGACCTACCCCAAATCCATTTCCTCCGTGTTCCTATGAATAAAACAGAGACTTGTTCAGGTCGACAGTGTACCCGACAGCTAAAAAAGGCTTGCTTCCTCGGTACTCTTGAAGTTACCAGTGACCCTGTGATCAAGTTTAGGCCAAGGAGATACAGGTGAAAGTCCCTGGGCAATGCGATCCTTCCAGAACAAAGAGCCAAGCCAGCCACAGTGGCATCACAACTCTGTAGTTGTCCAGGATGGGGTGTGTTCAGCTGAGTACATAATTGTTGCTCCAAGCAAACTAACAAACAAAACAACTACCTGAACAAAAAAGCAATCAAGCATTTGCTCAACAAAAGGGGTGGGGGGTGGGAGTAAGTAAGTGGGCAGCTAAGACCCAGCATGCCCTCTGTGGCACAGAGCTAGAGCAGAGGAAGCCGAGGAGGAGATGCAAGCAGACTGGATGTGGGCCAGGGGGTGGCCACCTGAGCAGAGGCCATGAGGCTGGAGGGATGGCTCAGCGGTTAAGAGCATTTGTGCCTCATGGAAGGACCCAAGTTTGCATTTCAGAATTCATCACGGGCAGTTTACAGCTGACTGTAACTCTAGTTTCTGGGGTTTTGATGCTGTCTTCTGGCCTGTGTACTCACACACACCTGGTCCTCTCCCCAGTATACATATAAAAATACAAACTGGGTGTGATGGCCTTTAAACCCAGTTTAAAGGGTTTAAAGGGCAGAAGCAGGTAGATGTCTGTGAGTTTGAGGCCAGCCTGGTCTACAGAGCGAGAGTCCAAGCTAGAGACAGATACGTAGTAAGCAAGGGGACAGGTGCAGCGGACACACCCTAATGGGATCCCCCAGTGAGCGATGCCCTGGGGAACTTCTGCTCTTGTAACACTGGTGCTTGTTCCTAGAATGTGACAATGGTGATCAACTGACATTCCCCACATCAGGCTATGTCTGTGGCCAAGGTAATATATATGTGTACACACTTACATGCACATGTGACCAGCTCTAAGCAGACTGAGTAGAGAGACACTCTGCAGCTGAGGCAGTGCCTCTGTTGGTAAAGTGCTCGCTGTACAATCCCTGGGGGAAATCCCAAACAATCTCGTGTTTTAGTGAAGTGCGTGTTTATGTTGAGTGGCTTTTGTAGCTCTCCTTAGCCACGCGTCACATGTGGCCCATGAGCTGAGGTTGGACACGTAGTGACGGAGAGGAGCTGGGCAGAGGCCACCTGGCCCAGGCCCACAGAGGGCAGATCTGAGCAACATCCACTCATATGTCCATTCACTACCTTTCAGCTGCTTCCAAAGTGCCATGAGCAAACCAGTCACACTGCAAGGCTTTTGTCTCAAAGTCTTCCTTTCGTCTTTACCACACAACTAGAGTAGAGACTTTCCGACCTCGATGTGCCTGAGGGGACAGGAAGGGAAGTTCACACTTAGGGAGACCTATAATGACCTGGGCACAGGGCTAGTCACTCACCTACCTTTCTCTCTCTCTCTCTCTCTCTCTCTCTCTCTCTCTCTCTGTCTCTCTCTCTCTCTCACACACACACACTGTGTTCCATCTGGCATCACAGACAACACAATTCATCAGCCCATTCCATGGTTGGATAAGCTGAGGAATTCAGGCAGAGAGCACAGATTCTAAGAAATGCCACCTCCTCCTCCCGTTCTAAGGTGGTGAGAGTCTGGCTGAGGAAAAACCAGGCCATCTGAGCTCATGTGGCCTACTTTATCTAGCTGCCTTCCTCTCCTGCCTGTCCCTCTCCTCCCGCCTGCCTCCACTCCTCTTCTTATAAAAGATGCACATTCTCATAGATTTATAATACTATGAATCTTAAGAATACAATTCTGTGGGTACACACAGTGATTTCTGTATGGAGCAAGGGTCCGGTATGCCTCCTTTCTTTGCTTTTTGTCAGAATATTCTTCCCCTTCCAGACAAGAGTTTTTAGACTACTCCTTCCAAACGTTTTCTAAATTTGAATGTGGTGTCAACACGCTCCTCTCCCTCAGCTGTGTTCCTCCTCATAGAGCACCAGGCCATTCTAGACACCAGGCAGGGAGCAGTTCAGATGCAGAGCCACTTGGTGAGGGGTGAGTGACTGAGAGGCGAAGACAAGGAGAGTAACAGGAGATACACAGCATCCAGGGACCCACAGCAGCAGAAGCTGGCACCGACCCCAGCACTGAAGGTCCTTTCCTTGAGACGGGGTTTCGTGTGCCCCAGGCTGCTTCCTTAAGAAGCCACGTATGATCTTGAACACCTGTTCCCCCCCGCCCCATCGAGTGCTATGACCACTGCCGTGCTGGTCATGTTTTCCTGGAGATGGGACCCAGAGCTTCGTGCATGTCGTACAAGTACTCTTCCAACTGAGCCACACCCCAACCCCAAGACAGAGTTAACAGTTAAGAAACATCGCACAACACGCCAAGTCTACAATTTGTTGTATTTCCATTAGTAATGGAGGACCTTTGGATTGATCTCTCTGGTCATAATTATTCTTCAACATCTGTCATTTCCTGTGCCCTAATTGATGGGGTCTTTCCACAGCTTATGGGCTTGGAGAACCTGGAAACGTCAGAGGCCAGGCCGCCCCAAGAGTCCTTGGGAAACCATAATGACCATCAAATCCTTTCTGCCTTTGCTAGATTACAGATGAGGAAGAGGCTTAGGGAGCGCCAGGGAAAGACTCTCTGGAGGAAATTGCAGGGCTGGGTCTAGGGTTGACCCTGGTGGGGGTAGAAAAGTGTTCATGATCACAGGTGCACTCCTCCTTGAGGACTATTAATAAATGCTAGAATCTCAGCCTTCAGGGCTTCTTGCTGTCTTCACCCAGAGACTCCTGGGAGCCTGCCAGGCCCCGGGCCACGGGGAACTTGTGCCCCCTGCTGGCCAGAGGGGCATCTGCATTAAGCTATGCCAGCTGGCATCCACAGATTGGATTCTGGGCACTCAGACTGAGAAGTCCCTCCCTGCCACAAAATCCCCATAAACCTCTGAGATCCTTTGGGTTCAGCTCGCTACAGTACAGAACAGGGGTACAACAGCATCTGTTGCAGTTCTAAATTGGCATACCTAGCACAAACTTTAAAACTACATGTCACTTGCACGTGTACACATTCTTGTATGTGCATGTGTGTTTGGATGCATGTTCCTGGGGTCCATCTGTTCCCACCACAATGCCAGGGTTACAGGTACACACAGCCATGCCTAACTTTTTACATTGGTGCTGGGGATGCAAACCCAGGTCCTCATGTTTGTACAAGTATTCTCACCCACCAAACTATCTCTCCAGTCCCTTTGAGTTTGTTTGTTTGCCTGTTTGTTTTTGTTGTTTCTTTTTGTTTATTAGGCAGGGTCTTTCACTGAACCCAGCTCACTGACCCAGCTGGACTGGCTGGGCAGCCAGGATCGGAGACTCTTCCGTCTCACCTCCCCAGAGCTATGATTACTGGTGGGTGTCACCATGCCTGGCACTTAAAGTGAGTGCTGGGTACCCAACTCAGTTCCTTATGCTTGTGTGGCAAACACATTACTGACTGAGCCATTTTCCCTTCCCTGGCTCAAGAACATTTTTGATTCAGCCTCAGCTCCTTCAGAAGCCTTCCGTCACCACAGCACCCCAGACCCCTGCTCCTTCCCCCCTGCTATTCCCGTTTTGTTTGTCTCTTGACTCTGATGAAAAGAAAAGTAATTTTATTTTGGTCTAAATTTTGCATTTCTATTTGGAGCTCCAACTTCACCAAGAAGTTGTGGCAACTTGCTTACAATTACTTCAAGTTTGCCTTTCCCAGGAATGAGGTTCTAGGGGAAAGGGCAGCAGGGGGAGAAAAACAGCTCTTATGCATGCCACATCTTAGGAGACAAGGAGATTCCGTGAGCTCATTGGTCAGCCAGTGTAGCCAATCAGTGAGCTCTGGAGTTCAGGGAGCGACCCTGTGTCACAAACAAACAAACAAAGTGGAGAGCAGTTGAGGAAGACACCTGACATCCATCCTCTGGCCACCATGCACACAAGCACCCCACACGCACAAGGAAAAGTAGCTAATAGAAGTACCATTCCATTCCAAGGCAGACTGGGTGGGGCGTGCTCCTCTGGAAGCTGAGGTGTTGGTGCCTCTGGGAAAAGCAGCACAACTGGCAGCAGCAGCAGCAGCAGCAGCGAGGCCTAGCGGTGGTCAGAAGCATCGCACCCCTGCTGGCTGCTTCCCATAGAACTGTGTCCCCCATTCGTTCTTCTCTTGATGGACAGACACCCTGGGCTGAGCCTATAGCTTTGCTGTAGTGAATTACGTTGCAACGAACAAGGGTGAGCGGGTGTCTCTGAAGTCTGGTGACTTAAAGATCTTCAGCTCTATTTCCAGGAGGGGAATAGCTCAACCATACGGCACTTCTGTTTCTTGTTTGAGGAACCTCCATATTGATTACCATCGTGGCTAAATTAGTTTATATTCCCACTAGCTAGGCATAGAAGGTGCCTCTACCTCATCCTTGCCAGCATTTGTTATGTCTTTGATGACAGTCATTCTAGCAGGGATAAGATGGAATCTCAATGTAATTTTGATCTGCAGGTAAGTTAATATTAATTCATTTTATGTTTTCCCTTCACTTGTTGGGGCCCAGGAGTCGTCTCACAAACCATACAAACACTGATCTCAGTCAGACAGGGATAGTTTATTGAGCATATGCCCCAGGACTGGTTGACCAGGGCCATGGTCCAGATTTGGGAACTTAACCATGACCCTGAGTTAAGGTCCTACAGGATTTTTAAGCCCCAGCTCCACAAACATCTGTGCCAAGTTATTTCACCAATCAGGATTTAGGGATGCTGTATTTCCTTGTACACTTATCCTGCTCCCATTGGTTGGGGTATTCAACTGTGGCAGGGGATTTACCCTGTTTAATATTCATGTCCTAATCTGTCTACAGGATGAGACGTGTCTACCATTCATCTCTTAACTTGCCAACCAGGATGTCAGTTACCCACGCACATGTCTCTTTCTGACAAGTAGGATGCTAGTTTCCAGAGAGGTCTTGGGAACTTAAACTTTACTGGATCATTACTCAAAATGGATGTCTTATTTCAAATAGTTTCTTATATTGGTGCAGGTGTCTCTCTTATGTTGGGGTCCATCCCAGGGGCAATTTATAAAGGCAAATACCATAAAAGCTTTTACATAGGTGCAGGAAGTGCTGTTGGGTGGTTGGTTTGGGTTCAAGCTTCTTGTGGGTAACCATCCAAAACAGTTCTACTGACTTCTATCATGACTGCTTTCCAAGGGCACAGAACATAAAAGAATATGTAATCAATCCTGACATTAGAAAGTTTCTTAGCAATAGCAGAAGCATATAATAAAGTGTCCTTATAATGGCAGGTTAGCCAAGTAATGGTTACCTAGGCCTTAACATCACTCACGTGCTTTCTAAAAGATACCATGGAATGGCTTCATTTCACCATGGAGGCTTTTCTTTGGACCCTGGGTACAATACTCTCCCTACTGCAAAGGAGGGCAGTTTAAAGAAACAACTTCAAGGAGATATCCCCGTGCCACAGATGGTAAGGAGGAATCGAAGAAATGTTCATATACATTTTGGGTACCTGAACAGAAAAAACCAGGACCAATCTGTATCAGCATCAAAGGTCAGGATGCAGGAACCATTAAAGTCATGAGCAGCTGGATGGACCTTGAGCAGGACACGACATCTAGGCAGGAAGGAGACATGGATGTCCTGCATTTGGTGGTGCACAGAGATGCTGAGAAAGGGAAGCTGGACCGTGAACTCCGGAGTCGCTCAACTCTGTATGAAGTTATTCCATGAGATCACCCGTAAGAGAGCTAATTTACTCGAGCTTTCCCAGCTGGAAAACAAAGTCCTTGTTGTCACCACAGAACTGCTGAGGATGGCAATGAGGTACAGGGAACAAAAGGTGACATATGATTCCTCTGATCTCATCAATAACCAGTCTGTGACGGCCACTGTTGGAAGAGCAGCACTTGAGGCTATCCTCCCAACAAGACACCCCGCGTCTCCCCTTCTTGTCTAGGTGGGGCTGCAACACAATCTTGACAGCCACCCGAGCACCCCCTGGGCCGCTAGGAAGCAATGAGGCACAGAGGGAGCTAAGCTGTCCCAGAGACGCTGAGCCCAGCGGTGGTGAGTCCAGCCTTTAATCCCAGCTCTCTGAGGCAGAAGCAGGTGGATCTCTGAGTTCGAGGCCAGTCTGGTCTACAGAGTGAGTTCCAGGACAGCCAGGGCTACACAGAGAAACCCTGTCTTGAAAAATAAAACAAAACAAAGAAAAATCAAAGAAAGGAAGGAAGGAAGGAAGGGTCTCTAGTAAAGGAAGTGTTTAGTAGCAGAGAGAAGATGAATAGGCCTGCTTGAAGGCGAGGAAGGCCAAGCCCTTTCTTCACAACATCCAACACAGTCCACACGTTCCTACGACTCTCAGCCCCTTTACCTGCTCTCAGATGTTCCAGGCCCATGTTTCCAGAACTGTACTTTCCCAAGTTTCTACCTGGCTCCTCCCACTTTGCATGCCATCATCTCCTTCTCTGGACCAGCTTTCTCCTACTGCCCTATTTAGGGAGACCACGCCCCCTAGCAGTTCCTGTCCCCAGCAGGCTTACGGCCCTTTTCCATTCTGTCATTACCTCCTCCTTGTTAGTCGCCTGTGCCCTTGGAGGACTGTCAATGTGAAGATCTTTTGTTTGAGCTTGGGCACACCACATACATGTATGGAAGTCAGAGGATGACCCGTGGGAACCGTTCTTCTCCTTCCTCCGCGTGGATCTCAAAGATCGAACTGAAGTTTTCAGGCTTGTCAGCAAGCACCTTTACCCACTGAGCCATCTCGCTGGCCCATGACTCCTCACCATTCTGTTTTCCCTGAAGCTTAGACTAAAGCCTAGTGCATGGAGCCCAAGGAATGGGCACCAGCAGTGAGGTGGTGGTGGAGGAGACGCAGCAGGTATCGTGGTTTGAAAGTGAAGTGTTCCCACACGGACTCATTGGTCTCCATCTGGTGGTGCTGTCTGGGAAGGCTGAGAACCTTTGTGGTGGTTTGAATAGAAATGGCCCCCGTAGACTCATGTGTTTGAATGCTTGGTCCATAGGACGTGGCACTCTTAGGAGGTGTGGCCTTGTTGGAGGAAGGGTGTCACTGTGGGGGGAGGCTTTAAGGTCTCGTATACTCAAGCTACACCCAGTGTGGCACACGGTCTCCTTCTGCTGCCTGCAGATGAAGATGGAGAACTCTCAGCTCCTTCTCCAGCACCATGTCTGCCTGTGCACTTCCATGCTTCCCACCATGATGACAACGGACTAAACCTCTGAACTGTAAGCCACCCCAATAAGAGTTGCCATGGTCGTGGTATCTCTTCACAGCAATGAAATCTAAACTAAGACAACGTTTGTGGGTTGCAGGCTCACTGGAGGAAGTGGGCCACTGAGACCAGGCCTTGTCACCTTATGGCCTGACCCAGTTTCTGTTCATTCTCTCATCCATGACTTCAGATGCCATGTGACCAGCCGCCTCATGCTCTTGATGCCACGGCCTCTTGTCAGCCTACAAACCAAAGCAAATTGTTCTTCCTGTAGGCTGCTTTTTGTCAGGCATTTAGTCACAGCAATACGGGAAGTAACTTTGTGTCATACATCAGCTTTGTGTCAAGTGTCACCTCCCTGCCTAAGTCCTGCCTAAGTCGGGGACAAAGTGATACCAGTAGCAGGGTTTCTCCCCAGATCCAGTTCCCCTAAAACTCACAGTGCTGTGGACAGTGACCAGCAGCCATCTACCCAGCCAAACCTTGGCTCAACTATAATCCTGCTCAAGGGCCTGCTCAGGAGTCTTTCACAGCTGGGATTGCTTTGTTGTTACCCAGAGGGATCCTCCTGTCTCCACCCTCCGCAGCACTGGAGTTACAGCTGCTGCTCCCTGCTTTTTACATGGGGGCTGGGGATTTGAACCCAGGTTCTCATCTTCATGCAGTAAGTAAGTGCTTTTACCTGTGAAACCATCCACCCACTCCCCAGTGAGGTGTTTTGGACATTGCCCCATGGCAGGCAGCCTACTTTTCACTCTGACACATGCCTCCTGGGCCCAACCCTATTCGATGCTCTGAGCTCACCGAGATAAGGTGATCATAGCCTCTGCTCCCTTTCCCTGGCCTGATTTATCTCTAGGCCTGAACCTATATGCAGACTGGGGACACCACACACTTCATACTCAATAAAGGAAGCCATGCTAGGCTGCAGGCCGGGCTGAACACTGCAAAATGTGGGCACAGAGCCAGCCTCTGTGTAAAATCAAAGCCACATGGCTAGCTAGGGTAGAGCCCATACTCGAAGCAAGCTGCATAGCCCAAGGCCACTGGCCGTTTTGCTACCCTGCTCACATGTTCCATAACCCACAAGCTATATGCACCTTAACTCACTCATGGGCCGTTAAGTTTTAAAACAAACCCAATACACTCAGTGTTTAGAAACTACATATGGGTCTTACAAGCTGGTCTCCTCAGAGTTTTGCACTGTGACTTGCATACAGCAGGTGCTTAAGAAATGCTCTTTGCCCATAGGCCTCGCCTCACATTGTGTCCTCTACCTCTCTGCTCTTGCTACATCTTCCCCGCAGGCACCTTCCTGTTCACTCAGCTCTGAACACCTATGTGGGCCAGGTGCCCAGCCAGGTGTGGAAAAATGGCCCAGCCTTGCCCGCCAGCCATTCACAGCACAGTTGGGAGAGCCAGACAAGTTGCCAGACAGACTACAGTATGGGGGGGAAGGTGCAGGCAGCATGTGCCAGGCTGCCATGGGAACGGAAGGGCAGGCCTGTGAACACACAGATGAGAGCAGCTCCTGACATCTGCGCATGCCTCTCAGATTCTCAAAGACATGGGTGTGAAATGTGGGGGGTGGGGTGGGGGTAGGAAAAGCAAGAATCAGCTTTCTTAGTCCCTTGGTGTTCAAATTCCAAGCAGGAAGATACAATGAATTGCATTCTTAAATACTCACAAAAGAGATGTTTTTAAATTTATTTTTAATTTGTGTGTGTGTGTGTGTGTGTGTGTGTGTGTGTGTGTGTGTGTGTGATGGGATGTATACATGTTTGCACGTGCATAGCAACACATGTATAGTTTTCAATGTGTATGTGTACATGTGGACGGCTGAGGCTGATGCTAGGAATCTTCATCACTCCTCTGTGTTATTCATTGAGGCAGGGTCTCTCAATCAAACCCAGAGTTCATTGATATGGCTAGTCTCCATACCCAGCTTGTTCTGGGGATCTCTATCTCCTCCTTCCAAGGCTGGAACTATAGGCAGCCTCCATGTCTACACAAAATTTACCTGGGTTCTAGAGAATCCAAACTTGGGTCAAATGCTGTAACCACTGGGCCATCTCCCTACCCCAGGGAGATAGTTTTTGCAGCTCAGTGCTTCCTGATGAGTTTGGAAAGGCTCTATAGTATTGCCCAGCTCTAGACTCTGAAGGCCCACATGCTGAGAAATTTGAAGGCTAGCCTCCCTAGAGTGGGATTCTCCCATGCTGCTAAGGAACGGCACCACAGTCGTTGCCGGGGCTGTACTCTTGAAAATGCTGCAGCAGCTGCCTGGGGTAGGGGAAATATGGAAATGTGGACTCCTACAGAAACATCTGGCTCTGCAGCATGATACTCTGGGCTTGTTACCCTCTCTGTGCCTCAGTTTCCCCATGTGTAAATGGGGGGAAACTCCTCACTCTTTCTGGTCAAAGTCTCTTGTTGTCAGAGAGGCAGTCAACATCTGATATATAAGGGCTACTGACAGAGATGCTACTTCTTCTATAGAGAAGTTTCAGATAAGACCTCAGGACAGGGAGCTGTGCTTACATCCCATGTGTGAAAGACTTTCTTCTGTTCCTAGCTACAAACATCTAGGAATCTCATCAGAACTTCGGCTTACAGTAAAAGACATGTCACAACCCTCCTGTGCAGCACCTGTGGTTTTTACTGTCCATTGTAGTCCTTTGAAAGGCACCCCCAGAGTCACCCTGTGCCCTCCTTTATCAAAACAGAGGGGGAAAGGGCTATAAGATGACTCAGCAGTAAAGGTCTGCCACCATGCCTGACTGCCTGAGTTCAAGTCCCAGAACATACATTGTGGAAGGAGAACTGAGAACTGAGTCTCAAAAGATGTCTGCATATCTCCATGTGTGCATTGTGGCATTCACATGCTGGGCCCACTTATATATAGTCCTACAAATAAATATTTGTAAGAGGAAGAAAAATTTGTTTGCAGCCCTTTGAGATATAACTGGAGACCTACTAACATGGTAAAGGGGTGGGCCCCAAAGCTTTAGTGCCATTCTTCTTTGAGAAGCCCACATCTGCACTTGGATGTCACATCCTCTCCTTAGGCCACTTCCTGTTAATCTTTGTGCTTAAATCTATATTACATTTTATTTCTGGTAAACTCTAGCTCTGATCCATACTTTCTTGTCCTGTGTCTTAGGGTTTCTATTGCTGTGACGAAAACACCATGACCAAAAAGCAAGTTGGGGAGGAAAGGGTTTATTCAGCTTACCCTTCCAGATCATAGTTTATCATTGGAGGAAGTCAGGACAGGAACTCAAGCAAGGCAGGAACCTGGAGACAGGAGCTGATGCAGAGGTCATGGAGGAGTGTTGCTTACTAGCTTGCTCCACATGGCTTTATTATAGAACCTGTCTTAGTTAGGGTTTTACTGCTGTGAACAGACACCATGACCAAGGCAGCTCTTATAAGGACAACATTTGATTGGGGCTGGCTTACAGTTTCAGAAGTTCAGTCCAGTATCATCAAGGCAGGAACATGACAGCATCCAGGCAGACATGGTACAGGAGGAGCTGAGAGTTCTACATCTTCATCTGAAGGCTTCTAGGAGAATACTGGCTTCCAGGCAGCTAGGATGAAGGTCTTAAAGCCCATGCCCACAGTGACACACCTACTCCAACAGGGCCTCACCTACTCCAACAGGGCCACACCTTCTAATAGTGCCACTCCATGGACCGAGCATATACAAACCATCACAGAACCTCAGCCTGCTTTCTTATAGAACCAAGACCACCATCCCAGGGATAGAACCACCCACAATGGGCTGGGTCCTTCCCCATTGATCACTAACTGAGAAAACGCCTTACAGCTGAATCTCATGAAGGCCTTTTCTAAACTGAGGCTCCTTCCTCTCTGGTGACTGAAGCTTGTGTCAGCTTGACACAAAACCAGCCAGTACATCCTGAAATTCTTTTCTGCAGTGAAGTCAAGAATCCCAGTTTCAGAAAGAAGCAGGTTCTGAAAAGATCTCCAAAGCCAGCAACACAGAGGTGTGTCTTTGGCCCACCTCACTCTGTTGACCCGTAATACCATGGAGACAAATGCCTCCAAATGCCGCACTTTGGGACCACAAAGTTTTACCTGTGATACTCGCCATGTGTCCCTTCATGGTGGGCTGTTCCAGTACTCTGGCTTGGGACCTCAGTATCTGAGGTCCTGTCAGAGGCATGGCACCTGAGTCTTCCAGACAAAGTGACCCTTCATTTATCCCCCAAGCCAGCTTACACCCACTGTGGGATTATTCAGAGCAGTTCTCTCAGACTTCAGGGTACTCACACACCACCAAGAGAGAAGCTGTGAGAACAGCAGTTTCCTGGGGCTCAGGCGTTCTCGGGTGGACCTACATGTCAGCACTCAGGTCCCAGGTGGGCCATAGCGTCTTCTAAAGCTGACCCAATTCTGCTCTCGTTTCAGGAGTGACATGCTGGACCTAGGGATGAAAAGTTGACTGAAATGTCCTCCAGACTCATGGGAGACTCCATCTATGCTACTACTTCCTATCCAATCTGCTAGCGCACTGGGCAGGATCCTCAGTCTCCAGGAGCCTTTGCCATCCGTGAAAGCGTGCTGACAGGATCTCTCCTGGGAAGCAGCATGGTGCTGCCATAGGTCCATGTCCTAGCCCTCCCTCAACATTGTGACGTGTGTGAATTATTTAACCTCTCTGAGCTGCTGCTTCTCCATTGTATCCGAGGGAAAACACCCGGCTTTCCTGGTTTGGTTCTTGGGATAAGCTCAGGGTTGAGTTGGGCAGAATAAGGGGAGGGAAAGCCATCTCCATGGAATGTCGAGAACCACCTCTGCTGAGGGCCACCTCAGCTTCGGCCTTGTCAGAGAGACATGGGCCTGTTCTTCTCATAGGCACACAGGCACCAAGACTGCAACCTAAAGCTTCCTTCTGAGGCCACAGCTTACTGGTTGTCTCAGCTCCATCTCTCTCCCACTATCCCCCACCCTTGAGGCCTTGCTCTAGGTTGTCAGGCCTTCCTCAGGCTGATGTGACCCCTGATTAACTTAGCAAACCCTTCCTTTGCTCATCCAAGGGCCTTATCACAAGGCCAAACCAAATCAATTCATATGTATGCAAGCATGTTCCCAACAGCTGTCGCAGGCTTAGTCAACAGATGGTGTCTGACATTCATTGGGTTGTCAGGGACAGCCCCAGGGGCCATTCAAAATGAGTAGAACAGGAGCTGGGAGGTGGAGAAGGCAATGATTTCTCAGGGTTAACATGAGTGGGCCCAAAGGCAGGGTGAGGCAGTTTGGGCTAACTCCTGGGAACGCTCATAGCCTGTGAGCTGGCTATAGCCCAGGACATTTGCACACGTCCTATATAGGGGCTGCATCCAGACTTCATTACTAAAACACTTTCCCACATGGACCAGGCAGGACAGTCAGTGTGCCAGATGCCAACCAGGCAGATCTGGGCCTGAGAAACGATGGTTGAGAGAGGACTCCAGCATTAGCTAGGAGCAAGGTCAGAAGACAGTGGGTCCCTTTTGAATTGCCCTACCCAGAGGGGACAAAGCTGGGCCTGAGAGGTCTGGCTGCAGCAGCCTCTCTGCTGCATGGCCCCCTGGGAAAGGTTACACAGAAATGACTCTGGAAGCCCAGGCACTGCTGTGACTTGGATCTGAAACTGTGTTTTAACAGCCCTGAGCCAGTGGGACTATTTTGAGAGACGGAAGCCTTAGAAATGGAGGTTCCGCAGGCAGGACTTGGTCACTCTGGGTAAGCCTTTGAAGGTTATACCCAGTCTGCTTCCTGTTGGGCTGTTTCCTGGTCCACAGTTTCAGTTTTCCTTTCTGTTGCTGTAATCAAATGCCCTGAGTAGAGCATCTTGTAGGGTAGTTATTTGGCTTACAGTCTTGGGCCACAGCCCATCACTGCAGGGAAGTCATGGATGAGCTGGAGATAGCTTGCATTAGTTACTTCCCTATCACTGTGATAAAACACCATGACCAAGGCAGCTGATAGAAGAAAAGATTTATTTGGATTTACACTTCCAGAGGGATAAGAATCACTGCCATAGTGAGGAAACATGGCGGTGGGCAGGCAAGAATGCCAGCTGGAGCAGAAGCTGAGGGCTCACATACTCAACCCCAAACACAGAGCAGAGGGGGTGCACTGGGAGTGGCATTTGGCTCTCAAACTCCCAAAGTCCAGTGTGGCTACTCTTCTTGGTTGTCAACTTGACTACATCTGGAACTAAAACCCAAAAATGAAGGGCACATCTGTGGTTTGTTTTGTTTGTTTTCGTTTTTTGTTTTGTTTTGTTTTGTTTTTGCTTAATTGAAGTAGGAAGGTCCACTTCTCACCTGGCTCTTGAGGTAGGAAGACACTTTTAATCCAGATCTTTTGAGTTGGGAAAAGACATGCCTTTAAAGCAGATCTTGAGGTGGAAAGACACACCTTTAACCCAGATCTAATCTGGGCCACACCTTCTGGAAGCCTATTTTAGAAGGACATAGAAGAAGGAAGCTTTTGCTCTTTGCCTGCATGTCCTCACCTTGCTAGCAAGTCCATTCCTTCACTGGCATTGGAGCCTACTTCTTAGGGATTCTAGCATCTACTGAAGACCAGCTGTGACATCCAGCCTCATGGACTCAGCAACTACTGGATTCTTGGACTTTCCCCAACAGCCAGCCATTCTTGGATTAGCTGGACTGAAGCTTGTAAGTCATCAATAAATCATATATATATTCATTCCTTAAGTTCTATTACTCTAGAGGACCATGACTAAATAGACTCACCTCCAGTGACACACTTCCTTCAGCAAAGATCTTCAACCTAGCAAAACAGTGCCACCAACTGGGGACCA
Source organism: Uromys caudimaculatus (assembly GCA_028551405.1). Lineage (NCBI taxonomy): Eukaryota > Metazoa > Chordata > Mammalia > Rodentia > Muridae > Uromys > Uromys caudimaculatus. Next base: position 67,230,250 of record CM052711.1, on the reverse strand, counting down.
AGTACTCAAATGCCTGAGAATATAGGGTTCACCTCATTCAAACCACTGCACAGCCAGTTATACCACAACCACAGTCGAGAACCGGGAACTTAAGCTTCCTTGTTTGCTGTCAGCTGGCTTTCTTAACTCTTACCATAGTTCCTGGCCACCTGTCTAGGGAATGGTGCTGGGTCTTTCTAAATCAATGGGCAATCAAGACACTCCCCCACAGCCGTGCTTCCAGGGCAGCCTGATCTAGACAATTCGGTTAAAACTCTCTTCCTCGGTGATTCTGGATTGTCAGAATTGGCCGGCACATCCACAGTGAAGTGAGCAGCCACTACTGGAACCATGGACTGAGCTTCTCCGGCACACCTTCAGAGCCACAATGGGCTAAGAACCATGGGAAGGTATGAGCTATAATGCATCTTCCTTCCTGATGCTGCTTCTACTGTTAGTCACTTTCCCGTTGATTCATTCAGCAAACGCTTTCTGAACACTGACTGTCAGGGGCAGGAGCAGGAGCAGGAAGAGGTCACTGCTGCCCACTGCTGCTTTTCTAAAGGTACCGTGCCGGGATGAAGCCAATATACATAAATGGATGAGGGAGATGGGTCAGCCAGTAAAGTGTCTGTTATGCAATCATGAGGAGCTGAGTTTAGATGCCCAAAATCCACATAGAAAATGCTGAGCATGAGTATAGGGACATGACCCAGTAGTTAAGAGCACTTGCTGCTCTTACAGAGGACCCTGCTTCAGCTCCCAGCACCTACGTGGCAGTTCACAACCATCTAGTTCACAACTCTAGTTCCAGGAGATCCTACATCTTCTATTGGGCTCCACGGGACCAGGCATGCACCTGGTGCACATACATACATGTAGCCAAACATTCACACACAATGAATAGATAAATAATTTTTTAAATGCTGAATATGGCAGTGGGCTTGGGTATAGCCCCATGGACACAGGCAAATCCGTGATGCTCATTGTCCAGCCAACCTATCTGAATGGATAAGTTTCAGGTCCAGTGAGAGAGCTTATCTCAAACATGAAGACAAAGAGATCAGGAAAAGACAACTGACATTACTGTCCAGACTCCACATGCATGCACACACATGTTCACATGTGCCCTCATGTCCCATATCCACATATCCACACTAACAAATATACCACACCACAACATACACACGCATACATACTTGCACACACACACAAGAGGTTCTACTGTAGTTTGGGAATGTCCTTTAGGGCATGGTTGCCACTTACTGACTCATTATCACAGCCACCCGAGAAGATTCTGTAAGTGCCATGCCAGGCTAGCTCGGATTTAGTCACTTCCTGACAACTGTGTCTTTGGCAATGACAGGGAAAAACTGATGTCCAGCCTCATGTTTCAACTCTAGGCCAGGCACTGTCAAAGGGGTTTTACAAATAAAACTTGTGATAGGAAAGAGGTGGGCATTGCCACCATTTCCCCTACTTTCACATGGGGGAAACTGAGGCACCGAGAGATCAACCTGCCCAGAATATCAAGCTGCAGAGGCAGATGTTTTGTTTTTGTGTGTTGTGTATGTGTGTTATGGTGTGTGTGTGTGTGTGTTATGGTGTGTGTGTGTGTGTGTGTGTGTGTGTGTGTGTGTGTGTGTGTGTGTACCTGTGCACATGCCACAGGTGTGTTGTTGGTGCCCAAGGAAGCCATAGGAGGTATTGTCAAATCCCCTGGAGCTCGAATTACAGGCAGTGTAAGCCACTTTATGTGGATGCTGGGAACTGAATTCAGATCCTCTGGAAGAGCAGCAAGCTCTCTTTACTGCTGAGCCATCCTGGCCCCCAGAACCTGTACCTTAATTCGGGCCATCTGGTTTCAAGGCCAAAGGCTGCCTGGAGTGGTACCTGGAGATCTTTTCTTTAGCGCCCACCAGGACCCTTGCTCCAGTTCTTCCCCGCTTTACCAATTTAACAGACATGACTTTTTGGATCTGTAGGGTGCTCACAAGGACAGAATTAGCAGGGATATTCTCATCTGCTGGGTTTGGCTCTGCTATGATCCAGCTCAGGAGCCTAAGCTCAGGGACAAAGAAGAGAGAGAGGAGGCCTTACTGCTATGGAAAAGGGCAAGGATCTTGATCTTTTCCTGTTGTGATGGCTAGTCCTGCTTGTCAACTTGATTACATCTGGAACGAACTACAACTCAGAAATGGAGGGCACACCCGTGATCCAGATCTTGAGACTGCAAGACAGGTTTCTGACCTGGATCTTGACACGGAGATCTTGAGACATAGTGGCCCTGAAAATCTTAGGCCCACGCAAAGTAGTAAACACCTTTAATTCCAGGAGACTGAGGCAAGCAGATCTCTGAGTTCAAGGTCAGACTGGAACAAAGCAAGGTTTAGATCCAGGCATGGTGACCCACACTTTTAATCTGAGACACACCTGCTTGAGGCCTACATAGGGACATTGGAAGGAAGGAAAATTCTCTACAGTGAACTTTCCCTGTTCAAGTCACTGTAGGGTTTCAGTCTCTTGCTTGGACCTACACTGACACAAAAGCATAAGAACCACCTCACTGGTGGCTTTTGTCCAGGGCCTTTGGATAGAACTGGCCAGTGTGGTAATAGTGCTGAGATGGGCCACTTGGGACCAAACTGTACACATTGGCTGGTGAAACCCACTCAGCCTCCCTCTTCCTTGATGTCTTGTGTAGGCAGAAGTGTCTTAGTACATTTGTCCTGCTGTGTATGGACTAAGTCAAATGACTAAGTCAAAATGTACGGCTCTATCCTCTGGAGGCTGAGAGGTCCAAGGTCAAGGTGAAGGCAGATTTGATGTGTCTGGCAGGCCTGTTACTCATACATGGTATCTCCTATGTGCCTCTACTTGGTAGCAGGGCAAATGAGCTTCTTTGGTCAGTTTATAAGGCCCTAAACTCCAGTCTGCCTTCATGTCTAATCATTTCCTGTGATAGTTTGGTCAACTCAATAAAAACTAGAGACACCTTGGAAGAGGAAACAGGAGTTGAAGAATTGACTCCATCAGACTGGCTTGTGGGCGTGTCTGGGGGCATTTTTTAATTAATTAGTGAAGTGACTATGGGTCGCGTCACTCTTGGATGGGTGGTCCAGAGTTGTATAAGAATGGTGGCTGAGTGTGAGTCTGGAAGCAAGCCATTAACTAAAAAAAGCATTCCTTCACAATCTCGGATTCAGTTTCTGCCTTCAGGATCCTGCCTTGATCCTGCCTTGGCTTTCCTTCATGGTGGACTGTAATCTGTAAGCTAAACAGATGCATTTCCTCTTCAAGCTGTTTTTGGTCAGTGCCTGGTCACAGCAAACCAGGACACCGTCCTAGTGGCCTACCATTTAATATTACCAGACAGAGGCGTAGGTTTCAGTGCATGAATTTGGGGATGACACAAATATTCATACTACAACAAAGTGTCTATGAATATTGTAGGAATCGCATAAGCTAATGTATGCAAAACACATGGCACATAACAAGTGTTATGTACAGACATAGCATTCTTATGTGGGCCAACCCTTCGGATTTAGGGAGCAGGGCATGTCTTCTGGGAAGTCCTCTCTGCACTTTCAACCCAAGCTGAATTAGACCCTCTCTCCCACATACTGGTCCCATAGGTTATCAGTCAGGTGTGTGTGTAGGATTGAGAGCTACCCTAGGGCAGGGGTGAGGCCCTAGGAGCTCATATGTCTGTCTGGATGAGGGAGCAACAGTCTTAGTTGTGGTCCCTTGAGATTAGACCACCAGGAGGGAGAACAGTAGGTGGAAGGCCTAAGAATGGCCAAGCGGGAAGAGACAGGAGAGATGGGAGGTGTGTATGGGGCGGGGCACATCCTCTTCAGTTACTACACATATTTTTTTTTTTTTTTTTTTGGTTTTTTTCAAGACAGGGTTTCACTGTATAGCCTTGGCTGTCCTGGAACTCACTCTGTAGACCAGGTTGGCCTCGAACTCAGAAATCTGCCTGCCTCTGCCTCCCAAGTGTTGGGATTAAAGGCATTTGCCACCACTGCCTGGCTTACTACACATATTTTTAACTTTTGGTTTTATATATGCTACAAGTGGGTGCCCAAGGAGGTGAAAAGGTGTTGAATCCCCTGGAGCTGGAGTTATTGGTGGTTGTGAGCTGCCCATTGCGGATGCTGCAAACTGAACTTGGGTCCTCTGGAAAAGCAGCAAGTGATTTTAATCACTGAGCCATCTCTCCAACCCTGCTACCATCTTTTTAAAGGCTTTTAAATTATTTAATTAATTAATTTATGTGTGTGTGTGTGTGTGTGTGTGTAATTACACGGGTGAGGTCAGAGGATACCTGTGTGAGTTGGTTCACTTTCTCCATGTGTGTCAGGCTCTCAGTTTTGGTGGTAAGTGACTTTAATCTGACTTTATCTTTAATCATGCTTTTTGAGAAGCTGTTTTGCAATTTACCTAGAAATCACTTAACAGGCTAGGGTGCTTTTGGTCAACGAGCCTCAGGGATCCACTTGTCTCTGACTCCCCGTTTAGAAGCCTGGATTTTTTTTTAATGTGGGTTTTGTGGATCAAACTTCAGTCCCCATGCTTGCAATCAAGTGCTCCCGTGACTGAACCATCTCCCCAGCTCCAAAAAGTCCTGATACCAGAGAACAGAGGAAGAGCTCCAGACACCAGAGTTCTCTGAAAGGTTTCCTGGGTCCATGGGGAGTTTCAGAGCCACAGTCCCCACTGGAGGAAGCTGCTTCAGGGGCACTGTCACCGTGCCCATGCAGCTAGAGATGCCAGGAAAATCTGCTCCCACTGCAGGTTTGAGGAGGTTTTCATAGCTTCTAGACAAAAAGGTTGGCCACACCCCATGAATGCAGAGCCAGAAGCTAGGAAGCCAGGATCTGTAACCTTGAGGGTAAAGTTTAGGCCCCTTTGAATATGATCTCACACACACACACACACACATACACACACACACACACACAGATACACACAGACACACACACACAGACACACACACACAGACACACACACAGACACACACACAGACACACACACACAGACACACACACACAGACACACACACACAGACACACACAGACACATGGAGAGGGAGAGAGGGAGGAGAAGGAGAAGGAAAAGGAGAAGGAGGCACAACACATTAGCTAAGACTCTGGGTGCAGGGAGCCATGTAAAACACATGGAAAATTGAATGAGTGGAGAAGACAAAGATTTTGACCAGGAGCAGGAGAAATAAGGAACTATTTCAGGGTCTAGTTTCCTCCCCTACCCGGGGCTGGCTTCCTGTATTGGTGTTTTTGGCTGTTACAAGAAGAAACTTAAGGCTGGATCATTTTTTTAAAAGGAGGTTTATTTAGCTCATAATTCTGGAGGTTCAGGAAAACATCACCGGCTTCTTTCTGCCCATCTCTGTTAGTACCCTGAGGAAGGGTCACAAGAGGGTGCAGCATCAGGAAGCTGGGGGGAGGGGAAGGACTTGCTCGTTGAGATAGGGTCTTGGCCTAGCTCAGTCTTGCCTGGAATTCACCACTATATAACCCATGTTAGCCTCTAACCCCTCTGCTTCAACCTGCCAAGTGTTGGGGATCACAGGTTGGAGCCACCATGCCCAGTTTTTTGTTATTCTGAGACAGGGTTTCACTATGTAGCACAGGCCTCAAACTAGTAATCCTCCTGCCCAAACCTTCCAAATGCTGGGATTCCAGGTGTGTACCACTGCACTCTGCATTGGTCCTGCTCTTATTCTAACAGCCTGTGCTAGGGGTGGCGGGGCAGCTGTAGCACCAACTACTCAGGAGGCTGAGCTGGCAAGACCACTTGAACCCATGAGTTTAAGAGCACCCTGGGCAACACAGTGAGACCTCATCTCAAAACCTAAAGCGAACCCAAACCATAGTTACTTGTGCCTGCCAGAGCTCACTGTGCAAGACCAGCACAAATCCTTCCTGAAGATGACAACCTCAAAGGGCCTCATCACCTCCCACCGGGCCCTGCCTCTCAAAGGTTTCCCAACTTTCAAGATTGCCATAATGGGGATGCAGCGTGCATATTTAAACCCTAGCTCTTGAGCAAATAAGTAGAGAGGCCTGTTGCCACCATCTTGGTTCCTGGCAAGATTAAGGGTAGATGGTAGAGTGTTAGAGTGTCAAGTGCCAAGAAGATGGAGCCCATGGTGTCCAGACCTTCATCTGGGTGGTTGATGTGGCCTTTTGGCCCCTAGCTAGCATACAGCAACAGCAGTGACTGAGAGATGCCCCAGAGTCTGTGGAGTGTTGTTAGCCAGGATGGAGAGCCATTCATCCATCTTTATCCATCTATCCTGGTTAGATTTGTCAAGTTGACAAAGCCCAGTCATGAGAAGGGAAAGCCTCAATTGAAGAATTGCCTGGATCAGATTGGTCTCTCTGTGTGTGTGTCTATGGGGGATTCTCTCCACTGTTAATGGATGGAGAGACCAATTGTAGATGGTACCATCCACAGGCAGGTAGTCTTGGGTTGTATAAAAAAGCTAGCTAAGCAAGAGCCTGTGAGTCAGAGTCACCCAGAAGGCAGCATTCTTCTATGGTTCCTGCCTCCGGGGCTGACTTGAGTTCCTGCTCTGACTTCCCTCAAAGATGGATTGTGTATGACCTGGAAGTGTAAACCTCTCCTACTAGAGTTGCTTCTGGTCAGAGTATTTTCATCATATCAACAGAAGAGAAAACTAGAAGACCATCCATTTATCAGGCCCATATTGTATGCTGTTCTAGAATCACTCGTCCTCAAGAGCTCAGCCTGCCATATCCAGGGGGAAGGACCTGTGGCTTGCAGCACACAGCTCTAGACCACATACGATGTCTGAGCAGAAGACAGTGGTATCCCACCCTGCCATTCTTCAGCCTGCCTGGCTCACCCACCTTTTAAGGTGTTCTACCAGCTACTACAGAGCGCCCTTCTTTCAGTGTGGCCTAATCCCTTTCTCTGAGTTATACTGGACTCAGGCTGGCATCCTTCAAGACTGCCCCAGGGAAGAGATAATTTCCAAGGAGAAGATGACATGAATAGCCAAGTTAGGCCTGGCTCTGTGATCACAGGTCTCCTCACCTTCCCCTGCTAGGGTCTCTTGTCCAAGGATTAAAGGCAAGGAATAAATTAGCTATATGATATCCAGTAGATTGGGGCAGTTCTCCACTGCAGGAAAGAAAGGGTCAATATATCAGAAACATGTCTGGTGGTGACTCATGACTTCCACAGCCCACTGGAATTCAGAGACCACAAAGGAAGAAAGCCCTGTTTATTTCTGTTGCTTTCTACCAGGCTCCAGGCTCACAATCCCATGCAACCCTACATGGGTCCTTCCCACTTCACAGTTGAGGTAAACAAGACTCAAAATTCATATAGGGACTCACGCTCAGCCAGAGCTCGTGGCGAGGACAGAGTTGAGTTGTTTAACTCCAAAGATGGTCACTCTTCTGACCCTGGGCTATGGATGCAACCACACCAAGAGATTCTTCCCGAGTTCATCACGAGGCAGTGCCTATGTGAGCCAGGACTGCCCTGTTGCCGGGATTCTCAGAAGCGGCCTGGGCTGACTGTTGCCCTCCACATCTGTAGTAGAGAGTCCCGGCGGGTGGTGTAGGGCAAATGGTTGATGCGGAACCAGTGCCTGGGGACAAGATTTCCACTTGGTGTATACAGCTTTTCCCCTTGTCTGCCCAAAAGACTACGTAGGGCTAAGTTGCCTGACAGAATCTTCTCATAGAAATCCACTCCACCCTGGACATAGGCTGCAGACAGAGAGGCCGTGCGGCGGTCCAGCCAGCCTTCCAGCGCAACAGTGAGGGAGTCTTTGGAAAAGGTATAGGCTACATAGCCTACCACTATTGCCACCAAGTTGAAGGCAGCGCGCAAACTCATGGGGCCTCCATAGAGTCCCAGGGCATGCTTGGCACCCACACTTATTGCCCATGTTCCTGCCAGGCATGCCGGGGCCGGCAGGGTCTGTAGGGCAGCCACACCACTCTCCAGGTATATCACCTCCTTGGCCAAGGCAAACTTCTGGGCATTGTGAGACAGGGTCAGGGCATCTCTCAGCCTGGCGCCTGCTGGGCTTTGCCAATCCACTCTTTGCCCATGAATGATCACGGTGTGGTCAATGTTGGTCACAGGGCCACCCAGGAAGATGGCAGGGATTCCCACCACAGCCCCAGCAGGCATCCGTGGGAAGCCAGCACTCACAGGCTGAAAAGTAAAGGCGGTGAAAGGCTTGTAGCAGTGGCCTGAAGGGACATCTATATCCTTTAGCACCTCTTGGAAGAGGTTCTGTAGCTGAGGGGAGAGAGGAGCTGGCTGGCCCTGGGGCCAGTACTGGTAGAGCCACTGGACTATGGGATCTGGGAAGAGGTGAAATGAGATTTGAACCCCAAACAGGCCTGCACAGGAACCCACCAACAGGCCTGTTCTGTATCTCTGCATAAAGACTGCAGCCCTCCACAGAGGACCAGCCATGAGTACTGCCTCTGCTGATAATTTGGCCAAGAAAAGAGAAGTCAGCCGATGGTTCTGTCAGGTTGTGGACTACACAGCTTCCGGGCCATACCATTCTTAACTGAAGTGACGCTGCATTATGGCTGAGAAGATGGGTTCCATCCAGACTCAGACACCTCAGGTTTCACAGAATCAGCTCTCCATCAGACAGCCAGGTGGGTAGCAACTGTGATGGGTAAATACAGAGAGGATATTTCAGTGTCTCCCAGTGGTGGACATCCTCTGGCAACGGTGTGATTACTTATTGCCATGGCTAGACACAGCACTAAGTATTCAACAGCCTCACTCCATCCACCCCTCATCCCAGAGTGACTCTCTAGCTGACTTATGAATGAATCACATGTTTAATTCACACAGAACCTACTGTATGCTAGACACAGTTCTGAGAGCATTGCGTATACAGCTGTCCCTCAGTGGCTACAAGGGTTTGGTTCCAGGATCCTGCAGATATCAAAATCCAAAGACCATCAGCTGCTTATGTAAATAGCATAGGATTTGCATATGAGTTCTCATATACATATGCCCACCTCTCACATACTTTAAATTATCTCCATACTACTTATAATACCCACTACACCATAATACTACATATAGAGCTAGACTCCACCAAGATGTCTTCATGTTCGGCAGACACAATTGTTCTTGCATATTTTTAGTTCTTGGCTGATTGAATATGCCTCCATGAACACAGACAGCCAACTGTACTAGGAAATACCTGTAACTAATAAACACAGGAATATTTAAACATGCCCACATTTTTACATAAATGCACACTAGACGTGCATATCCTTAGGATTAGATTCAAGGTCCCCAAACATTCCAAGACCTTCACAGGCTCATCTCCTGCAGAAAAGGCTTAGTATTCGTTATTACCTATATTCTACGTCACCTCTGCCTCACATGCAGTTCCTATTACAATGCAAATGCTATATATGTAGATATGATGCTATCTTGCTTAGGGAGTAAAGACCAGAAAATAAAGCCATGTTCAGTACAGATACAAATTTTCCTTCTGAAACATTTTTGATGTATAGCTGGTGGTATCACTAAATATAGAGTCTGAGGACACAGACGATTCACTGGATGCAGTCAGTCCAAGAAAAAAAAAATCCTCCTCACCTCAGAACCATACCACAAGAGCTGATTTTCAGCTATGAAGAGGGATACGGTTTATTGGCCAAATCCCCAGGTGGTGGTGTCACATGCTGAATAGTGTCCCCACCTCCACCAAGCTCCCATGGCTGAAGCCACATTTCCATTATCTTAGGATGTGGCTGTATTTGGAACTTGGGTCTATGAGTGACTAGGAAACAGAAGGTTCTTGGGATGGCAATAATCAAATCTCACTGCTTTCGGTCTTGCACTGGGACACTTACAGAGAAAATACCACATGAAGATCGAGGAAAAGATGGCCATTTGTTAGCCAAGCAGAAAGGCCCAGGGAGTCAAAACTGGTCACACCTGAGTCTTGGACCTCCAGCATCTGAAACTAAGGAAAAATAAACTCGTGTCGTTCAGGACATGCAACATGTGGCACTTTGCTTGGCAGGCTAGCCACTGATAGTAGAGGCTCAGTATTTGATCACAGGCCGTTAGGGGTCCATAGCAAGTGGTTCACTTTTAAAATGTTATCTATTACATATATACAAATAGACCATCACACTCATTAGCATAGTTAATACTGTTCTGTTGGTGGTGGTTTTTTATTTTTCTTTGAGACAAGGTCTCACAGGCATACTTTTGAATATTCTGGGCACCTTATTTCGTCTGTGATTATGTCATTAATTATGGCTGTTATTTATCTTTGGATAAAATTTCACTTTATTCCTAGCTCCGCGAAGCGTTTGATTAGCAATGTACTACTATAAACAAAGCGCAGGGTTCTGCATCACATGATTTAACTCAATCTTTCCAAGAGGAAACTGAGACTAGAAAAGACAGGGTCCTTGGGAGGAACCCAAAAAACCTCTCCCGGGTCAGCCTCTGAGTCTCGCAGTTGGCCTAGAAGCGGATGTAGGATTATGGCTTTAGAAGAGTTCCCAACGTGACTCGGCCCCGACACGCACAAGGCTGCTTCCAACAACCGGAACATGACTGAACCCGGAAGCTGGACATCGGAAAAAAAATCCCTGCTCACAGCCAAGACCGAGAGCTTACCTCCGTAGCAACCTTGGAACACGCCGCTCCCGCACTGGACTGGGCAGGCGCAAAGCACGCCGGTCCGGGGGCCTTCGAGGGCGGGGCCTATGTGGGCAGGGCTGGAGGTGGTGGGAGGGGCTTGGAGTAGCGCTTCTGCTCCGGTCCTGGTTGCTGCCACCCTGGAGTCAGCTCTTATTCAGGAGGTGGAGGAGCAGTTTGAGGACTTTGTTATCCAATTCAACCGTGTCGTGGCGCCCATCGGAGCTAAGATAGAGACCTGCTGGTCCGGATTTCTGTCAGCGCAGAATAAGTATCTGTGCAGTACGCTGGGAGGAGAGCTAAGCTTAGTGAGAAAAGTAAGGGCAGGGAAGCTCTGGAATTGCTGCATTCGGAAGGTCAAGTGACCTTGTGAGACCTGCAAGAAGTGTGGTGTAGACCAGACTAGAGTTAAGTAAGAAGTACTTACCGGAAGGCGCATCCAGCAAATGGTAGGTGCGTGGATACACGCACATGTGTGTGCTCATTCGTTTAAAGGCCAGAGGTGAAATTGGATGTTGCTCTTTAGGAGCTAGCTGACCAAGTTTTGGAGATAGGGTATCTCACTGGCACCTGGGGTTCAGCAATTAAGGTAGCCTACTTGCTCAAGTGAGCCCCAGGGATCTGCCTGCTTCTGTCTCCCCAGTGCTAGGTTTACAAGCATACACCTTAACAACCAGTTTTTTATGTGGATGCTGAAGAGTGAGCTCAGGTCGGCATGCTTTTGTGGCAGTCACTTTACCACTTGAGCTAGCTCACTAACAGTCTGAGGAGTTTTCTAAAAAACAGTCCCAAGGGGGATTTGGGTGTTAAAATAAATCTCACTGTTACTAGTGTTTTAATGACTACTCAGTAGGTTAGAGTAATATGTTTAACTATCTCATGTCTTTAAGCCTAAAAGGCTGATTACAAATATTACCTTAATATATCCAGGAATCTCTTTATAAAGATATTATTCTATTTGGCTTATGGTCAACTTTCAATTAAACCCACAAGCTTTACAAATTATCTTTTATTATTTATATCTCGTGATTTCCATCTTTAATCAAATTTCCTGCGATATCTCAAACCATACTTTGGTTGAACTTAGTTGGTTCTTTTGTTTTGGTTTGTTTTGGTTTGGTTTTTTTCAAGACAAGGTTTCTCTGTGTAGCTGTGGCTATCCTGGAGCTCATTGTGTAGACCAGGTTGACCTCAAACTCAGAGATCCGCCTGCCTCTGCATCCTGAGTGCTGGGATTAAAGGCGTGCGTCACAGCTACTGCTGCTGTTGCCACCAGAGACACACCACCTGGCTTAGTTGGCTCTTTTAAACACACTCACCCCCAGGATTAGTCAGAGTCCTCCAGGGAACTGGACCCTGGAGTGTGAGGGTATGTGTACAGAAGTTTGATAGAAAGCAATGGCTCCATGGGTGTGGTGACCCAGATCTTTAACCCCAACACTTGGAAGAGGCAGGCAGATCTCTATGGTCCATACAGTTACGAAGGCTGAAGACTGAGCTCTGCTCTCAGATAGTTGAACAGTCAAGATTGCTTTTGACCTAGCACTGGTCAAAACCAGAAGCCCCCAGAGCAAGAGAAACCAAAGTTCTGATCTGAGTCTTAGTCCAGAGCCAGGAAAACACCAGTGTCCCAGGCTGGGTGCTTTGCTTATCTTTCAGTGTTAAGGACCAAACTCCTGGGACTCTTACCAGTGAAGCTCTTACCACCCTCAGCTATGCCCCAGGGGGAGGGAGAGAACTCTTTCTTAGACCAGACTGTTGTTCTGGTCATGTTAGTCACAATGTTAGCTGTGGAAGAGACTAACCCACGGCCCACCAACATGAGGTATAGGGAATAATGGATGGACAGTTCAAGGCCACGAAACAGGGTGTAAAGATAATGGTGGCCATTGACTAGCTAGTGGTCCAGGAATCAAGACAACTGTGCTTTCTGTCACATCTCTCTACACTAAGGGGTAAAATCAGTGCCACAATAGCAGCTGTGACTCCTGGCTAGATGCATGGGGTCGGTCAACATCTGTTATAAAGCAGGGGGATCCTCAGGAGGCCTCACCCCTCTGGGAGAACCTAAGGGCAAGTTAATGGATGCTAGGGAGACAAAGAGACATTTCCCTCACCAGTGTAGCCGCTGAGACCATAGCTGTGCTCCTTTAAATAACCCCCTGCCCGCGCTCCTATAATCAACCCTCATGCAATTCATTGCTGTACACAGAGACATGAAAGTAGAAGAGAGAGTAATTAGGAAGAGGAAGCAGATCAGTGAGAACAGAAGGGGACAAGAAATGGTGACTACGATGACCATTATGTACGTGCATGAAATATCATAATCATAATAAACCATTATTATTTTAATTAACATAGGCAAAAAGCTTTAATAAAAAAGTCCCATGTTTATTGGGCTGGACCCGGAATGGGGTATGTTTGTGTCTCTTGTTAATGCCTCAGATGCAAGGAGAAAGACCACAGACCCAAATCATATAGCCAAATTAATTAAAGCAAGCTTTTATTATCCGGGTACATGAGCTGTCTCTCCCTAAAGGTAGGGTTCAAGAGAGCAGCACTGGACATGGGTAAGGTAAAGGTTTTTATGACTTGGGAACAGGAGGTTTCGAAAGAAGGATTTGGCAGGAAAATAGGTGGGGTTATGGGAGCAGAGCATAGGCATAACAAGCTAGTCACGGATGGCCTCCCGAAGCAAAGCCACGGTTGTAGGTGTTCATAACAACAGATGGTTAGAATAACCCTTTGAAACAAAGGTGTGGTTGCTTTTTCTTGGAAAAGGCAGTACAAAAACCATTTGTAGTTAAGGTTACAGGTGAGGCATTGAGAAATATATTTAATTATAAGCAGGAATGAATTTAGTGATGGCTTTCAAGCCTAAGATGGAGGCAGGCTGGTTTATCACTGTGTGTAAGATGTGCACTGTTGGTTCCTGGGGCTAGAACCCTCTGATTACTTTCCATGTGCAACTCAAGGTTTTGCTTTTTAAAATTTTTGTATGTATGTGTTTATGTGGTGTGTGCATGCATGTGTATATGTGCATGTGTGGTGTATTCCTCAGTTACTCTTTACCTATTGAGGCAAGGTCTGTCACTGAATCTAGAGTTTGCCTGTCTGGTAGTCTAGTAATCCATCTTGTTCTAAGTAGCCCTGTCTACACCTATCATGGAATAGATTGCAGGCAGGCTACTATGCCCACCAGGCTGTGACGTGGGTTCTGGGAAGCTCAACTCTGGTTCTCACACTTGCATGGCAAGTGCTCTCTACTTGCTGAACTGTCTCCAAAGCCCCAAAGGAAGCTGGCCAAGCCCAATATAGGTACGCACTTTCTGAGAAAGAGGGTGTCATTGTCCTGGCTGAGTAGTTCATGGTTGGGCATGCTTCTGCTCCACCCTGGCCTGTTTCTTGCTCTGTGTGTGTGTGCATGTTCATGGAGATCAGAGTCAGAGGTCAACCTCAGACATAGTTCTTTACACACACATATGCCACACCTCGTAAATGGCAGTGTTGGTGACATTGTCCTAAACAGAAGGACTGTGGCACAGTAAACAGAATTGTTATCAGATAAACAAACCTAAAGATGGCTTTCTGTTTAAAAGAGAAGTACATCTCTTAAGGTGATGTCTTTTTTCCAGGAACTGTTACTAAGAACCCACCAGAGATGAGCACCCAGACAGTTTACAGCCAATTGAAAGTTTTTATTCCAGCTGGCTGGGACTGTACTCAGGCATTTGAGAACCAAGTGTAGCGTTGAGTGTTTAGAGTAAGGGATTTTTTTTTTAAAGGCAAAATAAAATACATGGTGGTATCTTTATTGATAGTTGCTGGGGAAAGTTTTACAGAAGTAAGTAATTCAACAGAAGCTAAGCTAAACAGCTGGACAGGGAGGTCTGCACACCAGTCAGTTTAACAGAAGCTAAGATAAATTTTCTGGGACATCTTGACCTCAGGTTCCTAGAATAGAGTTGGGTAATTTTCCATGGGATTTTTCTATCAAGGAGATCAAATTCTTGTTAAACCTAAAATGGCCTTAGCAAGGATAAAAGATGGAGGAGCCTCTGTACTGTCTTGCCCTGTCACAGAACCTCTCCTGACCTTCCCTCAAAGGTCAACTACCTTGGGCAAGGACACCTAGTTCCCAACCTGTATCAGCTCAGATCCCCAACCTGCTGACGGTTGTTGGGAAACACTGCTATTTAAGGTCTCAGTCTATCATGTCTTGATAGCTCCTCTGAACTCGAAACAAAATGGAGGACTCACTTTTCCAGCAGGGTTTCCTCTTCTCTGCTTGACTTTATCTAGGAAGCCCGAACTCACACCATCAACCTGAGGAAGGTCATGTAGTCCTTGACAAACCTACAAAATTCAACCTCCCCCCCAACCCCCAAGAATCTGCCCAGCAAGCACCTGGGATTCCTGGACCACCTCTCCATGCAAATGAGACATTCCCAGCCTGTTAAGTTCCAACCAATGACTTACATTCACCCTGAAAACTCCTTCCCACTCTCCAAAGTTCATATATAGCCCTTGTCAACCCTGAATAAAGTGTATGCTCACAAGCTGTTTCACTGAAGATCAGCTAAGAAAACTGTTTCGTTGAGTACTGTCTAAAAGAGCTGTAACACTAAAATCCTCAGAGAATTCCCACCCCGACCTCCCCATCCCCACAACCTGCCACTCCCAACCAGACCAGGATCCTGCAGACCCCACCTGTTCCAGACTCTGCTTCATCTTTCCAGCTCCGTACCTGGACTTGGAATGCTGAACCACAGACTGTCTTAAATCAGCCTGCTTTTCTGCCATTGTGTACTTCTCTGTGCTCCCCCACCACACAAAAGTTGGCCTTGGCTGTTCGATCCCCAATAAGCTTTTCTGTTTTCTACCCAAAGAGTGTTCTAGTTTGTTAGTTTCTCTGTGCTATGGCTTGCTCAGGTGCTGTCTGCTTTGTTTGTTGTTTGCTTTGGTTGTTTTGTTTGGAAACAGGGTCTCACTGTGTAGCTTTTGTGTGCCTGGAACTTGTTCTAGAGACCAGACTGGCTTTGAGTCACACACACTTGCCTGCCTCTGCCTCTTGACTGCTAAGATTAAAGGTGTGCACTCCCATGCCTTCAGGACTATGAGTTAGACAGATTCTCTGCTAGGCAGACTCACAAGTTCTCAGAAGACTGTCCCTCTCACCTCTGACAGCAGGGATCCCAGAATCAACAATGAGAAAGGATGGGGCTTGGGGTATAGGTTGGGCAGGAGGCCATAGCAGCAGGGAACTCAGACTGTGGGAGCAGGCGAGGGAGGTGGAGGACGAAGGCTTGCAGGTGGAATTAACTTGAGCAATCTGGTCTGGAATTTAGCAAGCAGTCTTTTCTGGGTCCTGGTGCTGAATAGTGAGGAGCCTGTTACAGAGTCACGGATAGGCTCTCCACAGGGTACAGTTTACTGTGGCCTGGTCAGCTCCTAGTTTAAAATCTAACAGATAATGTTAGTAAGCACAAGAAAAAACAAAACAAAACAAAAACACTAGTAAGTGTAAGAAAAAGCAGGCTGCCAGACCTGCAGAAGCAGGCGTTGCACCTGAGGTCCCCAGCCCCTCAGCTGAGATGCGTACACCCACTATCCTCAAGGAACTTGGTGACTGATCCCAGAGCACCTCTGAACATCACACGGCCAATGGCTGCAATAAAGAGCTTTATCCATGGCATTGACTGCAGACTAAAATTCAGGAGACGTTTCCCTGCCTCTTCATATATAGGAGATCTGAAGAGGGGCGGGCAAAGCTCTTCTAATGATCTAGAAGGCGATTTGGTTGGTATAGAAATTGAGATGACAACTTTCAAGTCAAGAGATGTATTTCTTGTAGCATCCACTAGAGGGCACAAGATCTCCCACACGCTCAATGTAACCATTACAACCCTCTGTGGTGTCAGAGGCTAAGTAGACATAATAAATGTAGGACGCCATCTATGCAGTGCTGGGATGGAACTCGGGCTTCACACAAGCTCCACAGCACCCCAACAACTGAACCATCTCCTTGACACAGCAGAAGCCAACTTACTCCGCCAAACAGATTCAGGAGAACAGGCCACCCACCCAATAGCATGGGAAATGAGGGGCCGCCCTGCAGGTAACTGTCACCTGAAGGGATCCTGATCAGTGGTGGACTCTTGTGGTCTCCAGTCAGTCAATGACTGTCCTGTCCAAAGGGGTGAGTCGTGAGAGTCCTGGAATCAATGTTAGCACATGCGTACTTGTGTGTGTGTGTGTGTGTGTGTGTGTGTGTGTGTGTGTGTGTGTGTGTGTGTGTAAGACAGAGATTTTTGACAATTTATAATTACATATTGTTGATGGATAATCTTGGTTGTTAACTTGGTGGGATTTAGAATCATCTTGGAAACAAATCTCTGGGCATGTCCCTTATACCAGGTTCTTTACAGAAGGATTATCTAGGTTAAGTTAATTGAGATGGGAAAACCATCCTACAGTGGACATCACTATCCTTGGGCTGCAGTCCCAGACTGAGCAAAAAGGAGGAAGCAAGCTGAGCCTTGGGGCAGCATTTTGGTGCACTGTGTGGATGTTGTGTCTGTATTATTCAAATGTTGATTCTGTACAGCGAAGAGGTGACTAGTGGCTGGACTTACGTATTGTCGTTCTTATGGCTCATCACCTGCCTTGATATTGTGTAAACATACATCTTCCTCACTTTTGATTGGTTTAATAAAGATCTGACGGCCAGTAGCTAAGCAGGAGAGGAAAGGCAGGACTTCCAGAGAGAGATACGGACTATGGGAAGAATCAGGGGCCTGAAGATTCACCAGTGTGACAGAGAGGAGGGAGGAGAGAGAGAGAGAGAGAGAGAGAGAGAGAGAGAGAGAGAGAGAGAGCGCCATGAAGCAGAGGTGGGTTAGGATAGTCGGGTTAATTGATTTGTATGGGCTAGCTGGGAGGCAGACCTGCTATCGTGCCTAAGCTTTTATTAATAATAAGTCTCTGTGTCTTTATTCGGCAGCTAGTGGTGAAATGACAAAACAAACCCCATTTGTCTCCTATTTAAAGACCAGGACTGATTTCAAAAAGAAGGCACCAGCTTCAGGAACAGACCATAAGTCCCAGGAACTAGGTCATAAAGCACCAATTCCAGGAACTGACCATAAAACCCAGAAACAAGGTCATAAAACCCCCTCCCAAAGAACAACCTGGGAGATAACCACACAAATGTGGAAATAGCTTATCTTAGAATGGGCCAGTTGAGCTGGGCAGCCTGAGCTTGTTCTACGGTTAAGTCATGACATAGGGGAGCAGACCACTGACTACCTGTGACTCCCTAGTACCCACCAATGACATTTTAGAATACCTAATCCTTCTAGAAGGTTCACCTGGTTCCCTATAAGAAGGCCTGCGTGCTTTTGTCTGGGGTCAGTATAAGCATACATTTCTTGCAACCTACTTTTAATAAGGGTTCAACCTCTCCTCTAGCCTACCTCCCAGTAGAGGTAGTAGAAGAGAAAAGTTATTAATATGTGGGGGAAGTGGACCTGTTCAACAATAGTTCTTTGGGGGAAGAGTTCGATGTTCTTTCTCAGCAGTTCAGTCCCATAGCAAACACCAAAAACAACTCAACAGCTGCAGACCAGTCCTCTAGGCAGGCAGACACCACACATGAATTGGCAGCTACAGTCCTGTTCTTTCAGCAGGCAGGTAAGAGGTATGAACCAGCAGCTGTAGTTCAATGCTAAAGAAGGCAAGGCCATGGAAGAGGTGAGCTGCTGCAGGAACATCGGCGAGTTTCTTTCAACGGCAGTGTTACCACAAATTGAGTTCAACAACACTATGTAAGGTGAACCAATACATGCCTGTCGTTAGCGAAGAATAGTGAGGCAGAGCAAACCAAGCCAAAGCTCAGTTCTGTCTCCCGCTGTCTGTGGGGTCATGTTTGTACATCTTCGTCACATGTCCTTTCATGGGGCTGCTTCAGGAAAACACCCTTTTTCCTGTGTGCCCCAGCAAAACACCATTTGACATAACTAACTTTCCAAAGAAACTAGAAGTTTCCACTTTAGGTCGTCATTTTGAAAAATGGTTGACCCCTGCATCCTGGCTGTTTCTGCAGTATAAACGCTCTCTGCCTTTGCATACTACCTGAGTCTGAAGACTTCCCTCAGGACTTCCCTCAGCAGGTCCAAGAAAGACTGGCAACAGCTGAGCACCAGCATTCGTCTCTCTCTGCTTCCTGACTGTGGATGCCGTGTGACCAGCTGCCTCATGCTCCTGACCCACACCTTCCTCACCTGATGGCATGTCTCTCCTGCCATGATGGACTTTAGTCACTGGAACCATGAGCCAAAATGAAACCTTTCCTTAAGTCACTTTTGTCCGGTATTTTGTTGCAGCAACAAGACAAGTAATTGCATCATACATACATACATACATACATACATACATACATACATACATACATAAACACACACATAAACATACACATATACACACATAAACAGAGAAGGGAACAGAATACATCTGTCTTAGTTAGGGTTTTACTGCTGTGAACAGACACCATGACTAAGACAACTCTTATAAGGACAACATTTAATTGGGACTGGCTTACAGGTTCAGAGATTCAGTCCATTATCATCAAGGCAGGAACATGGCAGCATCCAGGCAGGCATGGTGCAGGAGGAGCAGAGAGTTCTACCTCTTCATCTGAAGGCTGCTAGGAGAAGATTGGCTCCCACATGGTAAGGAGGAGGGTCTTAAAGTCACACCCACAGCAACACACTTCCTCCAACAAGGCTACACCTCCAAATAGTGCCACTTCCTGGGCCAAGTGTATTCGAACTACCACGATGTCCAAACACAATTGGATAATTATGTGTATGACAGAACCCAAACACCATCAACCGTCCTCTCTTGTACATATGAATGGAATCCCATTGACACACACAGTTAAAAGACCTGGCTACCAGGATTCCCGGCATCTTTTAATGACTTCCCGCCCCATATACTTCTGGGAGTTCCATAAGTTTCAGATACTATCCAGCTGTTCCCAAGTACATCTGCGAGTGCTAGTTGTCTCACAGGTGGCCATCCCAGTGCCAGTGCTAGCCAGGGTCTGCTACCAGCATGGCTACTCTGGGAGCCAGTGTTCTCACCCATGTGGCTTTTCCTGAAAGTGGCAGCTAAGGCCAAAGTACTAGAGAAGTTCTGGGCACAGGTGGGAAGTCAGATCCTTCCTAGATCCATCTCCCAGAAACAGCTACAGGAGTGCCTGAGTCTTAGTCTCTTAGTGTGTGTGTGTGTGTGTGTGTGTGTGTGTTCGCATGCATGCGCATATGTGTATGGAAGCCAGAGGCTTCCTTGTGTAATTCCTTGTGACGATGTCCACATTGTTTTCTTAGAAAAAGCCCCTCACTACAGGCTAGTGAATTCACCAAGTAGGCTAGACTAGCTGGTCACGGAGTCCCTTCTGTCTCCTGCATTGGGGTTAGAAGTGTGTACCATTATACCAGTGTTCTACGTGGGTTCTTGGGATCAAATTCAGGTCTTCATGCTTGTAAGACAAGCACTTTACTGACTGAGCCTCCTCCCCAGCCCCAGGCCACTGGCCCTTGCCACATTGACACATTGGCTTGTTCAAGAAGGCTTCATTCCAGCACAAAGGCTTGCACTAACAATCTCCCAGCACGGCCATCACAAAAGAAAATTTTTATTTTCAGAAAGAAAAAAAAATATATAGTTTAAAGCAAGGCATCTGCATTTCAATTCTTGTCTCTAGAAACTTTAATTCCAAAAGTGGCTTGAATGTAAATGGACTCAGAGGACCTCAGTGACCTTCGAAGGTAAGGAGAGCAACGGGCACCTCCATGGGTTTTTATTCTAGAATCAGATACGTGTTGAGAGCTTTGCCTCGCAGATTCTTCATCTCCTCTTGCACCTTTTCTCCCACCTTCTCTGGTGACTGGGTTAAGTCTTTGAAATCCCTGGATATTGGAAACACAATAAAGATATACCAAGATACTAAAACATGAAAGTCAAGCCAGCTAGATAGTTCTGTGAGTAAACGCTACCCTGAGGCTGATGAACTGAGTTCCATCCCTGGTGCCCACATGGTAGAAGGAGAGAGACAAGTATCCTCTGGCCTCCATATGCCTGTTTACCATGGTACATGAAGGCCATACATATATACACATACAAAATCAATCAATCAATATACTTTAAAAGAATTTAGAAGCTGGAGAGATAACTCAGTGGGTAAAGACAGTTGCTACCTTGCCTTGAGGTCGGGTTTTGATTCCTAGGTCCCACATCATAGAAGGAGAGAACCCACACACACACACACACGCACGCACGCACGCACGCACGCACGCACACACACGCGCACACACGCACACAGAGGAGTCTCAGCTATTCAGTTTACTACACAGGTGAATTCTGAATGGAAGTCTCTATCTCCTATTTTGGTCATCCTTGTCACCCTGCACCCCTGTGACAGTGACGAGACACCAGTCACATAGATCCTACAAGACACAGTCTCAATTCTCTGTCAGCAACAGCTGTGTTTGCACCCGTGTGGGTGTGGAAGTGCTGAGCGCATGTCTGCATGCATGTGAGCATGTGTGTGTGCCAGAGTCTCCCTTCAGGTATCTTCCTTGGAGGCTCTTTGTCTAATATTTTTGAGGAAGGTTCTCTCACTGAACTTGGAGGCCGGGCGAGCACCATGAGGACAGGAACAGAACTGGTCCCAGTGTTCGGTGGCTTACCTGAGCTGTGGGAAGTGCACCCGGAACTCGGTTCTCACAGGGTTAGGGTTAGGGTTAGGGTTAGGGTTAGGGTTAGGGTTAGGGTTAGGGTTAGGGTTAGGGGTTAGGGTTAGGGTTAGGGTTAGGGTTAGGGTTAGGGTTAGGGTTAGGGTCTCCTAATTCAGTTAGCTGGCCAGCCAGCCCCAGAAATCCTCCTGCCTCTGCCTCTCCAAATGCTGAGATTACAGGCATACTTTTTTTTGCCTTATCTTTTTCTTCTTCTTCTTCTTCTTCTTTTTTTTCTGAGACAGGGTCTCTCTATGTGGCCCTGGCTGTTCTGATGTTCACTATGTAGACCAGGGTAGCCTTGAACTCACACAGATCCTCTATCTCTCAAGTGCTGGGATTAAAGGCAAGTCCCACCATGTCCAATATGCCTCTTTGAAAACAACAACAACGACACAAACCATAGGTTCTGGGAGATCAAATTCAGGTTCTCACACTTTCCCAGAGGGCATTTACTGACGGATCCTCCCTAAATCTGGACGCAAGTTTTAAAAATATTTTAAATGTTCTTTAAGAAAGTGTGTGTGTGTGTGTGTGTATATATGTGTGTGTGTGCGCATGCGCATGTGTGTATAGGTTTGTGCATGTGAATGCAATGCCCAAAGGGCCATAGAAGGGTATTATATCTCCAGGGACCACAGGCAGTTTTGAGGTGGTGTGGGTGCGGGGAACTGAACTCAGGTCCTCTGCAGGAGCAGCCTGTGCTCTTAGCCCCTGAGTCATCTCTCCAGTCCTGGGATCATCTCTCCAGCTTTTAAAGGTTTTGTTGCTGAAGCATTTGAAGGAGGGGATGGCGTACAAAGGATTTGAATATTTGAAGCATTGGAGGTATGCCTCCTTCAACACTGGGCACACTTGGATTCAGACATGACTTCTGACCGCCACCTAGGGCAGAAACACCCACTTACTTTTCCTTCTTGGAGTCCCGGCGGGTCAGCATGGGGAACTCCACTTGGACCATTTCTGGAGTCAGCATGACTTCAATACTCTGGTCACAGAGATCTCTGGAAAAGAAGAAGATGCCATCCAGTGATGGCAGTGGTTTTTTCTTTCTCAGCATAAAACCAGGATGAAATATCAGAGCATTTGGGAGTTGTGAGTTTCCCCGCCCTTTCCAGGGTCAGTTCCGGCTGCCTCTGCCGAGTCCATGCGCAGAGAAGCAGAGGGCAGCCGGACTGCCTCCACACCCCCTCAACAATGCCGGGGAAGGGGACAGATATTTATAAAGAGCTGTTTTGAAAAGGGGGGTCACAGGTTTCAGGCTCCTTTCAAGTGCACCCAGAATGTTTACCCCTTGAGGTTCTCAGCCTTTGTCCCATGTCCCCACGATAAAGAGGCCCAAATGATTTCAAAGGTGGGATTCGTTTGATGACGTCCTCTGGACACAATGGGATTAAAATAGAGCTAGAGCCACGGATAACTCGAAAGCCCAGGGCTGCTGTGAAATCAAACAGTGTATTTCTTTGAAATTTTTATTTTTAAAAGTCATACAATGTGTTAAGTACCACTATGGCGTTTTAGCACAAAGTGTGCTTTGCAGTTCTCTTTGCTGTCCCCCCCACCTCCTGCCACTCCTGCATCCTCCCTGTATCGTCCCCACTGTGGATTAACTCCTCATTCATGTCCCATGTGTCTTGTCATGCTTCCTCATCACCTACTGCTATGTGTTTCTCCTCTAGATTTTAAGCTTTACCCA
The DNA here is from genome assembly GCA_028551405.1 of Uromys caudimaculatus. Taxonomy (NCBI): domain Eukaryota; kingdom Metazoa; phylum Chordata; class Mammalia; order Rodentia; family Muridae; genus Uromys; species Uromys caudimaculatus. Next base: position 67,207,072 of record CM052711.1, on the reverse strand, counting down.
CACCCTGGTTTCTATGTATATATGTGCGTGTACACTCTGGGTTAGGATCTGCATGAGACAGAGGACATTTTTGTCTTTCTGTGTTTGTGTCACCTTGTGAACAGTCTATTTCTAAATAGTCTTTTTTTTTTTTTTTTTTTTTTTTTTTTTTTTTGGTTTTTTGAGACAGGGTTTCTCTGTGTAGCCCTGGCTGTCCTGGAACTCACTCTGTAGACCAGGCTGGCCTCGAACTCAGAAATCCGCCTGCCTCTGCCTCCCAAGTGCTGGGATTAAAGGCGTGCACCACCACCGCCCGACTTCTAAATAGTCTTTAGTGAAAGAAATTCAAGTTCTCTGTCTCTGTCTCTGTCTCTGTGTCTCTGTCTCTCTCCGTCTCTCTCTCCCTCTGTGTGTGTGTGTGCTGTGAGTGTCACTGTATGCAGGTAGAGTTTACAACCTTGCCTTCTATCTTGTTTGAGGCAGGTTCTCTTGCTGATACCGCTGTGCACCAGGCTAGCTGGCCAGTGAGTCTAGTGTCTATCTGCCTGGCATTAGCAACGTTCCAGTTTCAGACATATACTGCTATGCTCAGGTTTTGCGTGACATCTGGGGATCTGGACTCATGCTTATGTGGCAATCACTTTACCTATGAAGCCACGGACCCAGTCTGATCCAGTTTATTTCAGTTGCATTTAATAGTTCAGGCTTAATACTAGACTATGAAGTATCTCCTCAAAGGCCCCATGTTGAAGGCTTAGTTCCCAGTGCAGTGGAATTCTGATGTGGAGATTTTTGAAGTGTTGGTTCATAAGGGGCTCTCACTTAATCAATGGGTTAATTCATTGATGATTCATAATTGATGACAGTCATGGGAGCTGTTGGCTGAAACAGATCACAGGTGGCATGCCTGTGAAGGTTGTACAACCCCAGACACTTCCTGTTCCCTCATCTCTGTCTCTCTGCCTCTCTGTCTCTCTGTCTCTACCTCTCTCCCTCCCTCCCTCTCCCCCCCTTTCTGCTTCTTTCTGGCCACTGAGCCACAGGCTCCTGTCTCCATGATGTTTCTGTTTTGTCTCCTGCTCAAATAAATGGATTCAGCCAAGCATGGATGGACCTCTGAAGCCATGAGCCAGAGCAAAGCCTTTCCCTTTGAAGGTGTTCCTTTCGGGTGCTCTGCCACAGTGATGAGAGCGTCTGAGTATCGTTGAGAGCAGCGGGTGTTTTCCTTGAAGACTCTGTGGGTTGTGGGTCTCAGTTATAACTCCTCAGTATTGCCATGCAGCACTAAAGGACTTTACTAGTAACATACGCATTGCTATGACACAATGCGGATAGAAGCAGCTAAGGAGAGCTTACGCTGATCCTGGCTCACAGGTCAAGGGTACAGCCCGTCATGGTTGGGGAGGTGTTGCAGCAGCTGGTCACATGGTGTCTGCACTCAGGAAGCAGAGAGAGGTGAATGCTGAGGCTCAGCTCACTCCTTTATTCAGCCTGGGTCCCCAGTGCATTGAATGATACCACCCATATTTAGTGATCCACCTCAGTTAACACAATCTGGAAAGTCCCTCGCAGAAGTGCCCAGATGTTTGTCTCTTTCATAACTCTAGATCCTGTCAAGTTTACAATCAAGACTAACCATCATAGGAAGCATAGAAAATATGTAAATGCAGAGGTGTGATTGATTACAACAAAACTTTATTTACACACAGCTGGCAGGCCAGGTTTGTGCATAGCCCGCTGTTGCTGGCTGACCTGTGGCCTGTTGTCAGCTGGTTAAACTGGGTCCCTGACTGCTTGGGTTTGAGTTGGAGAGAGTGGAGATTGAGAGTGTGAAGGAGGGAAACTTACCTTGTTAAGCCAGCTTCATGAGTTGCCTACATATTATCTGCTGATGCCCCATTTGTAAAAGCCTAGTCAAGGGCAGGACATGGTGTTGCAAAGGAGGCTGGGAAATTTAGCCTCTGGCCTCAATTATTCTATGTTTGTAGAAGAAAAGGTCAATGGTGTTTTGGAAAAATAGTCATTTCTACCACATCAAAGTGAAATGCTTCCAAGAGCAATGAAGGCAGCAATACCTTCAAGGCTTGGCTTTACACACAGGAACGACATATCCAACCATAATATATGCACAAAGGTTGCCCTGGCAGTGTCCTGTTAGGAAAAGTGTCCTTGAGGACTGGGGAATTGGCTGAGTTGGGAAAGTGCTTGCCAGGAAAGCAGGAGGACCTGAGTTACATTCTCTGCACCCAAGTAAGAAAAGCTGGTATGGTGGCAGGAGCTGGTAATCTAGTGCCAAGGAAGCAGAAGCAGATGGACCCCGGCACCATGCTGGCCAGCCAGCCTGGTCTACTTGGTGAGTTCCAGATTCAGTGCAAGTCCCTGTCTTAGAACACAAGGTAGCGAGTGACCAGGGAACTACACTTCAGGTTGACCACTGGTCTCCACATGCCTACACACACACGGACACACATACCTATGCACTCATGAGCATCACATGCCTACACACACATGGACACACATACCTATGCACTCATGTGCACTGCATGCCTACACACACACGGACACATATACCTATATAGTCATGTGCAACCCTGAGGTGTGAACATACGACCCCTCCCACACAAAATACCCTCCAAAACTGCAAGAAGCTGTTGTAGTGCCATACAGTTAGAGTGAGCATTTACCACACTGCTGATTCTGCAAACATTAGCCCGTGTTAGCAGCTTCCTCATCTCCAAGGAGGGACATAATTAATAATAAGACCATATTATGGACCTGATATGGCACTGCCCCCCAAGCACTGTCTGACGTACATTTAATGTTTGGGAAATGGGATATTCTGATTATTAGCTTCCTTCTTAGCATCATATTAACTCAGTTAATTCTGCGACTCTACTCCCATGCCGGGGTACCATTTCAAAGGTGAGGAAACTGAGTCTCAACAGTGATGAGGGGAGGAAGGGCTGGTTCTGTTTGGGTCTGTTCTCTCCTTAAATGGATAGGGCAAGTCAGGACTCTTTCTCAGTCTGAAGCAAATAGGGACCATCCCACCATGCCTGCAACACTCCCAAGAAAGGGGTCTCCTGCATAGGCTAGAGAGATAGCTCAGCAGGTAAAGATGCTCACCATGAAGCCGGGAGATCTGAGTTTGATCCCTGGGGCATACGTGGTGGAAGGAGAGAAGTGGCTCCTGCAAGTTGTCCTCTGATCACCTCATGAGAATTTGGGGCAGGTATACACACACACACACACACACACACACACACACACACACACTCGCATGCACATGCACACACACATGCACACATGCACACACACATGCACACGTGCACACACACACATGTGCATGCACACACACACATGTGCATAAACATATTAAAAAAAATAAAAGAGAAAGGGCCTTGTGCTGTGCTTTGGGTAGACGTTCAATCTTCCTTTGTAGACCTTGCTTCCAAGTGAGCATGCCCAAGTAGTGCCAACTCCCAGAGCATGTCAGAGGACTTGGCTACGCGCCTTGGTTATTTAGCATTTCACTAACTGATTATTTTGCATGGAAATGTGCTGAAACTATCAATGTAGTATGTGTTTGTAAGAGAAAGAAACAGAGTTTGTCACAAGTAATTATTTTTGAGTATGTACTGGGTAAGAGATACTGCCCCTGGCAAAGGCAACCATTTCCTGTGCTCAGCGAGCAGACTGGCATGGATCCTGGTCCATGATGCTGATGAGTGGTTATCAGTGGTTGGGTTTTCAGGATTCCTTTGCTTCATTGTAACTTATGGTATAATTAAGAACATTTGGATGATTAAGAATAAAAACAAGGGCTGGGGAGATGGCGCAGTCGATAAAGTGCTTGTCTCATGAGCATGGGGACCTGAGTTCAGTTCCCAGAACCCACAGTGTAGTAATGTATGCTTACAATGGCAGCACTGGGGAGACAGAGACAGGTACGTTCCTGGGCTCAGAGGCCAATCAGCCTAGCTCAGTGGGTAAGCTGAGAGATTCCACTTGAAACAACAAGAAACATACCTAGAAAACATCAAAGGTTGGCCTCTGGTCTCTACATGCATGCGCAAACAGACACACAGACACACAGAGACACATAGACACACACACACAGACACACACAGACACACAGACACACAGACACACACAGAGACACAGACACACACAGACACACACACACACAGACACACACACACAGAGACACACAGAGACACAGAGACACACAGACACACACACACACACACAGACACACACAGAGACACACAGACAGACAGACACACACACAGACACACACACACAGACACACACAGAGACACACAGACACACACAGACACACACACACACACACACACACAGAGACACACAGACACACAGACACACACACACACACACACACACACACGGAGACAGCAATGACCACAAAGAAGAAGCATGTATAGAGAGGGCGGTGACAGGTGGCATAGCCAGCACACACATGCCGGAGGTGTTTGGGTGTCACACCAAGGGGTTCACGGTACAGAAAATGCTTGGTTCATGGTTCCTGTTCTCACTTCGGCTGCAGAGTTTCTAGCTGGATTTAAGGACACACGTTCTCTAGCTGTTGGATTCTGATTAGTAAAAGGAAATGCAAATACCTTGCTTCTAGTTTATATTTCTTGTGTGTATGTGAGTCTGTGTGTGTGTGTATGAGTGAGCGTGTGCATGTGTGTGAGTGTATGAGTGTGTGTTATATGTGCCCATGTGTATGCACAGAGAATCCTGAGGTCAGTGTCAGTGTCTTCCTTTATTACTCTCTATCTTTTTTCTCTCTCACTGAACCTGGAGTGCCCTGACTCAAGCAGACTGGCTAGCCTGTAAGCTTCAAGGATCTGATCGCCTCCATGACCTCAGCCTCAGTGCTGTGTTTACAGATATGCGCCACCATGGTTGGCTTTTTCCTTTTCTTTCAGTTATGGATGTTTGCTTACTGCATGGTATGTGCCATGTGTGTGCCTGGTGCCCACAGAGGCAGGAAAGCAGCACTGGATCCCTCAATCTGAAGTTACAGGGACCTGGGGACACGGCAGACTCTGCAATGGCTCTGAACTGCTGAGCCATTTCTCCAACCACAAGTCTGGCTTTCTGTATGTGTGCTGAGGATCTGAATTTGGTCTTGCTACTTGTGTGTCAAGCACATTACTGCCTGAGTCGTCTTCCGTGCTCCTCACATCCGAGACATCTGGAATAATCTATTCTGCACTGTGAGGGAAGCGTCTGTCTCATCTCCTGGTGGCACAGCTGGGCATCAGCTTTGCCTGCTCCTTTTGGGTAGACACTTGGGTGCTGTGTGCTCTTCCACAACCCTTCAGAGTGCTGCATGAGGAAAACATAACAGCTTACACACCAAAAGCCCCAAGAAGAAAATCAGAAAAGTACCGTTCGGTAGTTTCCAATCTGTCTTCTTCTGGTAAGCCCTCTAGTGGGGTGAGGACATCTACTGGCAGCATCACAGGACTGTACCAGTCACTTCTGTGGAGGAAGACACAAGCAATGAGACCCGTGTGGCTTGCAGAGTCTCACTATGCCACATAAGGCTTAAAATCACTCACACTTAGCTGAAGGTGACCTTGAACTTCTGACCTTTCTGCCTCTACCTCCCAAGTGCTGGCTTCACATATGGTGCATTGCTATGCCTGGTTTACGCTTTGTTGGGGACGGTACCCAGGGCTTTGCGCATGTTAGGCAAATACCCTACTAACGGAGCTGCATCCTTAACCTCTCGAAATGATATAGACAGCGTAGTACGTATATGTAGTGTATGGGTACGTGTATGCCTGTTCGCTTGCGTGTGGGCACGTGTGGGTGTAGATTGTATTCATGTGCATGTAGAGACCAGAGGACGGTTTCAGGTGTCTTCTTTGACCACCCTCCACCTTGTACATCCGGACAGGCTCTTTCACTGAGCCCAGGCCTCACTGACCTAGCTAGTCTAGCTAGCCAGTTTACTCTGAGGTTCCCTCGTCTCTGCATCCCAGTGCTGGGCTTGCAGGCACACGCCATCTCGTCCCGCATTTTCATGGGTGTCGGGGATCCAAACTCGTGTCCTGAGGCTTACACGCAAATACTTTGCCCACTGAGCCATCTTCCCTGCCTCTAGAAATATAACTTATTATTTAAAAAGACTTGAGTATTGAAATAGTTGAGATAAGGAGAAGTTTTTTTTTAAAGAACTTTTTTTGTAGTTCTGAGTTTGGGATGTTCTATATATTGAGAAAGTATCATTAACTCAGCGAGAAAGTGGAACTAAGAAACAGAAGCAGTCCCATAGTAGCAAGAGAGGGGAAGAGAGAAAAAGAAGGATGGATGGGACACGTTAGTGCTTAGGAGCCCTCGCTGCCCTTCCAGAGGACCTGAGTTCAGTTCCCAGTACCCACGAGGGTTGGCTCACAGCCACCTCTAACTGGAGTTGGGGATCTGGCGCCCTCTTCTGGACACCATAGGCACATTCCCCCACAAGAACAAGCACTTAGACGTAAT
>CM052711.1:67168161-67200471 GCA_028551405.1 Uromys caudimaculatus | reverse complement strand
AGGAGAAAGAAAGGGGGAGGGGGAGGATTGGGAGAGGGATGTAGGGACAGGGCGGGGGGGGAAGAGTGGCGGGAGGGAGGGAGGGAGGTGGAGACATTGTAGATGGATGGGGTGGACTGGACATGGGTGGGGGTGGGGATGAGAACAGAGGGGATCAGGTGTGTGGGAGGGAGGGAGGGAGGGAGGGAGGGAGGGAGACAGTAGTGGGAGATACGAATGTAACGGGGGGGGCATCTCTGGAACGAGCTAGAAACCTAGGGCAATGGAAACCTAGGGCAGTGGCTTTGAAGTTGAGAGGTCACGAATGGACTTGCAGAACTTACCGGACTCTACAGGTATCCCCTTCCAACTCTGTCCTTAATACCCACTCCTAATGTGTTAATGTGTGGAGACAGAACCACTGGGAGGCGATTGGTTCATAAGAGCCGAGCCTTCAGAAAAGATGCCCCAGAGATGTCTCGCTCCTCCGTCCATGGGAGGTCACAAGCATGGCTTCCGAGCCAGCAAGATGGCTCCTGCCACCAAGCCTGAAGCCATGAGATGGATTCCTGAGACTCATATGGTGAGAAGGGAGGACAGACTCCCAAAGCTGTCTTCTGCTCCCCATATATGTGATGTGGCCTGAGTGTATCCATACCATGCATACATGCACATAAATAAATAAAAATAGAAAAGAAGGCCCTGTCTGTGAACTGGGAAGTAAGCCCTCTCTAGACACAAAATCTGCCTGGTGCCTGACCTATAATTGATATATATTTATGTTGTTTTTAACCTATGGAGACTATAGTATTTTGTTATAGCACAGATATATTCTGGATTAATACAGAATTTAGAAAAAGAATTACCATTATTATTTATAACTGCTTTTAGAAACAACAGTGTGACTGTCAATCCAACAACCAGTATAAACAGATGGTAGAAAAATAAAGATTTTTTTTCTTTTGAGACAGAATCTCATGTAGCCCAGGCTGGCTTTGAACTCACTGTGTAGCTGAGGATGACTTTGAACTCCTGATTCTCCTGCTTCCACCTCTCCGTGCTGAGGTTACAGATGTGTGCCACCAGTTTCTATAATGCTGGGGATGGAGCCCAAGGCTTTGTGTATGTTACACACTTCCTAACAGCTGAGCTGCACCCCTGCCTGGGCCCTGCTCCTGATTTTTGAGCTATTATGCAATGGTAATTTATCTGAAACAAACGTGCTCAACAGAGCATTCAGGCACAGAAGCTGAAGGCAAAAAGTCATGGCAGAAAGCTTTACACTGATATAACCTTCATGTTTAATGCATGGCTATTCCAGGCCACGACAACCTCCTCCTGACTTCCCACTAAAACAACCGCCTTGGGAGATGTTTCCAAGGACATTACTTTAGGAAAATGAATTGGCTAGTTTTTAATACTTGGAATCCATGTATGTGAACAGTGGGTGCACTGGAGTCCAGACACAACCCCAGACCCAGTGGAGTCTAGTTTGCTGATTTACATGAGTCATTTTTTCCCCACTGTAGCGGTGAGGAGGTATGGCAAGAACCTTACTACTGAGTTATGCACCAGCCGCCATGTGGGTCTCTATCAGGTTTGTCTGTGAGCATGCTTGTGTGTGTATGGAAGGAGTTCTGAGTTGTTAATTGATGTAGAAGACCCAGCCCACTGTGGGTGGCACCATTCCTTAGGCAGCAGGTCCTAAATGAGCAAGGATTCTCTCCTGCCTGCTCTTGACTGTGGTTGTGATGGTGCTTGAAGCTTCTGCCTTGACCTTCCTGCAGTAACAAGATGTAACTTGGAATTGCAAGCCAAACAAACCCTTTCTTCCCTAAGCTACTTTGTGTCAGGGTATTTTATCACAGCAACAGAAATGAAAACAGAATTCATTCGGGTTTCCTGTTAAATGAGTTGGTTTAGGGGGCTGATGCTGCCATCTAGTGGTGAAAGTACAGTTGCACACTTTTGTGAGCTCGTGGAAAATGCAAGAGTTCTCAAAAGCAAGCATCAGTCAGATCCTAGATACTTCTTCACATAGCCATTTGCAACATCCCAGTGAAGTTGTCATCATAGTCTCTGTCTCACAAAGAGGAAGAGACTGCTCAAGGGCCCAGGAAATGACTCAATAAAGCGCTTGCTGCGCAAGCTTTCAGACCTGAATTTGATCCCAAGAACCTGAGTTCCAGCCTCAGAACACACTTAAAAAAAGCCGGGTTTGGTGATGAACACCTGTAATCTCAGAGTGGAGGAAACAAAGGCAGGAGGCTCCCTTGGTAACATGGCTGACTCCCTGAGAAGAATCAGCCAGCTCCAGGTACTAAGAAATGACCTTATCTCAAAATAAATAAGTAAATAAAATAAATTTGGAAATAAACAAAAAGTTTCAGTTTCTGATGAAGAACACTCAAGACCGTCTTCTGTGTGCTTGAACACACACACACACACACACACACACACACACACACACACACACAGTACGCAAGGGGTGTGTGTGTCACTCACTCCATGAACCATAAAGAAAAAACATGAATATTTCAGCAGAATTTATATGAACAGTTGATTCTCTTTCTGTGCTGCCAATTAGCCAGCAATTACATTACTTTTAAAAGGCATGTCTTCATTAAGATAAATTCACATCAGCTATCTACCATTGTATCTCCTTGGTCGGCAAGCACCCCCCCACCCCCCCACCCCCCTCCGTCCTGAATCGAAAGGGTGGGTTTTCATGTTGGCCTTTGGCTCCCGGTCTCCCAGCCTCTGTAAGCTACAGTGCTACCACACCCCAGGCGTCCAGCGGTTCCCAGCTTACCTCTGAGCGGTGTCCGCCCTAGGGAGGTCAGACATGGAGGAGAACACCAGGGGCTGGAACTTCTTCCAGTTCATGACTCCAGGAATTATATCCTGTAATGAAAGTTGGCACCGGCTCAGGGTGCAGAAAGACAGTGCAGTGGCAGGAGCTGATATCAACTGTTAGCTTGAAGCATCTAGACTCAGCTAGGACACAAACCTCTGGGGATGTTTCTGAGGGTTTTTAAAACTTGCAGTAATTGAGGGGGGAAGACCTACCTTAACTGAGAGCAGCATCTGGGACCCATAGGCTGAGGTCCCTGACTGAATCCAAAGGAGAAAGTGAGCTGAGCCCCGCCCCCTCCCTCCAGGCTTCCTGACCGGATGTGAGGTGGCAGCTGCCTAAAGCCTGCCAATGATGCCTTCCTTCCTTAGACTGTTTTTGTCATGTTTTGTTATAGGACCAAGAAAAGTAACTAACAAAGATACGTCTTAGCCTTCATTTCACTTGGATGACTATTTTTAAGTTCCAAAAGGTTCGATCCAAATGTATCATTTCATTAAACTTGACTGACTTAAAGCAAAGACAGATGGTCTAGTACAAGGTATGTGGTGATGACCAAGGGCAGATGTGGCTTTCCAGGCATTCAAAGAGGACAGGCGGCACCAGGCAGGGACGACAGTGCAGGGGACTGCTTTGGCAAGATGGCAGACTTATTAGGTCACCAGCAGTCCAGATGAGTGCAGGCAGGGAACATGGGGATGGCATCTGTGGCTAGAGAGGGAGGCAGGTCATTAGTAGACTTGAGGGCCAAAGCAGTGGAGCTGTACTTTGGGCAAGGGATATACACTGAGGATGTATGTGTGTGTGTGTGTGTGTGTGTGTGTGTGTGTGTGTGTGTGTGTGAGAGAGAGAGAGAGAGAGAGAGAGAGAGAGAGAGACAAAGACAGAGAGAGAGAGAGAGAGAGAGAATTGTATGTGTGTGTGAGAGAGACAGAGAGAGACAGAGAATTGTGTGTGTGTGTGAGAGAGAGAATTGTGTGTGTGTGAGAGAGAGAGAATTGTGTGTGTGTATGTGTGTATGTATGTATGTAATACCAGAGGCCAAAGTCTCTGTCTTCTTCAATTAAGAGATAGCATCTCTCGCTGAGCCTGGAGTTTGCAGATTCAGCCAGAGTGGCTAGCCAATAAGCTGCAGGAGTCCACCTGTTTCCATCTCCATGGTGATGGGATTATACGCCCGTGCCACCATGCCTGGATTTATGCGGGTACTGAACTCAGGTCCTCATGCTTATGGGGCAGGCACTCTACTGACTGAGCCAGTTCCATAGTCCCCTGATGCACTGAGGCATTTCAAGGTAGACCGGACGTTTTCTGTGGCAGTCTGGTAGGTCCCGGCAGTGGTGAATCATGGTGGAGGTGAGGAGGGAGCTGCAGGCATGTAAGATTAGGCTGGTGGAATATGAGAATGTTCCAGAGCAGTGCACTGAGAACAGTCCCGTCTCCTCACAGCCTGCAGGGTGAGGACCGTGGTCACCATTCTTGATCCATGGCTGAGGCTACAAGATCTTTTTGCTGTTGTTTCTATTTTGAACATGTGTGTACACACGTGTATGTACACATCTGTATATATATGTATGTAAGTGTGTGCATGTTATTTTCATGTGTGTGCATGCTTGTGCATGAGTGTGTAAGTATGTGAGTATGTGTCTATGTGTACATGTGCGATGTGTGTGTGCATGTGTGTGTGTGTGTGTGTGTGTGTGTGTGTGTGTGTGTACAAGTTGTCGGAGGGCAACACGCAGGGGTCAGTGTTCTCCTTGGTCTCCTTCCACCATGTGGGTCCCAGGGTTTGAACTCAGATCATCAGGTTTGGTGGCGAGCACCTTTACTCACTGAACTGGCTTGCCAGCCTATTCCTTTTTTTTCTCACTCTCAACTCTCCTGCTCCCTGCCCCGCCACACAGCCCCAGGCCAGCTCTGCCAAGCCCGGGACTGACATTACCGTATGATGGAGAAATTGCTTTTGGGTGAGAGGAATGCTGGACCCCTGGTGGGACTCCTGGGTGTACTTGTACTTGGGGTGAGTGCACAGATGGTAATCTATCACTGTCTCTGTATAGGTCAGAGGATGCTTCACGGCAAACAGCCCCGGGCTGGGATTCTGTGGAGAGAGGAAGACCAGATTGATGGTGTTTACCCGTCCCCATACCAGGCACAGGACAGGCGTCAGTGATGCTTGCTGTGACTCCCACTAGCACTAACAATGGGAATGTATGTTAATTTTTCTAGCAAACTGGGGCACAGGAGCAGAGCTTCAGGTTGGCCCATCTTCCCAACATTGGCAGCCCAGTTTGAAACTGCTTCTAGCCATCATCAGTGAGGAAGCAGGGCTGGTGATTAAATAAGCAAAATGGTTAGAAAGAAAAAAATCCATTTCTGGGTCTGCCTTAGTTTCTTTTCCTGTTGCTATGAAAAAAATACACCAAGAAAAGCCACTCAAGAGAGAAAGAATTTATTTGGCCTCACTTCATCATGGTGGGGGAGTCAGGGTGGGAGGAACTCAGGCAGTTGGCCATATCACACCATTCATAATCAGAAGGCAGAGGGGGAGGAGTGCTCAGCTGGCTTAAGATGCCAAAGAGAAATCGCTCCAGGACTGAGGTGTAGCCCACTAGCAGAGGACTCGCCTAGCATGTGTCAAACCTTAGGTTCAATCCCCGGCACCACGTGAAAATGGATGTGGCGTGGTCCTGGTACTTGGGACACAGAGGCAAGAAGGTTAGGAGTTCACGGTCACTCTTGGTGCATTATTAGGCTTGAGCCCATCCTGGGCTGTGAGACACTGTTTTTAAAAATGGGTTTTAAAAAAAAAAAGGCTCAGGGGTTGAGAGTGCTTCTTGCTTCATCATGGAGACTAGAGTTCAAATCCAAGCATCCATGTTGGATGGCTCATAAGCACGGCAACTCCAGCTCCAAGGGTCCGATGTCCTCTCCTGTTCCCACTCCCCTGGCATACGCACAAGTAAGTAACAAGAGTAAACACAAATAATCAGGGAAGAAAATTTTAATTAAAAACTAAAACAAGGAAAAGAAAACGTATTTCCAACTCACGCTTCTGTTTTCATGCAATCGATGGGATGAAGGGGTATAGAACACAGGTATCTGCCAACTGGTACTTACGAAAATATACAGCGGGTCATATTCCACAGATAAGGCTAAGACCTCGGGTGGCTTCATACCCAAGATGGAGGGCTTTTCTGAGAGCTGTGTGGTGTCCTTCTTGGGTATGGTTATGATGGTGGTGACTTCATCCTGTGTAAGGACCAAGAATGACCTGCTAATCTTCCTTTTTCCTTAAAGAGTTATTTATTTTATTTTATGTACACAATGCCTGCCTGCATTTATGTGCACTGTGTGTATGGTTGTTGGATTTCCTAGAACTGGATTATGGATGGTTGTGAGCTGCCACATGGGTAGTGGGACTCAAATGTGAGTTTTCTTCAAGAACAACAAATTCTCTTACCCATTTAGCCATCCCTCCAACTCAATGACCTGTTAGTCTTGATGGCAGGACATGAGTGGTGACAACAGTTCTTGAATTTGCAGATGTATTACCTCAGCACCATGCTTCAGGGGTCGAGCAAGTTTCTGAAGTCTGTAATTTGTTGAGGACTTGTTGACAGAAAATGGACGATATCCCTTGATTTTGTGTTCCTGTGGAACCTGAAAATGAAAGAAGACAGTATATTGGTGACATGTAAAAGCCTGTTTTATATAGGTACTTCTTTCAAATGGAACCATCCCTTCCTGGAAGAAGGCCCACTAAGGCTCAGGTAGTAAATGACACTTGCAAGTCTCAAGAAGTCCCTGAAACTTACAAGATTCACAAAAAAGCTCCTCTCCAAGGTGAACAATTCCTGGGGAGAGGAGACACTCTGATTAACTGAGTTGTCTGAAAATTGTGCAGGGTGTCTCAGAGATGCAGCTTTAGTGAGTCCTCACTCATGACAATGTGGGGTTCCAATGATGCAGGTCCCTTTCATCCATGTTCCTATACACATTCCTTCACCCATGTACCTGTAAGTAATTCCAATAACCATTCTGGATCTTCAAGCTAGACTGAGGGAAATAATTTCTTTGTTCTGTCACCAGTGACTTATCTAGAGTGAATAGACATTTGTATTTTCTTTAAAAAGAAAATGGCCCACAAGAATCCATTATTGTTTGGTAAGATTAGCATCTCAACAACAGCTGCCTAACAGGGCCAGTCTTGAGCCTTGTTCTGAGTCTTGGCACATGTTGGTATTCAAATTATTTTCTCATACCAGATGGCTTCACTGTAGACATACATAAACATATTTTTACTTTCAAATGAACAAGTGGTCCTACACTTCAAGAAAGGCTGACTATCCAGGCAGTGGTGGCACATGCCTTTAATCCCAGCACCTGGGAGGCAGAGACAGATGGATATCTAGAGTTCGAGGCCAGCCTGGTGTACACAGAAAAATCCTGTCTTGAAAAACCAAAACAGAAAAAAAGGAAAGAGAAAGAAAGAAAGAAAGAAAGAAAGAAAGAAAGAAAGAAAGAAAGAAAGAAAGAAAGAAAGAAAGAAGGAAGGAAGGAAAGAAAGGCTGACTAACTAGTGTCTTGTGGTTTCTAATATATAGAGAGCTTTCTAAATGCATACTATATACTGTACCCACAGGAAAGAATCAGTTTCCATATTTACCTTAGAGAAAAAGAACCTGAGGTGTGCTCAATACACCATCAAATAATAGAGAAAATGCAGTGTACTACTCCACATAAGACAGAATTGAGCAATACTAACGAAATAATGAAATTCAAATTCAAACCTATTTTGCTTCTTCATAAGAAACCTGAGGACCAGTAAGATGGCTCAGTGTGTTTTGCCATCAAGCCTGATGATCAATTTCTAAGACTCACACTGAAGAAGGAGATCACCAACCCCCAAAGATTGTTCCCTGCTGGTCGAATACACACTGTGGCATGTGTGCCTCCCCGATGATTGATAGATGATAGCTATAAGCAACCTGGATAATTTACGTTCTATTCAAGGCTCACCTTTAAAGTGAAGTATGGATAGTTGTGCTTGATTTGAACGTCTGGAGATTTAACTGGGACTTGTCCAAGGCCATCAAGAGCCTACATGGGAAAATGGAAAAAAAAACCCCAAAACATAAAAAGACAGATACAGGTCTGTGAGCAGAAACAGCTGTGTGTGTGTGTGTGTGTGTGTGTGTGTGTGTGTGTGTGTGTGTGTGTGTTGCTATTGTTTTGAAACATTACTTGAATAGTTCTGTGCTCAAAAAAGCTCTTCCTGTGGCCGTAGTTGCTGTCTGAGCTATGAGCACAAAGGCAGCTCCCACCCTCTCATGTCTGTTTGTGTGTGAATCTCATGGACTATGAGGTAGGCTGCTACACGCCCTTCTGTGGTGGTTAATCCTGGTTGCTAACTTGACTGGATTTAGAGTCAACTAAGAGTCAAGCTGCTGGGCACACTTATGAGGGCTTCTCTTGACCAGGTTATTTGATATGGGAGGACTCACCCAAAATGTGGGTGGCTCCATTCAGTGTCAGCCAGACAGAAGTCTGAGGAGGAAGCTTTGATATTTGCCTTATCGCCTAGCCATCTCACCAGCGAGCTTATCTACCTTGTTTCTGCCACTGCTGCTACATTCCTTGGCTGAGATCAAATCTCAGCTTCTTTTGGGTTTCTGTTGCAGATTGAGGACCAGTGTCTCTTCAGGGTCTTCAGGGGCAGGTTGGGACTGCTGAGGCCTGTGACCTGTGGACCAAGCAGCTACCAGGTTCTCAGCCCCTCTGGTATAAGGTAGCCATTGCTAGACTACCCAGATTGTATTGTGAAGACAATCTAATAATGCCATTCCCCTTTCTCCTTCCATCAGTTCCAGAGTTGCCTCAGGCTTAAAGGGCTTAGCTCATGAACCCTTGGGAGTTCAAAGTAGCAACTATCGAGGTCAGCAAAGGAGTGGCCTTGTCTGAGGGAGCTGCCTCACAACCTTCTGGTCTACCTCCTAGGACAGTTTGAAGTCAAAGTTCAAGGTTAGCTCCTCTCACCCTGTGAGAGCTTCAGAGCTCCTCATAGGCTTAGCCAAGTCCTCTGCCCAAAAGCACGGTGGTTACACTAACCCACCCAGCCCTCCTCTGTGCTGGCCTTCTGAAGGTGCTGGTCCCAGAGAACTTCCCACACAGCCATCCGCCTCAGACACCCAGACAGCCTGGGGCAGACCCAGGTACATCCCAGAGCCCAATAAATATCATATTCTTCACTTTATTCCAATTAGGCACCAGCATGCCCTTAATATGGTGGATTGCTAACATGCCATCATTAAAAGAGATAACTCAATTTTAAATTTGTTAAATGTTTAAAAAAAAAGGTGCATCTTAGAATTGATGCCCCAAAGCCCTTCAGACATGACTTGTGGTAAATGCCATGTAACGACTAACTATTATCATTATTACTATTTATTATCATCATTATTACATTATTTTCTGTTGTGCACGTGCATACACAGGGATGCGGAACACAGAAAACAGCCTTGAATGTATTTTTACTCGGAGCTGGTTTATACTTTTCAAAAGGTTTATTCTTAACTTTATTGTGTATGCTTCTGTGTCTGAGTCAGCGTATGACATATATGTATGGGTGCTCTCTGAGTCCAGAGGAGGAGGCAGGATTTCCCAGAACTAAAGTTATAAGCAGTTGTGAGATATCCTATATGGGTGCTGGGAACCGAACTTGGATCCTCTGGAAGAGCAGCAAGCGCTCTTAACTGCTGAGCCATCTCTCCAGCCCTCTACTATGTTTTTTGGCACAAAATCTTTCACTTTAGCTGAAACTCACCAATTTAGCTATATTGGCTGACCAGTGAGCCCCAAGGATTTCCTAGTCTCTGCCTCCCCCGCACTGAGATTACACATGCTACCAAGCTTGGCTTTTTCCTTCTTTAGCTGGGTTCTGGAGATCAAACTTGGGTCTTTGTGCTACATTCTCGGACAAATGTATTATTATTATTATTATTATTATTATTATTATTATTATTATTATTATTATTATTATTCATGCCCATAAGGGAAGAAAGGGGAGGCATCATACTTCACAAGAAAGATGGGGGTGGAGAGGTGGCGCTCCAAGCCTGACAGGTTAACTTGTCTGAGTCTGGGGCCACATGGCCCAACCTAGGAGCTGATCTCATCTTGGCCTTCCATTTGCCAGGCCAGGAGGTTCATTTGAGCACAGGCCAGGTGGATGTTCTGTCCTGTCTTCTCTCAGGTTGGCCCAGTGCCCATGCTGAGCTTCAGCCTGGGAAGTAGCTCAGGTTACCAGGGAGCTCCTCCGGGGGACCGTGGGTTTAGTAGGTCTGGGGCAGACAGCAGTGGGTGCTCACAGATTCCTAGGCACAAGCCTCCTTTGGAGCCTCGCAGGGGAGGTGAAGGGACTGAGAGCAGGGTTGGCTAGCAATCTGCCCACGCCCACGTGACCTCAGGCTGCTTCCTCTGCACCCACGTGATCCCCGTCTGTATCCTCTGCACCCACGTGATCCTCGGATGCTTCCTCTGCACCCACATGATCCTGGCTGCTTCCCCGACAGAGGAAAGACACCCACCAACTCATTGTAGCTCTGCTGGTCGGTCGGGAAGGCGAAGTGCAGCACTTCCTCAGGCTGTATTGAATAGCGCCAGAGGTTTTCATCCTGACTCATGCGGGCCCTCAGCGATCGGTAGGGATTCTCTCCTAGAGAAACACAAGCAATTTTAGGGGCTTCTGAAGGCATTTCCACGTGAAACCAGCATCTTCAGTTGTGTACATACCAGATGCCATGTGTAACAGGATATTTAGGTTTATCTTCTCCAGTGACATGGGGACTGATAAGCTGTCATGCTCCCGTGAACAACCCTGGCTAAATGTATTGGGTCATCAAACACCCCCCCTCCCGAATACACATATATATACATGTAGGCATGCACATTCACACACACACACACACCAACATATGCAACACACAGCATATGTCAAACACCCCGCTACACACACACATTACCTACACACAGGCATCACACACATATTCACCCACCCACACAGCACACACCATACACACATGCATACACATACAATAGCCCCACATCAATACATGCACGCACACATACCTGATACACATACCACATGCAACACATAGCAATAGCACACTCAGACACCCACATAGCACATACACATCACACAGTGCACACACATACTCCACATCATACATATATACAACACACATACCACACCGCTCTTTCACACACACACACAGCATGCACCACGTATACATACCATATGCACACCGCTCTCATGCACAACACACACCAATCACACGCATGCACACACATACTCACAGAGCACACACCACACACACATCCCCTGCCACTTGCATATACACATACATGCACACACAGAGCACACAGACACACACACATATACACATACATTGCACAAAAGGGATTAGTTGGAAAGGAGAGGATCCTCGGGGGTCGGGAGAAAGGTGAAGAAGACGTCTGTGGGGTGAATAAAACTAAAAGGTATGTGTATGAAAATGTCATATTGAAAATCATCATTATAGATCGTTAATATATGCTAATATAGGCTTTAGAAATAATATTCAGATTTATGTCGACTCAAGCATGCTTGCACGCACACACACACACACACACACACACACACACACACACACACTGCAGTTTCCCTGTGCTCTTTGCCTCTCTCTCTCTAGTTTTGAGATAAGGGCTCATGTAGTCCAGCCTGGCTTTGAACTCACTACGCAGCTAAGGATGACGTTGAACTTCTGATCTTCCTGCCTCCACCTTCCAAATGCTGGGATTACAGGCGTGTGCTATTATGCTAGGTTTATGGGATGCTAGGAATGAAACCCAGGGCTTCATAAATGCCAGGCAAGCACTCTGCTGAGCAATGTTCTCAGCACACTTTCTCTTTATTCTTATTTTAACTAATTTTTTTAAAGACAGGGTTTCTCTGTGTAGCCCTGGCTGTCCCAGAACTCTATCTGTAGACCAGGCTAGCTTATACACCCTCTTCACACACACTGCCTCTGGAGTTCTGGGATTGAAGGTGTGTGCCACCACACCTGGCTTCCTTTAATATTACATTTTTACCTCATTTTTCTTATTAAGCTACAATTTTCTTAAATTTTTATTTTATTTTAAAAAGATGTTATTGTTATTTTTAATTATGTAAACAGGTTTGTGCATATGAGTGCAGTGCCCAAGAATGCCAGAAGAGGGCGACAAAACCCCTGGCGTTAGAGTTACAGGCGCTGGGAAACAAACCCTTGCCCTGAGCAGGAGCAGTGACTGAGGAGCCGCTTCTCCAGTCCTCCAGACTACATTCTTACTTATCTCTGATGAACTTTAACACAGAAAAAACTGAATTCTGGAGGGCATGTATAGATAACCACATGAGATTTCCATGTAAAGTTTACTGTTTTGTTATTTAAAAAAACACTTTGCCAGAAATTTCAAGTTTAGAAATACAATACTGTAGGAGGAATAAAAGAGTAATTAAAATGCTGCAAAGCATTTTGGGAGGGAAGCAAGGTAGTCTTGTGGAGAGGGGGGCTGTCGTTACTGCTCAGGGAGGTGGGGGAGTGATAGAGGCTGGCCCGGAGCAGGGCGGCTGGCACAGCTGCCTGTGGCCCTGTGTGTGTGACCACAGACTGGGCATACATCTACTGGGAGAAAGTTATGACTGGCTTTTGGTTCTTGTGAACCAGAGGGTCAAAATGAATCTCAATCTCTCTCTCTCTCTCTCTCTCTCTCTCTCTCTCTCTCTCCCTCCCTCCCTCCCTCCCTCCTTTAACCTCCCTGCCTCTTTTGATGGAGTATGTACATGTTTATGATATGGGCACACATGTATGTGAAAGTATGTAGTGTGTGGGTGTCTGCATGTGGAGGTCATAGGTCAACCTCAACTGTTGCTCCTCAGATGCATGGCAGTTTGCTTTTTGAGACCGCCCGCCGCAGCTTGCCACGCTGGTGGGTAAGCTCCAGGCTCCTTCTGGCTCGACCTTCTCGGTGCTGGCATCACAAGCCTGTGCAGTGAGGCCTGGCCTTTTCAGTGTGGGTTCTGGGGATCAGATACTGGTCCTCATGCTTGCCAGCCAAGTCCTTTAGGGACTGAACTATGTTCCCTGTCTCACATCTCAGAATTTCCTGAAACAGCGGTCAGTAGGAAGCTTAAAGCTTTGTGTGCAAATGCGAGATTCAAACTGTCTCTTGGCAACTGTAAATGACAAGTACCCCTGTGTCTCTGCTGATGAGAAGTAGCAACGGACAAGCAGAGATCACGCTGAGGTCGGATTTCATGGGTACCACCATGCAATTGAATATGGTAATTCACACACAGTGAGAGGGAATTAGCAGATGTAGGCAAATCAGGCCTCTCCAAGTGGAGAGATAACTCTGATTTTCCAGGCAGGTCTGATGAAATCTCAGGGTTTATATAAAGGTGAGAGAGAACAGTAGCAGAGGAAGAGGCTGGGAGCCAAGGGAAGCAGGCAGCTTTCAACCACAGCTCACAAGACACGGACCCAACCTCCCAACAGCTCTTAGACTCCTGATCTGATTTCTAGAAGCTGACATCTGGGTGCTCGTGTGTGCACACGTGTATGTCTGCGCACCTCATGTGGAGGTTGGAGGACCACCTTGGGTGTCAGACTGCGGGTGCTTTCTACCTCTTGCTTGTGATAGGACCTCCCATTGGCCTGGAGCTTCTCCAAACAGGCTAAGCTAGCTGGCCAGGGAGCTTCTTGGAACCTCGCTGTCTCTGCTTCCCAACTCACCGTCACAAGAGACGACTGTGCCCAGCCTTTTATTGGTTTCGGGGGTTGAACTCAGATCCTCAGCTTCCAGGCAAGTGCTGCTGAGCCATTGTCCCTTCCCTGAATCTGTGTAATGTTAAGTGGTATTGGTTTGTTATAATGGCACCAGAAAACTGATGTGTAGGGTTTGTGATATGATTTGATGTCACCAGAGCTGAGCTCATCAAGGAGAGACCTCAGGCACTAAGAGGCCATGGTTACCAGCACCCCTCAGGTGTATTGACCTAGGATCAGGGTTCTCTTGACTTGGACAAGCTTTCTCAGGATGCCTTCTTTGTCCATTCCACGGATAGCCCCCAGCATAGTGAGCAACCTTCGTTCAAGCATGACCTGGAATCAGAAAGAGCAGCATCACGTTAGGGATTGCTGCATGGTTCCCTTGGCTGTCACGAGGCGAGCTTCAGCAGGCTCTCCTCGCTGTGCTGCTCTGCGCGGTGGAATGGCACCTCTGGAACTGAGTCTACACACAAACCTTCTTTTGTGTTCAGCTGTGACTGCTTCAGGCATTTTGTTACAACGGAAAGCTGAATAACACAGAAAGTCTTAATCATCGCTCTCCCTTGCTTGAGTATGACCTTGTCCCCTGGGGGAGCCACACTCAAAAACCGGAGAGACCTGCAGGTGGCGAAAGATGACACAGGGGCTGAGCACATCTTTTGGTGTCAAAGATCAGAAAGGTTGTTCTTTTTGAGACAAATAGACTCCAGTTGGGAAGGACAGGGGTGAACCATAGAAAGAGACAGGGTAGTGTTTCAGTCATAGGGGAGGAGTAGAAACGCAGGTCCACAGTGGGGATGGTGTTCTTGGATTGGTCCAGCATAAGGCAGAGGTGTGGCTGCAGCCAGACATGCCACCTCATGTCTCTACTGTGTTAGATAGAGCTCTACAAGGCCTCAGTCTTCCTCCCTTCCCACGTTTCTGTTTTGTGTGGTGCAGTATATCTGTGTATTCGTGCATGTGCATGTGTACATGTGTGTGCAGGCATGTGTGCTCATGAGGACAAGAGGTCGGTACTGGGTATCACCCTTAATTGCATCTCCACCTCATTTTGGGAGACAGGATTTCTCCATGAAACCCAGAGCTCTTAGATTTGGCTAGGGTGGCTGGCCATGGAGTCCCAGGGTCATCCTGTTTCAACCTCCATGTTAGGATCACAGGACACGCCACCCTGCACCTGACTTTTTACACAGGGGTAAGGATCTGGCCTCACACTTACATGATAACTGCTTGGTGGAGGATGGGGGAGCCATGGTAGGAGGTGACTTGAGGAGAAAGCAGTGAGCCCAGTGTCACCCTGAGAGTCCCCATTCTCCACTGAAACAATTGCCCCCAAATCCCATAGCTTTAGAGTCATTGCATGAGCCCCAGCAGTTCCTCTCCTAGGTGTGTATACCCTGGAGAGTAGAGAAACACATGTCCGTTAGCTTAGGTACGAATGTTTATAGCAGCACTGCAAGGAATAGCCAAGTGGTAAGAATTGCTGAGATGCCCCATCAGTACACGAACAGATAGAAAACCAAAAACCTGACCGGAGCAAGTGGGCCAGAGCGAGAAGGGAAAACGAAAAGCCTGGTGTAGGTCTATCCAAGCAGTGGAATATTACATAGTAATCAAAAAGAATGAAGTGTTAATTATGACACCAGGGAACTTGAAGATATAAGAGAAAGGAGTCAGCTACAAAAAGCCACATATTGTGTGATCCCATTTCATGAAGTGACCGGAAGAGCCAAGTCTGTAGGGATAGAATGTAGATCTAGAAGCTGCCAGGAACCTGAGGAGGAAGGGGATGGGTAGGGACTGCTAAGTTCCTTTCTGAATAACAAAAATGTTTTGGAACTAGGTAGCAGGCAGGGGTGTAGCTCAGTCTGTCCAGTCTGTCTGCAGAGCGCATGCCTAAATTTCACAAAGCCCTGAGTTCCAACCATAACATACATAAACCTAGTGTGGTGGCACACACCAATAGTCCTAGCATTCAGGAGGTAGAGACAGGAGGATTAGTGAGTTCAGAGACTCCCCTGGGGTTTAGACCCAGGCCAAATAAAGAAATAGATATCACATAGCAATGGTGGCTGTCTATATATGTGACTATACTAAAACCTTACTGTCGAAGACAGTAAGATGGTTAATGGAGGAAGAAGACCTGTCCCACAGTTGATTGTGTGCCTGAGCAAGCCTTGCAGCTGCGTTTCTCCATGGTTTCTGCTTCAGTTCCTGCACTGGCTCCCGTCGTGATGGACTGTGATGTGGAAGTGTCAGTCAGATACACCCTTTCTGCCTTCAGGCTGCTTTTGGTCAGTGTTCTATCACAGAGTGACAGGAAGGGGAGGAACCAGAACATTTGCTCAACAGGACACTTGTCGGAAGTGATTTTTATGCTGTGTGACTGGCATCTTTAATGATCTGTTCCTAAGAGCCATGATTTGATTTCTTCCTGCCGATAACTGCACAGGTGGAAAACGGAAGATGGCAGTCTGGGGCGAGAGCTACCTTGCGAGCTGCTTGCTCAAACCGTCTTTGTGCCCGGTGTCTGCTCAGCCACATGTTATTCTCGAGTGGATCAAAATTAGGATGGAATTCCCGGATTTTCTGTAAATATAAAAACACAGGTGCACCTTACATTTAAATACGAACTCTTCGGCAAGAGCCTTTAATAAACACTTTAGAGTTTGGTCTCTGGCTGGGTGTGGCAGTGCATGTCTGGAATACCAGCAACTCAGGAGGCTGAGGTGAGTCTAGCCTACTTAGCAAGACTCTTAACAAAACAAGCAAAACCAGGAGCAGCAAGGTGGCTCAAAGAATGACTGCCACCCTGCCTGATGACCTGAGTTCAGTCTCTGCCATGTTGGTGCTGGGAATCCAGTTTGTGGTCTTCACACTGAGAACAGCTAATGCTCTTGTCTCTCGGCCAGCTCTCCCGCCTGCACTGCAGTGATTAGAGTCTCCAGCTCAGTGTGGAGCTCACTGATTTGAATAGACTATCTCTGCATCTCCAGTGCTGGGGCTATAGGTACACGCCACCATCTGACGTTTCTATGTGGGTTCTGGGATTGAACTCAGGACTTCAAGCTTGCAGGACAACCACTTTACCAGCCGAGCCATCTCCCCAGATCATAATGATAAGTTTTGACATTTTATTTGCAATTATATAGTGTCCCAGCTAACTTAAGCTTGTCACAGCCTTGAGTTATCTGAGAAGACAGTCTCAGTTGAGGAATTACCTAGATCAGATTGGCCTGTGGGCAGGTATATGTGTGTATGGGGACTTGTCATGATTGTTATTTGATACGAGGGTCCAGTCCACTGTGGGCAGCGCCATACCTAAGTAGGTGGTCTGGACTTGTTTAGGAAAGCCAGCTGAGTGTAAGCCTGCCTGTGAGCCAGCTAGCAAGTATCCTCCTCCTCGGGGTCTAATGCACTTCTCTGGCTATGAAGTGAGTTTGTGGTCAGAGGTAATGCCTGTGGGAAACAGCCCGCAGGCCTGACTTTGAGCTCCTACTTTGAGTCCCTTCAATGACAAAGTGTGATCGATCAAGAGTTGTGAGCAAATAAAACCTTCACTCCCCTAAATTGCTTTTTTTAAAAACAAAACAAAACAAAACAAACAAACAAACAAAAACCATAAGGGCTGGAGAGATGGCTCAGTGGTTAAGAGCACTGGCTGCTCTTCCAGAGGACCCGGGTTCAATTCCTGGCACCCACATGACAGCTCACAGCTGTCTCTAACTCCAGTTCCAAGGAATCTGACACCCTCATACAGACATACGTGCATGCAAAACACCATTGCATATGAAATAAAAATAAACAAGTTTTTAAAAAAAACTCAAAAATATACATTAAAAAACCCCAACAAAAAAGATTTATCTTATTTTAAATTGTGCGCCTGTGTGTGGGTGCGTGCTACTGGGAGTGAGGGGCCTCTGAAGTTCAGGAGAGTGTATCTGATATACTGGAGCTGGAGTTATGGAGGGGGCACTGAGTCGCCTGACGTACACTCAGCCACCTCTCCAGGTTCCTTATGCTACTTTTGGTCAGAAAGGAAACCAAAACACTCTGAAAACACAAACTAACAGCAACCACTCCCTCCTGATGAAGGACTCTCTATAATATTTGTGGGTGTCTTTGGAAATGAACAGTCAAAGAATTGCCACTTAATTCTATTCCAAATGAAGAGAAGTTACCTACCTCCTCCAAGTCACGGATGATGCGCTTGTTGCTGCGTTCGATCTGGAGTCGTTGAAACTCCTCCTCTACGACAGGGTCGCCTCTGTTTTGCTAGATTTTTATATTAGTAGACACACTAAAGTCAAAAACAAATGCATGAAACTTTCTCTTTAAAGCATGTAGAAGCCTACCGGACAATGGGTCACCCTGCCACAGAGTGTTGACGGGCTAACGTGTCCACTATTCATATTGTTCAGACATGGGGAAATTTTATAGAGACACAGAGTATCATGTGTCCCAGGCTAGCCTGAAACTCACTATGTGTCTGAAGACACACCTGAACTTTTGATCCTCCTGCTTCTACCTCACAGACCATCTCGGAGTGAGTAGGAATCAGTCTCCCTCCATGACTACCAAAACTCTGTAAGGCTTTCTTTTTTCTTTTCCTTTTCCTTTTCCTTTTCCTTTTTCCTTTTTCCTTTTTCCTTTTTCCTTTTTCCTTTTTCCTTTTTCCTTTTTCCTTTTTCCTTTTTCCTTTTTCCTTTTTCCTTTTTCCTTTCCTTTCCTTTCCTTTCCTTTCCTTTCCTTTCCTTCTTCCTTTCCTTCTTCCTTTCCTTTCCTTTTCCTTTCCTTTTCCTTCCCTCCCTCCCTCCCTCCCTCCCTCCCTCCCTCCCTCTCTCTCTCTTTCTTTCTTTCTTTTTAATAACCTGACTGTAGGCCCTCCAGTGTGAACTTTCTATATCATACAGTAATGCCCAAAAGTCTGGCCACAGGGGCTGGAGAGGTGGCTTAGCACTTGTGTGGTTGCTGCATTTGCAGAGGAGTGAGTCTGATTCCTACCACTGTGCTGATTGGTCCACAACTGTTTGGAACTCCAGCTCCGGGGGGGGGGGGGTGGTCAGCTGCCCCCTGCTTGCCTCTACAGGCACCCCACTCACAGGTGCACGAACACATCCATGTACATAGGATTACAAATAAGAAAAATCTTTAAAAAATAAAGGCTTGACCATGCCCTGATCCTTCCTACTCATTGAGACCCTGTAGTTCACACTATGAAGCTTTTTTGGGTTTGGGGGGATACCCTGTAATTCAAATGCCAGTGCCTCATCCCTAGCTCCTTAGCATGTGACTATATGTGGTGTCCAGCTCTGGGTGACTCCTGACAGCAGTTTTGGAGCCTCTCATTTTGATGCTCTGTAGACCACAAGTATAGCTCGCATCCAGAACTATAGGCTGAGCCTGGTCATCTCCTTGGACTGAAAGTCTCTCTCTCTCTTTCCCTCTCTCCCTCTCCTTCTCTCCCTCCCTCTCCCCCTCCCCTCTGTCTCTCTGTGTCTCTGTCTCTGTTTGTCTCTGTCTGTCTCTCTGTCTCTCCCTCTCTCTCTCTCTCTCCCCCTCTCCCTCCCCCTCTGTCTCTCTGTGTATGTCTCTGTCTCTGTCTATCTCTCTCTCCCTCTCTCTTTCTCTCCCCCTCTCTCTCGGAACTGAACCTGGGGCTCACACATTCTAGGCGAGTGCTCTGCCATCGTGTGGTACTCTCAGCTCCCCTCGGCACTGTCTTTCTCCTGCTTTGGCATCTTGTATACAACAGGAATTGCAAACATTTAGCGAAACAAATGAGATCCGCGTGGCAGTCGGTCTGACCTTGTACTTCTCATGAGATTTTCGCCGCTCCTCAATGAGCTCCCTTTTAAACCTATAAGTTGTGTGCTCTTTACCAAGGTGCACCTGCCTGTGGAGAACAAAAGCCACCTTCCAGAAGCCATCCACAAACGTCATCTTTGCAATGAGTGTCTTAGCTATATTCTACAATCAAAAAGGGATGGGGAGAAACTGGAGGGAACCACCTCTGGGGTGAATAGTATGTCATGTGAAATGAAGCTTATCAATTAGTGATTGATGCTAAAATAGTTATGAATCAATAAAATAATGGCCTGAGAGAGAGTTCATTCAGTAAAGTGTTTGCTTTGCAAGCATGAGGACCCAAGTTCAATCCCAGGAGCAGGAGGAGCCTGGTACAAAATGTCAGGAGTGGAGGTATTCTCTCTTTATCTCAGTGCTGTGCAAGATCCCAGGACAACCAGCCTAGCCTGCTGGCTGAGCTCCAGGCCAGTGAGAGGCCCTGTCTCAAAAAAGGCTGGATAAGAGCTTATGGTTAAGAGTGAGCACTGGCTGCTCTTCCAGAGGACCCAGGTTCAACTAATAGTCCCACATGGGAGCTCACAAGGGACTGTAACTCCAGTATTAGGGGATCTGATGCACTCTTCTGGCCTCCACTGGTAACACACACACACACACACACACACACACACGTAAACATGCAGGCAAAACAGGAATACAAGTAAAATAAAATAAATCAATCTTTAAAACAATATAAGGTGGATGCCATTTGAGGAATAACATCCAAGGTTGACTTCTGGATACCACAAGTACACACACCTGCGCACGCACACATGTACACACGCACACGCACATATGTACATACATGCACATACACATGCACACACATGCACACACACACATGCACACATATACACGTGCACAGACACACGTACGCGTGTGTGCTTGCACACATCACATGCATGCATGCCCACATGCGTGCGTGTGCGCACACACACACACACACACACACACACACTCACAACACATCCCTGAATGCTCAGCAGCACCAGTGTTCAGGGAAATGCAGATCTAAGCTCTACAAGGCCACAGGTGCTGATGAAGATATAGAAAACCCAAAATTCTCCAGTGTTGAAAGTGGAAATGTCAAAACAGTCTGGCGGTTGAAATGTGGTAGACTTACACAATGGAAACACAAGAGCGCTCCTATCTGAACATCTGTTGCCCAGTCTGCTCCCAGCTGCTATGTTCCCCATGGTATGGGGTCTCACAGGGAGGTGAGGGGTCATGGGGCACAATGTGGGTACCTGAGTCACCCCAGGTCTGTCTGGAAATGGGGACTAGGATATCAGGAAGGAAGGAGGGGCCACACATCCACAGTCCACGGTTGCTCTGTCCTGTCTGTGTATGTGTAAGAAACAACATGTCTTAGTTATTAATTTATGCCCAATAGCCACGCATTCTGAGACAGGAACACTGGCTGAGGAGATGGAGTAATTGAATTCACCAAGAGAGTTTATCAGTAATTGCGTGCCATTGTGTCTCCTGCGTCAAAGGCTATCCCATAAAAGCAGTCACACTATCACTTGACACAAATTATTCCTCAATATTTACCACTTAAGATGGTTCTCGATCTCTGTCAGGATGTCCTGTCTGACTTTCTGTTCGAAGATTGCCTCCTTCATCTGTCTGGTTTTGGAGATTTCGTCACCGTGGTCCAGGACTGGAGGCAGGAACGAGCGGAGACCATGGCCGTAATCAAATCAGTCATTTGCCCAGACGAACACAAGTTTCTAACCATGTCACCTAACAGACATCTAACTGAGTTTTGTTCATTAATAATGAATGCGACTGGACACATTTCTTTCTTACTCTACCCCAGGGACTGGTTTAGGGCAGGCCAAATGACTATTACCTTCTTTTAATTCCTTAATCTTCATCTTTCCGGGTTCCTGGTTTAGGACAGTCGCCACAGCGAATGGATTTGACAGGTCGGCTGGAAACCGCAGGTCCTGATAATCGATTTCCTGAGGACCCAATTGGGAGGGAAATGAGTTCTTTTCTTCCCTTTCCCCATTACACCAGGGGTGCACCCAACCCCTTACCTTCAACTTCTGAGGTTTCGGCTTTGCCGGAGCTGGGTAAAATTGCACATACGCTGTTTTTTCTAGAGGAACATTTACTTTCTTAGAACGAGTATTTAATCTTTTAAACTCTTCTAATCTAGAGTTTAAAACAGATGTTAAATTAGTGTATTGCCCAATAGTTCGAGGTTTGTTACAAAGATTTATTTTTTATTTTTGATTGTGCCTCCATGTTGTATTTCTGGTGAAGCCAAAAGAGGGCATCTGATCCCTTGGGGTCAGAGTTACAGACAGTTGTGAGCTGCCATGCGGTGCTGGAACTGAACCCACATCCTCTGCCA
Source organism: Uromys caudimaculatus (assembly GCA_028551405.1). Lineage (NCBI taxonomy): Eukaryota > Metazoa > Chordata > Mammalia > Rodentia > Muridae > Uromys > Uromys caudimaculatus. The sequence continues at coordinate 67,178,576 of CM052711.1, read as the reverse complement.
GACCAGCTCTTAGCCACTGAGCCATCTCTATCCCCACGTAGCTCAAGGATTTTGTTATTGTATTCTTTCTGATAAAACTATTACTTGTGGACCAATAGTATAAATAAATGAAAAGTAAATTTGTGTGTCCACGAAAACAAATTCCATATTAGTATATTAACATATAATGTATATAGATATATATGTATGTGTGTACACATGTATACACCAGTGGCTGCTTTTCCTCCCACCCTTTAAAATGATAGACATATTTATTGTGTGTGTGTGCATGCATGCCTGTGTGTGTCTGTGTCGGTGTGCCCTGACATACATGTGGAGGTCAGAGGACAGCAGCTCTCTCCTCCACTTTGTGGGTCCCAGATATGAAACTCAGGTCCACAGCAAGCACCTTTGCTTGCTCTTATTTGCATTTCTCATGAATATGCAAATGAAACACAACAGGCTAGGGAATGCTCTCCTGGTTTACTGTCATTTATTTCTAGCCTGTAGCTCTTCAGCAACCTAAGCTGATTAATTTAAAAACCGACTGTTGCTTTAATTTATTATCCTAGTAAAAGACTATGTCCTTTGAAAAACAGAACACCTTCCTCTCTGCTTTTAGCCTTTTGGGTAGACTGTTCTCGTAATATAAATGTTGTTTTCACAGTGTTGGGTTGAACCTGGAGCCACATACATGACAAGCAAGAGGCCAATGACTGACCTGCACTCCCAGCTTTAAAAACAAGAGAAGAGAGAAAATAGAAAAACTTGGATATTTCTTATTTTTTAAAAGGCAACTTCTTGCTATGTAGTTCAGGCTAGCTTTGAACTCATGATCTTTCTGCCTCTGCCTCTTCAATGATGGGGTTACAAGCGTGTACCACAATGCCCAGAACTGGATTGTATTGGATTTGTGATGAAGTGTTAAGAAACAATTGGGGTTGTGACTGTGGTTGAGTTGGTAGAGGGCTTGTCTAGAATGCACAGGACTCTGGATTCCATCCCAGCACCACATAAACTGGGTGTGGTGGTGCACTCTGGAGGTGGAGGCAGGCAGAGTGGCATAGTCATCTTGGTTCCAGGGTGAGTCTGAGGCCAGCCTGGGCTACACGCATAGACAGAAACACAATGAAGAAGCCATACATACGGTAAGGCCGTGCTGGGGTAGCAGGTTCCAGTGAGGACACATTCATATGGCTGAGAGTTGAACTGGGAGATCCACAACTGAATTTTTATTTGTGCCATCCCGTACTGGATGGGTGTGAACTTGACAGTTACTCTCGCCTTCCCATTAGCTGGGATTATTCCTGGAAGGAGAGACAGAGATAGATAGATAGATAGATAGATAGATAGATAGATAGATAGATAGATAGGAATGTCATTACATTAGTGACTTGTCTCATTGCTGTGACATAATGCCTGACAGAAGCAACCCCATGGAAGAAGGGTTTACTCTGGCTCACAGTCTGAGGGTACAATCCATCATGGCGGGGAGGGCACAGCAGCAGGAGCCTGAGGTGACTGTTCACATCACATCCATAGTCAGGAAGCAGAGAGACGGATGCTGGTGCTCAGTTCACTTTCTCCTTTTTATTCTGTTTAGGACCCCAGCCTAAGGGATGGGGCTTCCCATCACCTTGAACCTATGCCCTGCCCAGAAGTTCTTTTTCCCTCTGGCATTGCCAGGTAAGACGAACCACCACAGAGGTGTGCTCTGCTCAGCAAGTGCAGCGGAAGAGGCAACACAGACCCCATTGTCCCAGCACAGCATGGGTGCGCCTCTGCTCTCTGTCCAGTCCCTTCCTTAACTGCACACAACTCAGCTCCTGAGTGTAGACATGAACCTGGCTTATCAGTGACTACGGGAATCCTTTCTAACAACTGTCTGCTCGTGTAGTTACACAGATCTGGACACACCCTACCACGTCAGTGCCTCGAACATACATCCTCCATCCACAGAGAATGCTGACCCTAGAGCAAATGGCCAGAATGCAGTGTCAATGCTGGGAGCAACATGAAAAGCCGGGAACACACCTAGAACTTTGGTCCAGACATTTCAGCACTGTGTTTTTCTCCAACTTTGTTCTTTCTTCTCAAATCACATTCCTTCCTTCCTTCCCTCCCTCCCTCCTCCCCTCCCTCCCTCCCTCCTCCTACCACCAAGCAGCACACGATGCCAGAGTCCTCCTTGGCATCTCTCGTGCCAACTGGACTTAGAGCGCTGTATGTGCCAGGGGTTGTCAAGGTCACAGCCTGGACCTTCGCAGCCCTAAGCTGTCAGACCACGTCACTCAGGAACTCAGTTAAAGAGACAAAGGGATAGTGAGAGACAGAAAAGAGAAATGCAGTCAGTGCATGCACTGCGAAGGAGAATGGCGAGGTGCAATGGTCCCCCAAGGCCACCCATGCAGCCCTGACATGAGGTTCGGGTTTAAACAGAGGGCAAGAGCCAGGCATGGCTAAGCTGTGCTGGCTCAGGTGTGGTCCTGCCCATCACTGACCCACACCAGTCCCTACTGTAATGTGGTCTGACGGGCTGTCAGCACTGTGTGGAATCTCTCTGTGGGTTCTACTGACTGGTACCTTCCAGGGCACTTGCAAGCCCCTAAGGCAAACACCAGCTCACAGCTCTTTTATCCACCGGAACCCCTTCTATGGTGCCTTAAAAACAGGCAGTTAATGGTTTCTAAGGGAGGTGGAGACATCTTCAGTGGTGTAGCCACTGGTAAGGGGCCCATGCTCTGGGGATCAGTCCATCACCCGCACTCCTGTAAGCAACCCTCATGAAACATTTTGGGACACACAGAGATTGGGACACACAGACATGGGCAGCTAGTTGAGCAGAGCAAGGAGATCCGTAAGGATGGCTGGGGACGAGGGGAAGTAGTAGGGGTGAATGTGATTGAAACCATTACAAACGTGTATGAAAATGCTATCACAAGCCATTATATAAATAATATGGAAGACTGGGGGGATGGGTCAGTGCGTAACGAGCTTGGGGCACAAGCATGAGGGTCTGAGATGGGATCCCCAACACCCACATATGTAAAAGCCAGATGAAAGAACATGTCTTAACCCCAGCACAGGGAGCAGAGGAAACACGGGGATTCCTGGAGCTCACAGGCCAGCCCAGCAGAAACAGTGAGAGACCTCAAAAGGTAAGGCAGGGGAACAGCTAAATTAGGTATACTAATGAGCACGCATGTGCACGTGCGTGTGCACACACACACACACACACACGTGGCATTTGTTAATTTCCTGGGTACAGAGATCAAAATCATTAAGTAATGGCCACCACTGTCTCTCAAGCCCAGGGCCAGGTGGAAAGAGTCACTAGAGACACTGGGTTTCAGGCTAACAGCAGGACATCTCGGTAGAAATCTCAACCCAAGAGACTTTAACACAGTGCCCGTCACTTGGTTGGAGCATCTGCCCTGTGGGACCTACAGACCACTTAGGGCTTGAGGCCAAGAGCAGCCTACTGCTTCATTTCAGCTCATTAACTTAAAAACATAAGGACAAGCTCTGGGGCACGGATTAATGTTTACCTTGACCTGGGTGATTTATTTTTTTTTAAGTGCTCTTAGCCCAGACGTGATACGTAAAGCTGGTGGTGGAGATGTAGCCCAGGAAACCACAGCAAACTGCTTTTTTCCCTGTTCCTGCAGCTCCATCACCAGAACATGGTGGTGGCGGGCTGTGCAATATTGACAGCTGGAGAACATGTGCCAAGCCTTGACAGCTACTGCTTGGCCGAAATTCACAGTGGCACAAAGGAGCGATGTCCTGTGTTTATAAGTGAGAAAAAAGTCTACCTCAGGGCTGGGGGTGTGGCTCAGTCTGCAGGTGCTGCTTCTGTGGGCATGCACAAAGATCCCCAGCCCTACAGAAGCCAGCCGGAGTGGTGCTAACACTCAGGAGGTAGGGGCAGCAGGATCAGAAGTTCAAGGTTATCTTTGGTTACTTAGTGACCTCTAGGCACCATGCAAAATCCAAGTGTGTCTGTGGTGCAGGCAGTGAGATGGCTCACAGTAAAGGTGCATGCTGTCAAGCCCAGTGGTTCAAGTTTGAGTCCTAGACCCACATGGTGGAAGGAGAGAACTAACTAGAAAGTTGTCCTTGGCCCACAATACATACATGTGTATGTACAAGTACATGAAATAAATACATATGAAGGTAATAAAAATCTAAATCTCAAACTACGACCCTTGGATCAATCACTACCCTCAGCACAGCCAGGAATAACGAACAATGCAAAGTCACAGAGCAGGGAGCTGGGTGAGGTGACGTGTGCCTGGTATCCCAGGACTCGGGAGAGCAAGTCAGGGTCCAGGCTGGTCTGCACTTCACAGCAAGACAAACAATAGCAAACAAACAAACAAAATAATAGCAACAACAACAGCAAAAAGCCGAGAAAGTTCTGGCTGCAAAGATGGCTCAGAGAGAGGTTAAGGGAATCTGCTGTTCTTGCTGGTGACTGGAGTTTGGTTCCCAGTCCCAACAGCGGGCAGCTCACAATTGCCTGTGACTCCGGCTCCAGGAGGATCTGATCGATGCCCACTTCCACCCTCCATGAACATCACAGGCATGTGGCATACATATAAACACACACACACACACACACACACACACACACACACACACACACACACACACAAATAAAGGCAAAAATAAAGGCCGCATTACAAAGAGCACACAACACCGAGCAATGTGAAGTCACAACAAGGAAATAGCACTGTGTCATTTCCTAGGTGACACTAATTAAATCTGCAAATAAGGTAATGTAATCATACAATAGAGATATTTAAATATGTAAATGAGCTAATCAAATATAGGCATGGGCAGGGACTAAAAGAACAGAAAATTATTTTTTAGGGCAGGAAGGCCCAGGCTGAGAAAACTTGTAAAAATTATTCCACGTTATACATCTATCTACTGTTAATAGCCTTTAAAAAAAATTAATCAACATATAATTGTAAAGATATGATTTTTCCATACATACACATTTGGATAAGGAGGAAGCAGGGTAGTCTGTCACCCCAAACCTTATCTTTGTCACAGTAAACCATCTAGAATTCTCTCAGAGGAGTCTGTGCACCTATGCACACCTATGCCTGTGCACACCTATGCCTGTGCACACCTATGCCTTGCACACCTATGCCTGTGCACGCTCATGCCTATGCACGCCCATGCCTGTACACACTCATGCCTGTGCACACCAGTGTCTATGCACATCCATGCCTGTGCGCACTCATGCCTGTGCACACCAGTGTCTGTGCATGCCAGTGCCTTTGCACACCCTTGTCTGCACACATGTGCAGGTGTGTATGAAGGCTGACACTGGGTGTCCTCCTCAGTGGCCTCTCACCTTACTTTTTGAGACAGAGTATCTCACTGAACACAGAGCTCACTGTTGTGTGGTTGTGTGGCCAGCAAGCACCAGGGCTCCTCCTGTCCTAGTTCAGCCCCACTCAGTCATTAGAACTATGACAGGCTCCCTTTGGCCTGGCCGAATCATTAGAAAGGCACATGATTGACCTCTCTTACTCTAATGTGCATTTACTTCCTCTAACTGTAACCTGCTGACCATCCCACCTCATGTCCCCAGCTTTTGATAACCACTAGTGTAGATTCCGTTTCCATGAAATAATTTTTTAAAATATTCTTTTTTAAAAATTTAAGACATAAGCCTACTCTCTACGCAGTTCTGGCTGTCCTGGAGCTCCCTATTTAGACCAGGCTGACCTCAAACTCAGAGAATTCACGTGCATCTGCCTCCTGAGTGCTGGGATTAAAGGCGTGCACCAGCACACCTGGCCAAAACAAAACTTTTTTTGTGGGGCTGGGGTGAGAGTTGGCAGTGCCAGGCCTTTGCTTTCTGTGTAGCTGAAGATGACCGTGTGTCTTAGTCAGGATTTCTGTTCCTGCACAAACCTCATGACCAAGATGCAAGTTGGGGAGGAAAGGGTTTATTGAGCTTACACTTCCATGCTGCTGTTCATCATGAAAGGAAGTCAGGACTGGAACTCAAGCAGGTCAGGAAGCAGGAGCTGATGCAGAGGCCATGGAGGGATGTAACTTACTGGCTTGCTTGCTTTCCCTGGCTTGCTCAGCTTGCTTTCATATAGAGTCCAAGACTACCAGCCCACAGATGGTACCACCCACAAGGGGCCCTCCCCCCTTGATCACTAATTGAGAAAATGCCTTAGCGCTGGATCTCATGGAGGCATTTTCTCAACTGAAACTCCCTTCTCTGTGATAACTCCAGCTTGTGTCAAGTTGACACAAAACCAGCCAGTACACTGTGGATGCCTGATCATCCTGGCTCTATCTCTGAAGCACTGGGATTACAGGTGTGCAGTTCTGCAGGGCTGAGGGTGGAGCATTGCCCTGGCTTGCATGCCAGACAAGTACGCTGCCATCTGAGCTACATCCTGAGCCCTATGAGATCAGACTTCATAGATTCCATGCATCAGTGAGATCACCTCCATTAGCACAAGCTTTAAACATTTCCTCCCAGCAGAGCAGAGGTACGGACTGTTCCCCATGCATTGTCACAGAGCCATCCAATGCCTCATGCTCGGAGTCTTGTAAGGGCAATTTTGCCCTTCTAAGATTTAGGGTCCTACTGAGTATGGGGGTTGGAGTGAAATAACCTCTGTAAGATTCAGTGAACAGCTGCACAGCTTAAAAGTCATCTGCAGACAAGCTGTTGATAAATTTTAGCACTGACATTATAGAGGAGGGCACCAAGAAGACAGGGCCTCCTTCTGCCTCCCAGTCACTGGTCACTGCTGTTGCCCAGGGCCTGGGGCAAGAGAGCAGTCTTAAGGGTCACTGGGCCTCCACCAGACACAATTATCTTTGGTCACTCAGGAACTCTGCAACTCAGGTTGAATACCTTAACCGAGGTTCAGTTTTCTCATCTGTAAAATGGGACAAGCCTTAAAGGATACACTGATCTGTGGAGTGCGAGTGCAGTGTCTGTGAAAGCTGAACTTCTCAGCTTTTAGGCCACACAGGCAAGCAGTGACTCACATGGGTTCAGTTACTACTGAACTTCGTGGAAGAAGAAATGTGTCGTGAAACAATTGTACACTTGACTCATTTTCATGTGTAGCGTGTGTGTGTGTGTGTGTGTGTGTGTGTGTGTGTGTGTGTGTGTATGTTTGCCTGTATGTGTGCTCTCCAAATATGCTGGTTAATATTTCTTGTCAACTGGACTGGACATGGAGTTACCATAGAAACACTCTCTGAGTGTAACCAAGGCGAGGAGACCCGTCCTGAATGGCCAGCACGGTTGGTTCCATGAGCTGGTTGGTCTGAGTGAAAAGGAGAAAGTGAGCTGAGCCCCAGCATCCGTCTCTCTCTGCTTCCTGACTGTGGGTGCCTTCTGAGCAGTGCCTTAGGCTCCTGCTGCTGTGGCTTCCCGCCATGATGGACTGTGCCTTCAAACTGTGAGCCCAACCTTTCCTCCCTCCCTCCCTTCCTCCCACCCCATCCCTTCCTTCCTTCCCTCCCTCCCTCCGTCCCCTCCTTCCCTCCCTCCTGTTGTTTTTTGCTACAGCAACAAGGAAAACAACTAATGTTGCAAGCCCTGCCTCTGACCTGAGATCGCTGGGGCAATCGGGTGTCTGAAGTCACATGGTCCTCACCTGACTTTGGCTCAATCGTGAAGGCCTGATGAGACCGAAGCAACGTGATATGGAATTCGAAATCCACGGGGCAGCTGCACTGCAAGGGGATCACATAGCTTTTGCTGCAAAACAAGCACAAGAGGGAAATGGAACACGTCATTTTCCTTAACTTTCTTATAACGAGCCTAGAAAGGAGTAGAGTCTCTGGAAGCACAGCTAGTGTCACCCGACCCCAACTGTCCCTTTCTGTCTCTCACCAACAAAAAGATTTGTTTTAAAATAGGCTCTCATATAGCCTGGCCTGCCATCTAATTTGCTACATAGCTAAGGCTAACTGTCTGAGTTCAGTTTCCAGTTCTGTGACAAATGCCCTGACAGAAGCAACTGAAGGGGGAATGGGTTTGTTTGGTTCACAATGCCAGGTTGTTGCCATTGCTGTAGAGAAATTGAGGCAGCAGAAACTTGAAGCAGCTATGCCCACTAAGAGCAGAGAGCAAAGAAGTAATGTGTGCTTGCTTGTGCTCAGCTCTCTTGCTCCCTTTACACAGTTCAGGATCCCATGCCCAGGGAATGACACCACCCACAGTGGGCGGCTCTTCTAATATCAGTTAATGTAATTAAGATAATCCCTCATAGACACACCCACAGGCCAATGTGATCTAGACAATCCCTCTCTGAGACTCTTCTCTGGTGATTCTAGATTGTGTCATGTTAACACTTAACACCAATCATCACACCAAGGAAGATCTTGATTTTCTGTTCTTCTTTCCTCTTGAGTGGTGGGATTGCAAGTGTGCCCCATTATATGCTACTCACGAAGGGCTGAGGGTGGAACCCAGGGCTTTGTGCCTATGGTATGCAAGCAGTCTACCAAATGAGCTCCATCTCTTTTCACACTCTTGAGAGAACTCCATTAAAATCACTGTGGGTGGAGCTGCTGCATTGGGGGACTCTGCCTTCTTGGGAGGCACCCATCTGATGTGCTCATTTGTGTGGACTTCACCACCACACACTAGGCTGGGCCTCACCAGGATTTCCAGGATTCCCTGGATTCTGGTGGAGTCATATGTGTAGGAATTTCAGCGATATACCAGATTCACATACATTCTCATACACACACACACACGTCAATAAATATTTGGTTTTCAGTAACCATTTAGGAGACTACAAATGTGCCAAAACATTTATATTGGGCTTTGAAATTCATTATCTTTTAATAATCTGTGAAATATCTGAAATAGTTCAAATATAAATATTTTTAAATAATTAAGATTTCTTTATTCATTACTAGGAACTATAAAACATTTCCAAAGGAATAAAACACCACCAGTTGACAGTGCTCATCTATCTCTGTTTTCTCCTTTGCAGGGGTTATCAGTACTGGATATCCTCTGCCTAAAATTTATGTATTTATATATATTTAATAATATTGCTATGTATCATGCTTGGGAAGCTGTGGTTTCAAGAGAGCAGGCGGCTGGTCACATCGCATCCGTAGTCAGGGAGGCAGCCAGTGTTGAATGCTGCTCTTCAGCTCGCTCTCCCCTTTTTTATTAATCTGGGATCCTATCCCATAGGATGGTTCCACCATGTGCAGGACAGGTCTTCCTACTTCAGTTACATTGCTCTGGAAACACCCTCTCAGCCACACCCATGTGTGTTTTCTAGGTGGTTCCAAACTAAGTCAAATTTACCACTGCACCCACGGCCCCTCAAGAGCTGCGGCTGCCTTCACGAGACTTGCAGAAGATAAGTCAGCTAACATCCCAGCATAGATGGGAGAAGAGCCTGCAAAGCCCACCCCTGGAACAGAGACAGACATTTTCTGTCAGGGTCATGGTCCTTGGTAGGTTGTCCACGCTCTAGGAGTCAGTCTTACACCCATGGGCACACAGGCAACTGGGCTCAGTAGGTTATGTATTTTAAAAGCTAGGAGAGGACATGAAGTTGAGAGGACAATCTGGATGGGGGTGCGCAGGAGAAGCCAGAAGAGAGATATGAGCAAAATGTATTATATTCATGTACGATGTTCTCTAACAATGTTGGGGCTCCTATGAAGCAGCTGCTTTAGGGGTACAGTGCCCTCAGCCACTGGGCCTATAGGCAGCTTGGCTCTGCTCCGCATCACAGCCTGGTTGTCACTACACTCTACTTGTCTCTGTCCCCAACTGGGTGTGAAGCTCCAGGCCTGGGTCAGTGACATTTCCTGGCTTTCTTTCATTGGACAAAGAGGAAGAGAAACTCAGTCTCCCCTCAGCGTCAAGGCAAGGGCAGGTGCTACTCCCTGGGATCAGTGGGACCGTGCTTCCATGGTCCATGGGAGTGAACTCCACAGCCAGGAGCCCACTGCAGCCCCTGAGCCCACTGCAGCTCCTGAGCCCACTGCAGCCCCTGAGCCCACTGCAGCCACTGAGCTCACTGCAGCTCAGCCCCTGAGCCCACTGCAGCCCCCGAGTCCACTGCAGCCCCTGAGCTCACTGCAGCTCAGCCCCTGAGCCCACTGCAACCCCTGAGCCCACTGCAGTCTCTGAGCTCACTGCAGTCCCTGAGCCCACTGCAACCCCTGAGCCCACTGCAGTCTCTGAGCTCACTGCAGTCCCTGAGCCCACTGCAGCTCAGTCCCTGGTCCACTGCAGCCCCTGATCCCACTGCAGCCCCTGAGTCCACTGCAGCCCCTGAGCCCACTGCAGCCCCTGAGTCCTCTGCAGTCTCTGAGCTCACTGCAGTCCCTGAGCCCACCGCAGCCCCTGAGCCCACTGCAGCCCCTGAGTCCACTGCAGTCTCTGAGCTCACTGCAGT
>CM052711.1:67146109-67167661 GCA_028551405.1 Uromys caudimaculatus | reverse complement strand
GTGTGAAGCTCCAGGCCTGGGTCAGTGACATTTCCTGGCTTTCTTTCATTGGACAAAGAGGAAGAGAAACTCAGTCTCCCCTCAGCGTCAAGGCAAGGGCAGGTGCTACTCCCTGGGATCAGTGGGACCGTGCTTCCATGGTCCATGGGAGTGAACTCCACAGCCAGGAGCCCACTGCAGCCCCTGAGCCCACTGCAGCCCCTGAGTCCACTGCAGCCCCTGAGCCCACTGCAGCCCCTGAGTCCACTGCAGTCTCTGAGCTCACTGCAGTCCCTGAGCCCACCGCAGCCCCTGAGCCCACTGCAGTCTCTGAGCCCACTGCAGTCTCTGAGCTCACTGCAGTCCCTGAGCCCACCGCAGCCCCTGAGCCCACTGCAGTCCCTGACCCCACTGCAACCCCTGAGCCCATTGCAGCCCCTGAGTCCACTGCAGCTCAGCTCCTGAGTCCACTGCAGTCCCTGAGCCCACTGCAGCTCAGTCCCTGAGTCTACTGCAGCCTCTGAGTCTACTGCAGCCTCTGAGCCCACTGCAACCCTGGAACCTGCCTGGGGCTTGCCTGCCTGGGGCCTGCCTGGAGTTCGATTCAGCTCTGGACTCTGCATGTTGCAGCTTCTCCCTGTTCTGCTGAAAGGCATTACCTGTTTGCTTCACCTGCATAGGTCTCTCTGAGGCCTCTGGTGTTGTGCTGCTCACTGACAGATATCAGGAGTAGAAGAGGTGCTGGGCAGGATATATTTCCTGTGCACACATGCACGCATGCATGCGAGCGTGTGTGTGTGTGTGTGTGTGTGTATATGTGTATGTATATGTATATGTGTGTGTGTGTGTGTGTGTGTGTGTTGCCCAGAGGTAGACACCTGGTGTCTTTCTCTATTATTCTCCACCTCACCTTTTTTGAGACAAGTAGGGTCTCTTGATGAACCTACATCTTGGCAATTCAGCCAAAGACCAAAAAGCTACCTGTCTCTACCTCCTCAGTTCTGGGATTACAGATGCAGGGTGCTCTACCTAGTGTTTCACATGCTAGGATCCTTCTGCTTGCCCAGCAAGCACCTTGCTAACTAGACATCTCAACCTCTCCCTGCTCCATTTGGAGAAGTGTATCTAGTGACTTTGACGGGATCTGTGCTCTGAAGGTTGCTCTTGACACTTGCCAGGCAATGTCCTGCTTGTAAGTGATTTCCACTGCTATTTATTTTCTCCCTCCTCCCTCTCCCCTCCTTCCTGCCTGAAACACGGCTTCATGTAGCCAGGCTCCTCTCAATCTTCCTGTGCAACATGGATGACTCTAAACTATTATCCTTGTCCCCACCTCCCAAAGGCTGAGACCACAGTGTGAGCCACCACAGTGGGTTTATGTGGTGCTAGAGATGTAACCCAGGACTTCCTGAATTCTAAACAGGCACGCTACCCACTGAGCCAGACCCCCAGCCCTACGCTGCTGCTTCTTCTTGGTAAGTGTTCCTTAGCTGTGATGTTTATGCTGGCAGGGTAGGTGCGCCTCAGGGTTCTGACAATGATACTTTTTGACATAAATCCTGGATAATGGCCATGTGGGATCCTTTCTTCAGCCCAGTTTACAGGATTTTCCACAAAATCTTTGCAACCCGTCCTACCTTAGGCTCTGCTAGAGGTATACAGCAAACCAGAACTCCTTGCAAAGCATCCTGATTCTGAAATAAAAAAATGTACTGTGTACAATTGTGACAGTCAGTCGTGACTGTCAACTTGATGGGATTTAGAGTCACTGTGAACAGAGACTTCTGGGCATGGCTGTGAGGAATTTTCTAGATTAGGTTAACTGGGGTGGGAAGACCCACGCTAAACCTAAATGTGGATGGCATCATCCTGCGTGCGGGGGTCCTGAACTGAGTAAAAAGGAGAAAGTGAATTGATGCCCAGAATCCATCTCTGCTTCCTGACTGTGGATGCCGTGTGAACAGCCGCCTTGAGTCCCAGTCTCCATGCCTTCTCCCCCATAATGGACTGTACCCTGGAACCGTTAGCCACAATAAACCAATCTTACCTAAAACAGAAGGCTGCTCAGCCAAGCAGACACTTAGGCACTCCACTCCGTGTCAGCCATTCCAACCAAACGGGTTAGCCTGAACTAACACCCGTTGTTACAGCAACCAGGCTGGATCCCATGTGTGGAGATGTAAGCAGGGTGTGGGCAGTGGCTTATTGCTGTCCACATGTGGTCTCTGGGGATAAGGCAGGTGACTGTGACTCACAGGTCAGCACCTGCAGGGGTCAGTGCAGAGCTGTCCCAATAACGACCCCCATCTGATGCTCAAGGCTCTTCTGACAAATGCCACATGGCTGAATGTTTCTGAGCTGAAATAATTCCCCACAAACTCTCTTGGGGTCCTTCCCATTGGTGATAAATGGCCCATTTTCAACGAACTCCTAAGCTCTGATAATTCTCAGAAAAGGTGTTGAGGTATTTGTTCAGTGATGATTACCAGCAGCCAAGTTCCCTATGCGCTTGCCAGCCTGGAAAAATAAACAGTTTCTTAAGGGAACGAAATTCCAATCACCGTGATTCAGAAGGCACCAGCCTGATGCAAGTCACCAGGTTGCAATGGAATCTGCGCTCCGTGCCAGTTACTCCGTCTCCTTTATCAGTGTCAGGGCTGCACGGATGGCGGGGCTGGACTGCAGCTCAGAGGCATCACCATGACGCTTGGTTGTTTGTTAGGTTTTTAAAACATTTATTCACTTTTATTGTGCATTTATGTATGCGCACTATACGGCTGCTGGAAACTAAATCTTGCTCTTGTATAAGAGCAGCAAATGCTTGTTAATTTCTGAGCTAACTCTCCAGCCTCTTATTTTACTTCTAAATGACAAGCTTTCATGTGTGTGCATGCGTGCATGAGTGTGTGTGTGTGTGTGTGTGTGTGTGTGTGTGTGTGTGTGTGGTGATGCTCACATGAATGCTGGTCTCTGTGAGATCCCATGGAGCTGGAGTTACAGGTGGTTGCAAACTGCCACGTGTGGGTGCTGCAACATGAACTTGGGGTCTCTGCTGTACACACTCTTAACCAATGAGCCACCTCTCTACTCCTTATGTGATGGCTAATTTAATTGCCAAGCTGACACAAGCTAGGATCATCTGAGAGGTTGGCTTTGAACTTAGAGACATGGCTGCCTTTGCCTCCCCAGTGCTGGGATTAAGGGCATGCACCATAATGCCTCCAGTTGTGTTGAATTATCTTGATTATGTTAATTAAGGAAAGGTGTCAGAAAGTTCCATCGAGAGGGTGAGTGGGATTCTGAGCCACAGAAAAGTAGAAAACAAGCAAACAACCTTGGAGAGAGCAAGCCGAGCACTGGCACACTTGGAACTGTGAGCCACCCAGGTCCTTTCTCCCTCTTTTGTTGGGGTATTTATCACACAGCCACAGGATAGGGAACTGGGATGCTTATTGAATGTGAGGTCCTGGGTTTAAGCCCAGGACTAGAAGTTGTTTAGTGTTTGCTGAGAGTGGTGGTGCAGATGTACAATCCCAGCACTTGGGAGGCAGATGTGGGAGGATCAGAGTTCAAAGCCAGCCTGGGAAATTTTTTGAGATAGCATCCCACATAAACAAATAAATCTCAGCTTTGGAGACATGTTTAGCTATGTAAGAGTGTTGTCTACGCAAGCATGAGGGCCCAAGTTCAAATACCCAGCCCCCATCTAAAAATTTGGATGAGGCTTCAGGGCACCTAAAACTCTGTGCTGGGTGAGGGGAAGGCGGCTAGAGAATTTGGGGGCTTGATGGCTGCCAGCCTAGCTCCAGGACCAGGGAGAGAGCCTGAGGTGGAATATCAGGAAACCTCATATTCTGCTCTGGCCTCTGGACACACATGCACACAAACACACACATAAATACAAGCACACACATGTGCACATATACATGCATGTGCATGCACACATGCAGACACGCAAACGTGTGCACAGACACACACAGATGCACACACACACACACACACACACACACACACACACTTCTAAGCTAAATCTCTACTGATGAATTCTGATCTACAGTGAATAAAATGCTCCCTTCTTGTTATTCTTCAGAAGCAAATAGGACCTTAAGTCAGAGTTCTCTGACAAGCATCAGGTAATTAGAACAGAAAAGCAGGCAGAAGTCAGCGCTCTGGGAGATAATCTGATCTTTTATCCTCCTGATTTGACCACTCATTTTATCAGTTTCATTAGGACTGCATATAAAAATACATTACATAGTTTAAAAGAATCACTTCCTGTTTTTTTAAATGTCAGCATAAACTTTTAAAATACTGAGCCTTTGTATTATGTTCAAATTTCATCGTCAGAAGAGAGCACACATTTACCTTACAGAAAGTACACATGAGAGGGGAGGGCCTGGGAATGTGGCTCAGTTGGTTGAGTGCCTGCCTAGCATGAAGCCTGGGTTTCATCCCCAGCACGGCATAAACCAAGTGAGCTGGTACATGCGTGCATGCAGTCCGAGCGTCCAGGAGGATCAAGGTCACCCTCTACTACAGAGTGAGTCTGATGTTAGCCTGGGCTACATGAGACCCCACTTCAAGGAAGAAAGGAACAGGAGCGAGGAAGAGAAAGGGGGAGGCTGGAGAAAGAGAGAGAGAGAGAGAGAGAGAGAGAGAGAGAGAGAGAGAGAGAGAGGACAGCGAATAAATTCAAATTTCTCTCTTCCCATCTCTGATTTGTTTTAGAGTGAACTTATTAGATGACTTAGAATCAAATAAACTGTTTAAAGCTCTCGGTGTCTGGAGAGTGTCGTGAACAGGCCACTTTACCATAATAGGGTTTGGCTCCTTTGCTAGAGAGTGAAGGGCAAGGACAATAAGCGTGACAAATGTGTGCTGCTCCACAATGGCTGGACTCAGCAGCTACAACAACGTAACTGTTAGTTAGTTATCTGTTTTATAAGACTTTAGGGAAGGGCCTGGGGAGATGGAGCTGCAAAGCATTTGCCTTGCAAATGTGAGAACCTGAGTTAGAGACCCACAACCCACATTAAAAAGCTGGGCATGATGAAAATGCACACCCACGAATGCACACCCATGAATGCACACCCACGAATGCACACCCATGAATGCACACCCACGAATGCACACCCATGAATGCACACCCACAAATGCACACTCATGAATGCACACCCACGAATGCACACCCATGAATGCACACCCATAAATGCACACTCATGAATGCACGCCCACGAATGCACACCCATGAATGCACACCCACAAATGCACACTCATGAATGCACACCCACGAATGCACACCCATGAATGCACACTCACAAATGCACACTCATGAATGTATATCCCCAAATGCACACTCACGAATGCACATCCATGAATGCACACTCACAAATGCACACTCATGAATGCATATCCCCAAATGCACACTCACAAATGCACACACATGAATGCACACTCACGAATGCACACTCATGAATGCACACTTACGAATGCACACTCATGAATGCATATCCCCAAATGCACACCCATGAATGCACACTCACAAATGCACACTCATGAATGCACACTCACAAATGCACACTCATGAATGCACCCCTAAATGCACACTCACAAACAAATGCACATGCACACACACACACACACACACACACACACACACACACACACACACAGGGGGGAGGGAGATGATAGTATTGGGGGCCTGCCCACATGACCTATGTATATCTGGTTACAAACCCCACGCCTATCATGGCAACGGGACCTTGGGCATCTGGGATTAATATTCTTTTAAGTGGAAACCCACAAGTGAGCCTTCACTTCAGATCATGTTGGCACTGTGATCTTGGGTACCAGAACTGGGAGAAATCCTGTTATGGCCAAAGATATTGATTTCACACTTACATGCTTACATTAGGAAACTATTAAGACATTAATGTTACTATTTAGTATTAGAGGTCTTTGTTTTCTATAATTAAATCATTGTTTGTTTAATTTTATAAACTTTATTGCAGAAAAGCTTGCAAATAAATAAAAACATCACACAGTAAAATTAAGCTAATACAAATTATACAAGTCAATGAACTTCTACACAGTTAAAATCAGTACCAAGACCAAAACAGCCCATGATTGAATTAGAACTAGAAAACCAAATGTATGTGTCCTGTGTGCAGAGGCTTCAGTGAGCACACTTGCATCTCCATGCAACAGAGGCAAGCACAGCTCAAACACAGGAGATTTGCCACACATTTGATTTTGAATTAATTTCTCATCGATGTACATTTGGAAGACTTTGACTGTTGACTGAGCTTTTATACCCCACAAGTGCAATTACGACCAGCAGTTTAAGACACCAGAGAACAGCCTGGATTCAGTGAGTTCACCTCTCCAGACTTGATAAAAGATGTTATTTTTCTGGGTATTGGAACAGAATTGAATTTGGGGGGGGGGAAGAGAGAGAGAGAGAGAGAGAGAGAGAGAGAGAGAGAGAGAGAGAGAGAGAGAGAGATGGAACCCCAGTTCTGGGAGAGTGGAGACAGGTGGAGCCCAGGGCCTGTCTGGGATCACAGCAAGCTTCAGGTTCAGAGAAACACTGTCTAAAGGAATAAGGTAGAGAGCAGGGGAGCAGGAACTCTCAATGCTAACCTTTAGTCCACATGAGCATGTGTACAAACACATGTGAGCACACACACACACACACACACACACACATACAAACACACACACCACATCTGAAACAAGGCAGAAGTTACATGGTATCTGTCATCTGTAGAGATCATACGCAGCTTATTCAGCCATAGGACTGCAGCTCAATGGTGGAGCACTTGCTTAGCATGTGTGATGTCCTGGATTCAAATCTCAGCATCAAATCTAAAACCTCATTTAAAAGAATGTGATAACGTTTACTATTTTAGCATTTCAAATGTGCCGTTCTGGGCACTAAATGCACCACAGTGCTGTGCCTCCTTCAGCCACCCTCAGGACTCTGTCTTTGTTTAAATCCTGTCCCCACCACACACAAGTTCACCATGTCTCCTTCCCAGACACTGGCAGCCACATCTAAACCCATCTCCAAGAATGTGATGTGCGTAGGTCCTCTGTATGACGAGAGTCTTACAGAATAAAATGCCTTTACAAACTACATGTTAAGGGGGCCGGGAGAGAGCTTAGTCAGTAAAAGCACTTGCTTTGCAAGCACAGGGTCCTGAGTCCAGATCCCACACCCACGTTGAGTTGGGTGTGGTGGTTTGCATTTTTAATCCTGGTGCTGAGAAGGCAGAAACAGGCAGATCCTGAAGGCTTGTTTACCAATGAGCCTGTGGAACCGGGGAACCCCAGGTCCCAGTGACAGAACCTGTCTTAAAAACAAAGTAGCCAGTTACTGAGGAATGACCTCCATACCGGTGTGTAAGTAACTGTGTATCAGAACCTCCCCCAACACACACACACACACACACACACACACACACACACACACACACACACACACACTCCAAGATATGAACACAAACATACAACTGAACTCACACAGGAAAAACTAAATATTAAGTTCACTCAACACGAAATTCTTAATAGAAACAACACATTTGATAGCAAACAGCGCTTCCAGTTCCCACAGGTGTAGGTAAGGTAAGATAGTGGAGACAGATACAGAGTGAAAGTCAGGGACTGCTCACTGGGAGGAAGCAGGCTCTGTGTGTCTGGAGCCTAGGAGAAGAGGGTCAGTTGGTGGCAGGATCCAGGAAGGGAGATGGGGTAAGGAACCGGGAGGGGGCCTCAGTGAGTGGGGGTTGGGGGTGGGAGGTGGGAGGGAGATGAAAGGCCCCCTGCAGGGTGCTGACTTTTTCATATGGAGAAATATAGATCATTATTAGGGGAAGATATGAAGATGCTCTAAGTGCCATGAAAAGCTGTGCACAGCGGGCTTCCTTTACACTAGGTGGTGGAAGCGACCACAGTTCCTCGAAGCCCAAGAGCCTGTAAGAACACTTGACTGACAGGACCCACAGGGCACCCTGCGGACAGTCTGCCTATCCTTGTGGCCCATCCACCTGCAGCCATCAAAAGAAAAGGTTCGTTCTGTGTTGGAATAAGAAGTGCATTTCTTTTCTTTATTTAAAATATATTTTCTCTTTGGAGATTATAATATAATTACATCATTTTTCCTTGTCCTCTCTCTAAACCTCCACATAGTCGTCCTCAACACTCTTTCAACTCCGTGGCCTCTTTTCTTTAACTATTGTTGCTCTGTGTGTGTTCCTAAACACACAAATGTAACCTGTTCAGTCTGTATAATGGTATTTGTATGTATGTTTTCAGGGCTGACCGCTTGGTATTGGATAATCAACTGGTGTTCTCTTCCCTTAGGGAAAGGAAATTGACTGCTTTTAAATAAAACAAAGGAAACTCAAATACCTCTGGTTTTGAAACTGCCATGTCTAAAATTGGGCTAAGAAGCCAGGACCATGTATAACAGAAGGCAGCTGTTTATGAAACTGAAGCTATGACTGGGGATGTAACTCACTTGACAGGATGCTTGCCTCTCCTGCAGGAAGCCCTAGTGTCAAAACCACCAAACTAACTGGGCACGATGGTACACATCTGTAACCTCACTGCTATATAGGGAGTTTGAAGCTAGCCTGGGCTACAATGTGACAAAGAAAGGAAGGACAGAAGGAAGAAAGGAAGGAATTTTAGTCATAATTTTGGGAGTTGGCAGCTACTCCTTCATCCTATTTGACAAGCACCCAATCAAAATATTCTAAAATGCACATTGAACACATGTACCTGTGTGCTCGTATGCCTGCATGTGCACTCATGTGCACCTGTGCTCATGTATCACATGCCATGTGTGCAGTACTTCAGATCTGGGATGTAGCAGCCACACATCAACTGGCCACTAGAGTAATGTTTGTGTTGGAAATAGCAGCCATATGAACCAGGCAAGGAAAGAGCATCCAGATACCACTCTGAAGGTCAGGGAACTGTTGCTCACGCACTGGAAACCATCTTTTCCTTTGCTCCATGAAGGAATGTGCTTTGGGTAGACACTGCCATTCTTTATGTTATATTCTTAAATGTTAGGCCTAGCAATTTATTCAGGAATACTTTGTATGTGTCAGTTTATGTGTGTGTGTGCATGTGTGGGTGTGCGCGCGCGCAAGCCCTAGGGACTCCCCTATCACCACACCCAGCTTTTTGACATAGGTTCTAGGGATCTGAACTCAGTTTCTCCTATTTGGCAGTGAGATATAAAACTCAGCTATCTCTCCGGTCTTTGTGAATACTTTAACAATGAAGGTCATGAGGACTTAATATGTGATGCTAGCTTGGCTGTACAAGCATAAATACTGAACGAATGAATTATTCCAAAAATTTATAGACTGGATGACCCTATCGTGAAAAACGTTCTGCCCTTAACTGCCCCCATGCATGCATTCATTTGCTCTGGAACAGATCATAAATTTAGTCCACTTTACTCAGCACGCAAACTAACTGAACAGTGTGAACGAAGTCGATGGGAGAAGAATTTGTTAGGCTTTAAAGCCGGGCTTTCCCTTGCTTTCTCCAGGATATATGCCCTTTTGGGAGAAAGACAACAAGAGAGTTAACTCAGATCTTCAGATGCAAGTCCTCCTTATTGGCTATCCGAAGTTGGCACCTGAAGCTCTTAGGTCTGTGCATTATTGTTCAGAGGGATCCCTAGAGTTTAGAGTAAGAATGGTTCTTCTTCCCCACTAAGATTCGGAAGAGGAGACTGGACCAAGAGGAACAAGTAGATTGATGTGTGTGCAGCCTGAGCATCTTAAATCAAAGAAATTCTAACTACAAAAGAGGGGAGAATTGTTCGTATGACAAAACCACAGGTGCTTGCTTGTCAAGTGACAGGGAGTGTGTGTGCACACGTGTGTGCAGGTGCATGTGTGTTTGTAGGCACGCATGTGTACAGGTGCACACATGTGTAGCAGCTAGAGATCAACCCTAGATATTGCTCCTCACCCTCCTTGTTTGTTGAGACGTGTTCTCTTCCTGGCCTGGAGCTCATTAAGTAGGCTAGGCTGGTTGACCAGTGAGCCCCAGAGAGCCTCTCATCTCTGCCTGCGTAGCACTGAGATTATAAGTGCACATGGCTGAATTTGTTTCTTTTCTACCTTAGAGTTCATGATAGTGGAGCAAACGCCCGCTGGCACAAACAACTGAGAGCTCATACCTTGACGTACGAGCAGAGGCAGAGAGGGGCATGCTGGGATTGATAACAGTTTTCTTCAAAGTCCACCCCTAGTGACACACCTCCAACAAGGTCACACCTCCTAGTCCTTCCCAAACAAATACAGCATCTGGGGACCACCAAACCCCAAGCACAGCTTTTCTGTGGCTTCTAGGGATCGAACCCGGGTCCTCATACCTGTAAGGCAAGCAGTTTACAAGTGAGACATCTCTTCTGCCCATGATCATTTCTTTCATTCAAATACTGATTTTGAGATGGAAGCTAACTGCTGTCCCAGAGATGCAGGTAGAAGCTGAAATAAAGAAGCATTTCCCCAAGGTAAAGCCATCCTTATTGGTGTAAGAAACAAATTGACATTGTCCTCTTTGTATAAGAAAACCACTGTGTTGTACCAAATCCGTGTGCTGGCCATTTTCGTCCTCTCTCTATGCCGGCGTCTTTCTGCAGAATTGTATATTAAAAATTGTCTCTTTTCTTAAGTCTCTTGAAAGTGCTGTTAACTTTGCCAACATGGGGACACTTTAATAAAATACTAATGCTTCTTCAACTCTATCTTGAGTCTGGGGTTCATAAACAGTCCTTAGTATGGGGAAGAATAATTTTTTCTCTTGACAAGTGGCCTCTGAAGCGCTTCATGGAGATGGATTTGTGGCCTTCTACTGACGTGTTTGCTGTGACCTGTTGCAGCTGGTTCTCTGAGCCTCCCAGAAGGGCTCAGAGTCGGCAAAGAGCTGTGTCGTGGATCTTCCCTGTCAGCACTAGTTGGGGAATACACATTTCCATGCAACCCAAAGGCTTTAAAAGCCAGGGGCAGAGCAACACATTCTGACACTGACCACCCCCACAGCTCAATTAAGCCATGAGGTTCAAGGCCTCATTGTTGTGACAAGAGCAACTTAAGAAATGGTTCATTTTGGCTCTTGGTTTGAGGATACAGGACATCATGTCAGGAATGGCAAGGAGGTTCAAAGCGTGAGGCGGCTGGTCGCGTCACATCAACCGTCAACACGGCGAGAGAGAGGGAGGCTGGTGCTCAGTTCACCTTCTGCTTTGTGTTCTATCCAGGACCCCAGGCCATGGGAGGTGCGGCCCACATTCTGGGTGGGTCTTCCTCAATTAATCCAATCTAGGAATCGCCAGTTAGCCATAACTCACTAGCTGGTTGGTTGTCAGTGGTTCACATTCTGGGTGGGTCTTCCTCAATTAATCCAATCTAGGAACCATCGCCAGTTAGCCATAACTCACTAGCTGGTTGGTTGTCAGTGGTTGCTTGGTGCAAGGAAAGATGAAATGATAGGAGCACATGGTCAGTGGCTTTAGCTAGCTATGTGGCAACAGAAAGACACATGTTTCGTTTTTGAGACAGGGTCTGGTATAGCCCAAGCTAGCCTTCAATTCACTATGCAACAGAGAATGAGCTTAAATTTTCCTCTTCCTGCCTCTATCCACAGAGTGCTGGGGTTCCAGGTGTATGTCATCACACCCAGCCAGAAAAATGGTGTTTCAAAACTGCAGAGAAAGATGACCTAACTGAATCCTTTTCAGAATAAGAGTGTTATTTATCTTGATACATAGGAAGAATGAGATTGCATTGTGGCGACAATACTCTCAGAGATATCAAGTGACTATCCAGTATGGTGTGTGGGAAGTGCATGTACGTGTTCCTGTGTACACACATGTGTACAGAGCCCAGAGGTCTACAGGGGTGTCCTCCTCTATCACTCTCCACCTTTTTTCTGAGACAGTCTCTTACTAAGCCTGGGACGCATGGATTTGGCTAGCTGGCTGCCAATATGCCCCAGGGATCGTCCCATCTTCAGTTTCCCAGTGCCAGGCACACAGGTGCACACCTGGCTTTCCCTGTGGGTGCTGATGTTCAGACTCAGGTCCTCATGTTTGTTCAGCAAACTCTTACTCGCTGAGCCACTCGCCCAAACCCACAAGTCAGCACAGTTGAGTTTATCTGGTTGTAAATTATAAGCTGAGCCCACGGAGGAATACAGAACTGAAGGTCCTTTGCACCCAGCAACCCTGTTTGACTTGGGGATGTTGGACAGATGCAGGAATGCAGCTTTCTTATTTACAGAGAACGTCAGGGTGCGTTTTAGCAGATCTTAAGCCACCAAAGTTGTTTATGGCTATCTGGCAAGTATCCGAATGGCATTTTATCTTAGTAAGGAAAACTTTATAACAGCCAGAACAAGTCACCAAAAAATGTAGATGATGAATGTGAAGAAGCCCACTGTGTGACCTAGAGGAAGATGGATGGAGATGCTGTCCAGGCTTTAGAGAGGCTTTGGTCAGATCACAGTTGTTCCTCCCCAGAACTACCCCAGGAAGAAAGTCACATGGGCGACTTCAACACAAATCTCCAACTTTTGACAATTTTGTCCAAATCCTTTTATGTGCAAAGGGGAAAATAGAGTCCTTTGAGTCCCCCTGTCTCTAGGCTGTCAGCTTGACACAGCCTAGAGTCATATAAGAGGAGAAGCTTCAATGGAGTAACTGGCATGTCTGTGTGTGTGTGTGGGGGGGAGTGTTTTAATTGTTAATAGATATAGGAGGGCCTAGCCCACTGTAGGTGGCACCATCCCTAGGCAGATGAACCCTGATGCATATTAGAAAGCTAGCTAACTATATGCCTGCCTTCAAGCCAGCCAACACCCAGCATCCTCTGTGGTTCCTGCTGTACTTCTTGGCTTTGAGGTGAGTTCCTTATCTGGAGGTAATGTTGCATTGAACATCAAACATCCCTGCCTTCGAGTTCCTGCCTTGACTTCTTTTGGTGATGGATTATGATCTGGAGTCCCAGGCCAACATAAACCTTCCCCTGTCTAAGGTGATTTTGATCGTAATATTTGTTACAGCAGCAGAATGAAGCCAGAACCCTGTTATCCGTTTCTACTTCTTCGTAATGCAGGGTGGGTCTTCTTCAGTAGACGAAATGGCTGTCTTACTGAGGCATTGTAAGAAAACACATATGCAGCTCTGGGAAGATGGGTCAGTTGGTAAAGTGCTTGCCTCCCAAAGTTTGGGGACCTGACTTTGATACCAAGAATCCAGGTAAAAAAGGAGAAGAAAGGTGCTGGCCTTGTGGAGGCCTAGCTTGGGACTCCCCCTTCTCTCTCTCTCTCTCTCTCTCTCTCTCTCTCTCTCTCTCTCTCTCTCTCTCTCATTCTCCTGTTTTAGTCTCTGCGCATGATGCCCCATGGGTTGGCAGGGGAGTAGGGCCACAGATTTCTAAGGGGCACAGTGAGGTCAATGCTGTCTGCCAGCCTGGCAGGATCTAGACTCCTAAGTAGGAGGCAAGAGTCAGGGCCTATCTGTGAGAGTTTCTAGACGGGGTTAACTGAGGAGGGAAGACCCGCCCTAGCTGTGGGCAGCACCATTCCATGGCACTGGGGTCCTGGATTCAATAGAAAGGAAAGCACGCTGAGCACCGGCCTTCGTCTTTTTGTGTCTCCTGACTGTGGTCATGTGTGAGCAGCTGCCTCAGGCTCCTGCTGCCGTGCCTTCCCCACCATGATGGACTGTACCCTCAGACTGTGAGCCAAAGGAAACCTTCCCTTGCTTCCTTTACTATCACAGTAGTGACATAATGGACAAAGGGCTCCTGAGTTGTGTCTCTCTTACCTCCTTTAGGCTCTACCTAGAAGCTGAGGGATGCTGGCAGCATGCTAATCAGCCTCCTGAACTAAGAGCTGATGGGAACTGTTCTTTATAACTCACTGCCATTTTATCATAGCATCAAAAATCGACTGAGACCGTACCTACCACGTCAAGCATTTGAGAAATGACTGACTGACTGAACGAATGAAGGCCAAGTAAAGAACCCACCCTAATGATACACTGGACAGTGGCCTAGGATTCACTCAGAATGCTTTCGGGAAATGCCTATTCAAATATGTCATTCTAGTAGCGATGGTTTAGATCGAAAGAAGCAAAGAAGGGTCTGAGCGGTTAAACGTTGCCAAAGAGACTGTAAAAGGCAGAACGCCTTGGGAAGGTACCGCCTGCTGCCAGGATGTCTGGAGGAGAAAAATGACGTGTTTATCTTTTAAGAGATTTTTAAAAATATATTATGCCATTATAAACAGTAACTCAATTAAGTAAATTGTTTAGCTGAATTTTTCATTCTGAATACCAATGAGACGCATTATGTGAGAAATAGCTTGGGGAGGCCCCGAGGAGGGGCGTCTGTTTCCAGGGCCGGTGACTGATGTCCACAGTGTGAGGCAGGCTGTTGCACAGCTTTCTTAGAGCATCTTCTCCCCTTCAACGCATAAGCCCTGCTTATGACCAAATGGGAGGTGGCTTACAGAGAGAGACAGGGAACTAAGAATCGGGACTTCTTGTTCCCCAGCACACCGGTTTTGATAAAATGCCTGGCTTTGCCCACTTGTGGGAAGCAGCTATTAATCTCACAAGGGGCAGCGAAAGCTCACATTTTAGGTGCTTGCGGGCCTCGGAGAGACCAGCTTTTCTCAGAAAGAGATGCTGAGGACAGAAGTGTTTGAGAGGGAGAAGGCAGGCAGGCATGGAGTTCTGTCAGAATGATTCTGGGGAAATGGGGAACGGGAAGGACTAGGCCAAGAACACACCAGTCACATGCTGAGAAATGGCTCAGTGGGTGCTGTGGGTGGAATGTGGAACGACCCCTGGTCTCCTTCTCTGGTTTGATCTGGAAGGTTGTGGAGCTTTTAAGGGGTAGGGCCTTGCCTGAGGATATAGGTGACGGGGATGGGGGTGGGCTTCAGGCGTTCATGCCTAACCCCACTTACAGTTCTCTTTGCATCTCCTGTGTATGGATGAGGATGGTCAGCCAGCTTTCTGCTCCTATGGCCACATCTTCCCTGCCTGCTGTCAAGTCTTCCCACCATGAGGGGCTCTAACTCTCTGACCCTTTCCCCCCTTTGTTTGGGCATTTTATCATAACGAAAGAGGGAAGGTAGCCAAGGGAGGGCTAGACAGCTGGGGTGGAGAGATGAAGTTCTCGGGACAGTAGGCGTTTCCTACTGGTGCAGAAAGACTTTCGATATTTTTTACATTAAGATTCTATTTTATTATTCATTGAGCATGTCACATGTGTGCCATGACATGTGTGTGCAGGTCAGAAAACAGCTGTGGAAGGGGCTTTCTCCTTTGACCATGAGGGTTCTGGGAATGGAGCTCAGTTGTCTGGCTTGGAAGCAGGTACATCCTACTGGCCCAGATCTCACTAGCTCTCTCTATGTAACCTGAGCTGAGTAGTTCAAGCTCTAAACAACTAACACAGTCACTCTGTATGTACGACCGGCAGCCAAAGTGCATCTCCTTGACATCTCTAGGGCAGGTGGCACTATGCCTGCTGGTAGGCATTTAGTATCTGCTGAGATACACAGAGCTGGGGAGATGGGCCGGTTGGTAAAGTGCCTGCCTTGCAAGTATGAGGGTGTAAGTCTGATCCCCAGAACCATGTAATAGAAAGCCAGGTGTGGTGGTGTGTGCATGTGTAATCCCAGTGCTAGAGAGGTGGAGACAGGCAGATCCTTGGGGTTCACTGGCCAGGTAGTCTAGTCTACTTGGCAGGTTCCAGGTCAATGAAAGAATCTGCCTCAAAAGAATAAATAAAAAGTGAACAGCACCTGAGGAACAATGTCTGAAGTTATCTTCTGGCACCCCTCCCCTACACACACACACACACACACACACACACACACACACACACACACACACACGATGAGATATAAAATGGATCACAGTTGGAATAATTAGCTGTTTCCTCTTTAGGAAGGACAGAATCTGAGATGTGTCTCACTTGCTTTCCCTTCTTCTAAAAGAAGACTGGTGAGGTGAGTGTGAAGGTTGGAGAAGTCATGTGGTCTAAGTTGGTCTTGTAGACACAGTCAGGAATTTTGGCCTAATTCTCCGCCCCTCCTGTCACCCTCTATTCCAGGTTAGAATGGGCTGCTACTGTCTTGCCTGCCATGAGCAGGTCCTATGAGAAGGACATCTCAGATAGTAGAACAAGGACGTGGGGAGAGCCAGCCATACCCGGAGAGTTCCCCTTTCTGTCTTAACAGTATTTTGAACTGGTTTGTTTGAATTGTTTGAATCGTGTTGTTTTGTCTTTTGATGCTGTAAATTCTGTCTAACTGAGATGGAAAGATGAGCTTTCATCAGAAAAAATACAAGTGTATGTTTTTTCTTGTAGGAGTGTTTGTGTGTGTGTGTGTGTGTGTGTGTGTGTGTGTGTGTGTGTGTGTATGCATGTCTTGTGTGATGTGTGCATGTGTGTGTTCAGATTTGTTGTCCCATGTGCTTATGCATGGAAACAAGACAAGGATGCCAGGTGGCTTCTTCTATCATTTGCCCCCTAATTCCCTTCATACAGGATCTCTCACTGAACCTCGAGTGTCCTAGTTTGCCTCCTGACTGCCATGATAAACACCATGACCAAAAGCAACTCGGGAAAGAAAGGGCTTATTTCATCCTATAATGCAGTGCATTACAAAGGAAGCTAAGGCAGGAACCTGGAGGCAGGAACTGAAACAGGCCACGGAGGAGTGCTGCTTCCTGGCTCACATCCCATAGCTTCTTCAGCTTGATTTCTTAAAGAGTCCAGCACCATCTGCCCAGGGGTGGCACCTGATCAGTGAGCTGGGCCCTCCCACATAATAATAATTAATAATAATAATAATAATAATAATAATAATAATAATAATAATAATAATAAATACATCACAGGCTTACCTACAAGCCAATCTGATGAAGGCATTTTCTTAACTGAAGTTCTCTCTTTCCAGCTTGTATCAAGTTGACAAAAAACCTTATCAGCTCACTTAAGCTTGTCATTTTTCTGCTGGACTGGATAGCCATAAAGACCCTCTGATCCTCCTTAGTCCACCAAGTCCAGTATTTGAGTTACTCGTGTATGTGATCATACATTTTTTTTTATATATACTTGGGATTTGAACTCAGGTCCTAATGATTGTGCAGCAATCACTCTTACCCACCGAGCCATCTCCCCAGCCCCATGCTGAGTCCAGCTTGGCCATGGCTGGGATTGTGTGACCTGGTTCCCACCCCTGGAACAGAGCCAGCAGGGTGTGGGCCTCCATGAGTGTCGATGGCTGCTGTGGGCATAGGGCTTGTTTGTATGAAAATGTATATTTTACTTCATGTTCCTCCTTTGGGAAATATTCTCTCTGCCAAGGTTATTGGGGAATGTTCTCCCTGCCAAGGTTAATGACTTCATGATCATCAGAGACAGCAAGAGTCCAGGAGGCAAGAGTGTGTCTATGTCTCAGCAAAATGATAAACACTGAGACCTTCAGGACAGTCCTTAAGGCTGTAGGAAAGAACTCTGAAAACATGAGCTCGAAATATATAATTTTTTAACTATGCAAAATATAAGGATGCAATATGAATTGTATAAGGAGCTTTGAAGACCTAAAGGAACAGAGGAAATTGGACAATGAGGCAGCTTTATCAGAAAGATACTAAGGAAAGAGAGAAAGAGATTTAGGGAGTGGTAATCGCAGGGCAAGATCTTACTCAGCTATGTTTATTGTTTGTTGCTCACAAAGGCAAGCAGATTCCTGAGTTCAAGGTCAGCCTAAGACAGAGGGAGTTTGGGTTCAGGCCCAGGCATGGTAGGAATAGTAATTTTAGGGTAGGATTCCACCCAGCTAGCTTATTGTCTATGTTTAACAAAGGCAGGCAGATCTTTGAATTCTATTGCAATGTTTAAAAAAAAATGTGCTTGCTGTCTCTTACTAAGAATCAGGGGGCTGGGGTCACGGGATGATGTTCCATGGGGTAATCAAAGGGGAACCTGGAGTAATGACTGAATTGCTATGTGAATAAAAGACTGGGCTTCCGATCTGCAAGAGATGAGCTATCCAGAGAGAGTTTTTAGAATTGCAAGAAAAGGCTGTCTCCAGAGCAGAACACACACACACACACACACACACACACACACACACACACACACACACACACACACAGAGAGAGAGAGAGAGAGAGAGAGAGAGAGAGAGAGAGAGAGAGAGCAATCTAAAAGCTGCCTTGAGCAGAACATAAGGCATCAGCTTGTAACCCACAATTAGACTTCAAGTCGTTTGTTTTGCTGCTTCCAGACACCCCTACCTCAGAACCCCTCTCCAAGCTGAGGCTGGTCCTTGACAGCCTCACTTATGTTTCTTAATTTAAAAAATTATTTATGTGTATATGTGTATGTCTGTCTACAGAGATGAAAAGAGGGTGCAGGATCCCCTGGAGCTGAACCGAAGGTGTCTTTAAAACATATTGTGTGGATGCTAAGATCTGAACTCTGGTCCTCTGCAAGAGCAGCAAGTCTTCTCGACTGCTAAACCATCTCTCCAGCCCTCTGTTAACTCTTCATGTTCTGCGGTGTCTTACTGGTTCACTTTGGGAACTCACCTCTCTCCGAGGAAGACATCTGATAGATTTATAAACGTGGGAAAGTCCAGGTCATTCAAGACAGGGTAGGCATGAATGGGAACGAGCAAGGTGTCATCTCCCTGAAATTAGTGTGGAGCAAAGTTAAATTTAGTGTTTGGAAAACTATCATTTTGAACTTTTTTTTTAATCATTCAAGAATTTCCTTAGGAAACCTCAGTGTTTTAAGTCAAATATTAGAAATACTGGGTTTCTTTTGTGAGTGTATGTGTGTGGACATGTGCACACATGTCCATTTGCATGGGTGTGTACACACATATGGAAGCCAAAGAACAACTTTGGATATCATTGTTTAGGTACCAACCACCTTTTTATTATGTAGATAAGGTCTCTCACAGAAGTTACCAAATAAGCTGGGTGGCTGGCAAGAGAACCCCAGGGATCCTCTTATGTCTGCCTCCTCCTCTTCCCAGCAATGAGATCACAAGTACATATCAACATGGCCAGCATTTTTAAAAAGTTTGTTCTAGGGATCAAACTCAGATCTTCATGCTTACATGGTGAGCACTTTACCAACTGAGCTGTCTCTCAACCCCTAGGAAATCATATTTCTTAAACATGATGAAGCCACAAAGATGTTTAAATCTATCTTACTGGAACAATGTTTGCTACTACCCATAGAACCTAAAGATAATAATCCCCCTGCTGCTCTATCTGCTTCCCCTGGGGGAGTTGTAAAGGAAGACCGTGCGACCTTGAAAAGGGTCTTTGATTTCTCCAGGTTTGTATGATCCTCAACAACGTGGATATAGTTATATTTTCCTTTGAGGATATCTTTAAAAGTCAAAGCAGGCTACAGCCTTAAAATGTTAACAGTACTGCATCAATATGGTCTATCTTTATTAGCTTTGTGGCCATTCCCAGTGGCAAGAAATGTGCTCTGTGGCTCTGTACGCCAGCTTCTTGACTCTGTATGAGATCACAGAACTGAATATGGGGTTATAAAATATTTGGTATTAGTAAAAGGTCCAAATGTACAAGGACTAAAAAAGATTAAATGTTGGTGAATCTGAGATGTTTCTAGTAATACTTGCCCATGGCTCATCTCCTGATGTCACTGCAGCCTTGGTTCGGAACACAGGGCATGTACACTTGCATATGTATGCTGTGAGTCCAAGCAATGCCAGTCAACACTGTCTGAAACACCTTGGTTCAGATTCGAGACTATCACATACTATTAATTGTAGAGTATTTATAAATTGTACATATGAAAAATTCTGCAGAGTATTTCTACAGAATCATAACATTTTAATTATGGAAAATGGGGACATCGTTTTTATTGTTTGCTCTTGGCAGTGAAACTATCTTTTTTTTTCTTGGTTACTCCTCGGCATGTATCAAGTATAGCTTTGGATTGTATTATGTTAGAATGTTCAGGGTTTTTGTGTATTTGTTTGCTTGGTTTTTAGTTTTGTTGCATATGTGTGTAGTGTTTGCACACACGTGTGTTGGTATACATGTCTGTTA
Source organism: Uromys caudimaculatus (assembly GCA_028551405.1). Taxonomy (NCBI): domain Eukaryota; kingdom Metazoa; phylum Chordata; class Mammalia; order Rodentia; family Muridae; genus Uromys; species Uromys caudimaculatus. The sequence continues at coordinate 67,147,527 of CM052711.1, read as the reverse complement.
CTTGCCAGGGGAAAATGCTGTGTACCCTGCTCTAGCTGCCTTATTTCCTTGAGACAGGGTCTCTCAGTGAACCTAGAACTAAGCAGTCCCTGCAATCTTCCTGTGTCTGTCACAGCATGGTACTAGGGATCCAGGTACATTCATGCCGAGGTATTTACACATGGGTTCTGGGAACTTGAACTCAATGCTTTAACCATGAAACTGTCTCCCCAGCCTTGACTTTAGTTCTTATACAAGGTTTGTCTATATAGTCCAGGATGGCCTTGAACTTGAGATCCTTTCAGTGCTGAAATTACAGCACTGAAGGCCTAGGCCTTTGAAAAATGAAAACCAGAGGGAGAGTCTCTTTAAGCCAGACCTTACTACACAAATGATAAGCAATAAGAGTTTATTTGAAAGAAAAAAGAAACTCATCTGCTGCAAATTTTTTAACCTCCCATTGAGTGAGGCTAACTTTGAGACTTCTGAACTTTGAAAGACTGTGCCTTTGACAAAAAGATGAGTGGAGGGGACTGCAGGGGTGGCTTACTCAGGCCGGGGGTGGTTCACTCAGGCTAGGAGCTGCTCACTCAGGCCGGAGCTGAAGGGTGAATGGAGAGACCTGGCAAAGGCTTCTGAGAGCTCAACCATGGGCATCTGGGGCCAGTAGGTTCCGCCTATCCAGGGACTGAAGACTCCATGCCTGTCTGTGGACATTGCTGCTGGAGTCTCAGACCAGACGCCAGTGTTTATAACTACAGAATAGGGTGCCATTTATTTTCTAGCTCTGCACTTAAAGGAGCACATTAAGGTTATTTGACAAAGCTTTCACAGGGCCCCACCACCACAGGATAAATGGAGGTTTGGCATAGGCAGTGGGGGATTGCAGGGTAGTGTCTTCCCAAGGTCCTGTGGCCTAACCTTTTCCTAGTTGGGATACAGGCACCAGCCTGAGCCTACAGCCTCATATACCACTCGGAAAGTGCTGAGGGGTCCCTCTGGCTCTATCGGAACACAGCAGGGTATGATGTTAGGCACAGCTAGCCAAGAGAGACCTACTGTGCGGGTGGTCCTGCTCAGGATCACTATGTTCTAATATCTTTCCAGCTGGGACGAGGGTACAGCTGTGGGCCACCTGGCCTCTTACAGCACTGAGAACCCACAGGTCTGCCCAGATGTCCTTCGTCTTCCTTCAGGATCAGGATACGAAGTGTTGCCTGCCCCACCTCCCACCCCCGACAAACAGTGACTTCCAGAAACTCACCTTACAATGAATGCGGATGCAGTCATAATAGTAACGCCACTCATCTGGAGAAAATGTAATAGTGACCCTGAGTGACAAGCCTGGGATGAGGCGATGCTCCTGGAAGGCAGGTAGGCTGTGTTGGGACAGGCCCTGGACCGACAGCAGCAGCACTGGGGGTGGGATGGGGGGTGGG
>CM052711.1:67093586-67146009 GCA_028551405.1 Uromys caudimaculatus | reverse complement strand
GTCTGTGGTGGTAAAATATGAAGGTGTGTGTCTTCATCCGAAATATTGGCAATATTCTGGATGAGAGAAAGACAGGTAAGAATTTGACTTATTTACATATTTGTCTCTTCATTGCTTATACCTTATTATTTTAAATTTTTCAAAAGAAATATGGGCTAGGAGATGGCTCAGCCAATGAGGGCTGGGTGAGCATGAGGAACCGAGTTCAGATCCCCTGCAACCCACGGAAAAAGCTGAGCATGGCAGTAGCAGTTTGTGTCCATGAGCACTGAGGCTGGGGAGGAGCCAGGAGAACCCTGGGGGCTCCCTGACAAGCACATCTAGAGGAATGGGAGAGACTCGCTCTCAAAAAATATGGTGGAGAGCGACTGCAGAAGACACCCGTGCCCTCTTCTGGCTTTCTGCTGCATACATACTGGTGTAAGCACTTAGATACACATATGTGCACATATGCGAGAGAGAGAGAGAGAGAGAGAGAGAGAGAGAGAGAGAGAGAGAGAGAGAGATTAGGCAAAATTAGCTTTACCTTGTTATAGATGTGTGTTTATGTGTTTACATGTAATATGTTTAATATGCTCAATAGCACACAACTTTTATTTATATGAGTGCACTGTAGCTGTCTTCAGACACACTAGAAGAGAGCACCAGATCTCATTACAGATGGTTGTGAGCCACCATGTGGTTGCTGGGAATTGAACTCACAACCTCTGGAAGAGCAGTCAGTGCTCTTAACCACTGAGCCATCTCTCCAGCCCCAGCACACAACTTTTAAAAAGACATATGATACTTTTAGTTTTAACTTCTAGATTATCAATGATTATTACAAATGACCTTGTTAGGACCGGAGAGATGACTCAGCAGTTAAGAATGCTTTCAGCGCCGGGCAGTGGTGGCGCACGCCTTTAATCCCAGCACTTGGGAGGCAGAGGCAGGTGGATTTCTGAGTTCGAGGCCAGCCTGGTCTACAGAGTGAGTTCCAGTACTCACATACATGTGCCTATACCCTCCCACCTCGCACCCACATAAGCTGGCTCACAGCTACCTGTAACTGCCGTTCCGGGGGATACAAAGCCCTTTTCTGGCTTTTGAGAGAACTTACACAATGTGGCAAACATTCACCCAGACAACTCTCATATATATGAATAAAATAAATAAATGACCTTGTTGATTTTTGCCTAAGTCTTGCATTCATGGCCAACTAATGACTATAGTAAATAAATAAGTGTGGCTAAAAAAAAAAAAAATCCATAAGCATAATGATGCTCAGGCGGGTGCCCTGTGGTGGGGTGCGCTGTGGCGGGGTGCCCTGTGGTGGGGTGCGCTGTGGCGGGGTGCGTTGTGCCTATACTGTTAAGGCCCTGCATCCCCAGCCCTGAGGAGAAGTCACTGCTACTCACGGTCCTAATTTTGAGAAGCAACATTTGGGAAAGGGTAGAGTCTTTAAAAGCTGTATCAGGGAGTTGAACAGTACAGAAATCCTGAGGGCACTGCCATTGCAGGTTAATGAATTTTGTCTGGGCCTATAAACACACTGGGCATCTCCTAGGAAAAGCGATAACTTATTTATTAATAAATATAATTTCTGAGACAAAAATCTGTCCCCAAAGGGAAAAAAGAATACTAGGGGCCTTGGGTTTTGAAAAAAAACCCATAAAGATCATTATTTAAAATTTCAAAGTAGACTGAAGCACTAATCTTAATATGCATGCAATCAGATAGATGCTTTAGACACTTTAGATCTTTGTGGCCTCAGTGTTAATGAACTGCACTCGGTCATTCCACTTGTGGGCAATCTGCATAGTTTCCTATGCCAAAACCTAGAAACGTCCTTGTCATCTTCTGCAAGAATGAAGACCATTCTCAGCAAACAAACTACCCACATTCCAGAAAATGTCCACGTCACTCTGAGGGGATGCGATGACTGTGAACCCTTCATAGGCACTACAGTAACACTGGAGTAGGACTGAGTCTCCTTGGAAAGAAATGGAGGCTCCAGTTGAACAGGGTAGGAAATAGATATGAGCTGCCTGCTACCGGAACCATCTGTAGCCACGCCCAGACCAAGCCCTAGGCTGTTAGGTTCAGCTTCCATCCCAAGACTGAGCTCCATGTGAGCCTACATCTGTGCCCACGTCTCCATCAACACCGTGGTTCAGAACAAGGGCTCTCTCGGTTTGAACCACAGGGTTTGGGGCAGGACAGGTGTTTCTGAAAAAGAAATGGTGCAGCTGGCTGATGATTGAGGCCTTAATACACCGCTGCACAGTACTGGAATAGAAGAATGATTTGGGATGTATTTTGGTGCAATGAAGACTTCTACTGATTTTCTGGGAGGGGAAAACCTTAGTAAGACAGTTAGTGTTCTCCCCTTGTTCGGCAAGACTCATTTTGAAAGTGGTGCTGTCCACATGTGCTTGAGTGTGAGGTCATCTGCTAGGGCATAAGCAATCTACACCCAGAAAACTGACTCTCCCTCCCCTAGTGGCCATCAACTGCCAATAGCTCCTTCAGCCCCTGCTGGGGCCTCAAGAGCCTTCCCCAAACCTTGTTGAAATTTTAACTGGCTGGATCTCTTCCCCATTGTCTGGCTCTTCCATTCTTTCTGCCCTCTCCTCATTAATGTCCCCTAAGCTTAGTGGGTGAGAAACAGGTCCATAGGGATACCTCTTCTGTGGCTGAGCCCACACTTACTTATTCCTAGCACCTCCAGCAGTTACGAGTGCCTTTGATAAGAGAATTAAGGTAACCGATTTGGGCTTCTGCTTAGCTTTACTGATGGGAGCAGGGAACTGGCTTGCCCAGCATCTCCCAGAATGCTATTCAGATGAAATCATGTTGTACTTTTATCTGCTTCTTGTTTGTTTTAATGTCTGATAGGATCAGAGTGGTGCTTTAGACGTCACACTGTCCGTGGTGAATGAATGAAGCCAACCTTGTGTGAGAGTGAGCTCAGAGTCTTCTCTGTTCAGTGACCGTCTTCTGCAAGTCAGGCATTGTACTGGACAATGAGGAAGTAGCCATAGGGAAAAAAGCAGACATGGGACTGCCTTCCAACAGGGCAGAGCTGACGCTTCGGATCTTAGAGATTTTATCTTTAATTGTGTGTACATGTATGTCTTTGTGGGGGTTTGTGCATATACATGAGGATGCCAGTGGAGGCTAGGAGGGTGTGTCTGACCCGCTGGATCAGAGCTATAGGTAGCTGTGAACTACCCAACATGGGTGCTGGGAAACAAAGTCAGGTCTTCTGCAAGAACAGTGCTTTTAATTGCTAAGTCATCTCTCCAGTCCCCTCATGTTGTTTATGTTAATATCTGAATCCCAGCCCACGTGGTAAAAAAAAGAACAGCAAAGACGAGGTTGCAGCCAGAACTCTCTTTGACATGCTCTGATCAGGGGTCATGCCTAAATCAGTCATTCTGGCAGAGAGAATGTGTACATTGGAGTGACCGCTGCTGCCCAGAACAAGACACGTCTTCTCTGGACAGACATGGCACCTGACCAGAGCAGGCCAAAAGGACCCCTACCTGGGGTGTCCTAGGAAAGAGACCTCCCCTCCTGGTGTTCTAACCACACTGGTTTGGAGGAGCACCTCCTTCAGTGCAGTCCCCCTCCCATCATCTGATGCCCTGCTGTTGGGAACAAGTGAGTTAAGCTTTTGGAACTAGGGGTTCTCATCGACAGAGCATCTTCTCAGAACTACCATGAAGCCCAGAACCTGGCCCCTAAAGTGGACAGAAGGTCCCAGTTTTAGATAGGGTACTAAGAGGGGTCCTTTGGCAGAGTGGAGTTCATTTATCCAAGGACACTGATGCACTTTCTAATTTTTCTTCAGGAAACTGCCTTTCTGACTAAGTGCCCCGCCTCCCTCCTTCCCTTCCTCTGTGTGTGTGTGTGTGTGTGTGTAAGTACTTGTATGCATGTGCACACGTGTGTGTGTGTGTGTGAGAGAGAGAGAGTGTGTGTGTGTGTGTGTGTGTGTGTGTGTGTAGGTCAGAGGTCAACCTTGGGTGTCTTCCTTAGTCATTTTCTAGTTTATCCTTTAAATTGTATTTCACTTATTTATCGGGAGGGTGAGCATATGCCATGACATGAGTGTGGAGCTCAGATGACTTCTAGGAATTGATTCTCACTCTGACACAGGGATCCTGGGGAGCAAAACCAGGTCATCAGAGTTGGCGGCAAGTGCTTTACCTGGCTGAGCTCCTTTGAGGGCCCTACCTTAAATTTTTTTGTTACATTTATTTACTTATGGGGGGTGCGTGGCATGGACTGCTTAGAGAGGTCCGGGGACAAGTTGTGGAAGTTTGTTTGCTTCCTCTTCCATGTGGGTGCCACTGACTGGACTCAGGTTGGTAAGAGCCTTTACGCACAGAGACACCCACTGCCCACCCCCAGTATTTTTGGAAATAAGATCTCTCATTTTTACCTGGAGCTCAATGACTCATCTGATCTGGCTGTCAGGAGGCCACATTGTCTACCTGTCTCCACCCTCCCAGCAGATGGGCTTTCGGCCCAGGCCATCATGCCAAGCCTTTTGACATAGTGCCGGGAATCGAACTCAGCCCCTCATGCATGTACAGCAAGCACCTTACCGACTGAGCCATCTCCCCAGCCCCTGCTCTGTGTCTGAACTAGTAACGTAAGTTCTTCCCCGGCCCGGTGCCCTTAACAAGTACCTACCAGAATCTGTTGGTGTTCTTTTTCTATCTGATAGCCTCCAAAATGGACTATGCCTGGTCTGGCCTGGATGACCTTATTGTTCAGAAGCTTGGCATAAACCTCTATAAAAGAAAGGTAGACACGTCCATCATGAGCTGCCAAAGAGAGCATTGCACTGAAGAAGTTCTTATTGGGATGGGCTGTCTTTACTTTTGGGATCTTTAAGCACAGTGGGTTCAGCTGCCAGTCAGATTAATTCTGAATCCCAAAAGACACTGGACTGAGTCTCCTTTTCTATTTTCAAAAAAAAATATTTATTTTTATTTGTGTGTGTGTGTGTGTGTGTGTCTGTCTGTCTGTCTGTCTGTCTGTGTGTACCTACAGAGGCCAGAAGAGGATGTCAGGTCCCCCAGAGCTGGAGTACCAGGTGGCTGTGAGCTTCCTGGTGTGAGTGGCAGGAACGGACTCAGGTCTACAGAGCAGCAAGTGCCCTCGGTGGGTCAGCCTTCTCTGTCCCCTCTACCTCATCTGTGTTCATGCGTGCTGTGCTTACTGCCCATTACAGTTAACTGTTCTCCACAGATGTCATGCATGTCTTTGTGTGTGTGCTTGTGGAGGTCAAAGGACAGCCTCTGGGGTCATGCTTCATGTGCTGTCCACTTTTCTTTTGATTTCTGAGATGAGGTGTCTCACAGGCCTGGAACTTAGAAGGTAGACTAGGCTAGTTGGTCAGTGAGCCCCAGGGAGCTGCCTGGCTCTGCTCTCCTAGTGCTGGGACTGCAAACATGTATCACAGAGAGGTGGGTTTTCTTGTTGTTACTGTTGTTGTTTTGTTATTGTTGCTGCGACTGCTGGTGGTGGTGGTGTGTATATGTTTTACATGGATTGTAGGGTTTGATTCATGTCTTCATGCTTTCAAGGCAAGAATTTTACTGACTGAGCCATCTTCCTAGCCCACATTACACATGCTTACATAAAGGCTGCAAAATGAGATTATGTAAAGAAACCAATTTGTTTCATAGTTAGAGTTACCGTTTCTGTGATAAAACGCCATCACCAAACTCAACTTGGAGAGGAGAGGGTTTGTTTGGCTTACATGTCCTACTGAGTCACAGTCCATTGAAGAAAGGTAAGGCAGGAACTCAAAGCAGGAACCTGAAGGCAGGAGCTGATGCAGAGGCCACGGAGGAGTGCTGCTTACTGGCTTGCTCTCTGCGGCTTGTTCAGCCTGCTTCCTTATAGAACCCAGGACATCCAACCCAGGGATGGCCCCACCCACAAGGGGCAGGATTTCTATCAATCACCAATTAGGAAACTTCCTTGCAGGCCTGCCTACAGTCTGATCCTATGGAAGCATTTCTCAACGGAGGCTCTCTCCTCTCAGATGACTTTAACTTGTGTCAAGTTGACATCAAACTATCCAACAGACCTTGGCAAAAGGTTGATATCTATAGGCATTTAAAAAAAAAAATGGCTGGAACCTTTCTCCCCTCTGGAGCCACTGGCACAGACACAGACACTTGAGGGTTTCTGAAAGTGACGTATGGCACATCCTAACACTGAAACACGTACCCTTGGGTGGAGATTTGAGATGCCAATGAGACATGTACTACATGAAACTGTATGTTAAACCTCGTGTAACAGATAGCATTTGTGAGAGAACACCTGCTCCGTGCAAATGTTCCAAAAGCCTGCACTACAGAAGCCTCCACTCTGCTTAATAGGGCTCTTTGAGCTCTCAGCTCTCTCCCTGCTCTGATCTTCCTCCTCCTTCTTTGAAGTATGCTGGCTTTCCTCTCTGCCCCTGCCCCATTGTGTATACGTGTGTGTGTGTGTGTGTGTGTGTACACATTTATGTGTGCTCCTGTGAATTGTCATTCCTTAGAAGCCACGCCCTTTTCTATCGATGGGGTTCTCACCCTCCCCTAGAACTCGTGATTCAACTGTGCTCACTGACCAGTGAGCCCTTGATTCTCCCGTCTCCACCTCCCAGCACTGGATTACACGTGCAGTTTCCCATGCCTGGCTTTCTGAAACACTTGGGGTCTGGAGGTATGACTCAAGTGGCCGGCTTGTGCGCCTCACTTTATTGACTGAGTCATCCTCACCCCATGCTCTGGCTCTCAGACACACGGGCTCCTGCTAATCTCCATGTCTCTGTCCAATTCCTTGTTCTGAGTCACAAGAACATGAACTCCCCCCCCCCCCGCCCCCGGAGGTGCCTTCTAAACCCTAACAGAGCCAATATGGAGCCAGTGATTCCACCGGGTGGAAGTGGAGTTGAGACTCCACTTACGCACAGCTGGTCATCAGCAAGCAAGCAGCTCTAGCCAGTGAGCCGCTCACATTTTTCTCTTCCTTTCTTTTTTTTTTTTAAGTTGGGGTCTCCTGAACCTCAGGCTGCATCAAGCTCACTACCTTGCCAAAGGATGACCTTGAATGTCTAATTCTCCTGCCTTCATCTCCTGAGTGCCAAGTTACAGATGTGTGCTAGCTGCCACACTCGATTTGCGCGCTGCTGGAGATGGAAGCCAGCGCCTCATGCAGGCTAGGCAAGGGCTCAAGTGACTGTAATCCATCTCAGGTATTTTTCTAATGCTAAGTTTTAAAATTTGTTTTAGGATCACAAAGCAACATGCTGCGTTCCTGCCCAGAAGTTGACAAAAGGAGCCCTACGGAGCAGATGCATTTCTAAGGTTTAAGGTGGGGCTTGACCATTGGTGCGGTTGTCTTGGGGGTGTGGTTAGTTTTAATTATAAACTTGACATAACCTACAATGAGAAGAGTCTCAATGAAGGACTGTCTAGGATCTTCTAGATTCTAGATCAAGTTGTTGTAGAGAGAATATCTCATGTATTGTATGGATGCATCACCTGCCAATTAAAAAGCCTATGGCTTAGGCAGGAAATAGAGGTGGGACATCCAGGAGGAGAAAAGAATTCTGGGATAGAGCCAGGCAGGAGATTGGCCCGGGAAGATATGAGGAGACAGAGAGACGCATGGTACCTGAGCACAGGTAACATGCCATATGGCAGAATATAGATTAAAATAAGTGGGTTATCTTAAGTTATGATTCTAATCAGATAAGAGCCTAGCTATATGTCCATTTTGAGTCTGAGTCTTATTTCTAGGAGCATAAGGCTGGGAGGAAGAACTGGGTCCTAACTTCAACAAGTCGGCCCTGTGGACACATCTATATGAGGCTGTCTTGATGTGGGAAGACCCAGCTTGAAACTATGGGAGCATCTTTCCCTGATTTGGGGGCCCTGGACTGTATAAAAGAAACCAGCTGAGTGCAAGCATTCATTTGCCCTCTCTGCTCTTGACTATGGGTGTGATGTGACTGGCTGCTTCAAGTTCCTGCCTCAACTCCTTGCTTTCATGGACTGTGAGTGGAAGTAGACCCTTTCTTTCCTAAGTTGCCTTTGTCAAGGAGTTTCACCGCAGCAGTGGAAATGAAACCAAGATGGAGTGACTGAACATGAAGGTGGGGATCTGGCCACGGCTCACCACCCACGGAATGCCCCCTCCTCCCTCACAAGGTGTCCACTTTCTGCAAATGGTGGGACCTTCCCACATGTCAGCTTCTCTGACTGTGAACAGAAATAGAATGCTCTCAGAAAGTTGCTGTATGCCCTTACGATGAAACTCATGCAGAGCTATATAGTTATCATCTCCCAACAAGCTGCAGGGGTTTCCAGAGGCCTTTCTGGTTATGTGATACACACGAAAGGGTGAAATGACCCTTGTCTGAAGGACCAGAGTGACCCGTGTGGCTGGGGATGAGCCAGACAGGATATATGGATGACAAAGGTATCAGGTCAGGCAGCTGAGGGTGAGGTGGGACAGAGAAACAGGAAAAACTGGGGGACTTGAGGAGGGAGGGGACCCCCTCATCCTGGCAAAGCCTCTCATCAGCACAGAAGCAAGAGTCCAGCACAATTCCACTCTCCCTGCTATGAACTTAGACTTTTCTGAGAACATCATCAGAAGCCCATTGACAAGGAAAGAACCGTGGAAACCTGCCTATGCAGACCCTGTGGTTTCTTGTTTTACCTTCTCAAATTATAACCCCATCTAAGAACTGCCAGAATCATCCTGTTATGTCTCCAGAAGAGAAAGAAAGGACAGAAAAGAGTTCTTAGCAAGCTTATTGAAATGTATCCTGAGAGCCACCAAAAAGATATATATATGTATGTATATATATATATATATATATATATATATATATATATATGTACCAACAAGGCAGATAATTACAGCCGTCCATACAGGAGCCCGCCCTCACTTCAGTTCATGTTCTTCCCTGTGACTCTCATGGAGTTGCCCACATCAATGCATTTGTCTTGTTTTCTGCCAAGCACCTCTCTTTCTCTTAACCCTTGTGCCGGAAGACAGCATTAAAATATATTTTACAATTAGAATATAATAATATAATATATCTGCTTCCTAATCCGGCTAGTTATGAAAAAATTTCTGTGTCAAAGAAATGAATCCTGGTTTGGCCCAACTGACTAAAGATTAGGGAACTCCTCAGGCTGCTGAGGTGGACAGTGTAGAGCCCCGCTGTCTCCTTGTGCTTACCAGAACTGTGACTTCACTCAGTATACAGAGAGCTATTGAGAATATCCAAGCAGGCCAGAGATGAGAGTAAGAGGAGTCTGGATACTGAGGTAAGAAGCACGGTAGTCCCAAGACTGGCTGCGGATGGAAATTGTCTGTGGTGTTATAGGCAGATACTGGACATTGGAGGATGCTCCTGGAGGGTGCTCCCTGGGATTTCTAGCTTCTTGCATCCCAGAGCAAGGAATTGCATCAGGGACACATGAGTGGTGGTAAAACAGAAATAGTTTATTAAAAGAGAAAAGCTCTTCAGGAAATGGAAGTGAGCGGGGCTAGGGAAAGATCAGAGCCTCAATGGTGGATGGTGAATCACTGATCAGCATTCTTCCAGCCCAGTGCGGTAGGCTTTTGGTCATCTGAGAAGCAGTCCTATTTTCTCCACATGCCTGGGACATGTCAGCCTTGGCGGGAGAGTATTCCAGGCTTTCTCTGTCATTGTTCTTTTATTCAAATGTTAACCGTGTGTGTGTGTGTGTGTGTGTGTGTGTGTGTGTGTGTGTGTGTGTGTGTGTGTAGACTGTACAACTTTGGTTGTTACAGACCGTCCACATTGTTTTGTAAGACAGGGTCTCCTATCTTGGCTAGGCTGCTGGCCAGTGAGCCTCTGGAATCCCTGATCCTCCTCAGTGCTGGGGTTACAAGTATGTACCATGTCCATGTTTTTTATGTGGGAGCTGGGTTTCGAACTCATGTCCTCATGCTTTCAAGACAAGTGCTTTACTTACTGACCTAGGTCCCCAGCCTCATGTGCCTTGCTTTTGATCCTACTTTCCTTACACAGTGGGACAGACAGGAGCAACATGTGAAGAAATGGAAGTCACTGAACTTTGAGTAATTTTTACCACAAAAACCTATTCTTTTGAGGCAGGAGAAATGGCTCAGTGGTTAAGAGCACTTTCAACTCTTCCTGTGGACTTGAGTTTGGTTCTTATCGCCCATGCTGGATGGTTTACAAATGCCTGTGACTCCAGATCCAGGGCATCTGAGGGGCTCTTAAGCACCCACACACAACACATGTGCCATATATACATAAATGAAAATAAAAATAAAAATATTTTTAAAAATGTACCATTTAAGCAGCTGGATCTAAAAAGAACTACCAGTCTTAATAATAAAAACTATTATGAGCCTATTCATAGTGATACTATATTTCACTATACATAGTGATACAGCTAGATCAGCACCCACAATCCCAGTTTCCTGGACTCTGGATCCCCTGGAGATGTAATTCACTTGCTGCCCACTTACTGGATTCCAGGAGGTGGTTAGGCACTTCCGTTCTTTTCTTGGGCTCCTCCACCAGGCTCTTCAAGAGGAGGGGTGACATCTTATCATAGGGTTCTTTTGCTTGTTTTAGTTCCTGCATGGGGCTTTTCACAACTGCCATCTCCTTATGAAAAATGGAGCTGTCTGTCTAGAGTCAAAGGTTATTTCCTGGGGAGAAAACCAGGAGTCCTGGAATTATCATGAGAAATCACGCACATGTTTCTTCTCAGTTTTTGACAAATGTACCTCTTGTCTCTACATGGTGTGCTGCGGCTCAGGCCCTCCCTTCCTCTTATCGACTGGACACTGCATTCCCACACAGGACTGTCTCATTAATCATTTGACATCACACACCATAACCCAATATGGCAATGCGCTCCAAACTCTCCCATGACGCTCTCGAGTTTTTCTTAAACGTGTTCCTGAGATGCTTCTTGGGCACATGGGGGCGGGGGGGGGGGGAACACGGGACTCTCAAGGGCTAATAAATTTGGAAAGCGCCCTAGTTTTCTGTTGTTAATGACAAGACATCCTCACAAAAAGTTCAGTGTAGGGGAGGAAAGGGTTTATTTGGGCTTACAACTCTAGATCATCAAGGGGAAATTAAGGCAGGAACTCAAACAACTAGTCACATTAACACCCACAGTCAAAAGCAGAGAGAAGCCAATGCTCCCATGCTAGCTGACCCCTTTTGCTTCCTAGCTTTCTTCACTCTTATACAGCTCAGAGCCTAGGGCATGGTATTGCCTACAGTGGGCAGTGTCTTCTCACATCAATTAACAACCGAACTCACAAATACCCAGAAGCTGATCTGATCTGATCTAGATAACTCCTCGTTCAGACTCTCTTCCTAGATGATTCTAGATTGTGTTGAGTTGACAATTAAAAGTCTTTTTTCTGACATCCACAGAGATGTGAACAAGGGTCCCTTCAACACATTGTGTGTTTAGAAGATGCAGGCATTCGTATGTCACCTTCCGGACCTGTCTGCTAATAGGAGTTGATAGAGGGGCGATGGAGCCTGGAGGTGGCCATATATATGACAGAGATCTGGGGCATGCCTAGGACTCAGGGTAAAGACCATTTTCAGTTGACAGTCATTGAAAATTCCTCATACACACCCATTCCCAACCTCCTTTAACATTCTTCTCAATTACTATTTTAGACATCATTTGGCATTAACAATTTATTGCCTTGAGACAGAACTTTACAAATTCCACATTTAAAAAACCTTTATTATTTTGTGGGAATGGTGGGGAGCAGAAAGTGCACGTGTGGAGGTCAGAGGACAACTCTGTGAGGTGGTTGCCTCTGCCCACTCTTGTGTGGGTTGTGGGGATTGAACACGGGTCATTGGACTTGCAAAGCAATCACATTTACCTACTCAGCCATCTCACTGGCTCCCAATCCCACATTTTCTATATCATCCACAACTCTTGACTTGTTCAAACAAGCCAGGGGGTTGCTCGGAGAAACCCCTGAAACTGAAGGTAAAATCAAGATTGCAAGTTTATGAGTTTTGCATGTAAAGATACCGTGAGGTTGTCAGTACAGTAGTTGTGTAACAAACATTTCCAGAAAGAAGTTGGGCTCTCCTCTCCCCAGAGTCCCGGTCAGTAGCAAAGGCTGCACAATCCTCAACACAGCCTAGAGAATCTGCTTAACCTCACCCCCCCCCCCCCCGCCTTCCAATGCCTGCCCCAACTTCACCCCCCAACCCCTACTGCTCTTGGTCCCATAAAGTCATTGTTTGTTTTCCGGTAGGGTCAAGTTGGACTGGACCCCACCCTGGCTAATCCTCTCTTCTTTCACCCCAACCCAAGCTAAAGGGGTAGGTAGACTCACTCCTACCACTATCATTTCTTTGGGCTTCTCCTCGCCCCCACCCCGACCCGATCCCTAGATGAGTATCTAGGGGATCTGCCTGGGGGCTCCCGCTGCTTTAGTAGCTTGGCGACCACCTTGGGACACTCGAGCCACAAATCCGAAGCCTCTTACCCTGCTGAAGAAAGTTCCGGGGCGAGCGAGCGCGCAGGAACCTAATCAGAGCGTCGCCATGACAACGCAGACGCTTTCCCAGGATATGCTGGGGGACGCGCCCAAACGGCCCCCAAACATGGGGGAAGATGTGCGGTTTCTGTTCAGGGGCGAGGGTTAACCTCTTTGGGTTCTGAGCAGTATGCGGAGCCTGAGAAAGACCAAAGAGCGTCACTTACTCTGTGGAGCAGAGGAAGTTCCGCTACCCTGCGGGCTGGGCAACCTGCTAGAGCAGATGGGGGCGGGGCCGCCGGCACAGTGGGCGGGACCTCCTTCCAGTCTGCCTTTTTTCCCCCTCCCCTCCTAGTTTTACTCTTTGATTTATGGTAAAGTTCTTACACTAGCAAAGTTAGGCAGCATGCTGAAAAGAAGCTCCCCTTTCCCACTGCAACTATGGTCAAATCTCAGCCAATCTAGCTTCATTTGTAATTTCTATTATTTTGAAGAAAGTCCCACATTCTCTTGCATACTTTAAAAAAATAGTATATCTTTTACTTCTTCTTTGACAATTTTGTACATGTAAACAATGTATCTCGATTATATGCACCCAAGCCTGGACCAAGAGCCCTCAATCCATCCCCTCCCCTGCCCATCATCTTCTCTTCTGTTAATAACCCACTAACTCCGATTAGTGCCCCCTGCCGGAATGCTGACCTGACCTTGTGCAGGTCTGGTGCAGATAATGACTGCTGCAGGGAGATCACGGTGCAATGGCGTGTCACGGCCAGAAGACAGCATTTCACAGAGCTCCTTACTTCCTCTGGCTCTTCACTCTTTCTGCCCCGCTTCTTTGATTTTCCTTGAGCCTTGGGTTGACATAGATGTTCTATTTAGGCTGAGCACTCAATAGACTCTTATTCTAAGCACTCCAACCAATTACGAATCTCTGCATAAACCAGTGCCTTCTACAGAGAGCTGCTTCCCTGGCCAAGGTCAAGGCTCTACTACTCTATGGATATAAGCATGAATATTTAAAAGGTAGTTTGGCAACATGTGGTTTAGCAAAACAGCAGTAGTAGGTTCTTAGAGTGCTGACCCAGCAGCACCAGCTTTTGACTGGGTTCAAAGTACCAGGCCCGTGGAGAAGACTTTAAGTCCAGTCCAAAAGCATTGGAAGTTTACAGTGTCCACTCAAAATTCTCTTTCCAGCTTCTCTTCTGGTCTCTCTCTTGTCCCGTCTGACTTGAAACTTGATGTTATTTACAGCTACATGTGAGGAGACTCTGGATTATAGAATCTAGACAGCATCTAACTTCCTGTATAGTCTGCTTCCTATGCCTGTTGTGCTGGATATAACCCTTTCCCGGTCAGGAAAGATTCATTGTTTTTTGTTAGTTTGGTTTGGTTCGGTTCCACTTTCTCCTCTCTCCTTACAGACATTCCTACCTATAAAAAACCTCATCTTGGGACTGAAAGAGTGGCTTAGTGGTTAAGTGTGCT
Source organism: Uromys caudimaculatus (assembly GCA_028551405.1). Taxonomy (NCBI): domain Eukaryota; kingdom Metazoa; phylum Chordata; class Mammalia; order Rodentia; family Muridae; genus Uromys; species Uromys caudimaculatus. The sequence goes on along the minus strand of CM052711.1, from coordinate 67,131,981 downwards.
TGCTTCCAGGCTTCATGACCTTAAATCCATCTGACGGAAGGAGACAAGTGACTTCTGTAAGTTGTCCTCTGACCTCCACTTATGTTCTGCGGCATAACACACACACACACACACACACACACACACACACACACACACACACACAGAGACAAATATATGTAGAAAATTAAAATAACCTCATCTTTCAACACTGGAACTAGGTAAGATTCACTTTCAACCAGAACTCTCTCTATATGATGGCTTTGAGCTCCTGCTCCCCTGCCTCTACCTCCCACATGTTGGGGTTGTAGGTGTGTGGCACCACACTCAGCTCCATCTTTCTCTTTTATGACAGCTATCACTTTAAATGTTACACCCCGCATTGTTTGTGTATGCGCCTTGTTTTTGGTTTTGAGATAGTCTCATGCGACTTGAGCTGACTTAAAACTTCTCTATGTTGCTTAGGATGGCCTTGACTTTTTTATTTTCCTGCTTCCACCTTCCCAGTGCTGAAATTGCGAATGTTCACTCTCCATGTGTGTGCAGTGCTGAGGGGCTGGGCAGCTGGAGGGCTTTGTGCATGCTAGGCAGACACAATGCATCCCTAGCTCTGGGCACAGGCCTCAGCAACAAAGCTCTTAGGGGAGGGGCCTCATGTCTTGTCGTTGGCTCTCCCATAGCCCTTGACGCAGTTCTTAGTCCACAGTGATTACTCGGTTACTGATGGCTGAGAGAATGACCGTCGCCATTGGGTGAGCACACAGGTTGCTTTAGTTCCTTCTTTTTGTGCCCCAACAGCACAAGACTTCAGGAGAGCAGAGAAGCACCAGTCTTCCAGTTCTCACGCCCCTTCCCCCACGTGGACCACAAGATGTTTCCCCGCACTTATGTATGTAGATGTGTATTGTGCTGCGTGTAAAATGTGAACTGAGCATTTTTTCTTAGTAAAAATGTATTTCCTATTATACATAGAAAGGACCCATGTGGTCACATAGAAATTAGCGACAGGACCTGTTGTCATTTGTGGTCACTGTCTGTTGTCAATGTCCACTGTCTCATAGCAGCTCGGTTCTAGCAGCATCTGCTGCCCCCAGGCCCAGCACAGATGCTTGATGAATTTAGGGCTGGGCACATCATCTGACTCTGGCTACTGAGACTCAAGCTCCTGGGAGAAGTCTGTAGACGGCTATCTCTCTGGTAAGAAGGACAGACAGAGATATGCTATTGCACTATGTACCTTTCCCATAGCCATGACAAAATGCCCGACACAAGCAACTTTAAAAAGGATGGATTCGTCTTGGCCTAGTTCAGGAGTATAGTCCACCAGTGTGCCAATTAGTGTGAGATGGCTGGCTGCTCACGTTCAATCCTCAGTCTGGAAGCAGAGAAGATGGTGCTCTCTCTCTCTCTCTCTCTCTCTCTCTCTCTCTCTCTCTCTCTCTTTCCTTTTTTTTCAGCCCAGGACTCCAGTCCGGGAAATGGTGCTGCTTACATTCAGGGTGTGTCTTTCCACCTCAAGTTAGCCAATCTGAAAACTCCCTCACAGACAAGTCTAGAGATTTGTCTCCTAGGTGATTCTAGATCCTGTTAGATTAATCATGAACCACTGCCTTATCTTTCTCTTTCTGAGCTTTGTAGCTCAGCACTTGACATATAGTGATTTCGTGTGTGTGTGTGTGTGTGTGTGTGTGTGTGTGTGTGTGTGTGTGTGTGTACATGTGAAGACCATAGTAATAATCTCCCACGTCATTCCTAAGCCACCGTCCACCTTGTTTTTTGAGACAGTGTCTCTAACTGACCTGGGACTGACGGTTTCATCTAGGATGGCTGACCAGCAAGTCCCAAGGATCCTCCTGTCTCTGCCTCACCAGCACTAAGTTTACAAGCTGGTTAAACCATGCTTGGCCCTTTTTATGTGGCCTCAGGTCCTGATGCTTGTAAGGCTATGCCCCCACCCTCATCCATACGCCTAGCCTGATTTCCTAACCCTTGGTGTTCATTCAGTATAACTGGCCCAGAAGCTTGTTAAGAATCTAGAATCTCAGGCTATCTGAGACCTCTCCAATCAGAAACCATTTTTTGGTAAAATTCCACCAAGATATTTGTGAGCTCATTAAGTCTGAGAATTCTGGACCCAAGGATGCTCTACAATTTTGGCCGGTCTAGATGGTTAATTACTTCCTCTATCAGTGTACATGCTGCAGCTGGCATTCGCAATGACCAGACAGAGAGGTGCCCCAGGCCCCAGGAGAATGCAAAGAGATGAGCAAGACAGCAGGCATAAGAGCTTGTCACAAGTTTCCATGGAACAGCGAGGGACATTGATTCCCTTGTTTAAGTATCTCTTGGGACTTCACACTGGTTGGGGAGTAAAATTCAAAATGCTTGCCATGCTTTCAGGGCAAGGCAGGACCTAGCTGCCACCCACTTCTGCCTTCTCTTTTTGCCCCACCCCCCACCCCACTGCCCTTTCCTCTCCTGGCAGTGTGGCAACTTAGACTAGCTACTGACCCATCCTACTCCTATGGGGAGCCGGGGTCCTCTCTTCTTGGATCTTCATTGATCTGTGACTCTTTTCATTGTCCAGTTGAGCTCCACATGAATTTAAGATTTCAAAGTTTCCTTGAATATATATTTTTTTCAAGGAAAACATTCATTCATACACATAAAATAAACTTTTACACACATACACACATATGTATATGTATATATAATGTTAATTGGTGTTTTGCCTCTGTGTGTGTCTGGAGTTACAAACAGGTGTGAGCTGCCATATGGGTGCTGGGAATTGATCTCTGGTCCTCTGGAAGAGCAGCTGGTGCTCTTAACCACTGAGCCATCTCTCCAGCCCCAAAAGTTAGTTTTATATATATATATACAGCAATTGCAGAAGTAGGTTTATGTTTTGATAGTTATTATGTTTTCTAAATATATGAAATTTTTTAAAAGTTATATATTTTTTAAAAAATAAAGTAAGTCACAGCAAAGAAAGCTTGTTTCTCCTCCCCAAAGGTGAGAGCTTCGGTTTGAAGCCCAGAAATCTTGGAGGCAGAACATGGACTGCATCATCTGATGGTGATACCCGTGCTGCCAGCTGGAAATCTGAACAAGGTTCTCAGCCAACTTTTTCCAGGCACCGAATTATTTTCTTCCTCAAAACAAAACAAAACTTATACTTGGACAATCCCATACATGTATATAGTAATTCTTGTATTTTTATATTGTTTGTTTTGTGAGTATGTGTCATGGCACACATGTGGAAATCAGAGCCCAACAGTGAACCCAGGTCTCTCCCTCTGTCAGGTGGGACCTGGGGGACTAAACTCAGGCTTGAGGCGAGCACCGTAGTCACTGAGCTGGCTCCCTGACATATTCACTATCTTTCTACGTACACTTATATAAGTGTTCTCTCTGAACCCCACTGAGTGCCTTTTAGCCTTCCTCCCTCCCTACAAGCCATTTTCTTCCACCCATGACTTTTTTGTTTTAACCAGGGTCATCTGTGTGACCGGGCTTTGGAGTTATCCATCAGAGCCTTGTGGGCATACCACTGGATACACGGCTGAAGACAACGTCTGTCCCTTTTTCCACATGGCGGTGCTGAAGATGGGTATTTTTCCCCCACTGCATAAATGAAAAAGCTGAAGTCTCTGGGGTTCAAGTAACTTGCCCAAGGTCCTAGTATTAATTCTTAAGTCGGGACTTGAATCCAGGTTTGGCTGTTAACAATATTCTTAAAATTTTTTTATAACATTTATTTATGTATGTATGTATTTATTTCATGCATTTGTTTAGTGTGTGTGTGTGCGCGCGTGCCACAGTGCATGTATAGAGGTCAGGGGACAACTTAAGTAAGTTTTTTCCACCCACAGTGTGGGATTCAGGAATTGAACTCAGGCCATGACACTTAGAGGCAAGCACCTTTATCTGCTGAGCCATTGTGCCAGCCCACAAGTATTCTGTGGGCTGAATAAGCCCTGGGGGTTTCTCTGGGAAGGTTGGGGTGCTCCTGACCTTCCATCCACAGCGACAAGGATTTGAAAGCACTAACAACACTCTCTCAGATCAGATGTTGCTTTATTTGCTCTTTTATTTGATTGACTTTAACTCTCATATTTCATTTAAACATTCAAAAGGATGCTGACAAATGGTGGAGGGAAATGTAAAAAGTAAAGAAGAATGCGCTTTCCTGAGAACAGCAGTCTACCTTTCTAGAGAGCAAACACAGAGACTGGAGCATTAAAACCTCATTACAATGTGAATGTCAAACCTTTGTAGTTCCGCGTTCAAGAGGAAACCACTCTGGCTCATTACTCATGGCTCATCAATCAAACATTAGTTCTGCCCTCCACAAAGCTGCCATTCAGAGCACGGGTCTCTCTGTGGATCTGATTCCATGCCTCTGATGGCTCTCTTTGAACCTGTGCAGTCATTTAATGGACACCTTGGACTCAAACATCTGGAGTAGCCCATTTCTTTCTCTTTCCTCTGTTATCTCCTCCCACAACCTTCAAACCACTAAATCTCAAATATTCCTTAGAGAAGCCTCACTGGAAGGCAAGCGAATTAGTGTTCTCTAGAGGAACAGAATTTATAGAATGACTCTGTCTGTCTATCATCTATCTATCTATCTATCTATCTATCTATCTATCTATCTATCTATCTACCTACGAATTTATTAGAGTGGCTTACGGGCATTGCTTCAGCTAGTCTAATGATGGCTTTCTACCAAGATAAGATCCAGGAATGCAGTAGTTGTTCAGTCTCCAAGGCTGGATGTCTCAGCTGGATTAGAGTCTACATCAGAATTCTAAAGAAGTAGGCTCTAATGTCAGTGAAGGAATGGATTTGCCAGTGAGAGCAAGAGCAACTGGAAAAGAGAAAGCTTTTTTATTCCTTGTCCTTTATTAGGCTGCCAGCAGAAGGTGTGGTCCAGATTAAAGGCAGATCTTCCCACCTTAAAGATCCAGATTAGAAGTGTGTCTTCCCACTTCAAATGATTTTGATTAAGAAAAAAATTCACTCCCCTCAGATGTACCCAGCTGCTTGGGTCTTAGTTAATTCCAGATGTAGTCAGGTTGACAACCAAGATAAGTAAGTTAGGACTTGAATGATTTCTGCACAAAGATGACAGCTACTGCCTCATCTCTCTTTCCACGGCTGGCTCTTTCCATTCCATCTGGTTTCACTCTCAACAAGGTTGTCCCTATGCTCTAGAAAAGACTGCCATCTTGCTATTAGTTTCATCATGATGCCCACATATAGGATGTGTTGGTGCCACTCCTCCTGGTCAGAATGAGTCCAGTGCCTGTCCCAGGACCAATCACTGCTTAGTTGGTTAAGGGATGGTGATGCTGCTCTCCTGTTGGGTGATGTGTTAACTCTTAGGCTGTTCTTCCTGAAAGCTTCAATAAGGTCCATGGTCTGAGAGTGGACAAGAAAAGTTTGTGTACTTAGGAAGAAGAATGGAGTCAGAACAGGCTTGGCCCTTATAAAATATGGACAACCAAATGTGCTTGGCCTACAAGACTGGTGACAGGTAGGGCTCAACTAATGTACAGATCCACCAGTCTTAGTTGTCTGATGCCTTCCTATATGCTGTGTGTATGTTTGTGCATGCATGTGCACATGTGTGTGTACCATGTAGACATGTGAACACATGTGTGCATATATGTGAAGGTCAGAAATCAGCTTCAGAGTCATTCTTCAGGTACCATGAACCTCGGTTTTTTGTTTTTTGTTTGCTTGTTGTTTTGTAACAGGGTCTTTCATTGAGGCCTAGGGCTCACAGATAAAGCAAGCCCTGGGATTTGCCCATCTCTGCTTCTCCTAGAATCACGGATATATGCCACCAAACATATGACCTTTTATGTGGACGTTGGGGATCAAACTCAGGTCTTCACACTTATCTTATAACCACTTTACCAAAGAACCCATCTTCATAGCCTCTTTCTATACTTTGCATAGAATTTACTGCAGTCTGAAAAAATAATTGCCTGCTCTGCATTCTACAGTTGCTTATGTCTGCTAACCACGGACTTATTAATTTTGTGGGGATGCAGAACTCTTGGGGTTTTTTTTTTTTTTTTTTGGTTCTTTTTTTTCAAGACAGGGTTTCTCTGTGTAGCCCTGGCTGTCCTCGAACTCAGAAATCCGCCTGCCTCTGCCTCCCGAGTGCTGGGATTAAAGGCATGCGCCACCATTGCCCGGCGGATGCAGAACTCTTAAATTAAGTGGCATCATTTTTAGCCTCCTGGAGAGGATGAAGTCGTAGCATTGTAGACAGTCCACATGGGCTGAGGTTGGCAAGTGCAATTTCCATAGGCCTCCATCACCCTAATGTAGCACCTGGAGCAGAGAAGGGGCTAGGTAAATAATGTTAATTCTCTAACATATCTTATTCCTGCTGTGGGGAAAGAAAAAAGGAAACAACGTAAGATAGAACTGGAGAAATAATTAAAAAACAAAAGGATGCCCAGCTAGCTTGGTGAATCCTCTTCACAATGTGAAGAAAATAAGACAATTTTCTAACTCAGTGTGATAGATGATGCTACTAGTTGATGCAATTAACTAATTAGGTTAACTGAGACTGGAAGACCCACTGGAACTGTGGGCAGCACCATCCCATAGGCTGTGGTCCTGGACTGAGTTAAAAAGGATAAAGCAAGCTGAACACCAGCATCTTTCTCTCTGCTTCCTGACTATGGATACAATGTAACCATCTGCCTCACTCTTGCCTCCATCTCTGCTTCCTGACTGTGGATACAATGTGACCATCTGCCTCAAGCTCCTGCCTCCATCTCTGCTTCCTGACTGTGGATACAATGTGACCATCTGCCTCAGGCTCCTGCCTCCATCTCTGCTTCCTGACTGTGGATACAATGTGACCATCTGTCTCAGGCTCCTGCCTCCATGCCTTCCCCACCATGATGGACTGTACCCCCAAACTAGGAGCCAAACACACAGGATTGCTTTTAGTCAAACAAATGAGGAAATGCCTCAGCCTGTTCCGACAAGTAGGAAGCTCCAAGCAGTAGCTGAGCTCCAGCGGAGTGCCTGCCTAACATTTCCAAAGCTCTGGGTTCTACCCCAGCATCACATAAAACCAGGTGTGATAGAACATTTCTGCAATGCCAGCACTTGGGATGTGGAGATAGGAGGACCAGACATTCAACGGTATCCCCAGCTATATCATAGGGAGTTAAAGACAAGTCTGGGCTAGAGACACTCTCCCACAAAATAAGGCCCAGAAGGAGTTGGAGAAGGTACTCAGATTCAAAGCTGGCAAAAGGCTTGTTTATATTTTTATAGATTTGCACATGCTGTAAAGAGACAGTGTTCTAAAGGATATGCTGAAAGAAAGGGGAAAGGAGGGAAATTTCTTTCCTCTTTGGCACTTGATAAAATTTTCATTGAGAGTTTTCATTTTCTGAAGATTTGTTTCTACCCTTGCAGCCTGCCTCAGTGAGGCACTAAGTGTGTCTGCAAGAGGGCTGGGGAGTTGGCTCAGTCTGTAATGTACTTGCCATGCTACATGAGGGCCTTATAAAAAGCCAGGCACAGCAGTGTGTACTTGTTATCCCAGCACTGGGGAGACAGAGAGAGGAGGACCGATAGGGCTCAGTGACCAGTGGTGTAGCTAAATAATGAGCTTCAAATTCACTGAGAGATCCTGCCTCAAAAGATAAGGGAGGAGTGCTTGAGGAAGATGGTCACTACCGATCTTTAACCTCTACACACCTCCACACAGTCATGCACGTTCATACAGGAAGTGTCTACAGAACTTACCCCAAAGTCCAGAACTGACTCTCCTCTCCACAGGATGACCTTTAAGATACTATTGGAAGGACATACTGAACATCTAGGGTTCTGATGGTTGGGACTTTGATTTAATGTTCCACTTTCCAGTACAGTGTGACTGGGACAACTGGATCAGAACTAAGAGGCCATTGACATAAAAGAATGGTCCCTCTCTCTCCCCGGGAGGGTGACATTGAAGCTTGGAAAACGTACAGTTTGGTATTTCCCCACACTGGCCACCACAGTCTCTACCATCTCCCTCTCACACAGAGCAGCACTGTTTGCTGGGCTATCAGAATGCTTGCCTAACATGCAGGAAGCCTTGAGTTTGATCTGTGGTTATAATCCCAGTATTCAGGAGATAGAGACAGGGTGATCAGAAGTTCAAGGTCATCTCTAGCTATATAATGAACTTGGAGCCAGGATGGGCTTGAGACTGTCTCAAGAAAAAAAAAGCATCTCCTACAGTTTGGAGTGTTAAGTGTCACCCAAAGACCCCTGTGTTAATAAAAGCTTTGTCCCTGGGGTGGAGCTAGCGCAGAGTGATGGCTCCTAGGAGGTGGGACCTAGTGAGAGGTCTTTGGTTATAAGGGATGCGACCTCAGAGGAGAGAGTTGGAACCTGGCCTCTTTCTCTGTTCCCAGGGCTCCGTAAGCAGGAAGTACTCCCAACCCTGAGCATGGGGCTGCTTTGTGCCTGCGCCAACCAGTCATAGACTGAGACCCTCCAGACTACAAGCAAAATAACCCTTTTCTCTTTATGCATGGATTAGCGGCTTATTTATTGTAGTACTGAAAGCTAAAGAACAGGAGAGTTTACATCACTTCATGCTGTTCCGTAGGATGGAGTAGACATTGATTTAATTTTGTTTAAAAGTCAATCTGGGAAAAGGTAGCTGATCTTAGACCAGGTGTAGGAGACCACATCTGTAATCCCAGGACTAGGAAAATTGAGACCTGGGAGTTCAAAGTAAGACTGGGCTAAATAGCGAGACCTTCTCTCAATCGAGGATTAAAAAAAAAAAGTATTGCCTACCTTGTCACTGCTCAGGGCACATGACTTAAATCCTCCAGAGAGAGTACTTTCTGCATTGGAAGGGATGAGGGAGGTTGCAGCTGCCTCCAGGCGGCTGTCTGGCCCTCCTTCTCCCAGCCAGCTCTGTGCCGCCCCCCAACCCCTCCCTGCTATTCCCAGCAGGGTGGAGTCGCGAGCAGCGTCCAGTCCTTATCAATAGGCACTGCAGGTTAGTTAACACTCTTGCCACCTCCATCGGGGAGCAGCAGTCCCTAGCCTGGCTATGGATCTGGTCGGATAGGGTAGGTCTAGCCATGGCTTCTCTGGGCTTGGGGATCGCCCAGGGTCCTGGAGGACGTGCAGGACGCTGAGCGGGACACAGAGCCAGACACCCAGCTCTTGAAGAGGCCCGAACGCGAAGGGGAACAACAGTGGGCGGAGCATTCTCAGCACCATGAGCCCCCGGCTGTCACTGCTTCTGCTGAGGCTGCTGCTGCTCACCGGTGCAGCGCATACTGTGAGTACCGCACCCCGCTCTGCGCTCTCCGGACGTGGACCCCACTGACCAGCCCACGGTCCTCTATCTGGTCCTAAGAGTTATGGGGAGCAGCCGATCTCTCGTCCCTCAACATACTATTGTCTGCTCTGTCGGAGCCCCCTTCTCCAAAGGCAAAAACTTCATGGACTCCGCGTGAGGCTTAGTCCCTTCACCTTCGCTCAACCCTTCCCGTTGCTAAACTAACTTCTTTCCACAGGAGACAATTCTGTAGCCGCCCCAGCAACGACGTGTGCTAGACATTTGCTCTCTAGGGTTTTATCAAAATATTCTCGTTCCCTTATGAGACCGGGTCTCAAGCACAGAGACCAAGGCTCAGAAAGGGGGCGGGAGAGACTTACTGTCAGAAAAAAAGTCAGAACCGCGTTGTTCAGGCTAGCTAGCACTTTGACGGTTTTGGTTTTTTGTTGTTTGTTTTTTTTTCCACGTGCCCCGGTGTGCAGATGGGAAATTTCAATTTTTTTGCATCTGTGATGGGACCATTTCAGCCCTCCCCCGCCTGGAGGGACTGGCTTTCTAAAGTCTGCCCCTCCTGGGAACAGTACAACAAACTCAGGGTTAGGGGAGGAAGAAAGTTGGAGGAGGAGAGAGAGGCCAGGCTGGTAGTGGTTTGTGTTTCTTTCCCATAGAAACTTTTGGGAACTTTCCCCTGGGATATCTGAATGAGAGACAGGCTGCCTCGAGGCTGGCAGGATGGGAAGAACTGGGAAGAAGGTCAAGGCTGCAGGGTTGAACTCCAGGGTTACCACAGGGAATAGATCCTGATACTGCCATCTGGGTCAGAAACGTTGTTTCCGCTTTCCCGGGGCATTTTTGTGCTGTGCTAGGGCTACAGGACCAGGCTCAGCTTCCATTTTTTGTTTCAAAGGTGATCTCAGGGATAAATGTGGAAACTGAGGCTTCTCTTGGTTCAAGTCTTCACTGCACCTGGGACCGCTGCTTGTGTTTGTCTGTTCAAGTCCCTCATTTTACAGATGATCAAAGGCCTCAATGGGAGACTTGCTTTTGATCAGCCTGTTAGGAGCTGGGCTGGGACTAGCGCCCAGATCTTTAGATTCCTCACTTTGGGAGGAGGGGTCTGACCTGCCTGTCCCTTGTGCCCCGTGTGTCTGCATGTCATTTGCATATACATATGCACTGTGGGTATCTCTAGGAGAAGGCTTCACGTGGGCCTCTGGTTATTGTGTGGGCTTATCCAGACCTGTGATTCTATCTCTTTGTGGTAGAAAACGCCTTTAATAAATGAGGGTGGAATGGCCTACTTTGTTTGGACTGTTTCCCAGCTTCTGCGACTTTTCCCTTTGCTCCTTTGACTCTGGGTGCTCAGACGTTGATCGAAGATTAATAAAGACAAGTTCTTCCTTCCTCTTGGCTTTCCTTCAGAGGGACATCAGAGGACTCTTCCAAAGAGACCAATGAAGCTGAAGTGCTTGTTCCTAGCTCCCTTCCTTGCCTCCTCCTACAGGGGAGGTGTCAGAGGGTCCTTTGCAAGTAGAAACTGAAAATCAGCACTGCTGAAGGAGCTGATTTTATCCATAAGAAACTGAGCACACTGCCTTCTCTGCTGACTTGCTGCATATAGCACATGAGGGCTCTCCCCCGGGGCAATAACATCTGACTGACACACACACACACACACACACACACACACACACACACACACACACAACCTTGTCCCACCAGACACCTGCTGTGCTTGAGCACTGAGACTTGTCTTGTTCTATTTTGTCCCTGGGACCTGGCCCATAAGAGGGAGCTCAACATGTGTGTGTTCTCATTCAGTGAATGAACGAGATGCTTGCTGCATCCACGGAAGAGTGTATTTGGGGTGTGTGTGTGTGTGTGTGCACGCGCACAAGTTTGTGTGTACAGATGCATGTATGTGCTTGTGGAGGCAGGAGAGCATCTTCTGGCTTTTATTCCTCATGTGCTATCCACCCTGGTTTCTTGAGGCCAGGTCTCTCCCTGGCCTGGGACTCATCAAGTAAGGTAGGCAGACGGGTTGGTCAGTGCCGGGAATTTTCCTGTCTCTACTTCCCTAGCTCTGATTATTATGGCTGGTTTCAATGTCAATTTGCCACAGATAGAATCACCAGGCATGCACAGGGTGCACAGACATACATGCAGGCGAAATACCCGTTCATATAAAAACTTTTTTAAAATTATTATATTCTTTTACTAGCTCTATTGTTTTGCATTATAATATTATTAATATATTTGGATCATATTCATTCCCCACTTACTCCCCTAACTCTTCCCAGATTCATCCCCAACCCCTCCCAAGCTCATCTTCTCCCTCCATCCCTCCCTCCCTCCCTCCCATAACCTACAGAGTGCTATTTGTGTTGCCCATATAATCGTGGGTATGGGGCAGTCCACTGTAGCATGGGGAACCTACCAGGGTCCACATCTCTAAAGAAAGCTGACCCCCATCTCCAAATCAGTGATTAACTGCCAGCAGCTTCTCAGCTAGAGGTGGGGGTCTCATACGTCCCTCCCCTATCCCTGCTGGTATGTCCACTGGCTTGATTTGTTCAGGCAACCACGGCTGCAGTGGCTTCGTGTGTGTGACTGCCCCGGCATGTCAGGAAAACGCTGCCTTATGGCCGTCCTCTGTAACTTCTGGCTCTTGTAATCTTTCTGACTCATGATTCAAACAGGGTTTCTTAATTTTGACACAGTTTTTTTTTTTTTTTTTTTTTTTTTTTTTTTTTTTTTTTTGAGACAGGTCTCATGTAGCCCAGGATGGCCTCCAATTCTCTATATAACTAAGGATGGTCTTGAACTTCTGATCACACTGCCTCTACCTACTGAGTACAGGTGTGCGCCACCATGCCATGTTTATGCTGTGGGGATTGTGGAACTGGGGTTTCATGTATATTAACAAGCACCGTACCAGCTGAGCCGCATCCCCAGGCCAGCCGTGACACTTTGACATGTGGACAAGATACAGTCTTGTGCGCTCTGTGAACCTGCGCACTGTCTCTGGTCTCCCTAGATTAGGGGCCAGGAATACCAAAGCCATGACAACAGAAGATATCCTCAGGCATTGTCAAATGCTCTATACAAGGAGGGGAAGTGCCCCTGTGTGACAGCTACTGCCTTAAGGTCTGGCATGTTTCTGAGAGGTACATCAGCAGGACTAAAAATAGGGGGTGCTGATTGAATTTGAGGCACTATGATGACAGAGACTCTGTGTCCAGTGATGGAAACAGGCTCTTAGAATTTGGATCTTCTCTCTCTCTCTCTCTCTGTGTGTGTGTATGTGTGTGTGTGTGTGTGTGTGTGTGTGTGTGTGTGTGTGTAAATGTGTTTGGAGGCCAGAGGTCAACCTTGAGTGTCATTCCTCAGGGCCCTGTCCGACCCGTCTTTTTGAGACAAGGTCTCTCACTGGGGTTTGGAACTCACTGATTTGGTTGGGCTGAGCGGTCTGAAAACCCTAAGGACCCACTTGTCTCTACTTCCCACTAGTGACATTTGAAGTATGTGTCACCCTGACTGGCTTTTTTTTATGTGGGCTCTTGGGAATTGAACTCAGGACTTAGAATGTAGTCACTTTACCCACTGAGCCATCTCCCCGGCCCCATAGTTTAAACCTCATGTACTCTCCCAGGGCCCATATGTTGAAGACTTGGTGCCCAGTGCATAGAACAATCTGGAGGTATTGGGAGGTAGAGTCTAATGGGAAGAAGTTAGGGGATATTGTGACCCTGGTCCTTCCTCTACCTCTCTCTGTTTCCTGGTACCCTGAAGTGGGCAGTGTCCCCTGTCTTGTGTTCTTACTATGATAGACTCTGCCACCACTAGCTCACACGACATTCTAGGTCAAAATAAATCCTTCCTCCTTTGCTGATTTTCTCTGTCATTTCATCAGAGCACTGGGAAGCTAACACATGAGCATAGCTAATAAAAACCCATTTCCAAACCAGATAAAAGACCACAGAGAATGTGTTGTCTTCGCTGCCTGCTTTGGCATTTTCTCCTTGTCCCTGCTTTCTAGTTGATGGCTCTGAAACAGAGAGACTCTCCAACATAGTAGCTGAGCCATCTTCCCAGTACCCTTGCTGGTCTGAGTGGGTAGCATTCTGCCACTGTGGCAGGCCCTTCCCAGTGTCTCATCACTGGGCCCCAGTCTCCCTGCAGTGTTAAGGACACTGACCTTCACTGTGCTCTGGGGTACCCAAGGCAAACCCACAACACTCAGATCCTATCTACTTGTACTTGCTTACAATAAATATAAGGCTGCTCAGCATTGGGTGGACTTGAAAAACTGAGACAATCCTGGGGCTTCTGGCTTCAGCAGACCACTCTGACAGATGAACGCTAATTGGTATAGGTAGACCTAGTCAATCGTGCCTGCAACCCAGACCATCCTGCCCTTTATAGGAATATGAGTCTGTTAGGATTGGAACCTGGCCCCATAACCTCAGTTAACCCCAGGACTCTATCTGGAACTCTCTACATTGCTCCCCTCACCCACAGCTCTAAGACATGCTCACATGACCTGTCTATTTGAATTCTTGCCCTCCTGATTCACAATCTCATTTCCAGCTGATAGATTTCCCTGTCGTTTCCTGAGAGTCAAGATTACCTGGACGGGCTTCCTCTGAGCAGCTAGCTTCTGATAGATGTGTCTACTGTGAACCCTTTGCTTCTTCCCTTCCTATTCATCTTGGTCAGCCAGACCATCCCAACCAAACCCATACACCAGGGGGACTGGGGACATGGCTCTGTGGGTAAATTGCTTGCCTAGCAAGCACAAGGATCTAAGTTTGATTCCCATGTTTTAAAAGATCAGATATAGTGGTTCGTGCTTATATCTCAGCTCTGGAAAGCTGGAGACCAGCAGATCCTTGGGGCTCCATGGTCAGCCAGTCTAGCCTACTTGGTAAGATCCAGGCCAGTGAAAGACCCTGTCTCAAAACAAACAAACAAAGAAAATAAACAAAAAAACAAGGCAACAAGTGAATAATAATAATGTATCAGGTTGACCTCTGGTACACCAGTCTGGAACAGACACACACACACACACACACACACTCCACAGACTGACCAGCATAAACAACAAAAGTTTATTTTCCTGGATTCTGGAGCTGAACTCTTGATCAAGGTCTAGCATATCCGTTATCTTGTGAGGGTTTCCTTCCTTGCTTCTAGGTAGCTACTCTGTTCTCTGTGGCTCTTCCAGGGAGCATGCTGAGTGGGTATTGTCTCCTCTATAAAATATAGATAGCTGGGCAGTGGTGGCCACGCCTTTAATCCCAGCACTTGGGAGGCAGAGGCAGGCGGATTTCTGAGTCCGAGGCCAGCCTGATCTACAGAGTGAGTTCCAGGACAGCCAGGGCTATACAGAGAAACCCTGTCTCGAAAAACAAAAACAAAAACAAAACAAAAACAAACAAACAAACAAAAGAATATAGATCTTTTAGGGTCTATCCCCTACCCTTTCCAATTTATCAACATTCATTACATTCTGAGAGGCTCTGTCTCCAAATACAGTCACACTGGTGTGAGGGCTTTGGTGTATGAATTGGGGCGACATAGACTCAGTCCCTGGCACTGTTTGAGGAGGGGCCCAGCCTTCTTGTCATGCTCAGTCCCTATACCTCACCTATCTGTGTTGCTCAGCTTTTGTCATTAAACAAACACATGGGATGACCAACTTATGAAGACAAAGGTTGATTTTGGCTCACAGTTTGGGAGATTCAGTTCACGGTGAATTAGCCTATTGCTCTGGGCCTATGGTGAGGCCCAGCATCGTGGTTTAAGTCCATGATGAGTTAGGGTGTTCCTCTTGGCCTATGGCAAGGCCCAGCATCATGGTGGGAGTTCATAGTGGAACAAAACTTCCAGAAAGCAAAATAAAGACAGGAAGTGACTGTAGCCCTACACCCCCTTCAAAGGCACACCAGTGTGATGGTTAGTTTCAAGTCATCTGGAGAGGGAGTATCACGGAAGGCTTGTCTAGACTGGGTTGCCCTCTGGGCATGTCTCTGGGGCATTCTTCAGATCTATTAATTAAGGTGGAACGCCATTGAGGTTGCCACCACTCTCTGGGTAGAGGATTCTGGCTGTGTAGAAGTAGAGAGAGGAGCAGAGCGTTACCCTGTAAGCATTTGTTAGGACCGCCCATGTGATGGGACCAATTGGCTCAAGCTCTCACTGCCAAGACCTCTGCCATGATGGACCAGATCATGGAACTGAGGGATCATGGGATTGTGAGCGTGAAGAACCCCTTTCTTCCTTCATTTGCTCTTGTCAGAGTATTTTATTACAGCAACAGAAACAAAACTAAGATGCGCGCGCGCGCGCGCGCGCACACACACACACACACACACACACACACACACACACTGACGTGTCTTTTACTAGTTCCTGCCTTCTGAAAGTTCTGCAACCTTCCAAATAACACCCAGTTGGTAACTCAGCCTCTAATACACTGGGGACCATACTAGACCTAAACTATACCACTGACCCATACCTCAGGAGCTTCCTTCCCTCGGTGACCCAATCTGGCGTGACCATCCACTGAAGTCTCTCCCAGCCCTGCTTCTCTGTGTCTGAGTTCTTCAGATTCCACTCAGAAGTGGGGTCACACTGAGTGTTTCCCTCTCGTTAACTGCCCAGTCCCTTCAGGGCTGGTAAAATAGCTCTGGGAACACCTCCTTCCACAGTCCCAGCTCTGCCCCCTGGTGACCAGCTTCTTAGACGCTGTTTCTGGGCTCATAACCTTCATTTTATCTTGCAGCCTGACCCACAGAATCAGGCTTATCATTCATGGCCTCTGTTTAGCCCCATTTGCTGGACATTTTTGAAAAAAATAAATCTTTAAAAATTGTATGTGTCTTGAGTGCAAGATGAGACAGCGTAGTCAGTAAACGCTTGCCTGGCGACCAGGAGAACCTGAGTTCCATCCCAGGCAAAGCATCAAGCATGGTGGTTGGTTCATGACTCTAATCACAGCACGAGGGAGACTGAGACAGGAGAGGCCCTGGGGCTTGCTGGCCCTGAAGTCCAGCCTAACCAGTGAGCTTCAGGCCAGTGACAGACCTTGTGTCAAAGGAGCATGACATCCAAGGTTGTCCCCTAGCTTCGACACATGCACATACTTGTACATGCTTATATATGCTTACACATGCTCACACAATTAAGAATCACACGTGCTTAAGGGAGCGTGATGTTTGGATGGACACGATGAAATGACTGCACAGTTAAACAAATTTACATGCATCGAGTCATAGAGCTCCCCACGTGCATGTGTGTGTGCGCATGCATGTGTGAGTGTGCAGTGTGCATGTGTGTGCATGTGCATGTGTGCTTGTGTGTGTGTGTGTGTGTGTGTGTGTGTGAGAGAGAGAGAGAGAGAGAGAGAGAAAGCAAATATCCCTTCATTTGAAACCCACTCCCAGGATAACTCTAACACATGAACACACACACACACATCTCTCTCTCTCTCTCTCTCTCTCTCTCTGTGTGTGTGTGTGTTGGGAATTGAGCTGAGTTTCCAACAGGAGAACCTTGGTGACACATTCAAGTTACAGCAGCACATCATCTGAGAAATAGAAAGGACACAGTAATGGAGACGTGGGGTCAGGAAGAACACATCTGTCTGACTACGCAGAGGGCCCAGCAATGCAGCTCCCTGAAGGCGTGTGGAGCTGGGGGCTCTGTCCTGGCTCTGCCCCTGTGTCCCTGCCTCCCATCTGCCTCTGTGAGGTTCCTTATGCTGCACCTTCTCAGCCTCACAAGGTCCTTCTGTCCGTGGTCATTGTCCTCTTGCTTTGTTGATGTCACCAAGTGACCCTCTGCAGCAGCCCTGCTGTCCATCCATCCATCCACCCCTCCCATCTGTCCATCCGTCCATCCATCCACCTACTCAAGCTTTGGTTCCCCACTCGGAGGCCCTTCACTGTTGGCCCCTCTTTGTGTGGACATACTACTGTCACCTCAGCACTTGGGTTAAGCATTGCCCTTTCCTGCAGTCTCCATACCCACCCCTGGCCCCCCAACCCCGCCTCCACGCCCTCCACCCTGCACCGCCTCCCTCAAAGCCCTTTCCACCACACACTCTGGCTGCTGACATCTCTGTACCTGCCGAAGACCATGGGCTCCGAGAGTGAAGGTTGTATCCCATTCCCCCCGTGTACTCAGGTAAGCGGACTGCTGGGCTATAGACATGCCAATCAGTGTTTAATGGTGACGTTTGGTGTTCTGACCTGTTGGATGACAGTGAGTTCCCTTCCTCTTTTTCACTGTCAAAACTAAGTTATTGCTCTGCTACCAAAAACACTTCTTTGCACACTCAAGTTGTCAGGCAAGTGATTGCATTATGGGATGTGAAGAGCAAGATGATGAGTCTTTTCACTTTCTTCAGCATTTAGATGTGGTGTGTGTGTGTGTGTGTGTGTGTGTGTGTGTGTGTGTGTGTATGCACACATGTGCTTATAAGTGTGTGCGCATATGCAGCTGGAAGCCAGAGTCCTACACGGAATGCCTTCTCTGTCTTCGTTTCTTTTCTGTGCACGCATATGTAGTGTGCATGCACATGTTTCTGTGTGTTCACATGTGCGTGAGAGCCCATTCCGTATGCCCATGTGGAGGCCTGGGGTTGAGGTTGGGCATTTCCCTCGATCACTCTTCCACTTTCTTTCTTTTAAAAAAATGTTTATTTTATTTTAATTTATGTGTATGCATGCATTTCTACATGGAACCATGAGCCTGTGTGTGCAGTTCTCTGAAGAGGCCAGCAGAGGGCACTGGATTCCCGGAGTTACAAGGGATTGCTAGCCACGCAACGTGGGTTTTAGGAAGTGGGCGTGGGTCCTTTGCAAGAGCAGCAAGTGCTTCTGACTGCTGAGCCACCTCTCCAATCCCATCAGGTTATTATGCTAACTTACCTAGACAGCTTGACGGGGGGCCTCGTGGGTACTGGCATTTTTGGCAGGTCGCCATGCCTACCAGGATTTGCATGGGTTCTGGTGGTCCTTACGGTTACATAACAAACTCTTTTCTTCCCAAGTCATCTCCACAGCTCTTTCATTTTTTAAGACGGGGATCTGGAGCTTACAGATTTGGCTAAGTTGACTGGCAAGCAAGACCCAGGGATTCTCCTTACTTGTCTTGTTTCCACCGCACCAGCCTTGGGATTACGACAGCAAGGTGCTGTGCTCCACTCTTTCCACGGTTCCCGGGCATCCAAACTCAGGCCCTCACACTCCCCCAACATGTCTCAAGCCAAGCCCTCCTAGAATTGAGCAGATTTTAAAGTTCTGTCATCTTATATTTTGTCTTTTCAGACTTAAGAGCCCAAAATTAAACTCACACTAGCTAATGGAATGCAATATCTTACCTTTCTTCTGTTGATATCTGCTTCTCTACCCCCTACCTCCAGACTGGGCTGAACTCTTCCATTGCTGTCTCAAGGACAGACTATGGCTGCCTATAGCTTCCATCCATCTGCTTGGTGAACAGAGTAGGCTGACATCATGACCCATGGCAGGGCCAAGAATGTAAGAGCATACAGATTGTCCCAAACTAGGTAGGGTTTTTCTCTCTTTTGGCTTCATTAGTGAGCTAGAGACAAAGAGCAACAAACAGACACAGGGTTGCTCCTAGGGAGGAGTTTTGGCTCTCAGGTCGAGAAGATACAGTAAAACAGATCTGCCATTTGGAAAACATCCAAAGACAGAGATGGTGGGTGTCAGGGGACCACCCAGCAGCAAATGCAAGCTTGTGTGCAGACCCAACCTTAACTGCGTGTTAGAACAGAGGATGCTGTTCCTCACATGGACGCTGTTGGATGTGTAAAGATTCAGAGATGGCAAGTCAAGTACAAGTTCCTTAAAAAGGAGGCCACTGGAGAGGTACCTCAGGGGTTAAAAGTGTTTGCTACTCACATACTCTTGCAGAGGATGCAAGTTCGGTTCCCAGCACCCACATGGTGGTTTACAACTGCCTGCAAATGTAGTTCCAGAGGACCAAAGCCTTCTTTTCTCCCCCAAGGGCACTGCATGTGCATAATTCCACACAGGTTTATACATATAAATTAAAAACAAACACATCTTTTAAAAAAGAAAATTTGCACAGGCAATACCAAAATTGAATTACAATATATAAGATTAAAAAATTTAAAAAATGTAGGGGTGGGGATGTGGCTCAGTTGGTATAATGCTTGCCTACTATGCACAAGGCCCTGGGTTCAAACCCCAGAGAGTGTTTGCCTGTAATCCTAGCACTGGGCATGCAGTTGGAGAGAGATGGAGGCAGGAGGATCAGAGGTTCAAAGTCATCCTTGACTACACAGGGAGTTTAAGGCTGGCCTGGCATATTTGAGACCTTGTCTCACAAGAGAACAAAAAGAATGAAAGAGATGCCACAGATAATATCCAGGAACTCTTTCATGGAAATGGTAGAAAAAAGCTCAGAAAGATGAAAGACTAGGGGGCCTATTCAGATGGCCGCCATTGACTAGCAGGAATGATTCAGATGGCCATTGACTAGCAGGAATTCTAGAAAACCACGGGGACAGGAAAGGGAATGTCAGCCACAGGTACACAGAAACTAATTAGATGAGAAAGCACAGCAATTATTGACCGCAGGGAAGACAGAATGCCGAAGGACACATAATCCTCTTACGGGACTTGCTTTAACAGCTAACAATACATCCTTGTCAAAAGAAGTCATTATAAACATGGATTGTGGCTTTCACTGAAAGTGATATGAGCAGAGTGTACGGAATCCGGGAGTGAGCAATATTCCTAGGGAGAATTTAAAACATCTAAATCTTTAATGTCCTTAATAGGAAGCTTGAGATAGTCCAATAATCCAAAAAATACTGTTGTTTTAAGAATGTTGGGGTTGTGGGTGGGGGCGCTAGAGAGATGGGGTTCAGAGTACTGCTTCTGCACAGTTTGGTTCTCAGAAACAGTCAAGTGGCACCCTAACTGCCTCAACCTCCAGCTCCGGGGTCTGGCGCCCTCTTTTGGCCTCTGTGGGTACTTGCACTTATGCAGGTCCCCATACGTAGATATACACACATACACATAATCTAAAAAATAAAAGATAAATTTTAAAATGAGTTCAATCCGCAGAATACACACAAAAATGAAAGACCTAGGCACAGTGGCATGCATTTGTGATTCCAGGACTGGAGAGACAGAGATGAGTAAGTGGGGGAGGGCTTGCTGATCATCCAGCCTAGCCTTCTTCACAAGCTTCAGGCCAGGGAGAGACCTTGTCTCAAAACAAGCAACCAAGACAGACAGTGTCTGAGGCCTCATGCTTGCAAGGCTGTTCTCATGTCTCCACACACACACATTCACACAAGTGCACGTGCATGAATGCACACCCGAGGGGGAAGGAGAGAGGAGAGGGAGGGAGAATGGCTGTTTTAAAACATGCAAATTAAAAACATGGAGATAAAAATGGAAGTGAGCAGGAAATGGTTGCCCAGGGAGAAACAGGCAAACATTAGGGAGGGAGCATGGCCAGTTTCCTTTTAACCTCTCAGGTCCTGGTACAAGAGAAATGAGGAAGAACGTGTACTAATAGAAACTAATAGAACGTGTGTGTGTGTGTGTGTGTGTGTGTGTGTGTGTGTGTGTATGCGCGCGCGCATGTGTGCGTTAACTGCTTAAAGGAATTTTGTTTCTATAGACTTCAGCAATCTTTTCACCTTTGTTTACTTTTTTTCCCCTATGTGAATTTCGTGCAGAATTATCAACACTGTGTGTACATGTGTACTCATGTTTGTGTATATGTGTGCATGTGTGTGTTGGCACCCATATGCATGTGTGCACGTATATATGTGGAGGGCAGAGGTCAAACTGAGCCTTTCCTTGGGCACTGCTCACCTTGTTCTTGGTTTGTTTTGACACAGGCTCTCACAGTGGCCTGGAACTTCCCAGTGAGCCTCAGGCACCCTCCATTCCCCAGTGGGGAATTACAAGTGCCCTTTCCATGTCTGTCTTTTAAAAATTATTTTAATTTATCCTTTGAGAATTTCATCCATGTATAAAATATATTATGACCCTGATGCCTAGCTCATTTTTCTTTTAAATGTGGATTTTGGGGGATGGAATGCGGGTCCTCTGCTTGCAAGGCAAGTCCTGAGGCATCTACCCAGCTCGACAAAGCCAATAGGTGCACCAAACACATGTATGAGCGTCCCTGCACACACTGATAACAGGCTGTCTATTGCTGTGATAAAACACCATGCACAAAAAGCAACTCGAGGAGAGGGTTTATTTCATCTTACAGCTTGTAATCCATCATGGGAAGAAATTAGAACAGGAACTGAAGCAGGGAACATGGAGGAGTGCTGCTTTCTAGCACTTCCTGCCCCCTGTGGTTTGCTCACCCTGCTTTCTTACACCACAAGAGATCATCAGGACACTTCAATGTCAATTACTAGCTAAGAAAATGTCCTGCTGGTTTGCCTATAGGCCAGTCTTATAGAGGCACCTCCTCAGTGGTGGCTCTCTCTTCTCAGATAACTGTAGCTTGTGTCACGTTCACAAACAAAAGTAGCAACCAGGACACCAGTTGAATCAGTCAGCTACAGGTTCCGTGAGACTCTGTCTCAAAAACAGGCATGTGCACATGTACACACACACACACACACACACACACACACACACACACACACACACACACAGAGAGAGACACCCCAAGAATAAACTAGAACAACAGACAGAAGAGCAACAGGTTTGGAGAGGGACAGAGGAAATCAGCCTGCGGCCAGGCTCCTACCCCATGAGCAGTTCAGTTTCTGTGGAAATAGTTGAGTGTGTCCTAACACAGATTAAATATATTGTTGAGTACTCCAGCAACTGTGCTCTGGACTCACAGACGACCCTTGGTTCCCGTGACTTTACAGCAGTGAGAAGGTGACAGGTATTCAGCCTTGCTTTTACATTTGGATCCTTCCTCCGGCTAGAGATATGCGGACTTCTCGTTTCTGATGAAGTTGGGTGCTGGCACTCAGCCATGAGATGCTGTCTCTTGTGTTGCAAACCAGTGTGATGCTCACCTGGGTGCATTAGAGGTTTTTGTTTGCTTTTGTTTTTAAGGCAGGATCTTATTTAGACCTTGATCCTCTGCCCTGATCTCTCATGTGCTAGGATTACAGGCACGGACCATCTTACCTGGTTCGTACAGAGTGGGGAACTGAACCCAGGGCTCTATTCAGGCTCCGTAGGTGCTCCCAACCGAGCCACATCCCCATACCTTAAGTGTGTCTATTTGAAGCTCCAGGTTAATTTTATTAGAGGTTAAGAGGAAACTTCCAGAGCACGTAAGCTGTAAATCTCAGTGGCTGCCTGGAGGAGGAGATCAAGAAGAGAAGAAATCAGTAGCTGAGTTAAGCTGGCATGGCCAGAGCCAGCCACACAGCAGTCCTGCAGCCCCATGGCAGGGACTTAAAAAAGAGTTAAGAACCCAGAACACCAGAGAATGTATGCTGAGAACCAACGGACAAAGAAGGAAAAGCAAAGCTAAGCTTTTCAGAATAATTCAGAGAAGCGGGCAGTCTTACAAAGTCACTCTGTGGCTGATCCTGTAGAATTCTGGGAAGGAGAGGAGATCGGTCATTTGAGGGTCTTACCTGCAGTTTTGACTTGATAACGTCCACTGAGAGGACCCGGAAACAAGAGGCATCTCTAGGCACTGATTTAGACCATTGAATTCTTTTATTATATACGTTGTAGTCGCACAAGTCTGAATGTTTGCTACAGTTGCACTTAAGAACTTATTTTTTTTTCTAAAAATTGATTCTGGAATGTTCCCCAAATCCCGTGTGTCGAAGAGTTACTCAAGCTTGGTCCTCTTGGGAGATGGTGGATCT
This sequence comes from Uromys caudimaculatus, assembly GCA_028551405.1. NCBI lineage: Eukaryota > Metazoa > Chordata > Mammalia > Rodentia > Muridae > Uromys > Uromys caudimaculatus. The sequence continues at coordinate 67,108,789 of CM052711.1, read as the reverse complement.
CTTAAGTGGGGACCAAGGGGAGTCGTTGTTAAGTGTACCCTTGAAAAGGGGAGTGGGGCTAAGATGCGCCCCTTCCTCTTTCTCTCTCATTCCTGGCCGGGAGGCAGTGGTTTCGTATCCATGGAGACTATTTAGATCCTATCCTTATAGAGTAGGGTATGAGGCAGTCAGGTGGAGATCCTCACTGCAACATGTTGGAACACCTAATGTTGGACACCCGTGTGGGAGGTGGTATTCCCACCCTCTGTCACATCTGCCTGCCTGCCCGTTCTTGCTTGAGGAAGGCAGGATCTCAGCAGCACTGACAGAATCTTCTGACCCGCAGGTCGGAGCTCTGCCCCGGTTGTGTGATGTACGGCGTGTGCTGCTAGAGGAACGGGCCCAGTGCCTGCAGGAACTCTCCAGGGAGAAGAAAGGAGTTCTGGGCCCGGAGACAGCATCAGGTAGGAAGCCTCCCTCAGCCCAGGTGCCCTCCGCAGCTGGATCCTGTCCAGACATCCCATCCGGGTGGGAAACTTGTCCTCGGGACCAGGTGGGCTGTTCGGGGTGGGTCCAGTTTTGTGCGCTCAGTCAGCTGTCGGATTGGGTACAGACTCCGAAGGCAGCATCTTCATGTGTCCTTTCTCTGGGAACAGCCAGCGTATTCACACCATCTACTTCTTCACACACAGTTTATCAAGGTGAGTTTTTCGTTCGTTTTTTGTTAGTTTGTAAATCTCTGAGTGTGTGCATGTGTGTGGTGTGTGTACGATATGTATCTCTCTCTCTCTCTCTCTCTCTCTCTCTCTCTCTCTCTCTCTCTCTCTCTCTCTGTGTGTGTGTGTGTGTGTGTAGGACATATGTATGTGTGAATGCAGAGGACAACTGCTCCTTGCCTCTCACCTTGTTTGAGACTAGGTTTCAACACTGATGCCCAATGCCAGGCTAGCTGGCCTGAGAGCTCCCAGGGACGGCAGATGTGTGACTTTACACCTAGCTTTATGTAGGTTCTGGGGCTCTGAACTCAAGTCCTCATGTTTGTATAGCAAGCACTTGACCCATCACGTCACCTCCCCAGTGCAAAGTGAAGGTTCATTGTCTCACAGCATCCTTGGTCCCTCCTCCACACTCTTGGCCCATTGGGATGAGCAAGGTAGGAGGGGCAATATGGCGCCAGGATGGCTGAAGTAGGGAGAAAGGAGCATATCTCCTGCCGATGGTGCAGACTAAGAAACCCAGAACAGACTGCCTGAGAGCATCCTGCTGAGAGGATTCCATTCAGCACTAGATGAACACACACACACACACACACACACACACACACACACACACACACACATCTTTGATTGGAAGCATCTTTAAACCTTTAATGTTTTTTGTTTTTTGAGACAGGGTTTCTCCGTGTAGCCCTGACTGTCTTGGAACTCACTCTGTAGACCAGGCTGGCCTCCAACTCAGAAATCCGCCTGCCTCTGCCTCCCAAGTGCTGGGATTAAAGGCGTGCGCCACCACTGCCTGACAACACTTTATTTTTAGATTTATTTGTTTTATATGTATGAGATTTTCCATTTCTGGTGCATGAGGAGGTCAGAAGACAACATCGGATCCCCTAGAACTGAAGTTATGGAAGGTTCTGAACCAGTGTGTGGATGCTGGGACTCAAACTTATATCCTTTGCAAGAATAATAAGTGCTCCTAACCACTGAGCTTCCCGGCTTAACCATCTCTCCAGTCCAGCAAGGAAGCATCTTAGCAAATATGGCCACGTATAGCAGCACCCTTCCACTCCTGGCTGCCAAAGAAGGCACCACTAATCAACTCCAACACTCTTGTTTAGTGAGCTCTGTCGGCATTCCCTGGTTGTGATTGTAGGAAATTATTCAACCTTCCGAGTCTGATCTCTGGAATGGAGATAATCATATCTGTTTCAGAATTACAATGATAAGTGAGATCGAGTGGGTACGGTACAGAGATTACGAATTTAAATATTCATCATTGGAGCTAGGAATGTTGCTCAAGGGACAGGTCACCTGCCTGCTGTGGACAAGACCTTCCTTCCATTCAGTCCCTAGGATCATGTCAGTCAACCGATACATAGGTAAATACCCATCATTATTATCAATCGACACTATTATAAGTTTTATACTTAAGTGTTAATTGTATTCCTAGTCTCTTTTTGCAGCTTATCATCTAAGAGAGTATCATTAAGAAGACAGCTCGGGGCTGGGGAGATGGCTCAATTAAGTATTTACCTTCAAAGCACAAAGACCTGAGTCCGATTTCCCAAGAACCCAGTTGTTTTAAAAAGCCAGGCGTGGTGGCATGCACTTGCAGTCCCAGTGCTGGGCTGGAGGCAGTTTCCTGAAGCTCACAGGACAGCCAAACTAGCGAGTTTCAGACCAGTGAGAGACACCATCTCAACAACAAGATATAGTATCTGAGGTTGTCTTCTGACTTCCACAAGCACCCACACACATATGAAAACACAGGATCACATGCACATGCATGCACATGCACCCACACATGTGAATATGAAGGAACATGCTCCAGCACACACACACACATGCAAATGCACACACGCATGTGCACACGTATGAATATACAGGAATACATGCACACACACAGGTACACACATGAATACACAAGATCACATGTGCACACATGCATACATGTACACACACGCACACATGCACACACATAGAGAGACAGAGAGACAGAGAGACAGAGAGAGAGACTGGTTGAGGGTTGTTCTTAGAACTAGGCAGGGGTCATATGCTCTGAGCCTGTTGCAAGGTCTGGGAGGGGTTGAGGTGTGCCCCTCACCTGCCCTGCCACCTCACTGGGTTTCCAATAAACTCAGCTCTCAAACCCTCCCTCACAAGGTTCCATCTTGGCTCATGTGCTCAGGAGCCGTCAGGGGCCTCTCTGTTGGGGGCCTGGGGTTAATGGTTAAGCTGTTGCTTCTCTCAGGTAGAGGTTAATGTTTGAAAACTAGACAAATTACAGGAAATGCCACTCATGGAGAGTCACCAAACCCGGAATACTTACTACATATGAAAACAAATTGACTCTTCAGCTCTTTTGAGTAAGGAGACCCAGTCCACTCTGCGGGAATGTCTCGGGGTCATGACCCTAGCTGCCACTCAACTGGGATATTTATTACTAGGTTTGTAGAAGCCACTGTCCTCTCAGAGGGGGCTGGGACAAGAAGAATGTTCCAGAAGTATGGCAGACAGATATTTGTAGGTTCTGTGGTTATAACATGCCTGGGCATCCATCCAGATTTGTCACGTAGGGCCTGTGTGACCTCCAGCAAGACTTCTCTGGGCCTTGGTGTTCTGCCTTCTCCGTCAAGTGGAGCACGCCCGTGCTCTCTTCTTGTCTCTCCAGCTGGTTGCTCTCCCCCGAGTGGGAAGGTACAGGAGTTTTTGTACATTTGTGCTTTTCTGTTGATATGGACCTCACATTAAATCAACCTCCGTGAGGTTTACAATGCCCTGGCATTGCTCATGCTATGCCACCACGTGCAGCAAGTCTAAAATGCTCTTATCAGGCAAGAAGGAACCATGGGCTGGCTCTCCAGCGACCTCGATCGGCAGGTGCAGAGTCCCAGAGCAGGGGTGTTCCAAGTCCTACACTCCAGAAATAGTCCCAGGTTATCATCAGGCCATCTGTGCTGATTTATAAATAAGCCCTGAGGGTGGCCCTGTGCACCCACACAGGAAAGAGTTGGCAGAGGGCTGGTTCTCTGTGAGCCAGGCACCCTGCTGGCCGGGGCCCTGAAGATCTCCAAGGCCCTGTTCCCCTTCCAGCTCAGTCTTCCTCCATTTCCCAGTCCCACTTCATCCTAGTCCTGCATCTGGGGCTATCTCTAGGCAAGACCCTGCACGGGGTTGGGTGTTTGCCTTGGACCTGGAACAGACTCAGAGGCTAGGGGCTTCCTAAGTCTAGAGGAGTCTGCACCCTCCACTGGGTGGCAACAGATAATTCTCTCTTAGCTGTGGCTTTTACTTTGACTCCATTCTCCTGGGATAGCTGACACTTAAGCCTTGGCATTTCTCTTGTCTGTCTGTCTGTCTGTCTGTCTGTCTGTCTGTCTGCTTGTTTGTTTATTATTTTTATATCCCCTCCCTCCTCTCCTCCTAGTGCCCCCCTCTTCTCTAGCCCCTCCCCCACCCACTCCTCCTTTCTTTCCCTTCAGAAAAGGGCAGACCGCCCATGGACATCAACCAAACGTGGCATATCCAGTTGCAGTAAGACTAGGCACCTCCTCTTGCATTAATGCTGGACAAGGCAACCCAGTCTGAGGAAAAGGGTCCTCAAAATCAGGCAACACATTCAGAGACAGCCCGTGCTCCCGCTGTTAGGAGTCCTATAAGATAAAGCTACACAGCTGTAGCATATGTCCAGAGAGGGTCTAGGTCAGACCCATGCAGGCTCCCTGGTTGGTGTTTTCATCTCAGGCTGGTTGATTCTGTGGGTTGTGGTGGTATTGACCCCTCTGGCTCCTCCAAGCCTCCCTTCCCCTCTCTGGCACAGTTGCTTGAACTCCACCTGATGTCTGACTGTGGATCTCTGCATCTGTTCCCATCAGTTGCTGTCTGAAGCCTCTCTGATGATGACTGGGCTAGACACCAATCTGAGTATAGCACTGAAATGCCATTAGGAATCATTTCATTACTTCCCCCCCCCCCCCGAGTTGTATTTGGTTCTATCCTAGGTCTCTGGGCTATCCAGCCTCTGGGTCTGGGTCTGGGTCTCCCAGAAGTGTCAGGGGCAGGCTCATGGATCTCAAGTTGGACCAAGTCATTGGTTGGCTGCTCCCACAATTTCTAAGCCACCTTTACCCCAGCACATCTTGTACATTGAAGGTTTTTGTGACTGGCTTGGTGTCCCGGTTCTTCCACTGGAAGTCTTGCCTGGTTACAGGAGATGGCGGGTTCAGACTTTATATCCCCCATTGCTAGGAGTCTTAGCCAGGGTCACCCTCGTAGATTCCTGGGAGTTTTCATTGCCCTAGGTTTCTAACTCATTTCTGAGATGGCCCCTGATTCCAGTTGTCTTTCCCAGCACTCTTTTCCTCCAACCTTCCTGAATCTGATCCCTCCTGTTGTCTTGGTATTTCTTGAAAACACCTCGAACTTTGCTCTGCATGGGTAGTAGCTAAGAGATCCCTATCTGCAGCCACAGGGCCCTTCCATGTCTGTCTGGGAAGTGCGCTTTGTAGGGTTGTCTGTGGTCTGCTCTCTATAGCCATTTTGTACGGCTTTTGAGGGTTCTTGTGCCTTTCTTTTTCTTTTCTCCCTCCTTCCCTTCCTCTTTACTCCTCTCTCCCTATTTCCTGATTTCTTTTCCCCTTCCTTCCTTCCTTCCTTCCTTCCTTCCTTCCTTCCTTCCTTCCTTCCTTCCTTCCTTCCTTCTTTCCTTCCTCAACAGGGTCTCATGTAGCTCAGGCTGGCCTCAAACTCACTAGGTTTTCAAAGTTGACTTTAGCCTTCTGATCCTCCTCCTCCACTTCCTGAGTGCTGAGATTTCAGGTGTGTGCCACCATGCCTGGTTCTGTCGTGCTAGAACTGGACTCAGAGCTTCCTATGTGCTAGGCCAGCACTTCCCCCAACAGAGCTGTGGCCCCAGAACTCTGTTAATTCCACCCCCATCTTCTGAAGACCGAGTAAATTCTCTAAAAACCACATAACCAGTAAAATAAAAATTGTTCAAACAAGTCCCATGGAAAAGGTCAGGCCTCCATGTGAGCGATTTCCTCACCTGCCAGGAATTCATAGGTCCACTCTCAGCCTTCTTTGCTCAGAGGACGGAGCTGAACTGGGTAAAAAAGAGCATCTGTGGGTGTTCAGTAAATGCAGGATTGAGAGCCAGTTCTACTGATGTGGAGGGCAGCCTGGTAGGTGACCCTTCACTGGCCTGAGGAGACAGGAAGCTGTACCGGCTTCATCATCCTCCTGTCTTTGTCTCTCTGCCCCCACCCTGGAGTCCTCTGTTCTTTCGCCACACATAGGCTGTTGACTCCCTGTGACACCTGGGCTGTTGCAATATTCAGTTCCAGAATGGCTGCTTCTCATCGCTCAGGCCTGGCATAGTTCTACCCCAGCCCAGGGCCTGGCTGACATGAGGAGTGTGGCACCAAGTCAGCTGGCAGGGGTTCCTCCTACCCCAGGTACTTTTACCTGTGCCCCAGCCAGCTCTAGGTTGGCTGTTCTGTGGGCCCTGCTCAATGTGACCCCTGGAAGACACTCAGATATTCTGACACTTCTAGCTCATTCCTCGTCTGGCCAGGCAGGCAAGGTCACCTACCACATGGACTGGAGCCTTTGGCTAGTGCCCTGGTGGCTTGGTCAGCCCCAGACAGCTCTGAGTCCCACTTCTCAGGTGGCTAATAGTCTCTGGAAGTGGCCAGTACTGCCCCCAGTACTGGAGAAAGCATGGCGTAGACAAGGAGACCACGTCCTGCAGCCACGTGGATAGACCTGCTTAAGGAAGGGGGAGCACAGGTTGCTCTTTGGTCTCCTGGGACTCCAAATGCCAGAAACAGAAAGCAGCATTTTCCAGAAAGGACTCTCCTAGGACCAAGTCACACCTGTTATATTAATTACTTTCCTCATCGCTGTGACAAGATCAGCTTAAGAAAGGACAGGGTTGGTTTTAGCTCACAGTTTGAGAGTACCATCCGTCATGACAGGCACAGAATCAGGAGTCAGATACTCACACAGCATCCACAGTCAGCAGAGAAGAGATGGATGCTTTTGCTCAGCTCACTCTCTCCTTTTTCTTTCACCCCAGCCCATGGAACGATGCTGCTCACACTCAGGGTGGCTCTTCCCTGAGTTTGTTAACTCAATCTACAAAACCCAGACATGCTCAGAAGTATATATCCTAAGTGGTGCTACGTCCCATCAACTGACAGTGGACATTAACTGTCACACCCAGTGACGCCTGGGAAGACCCTTCTCAGACCTGGAGAGAGCACCCATGGGTGCCTGGAGAAAGACTGGCCTCTGGGTTGGTGGGACAGACAGGCCCTCTGTTCTGTAGCTGCTCCAAAACAGAAATGCATAGATCCTTCTGCCTCAGGCTCCCTGTGAGATCCTGGGTAGAGATTCAGAAACAGGCAATCATGGCTGCTCATTTCCTGGGTCCCTCCAAGGACCAGCCTCTATCTAGTCCTTCTTTTTGCCGATGCTTTTTCTGGCCCCCGGAACCATATCTATATTGGTTGGTTTTCTTGTTGCTCTGACATAAACAACCTAGAGAGGGAGGATTTATTTTTCTCACAGTTTCTGAGAGTTCAATCTATTGTCCTTGGCCCTACTGACTTTAGGCCTGTGGTGAGTCAGAATGTCATGAACACATTCAGAAAGATGCTGTTCGCCTCCTGGTGGATCGGAGGCAGAGCACAAGAAAGAGTTTGAGAACTGTGAGAAACACTCATAGGCTAGACCCTAGTGACTTTCTCCCTTCAACCAAGCCCTCTCAAAAACTTTCCAGAACCTCCTAAAACTGTGCCGCCAGCTGGGGACCAACTGACTAGTATAGGAGCCAGTAGGGGACATTTCTATTCGTATCACAACTACCAGGTCTGGGATGTGGCTCAGTTGATAGCCTAATATGCTCAAATCCCTGGGTTTCATTCCCCAGCCATTCATAGCTGGTGATTTTGATGATTACCTTTAATTGTTAACTTAATTCAACTCATTGAGAAGAGAGTCTCAGTGAAGGAGTGTCTACATTGGTTGGGCATATCTGTTAGGGACTGTCCTGCTTGAGTTAATAGATTAAGAAAGACAGCTCACTGTGGGTAGCATCATTCCCTAGGCAGGGGTCCTAAGCTATATAAAAGTGGAGAAATTGAGCTGAGAACAAACAAGAAAGGAAGCAGGCATGCAATCATTTATTTTCTCCCTGCTCTTGATGTGGACATAATGTAACTAAACGCTTCAAGTTCTTGCCACAGTGATTTAATCTAGAAATATAAAACAATAAACCATGCTGCCCCTTACTCTTGCTTAGAATATTATATCATAGCAACAGAAATGGCCTCAGACAGTGAGCCAGTCTGTAATCTCAGGACTCAGGAGGTAGAGGTAGGAGGATCAGGACTTTAAGACCTGCCTGAGACACATAGTAAGTTCAAGGTTGTTCTGGATACATGAAACCCAGAGACAGAGAAACAGTAGGAGGCAATGTTGAAGCATCCATCCTAACAAGTGAGGTGTCCTCATGGCATTCTTATCCCTTCTCAGTACGGTCTCCATGGTAGCCTGACCCACACAGAGGCTCTGCCTTTTACTTCCCATCAGAAGCAATGGGAAGCATGTCCAATACACAACTCTCTGGGCTTTGGCCTACAGTTTTCAGATTCAGCCATTGGGAGGTCAGACCCAGAAATGTGCATTTTATAAACTCCTCAGAGATGCTTTGAGAATTCTCCCAGCCTTCCCTTCTTCCCTGAGCTCAATGTCCAGAGTGTCCCAGTTCTCAGCACACAGAGACAGAGGCAGTCATTGACCTAGCTTCCAAAGAGAACACTATTGTCCACCAGGCAGAGGGTCCCTAAGAGCAGAAGCCCATCTGATGGTCTACAGCTGAAGGCCCGGGGCCTCCTGTGGGCCTGGCATAGTGAGGGTACTCACTATGAGCCCAGTAGATGGACCAATGCTGGCACCCTTGGTGTTCACATCAGTCCCCTCTGCATACAGATGCTTTCAACATCCCTGTGGTTTCTCAGTCCCATGTCTTTATCAGGGCCCTCTACTCTCTCTGCCAGCCTCTGGTTTGGTGTTTGTGGGAGCGACCCAAGGCATCCAATTCAGTTCCCACTTTAATGAAGCAGAAGCCATGAAGTGGGGTGGCTTACTGAGTTGACACAGATGGGAAACAGGGGCAGGATGTGTCTGCCTAGCTCACCATCTGGTGCCAGTTCATAGACTCCAACCACCTGACCTGTCCCAAGGCATTGGCTGATTCCAGGCAATGTTAAGAGGCAAGAAGGTATGGTGTGAAGTGTGTGTGTGTGTGTGTGTGAGAGAGAGAGAGCGAGAGAGAGAGAGAGAGAGAGAGAGAGAGAGAGAGAGAGAGAGAGAACACAGGGTGGGCCTGGCCAGAATGAATTGGGTTAGCAGAGGGCACAGAGGTCTGGGGAGGTGAGAAAGTGAGTCAGATGTGGTGTGTTTTGCCCTGTCAATGGCACTAGCACCTAGTGGGCCTGGGAGAAGTTTAGAGGTAGGGTGAAGGACAGGGCAAGAGCAGGCTGTGACCCAGGACAAAGATGGTGGGAGTCTAAAAAAGTGACCCTGGGAAGCCCCTTACTTGGATGGCATTGTTTTTGTTTCTTGAGACAGAATTTTGTGTAGCCCAGACTGGTCTCGAACCTACTATGTAGCTGAAGATGACTTTGAACTTCTGATCCTCCTGCCTCCTCCTTACTGGGATGATAGGCCTGTGCTACCACAGCCAGCTAATGTGGTGCCAGGGACCAAACCCAGGGACTCTTGGGCCTGCTAGGCAAGTACTCCTCCAACTGAGCATGCCCACCCTTAGCCCCGTGTTATGGGTTGACTATGTCCCCCGTAGGCTCATGTCTTAATCACTTGCCTCTGGATGATGGGGCTACTGGGAAAGATTTGGGGAGCTATGGTGAGGGAAGAGCTGGAGAAATACCTCAGAGGCAGAACACTTGCCTAGTGTGTGCAAGACCCTGCTTTCCATCCATGCCCCAGCCCTGGAAAGGCTGAGTTCAAGGTGTCAGTGTACAGTGGGAACTGGAGTTAAGGGTGGTGGGCGGCCTTGGTCCATGCTCCACTCCACTCCAGTCTTGTCTGCAGGCTGTCAGGGGCTTTGGGACAACATGAGCTGCTGGCCCTCCTCCGCACCGGCACAGACAGTGGAAGTGCAATGTCCGAAGTTCCTGCAGATGCTCTCCAGCAGAAATGGTAACCACTCAACATGAAGCACCCGACCAGGGGTTGTAATGGTTCTCAGATGAGGACTTGGGCACCAGGAAGCTCTGAGGAGCAGCAGTGTGGGAAATGATAAGGGAACATCTTGGGAGACTGGAATCCTTCTCCGGGTGTGTGAGAGTGCAGAGCCCCAAGGAAGGAAGCAGGAGACATTAGGGAAGTGTGTTGAAGGCTGGGGACAGTGTGCTGGCTTAGCGTGTTAAAGGGGCTTGCTGCCAAGCCTGTTGATCTGAGCCTCATCCTCACTACCCACATAGTAGGATAAGGGAGCTGACTCCCGTAAGCTATTCTCTTACCTCCATTCGAGTGTCCAAACAAGTATAGTAAAAAAGGAGGGAGAGAAAGGGGACGGTGAGAAAAAGAGGAGGAGGAGGAAGAGGAGGAGGAAGAGGAAGGGGAAGAAGAGGAAGAAGGAGAAAGAGGAGGGGAAGGAGGAAGGGGAGGAGGAGAAAAGGAAAAGGAGGAGGAAGGGGGAAGAGGAGGAAGAAAAGGAAGAATGGGTAAGAGGATGGGAAGGAGGGGAGGAGGAAGAGGAGGAAGGGGAAGAGGAGGAGTAAGGGGGAAGAGGAGGGGGAGGAGGAAGAGGAGGAGGGAAGGAGGAGGAAGAGGAGGAGGGAAGGAGGAGGAAGAGGAAGGGAAAGAGGAAGAAGAAGAAAGGGGAGGAGGAAGGGGAAGAGGAGAGGAAAAAGGGAAGGAGGAGGGAAAAGAGGAGGAGGGGAAGAGAGGAGGAAGAGGAGTTGGCATTAGCTAGGATGTGTCTCATAACCCCAGTTTCGGAACCCTCTCCTTTCTTCCAATATTTCTGTTCCGTTAGCAACCAGCCACCTTGCTTTAGATACCCACAGTGCCTGTCTCTAGAACACTTTTGTGCCCATTATTTGGGGCCTTGCTGGTAACCAGGAGCTTCCCTGGGTGCCTGGTCTCTGAAGGGATGCCTTCCCTGAGTCCGTCTGCATTTGTGCCACGCTGCCGTGCCCAGCCTTGCGTGGATGCCGGGGATTTGGACGCCTATGTTTGCACAGCAAGCTCTTTACCCACCTGGCCTCTCCCCTGTCCTGGAAGTAAATGAAAACATTTTCCTTTGTTCCTTCTCCTCCCCCCCTCCCCCCTGTCATATTTTCCTCATAAACCTCCATCTCTCCATCATACCCCCCTTCCCCTGCCATGCTCACACCTTCGATTCTACCAAGGGTCTATCCTCCTTGGAGGACCCCTCCATGTCGGGTTCTTGGGTCTGTGAAGCTCAGGACTCAGCCATTCATGCAGCCGTGGTTGTCTTGGAGCAGTGTACTGACCTAGCATCAAGGTACCACCCATGGCTGGCCAGCTTCCTGTTGAAAAGGATGTATGCCTCTCTACCAGGCATTCCCTCCAAAAAGCCTTCTCAGAGCCCCACACCTACCGTTCTGAAACCTGACTAGGAAAAGCCAGTATCTGTGGCCACAAAGGTGACCAAATGTCTGCATGGTCACATTTCTCCCTGGTTAACTGCTTGAACCCCCACCTACCTCTGAATTGCTGGTGATTCACAGCCAAGTTCCCCACAAATCAGTTTTCCGCTGCTGCAGCTTCATCTACCTGCCACAAGGTGTCAGTGTAGGGTACGGGCTTAGCCTGAGGTCCTGCCTTCTAGGAGCTGGTCTGACTCCAGAAAAGGTGAGAGGATCTTCTGCTCACTGAGTCATACCTAGCCTCAGGGTGTTGGCTGGCCCGAGAGAGGGGGTCAGGACCTGTCTGGGCCCGCTAGTCAACAAGAACTTTTCTCTTGCATAGTGCTGTCTCAAATCTGATTGGACATTTGCCTTTTGCCCCTCCAGTGAGGAAGACTCCCCGCAGTGTGTCTCCAACCCCAGGGAGAAGTGCTCAGGGACACCAGCCAGTGTTCAGGACAACTTCCTTTGGAAGGAGGCAAATGCATTCTAGAGTTAATTCCTAAGTAGCCTTTCCCACAGCAGTCTCCAGACCGGCCCAGACCGGCATTCGGGTGACTAGAAAAACTGCAGGCTGCTTTCTGCCCCAGATAGTTCTCATTCCAGGCCTAGAATGTTCCTTCAAGGAGACATTCCTTTGATTCTTTAAACAGTACTGGCATTTCCAAAGTTCCTTGTTTAAAATGCATTTAATAGGCCTTGATACCATAGCCACCTCTAAGGCTGAGGCAGGAAGATTCCCAAGTTTAAGGTCTTTCAGAGCAACTTAGAGACTTTGTCTCAAAACAGAAAGTAAAAAGGGGCTGGGAGACAGCTCTGCTGGTAAAGTGCTCACTGTAAACACGAGGGTCTGAGCTTGACTCCCCCAGCCCCACATCCATGTGAAGGCCGGGCAGAGGTGTATCCCTGTAATCCCAGTGCCGACGAGGCAGACACACTGAGATCTGGAGCTTGCTGGCTAGTCAGGTTAGCATGCTAGGGGAGCTCCAGGATCAGTAAGAGCCTCAAAAAGATAAAAGTAAAAATAAAAACAAAAATAAGGTTGAAGAGTTGTCAAGGAAGACACTTTATGTCAACTTCTGGCCTCCCTGCACAGATACATACACACACACACACACACATACATACATACGTACATACATACACATACACAGATGCACACATGCACATACACACACATACACATATATACACACATATACACATACATACACACAATACAAACACACATATACACACATACACATATACATACATACACATACACAGATACACACATGCACATACACACACACACACATACACACACATATACATATATACACACATACACATACATACATACATGCACACATACACACAATACAAACACACATATATACACATACACACACGTATACATACACACACATACACACATGAGTACATATATATACACACATAGTTAAAAAGGATTAGAGATATAGTTTAGTGAAAGAGCTCTTGCCTAGCATGTCCCAGACCTTAGGACAATCCTCAATCTCCCCCCACACACACACAGCACACAAGTTTCTGGGTGGGATCAGGTGCTAGTCCAGCTCTTTAGGTGGGATCTCAGGGACTTGAGAACAAAATGAAAGTTTCAGACAGGTTCTTCCCTGAAGTGCACATGCGTGCATACACATACCTGCAAATGTAAGCTTCCGGGCTCTTCTGAAGAAATCCCTGTCCCTGTTCGGAATGAATCCCAGAGGAAGCGAGTGGAGTTGAGGGTATGGAGAAAGCCCGTTCTTTTGCTGCATCATCCTAGCTTTGTCAAAGTTTCAGGAACCAACTGAGTCATAGTCAGGTATCTTGGGAATGCTACTGGGTCCCTGAGGCCCCTAGACAGGCAGGCAGCTGTGCTGGGCTGGACCCATAGAGAGCCACTGTCCCGGCCTGTGCTGTTGGCCTTTGGTTCTGGAGCTGTGTGTTTCTACCCAATCAGCCCACATTTGACCATCATTCTTTCCTGCCCCACAACCTCCCTCCCTGACTTCATTCCAAAGCTCTCTCACTGGCCCCTTGAATGCTAAGATGCTACCCTGATGGGGCAGGGACCCTCAGGTCTGGAAGAGCAGCTTTTAGGAGCCAAAATAAGACAAAGCATTAGAGCCAATTCTCAACAGGTAGGTGTGCCTAGCATACAAATGGTCCTGCTGAGATCCCCAGAGCCATATATGTGCACACACACAAGCACACGCATGCATGCCCACAGTAGGAAATCCTCCCCGCCTAGCATACCCCATGCAGTGGGAAACTCAACCCTGTTTTCTATGAAAAGAGCTCATGTCTGTCAGCCTCATTTCTCACTCTACTTGTGAAGCAAACCAGTGTTGATGCCCAACGACGCTAGCCCACACTCTCGGTTCCAGAATCTGTTGCTCATGCAGTCCAAGGGGTCAACCTGCAACCCCATGCCAGGCAGGGAGGGGGAGGGGCAAACACAGCTGCTCCCAACAGACAGCGTCAACATTGTGGCTAAAGGAATAATAACCCAGTTCCTTTCACAAGGGACAGCTGTTTGACAGGCTTTACCTCAGTGGCCTCTGCTGGTCTCCATCTGGTGAGATGAGCAAGACTCAAGCACAAAGACCTGAGTCCGGTAGCCAGGCTGGACACAAAATGCATGTGTAATGCCAGAACGAGGGAGGCAGAGGCAGGCACATCCCTGAGACTCACTAACCAGTTGGCTCAGTCTAGTTGGCAAGTTCCAAGCCAGTAAGAGACTGACTCTGTCTCCAAAGGCCAAAGTGGATGGTATCTGAGGAATGGGACCCGAGGTTGACCTCTGACCTACACACACACACACACACACACACACACACACACACACACACACGGGGGGGGGCGTCTTTAGAGCAGGGTTCTAACTGTGAGAGCCTAAGGATCCATCCTCAGAAGCCAAGTCCTTAGCATCCACCCAGATTCCAGCAGAGCTGGGGTGGGAATAAGAAAGGGCATTCGTACAGGATGTGAAGAGCCCTGCTGGCCCAGCCCTCTTCTTCCATTTACTGAGCTATGATGTGGTATGTTATATGACCACTGCGTGCCTCAACTTGCCCACTTGTAGAATGATGCCAATATGTACGTGTTGCCAGAGGTTTGCTGTAATGAGTCCACTATTCATCTGCTGTACCTTTGTCACCCTCAGGGTCTTTGTTCCGCAACTGCACACAGGATGGCTGGTCAGAAACCTTCCCCAGGCCTGACCTGGCCTGTGGGGTCAACATGAACAACTCTTTTAATGAGAGACGGGTAAGCCTGTTCTGTTGCAGCTCTGTGCCCGAGGGTGGGAGGGTGAACTCCCAGAAAGGGCAGGGATGCCAGAGAAGATCTGAGTGCTGGCGTTACAAGCACACACCATCACAGCTACTTCACAGGGAGTGGAGCACAGAACACAAGGCCTTGTGCTCTCTACACAAGCAGCTCTCAGCAGAGCCACATCCTGGTCAAACTTAGTTCTTTCTACTAAAAACCCTCCGCCTTTCACCAGCTCAAGATGACAGTGTCTTGCCTGGCTTCCTTTCTCTTCCCTCCCCTCCCTTCCCCTCCCCTCCTTCCCCTGCCCTTCCCTTCTCCTTCCTTCCCCTTTCCCTCCCCTCCCCTCCCTTTCCCCTTCCCTTCTCTCCCCTCCCCTCCCTTTCCCCTCCCTTTCCCCTCCCCTTCCCCTCCCCTTCCCCTTCCCTTTCCTTCCCTCCCCTTCCCCTTCTCTTTCCTTCCCTCCCCTCCCCTTCCCCTTCCCTTCCCTCCCCTCCCCTTCCCCTTCTCTTCCTCCCCTTCCCCTCCCCTTCCCCTCCCC
>CM052711.1:66999697-67093486 GCA_028551405.1 Uromys caudimaculatus | reverse complement strand
AGAAAGACCGGGCGCAGGTGCCTCTAGGTGTCCACAAGGAGAAGTGCGCCTACTTAGAGCAAAGATCACCAGACCTTGGCAGCGGGCCATGACCCGCCTCCCCCAGCTTTTACAAAGGAGGTTTTGTTGGGACAAAGCCAAGTCCATTAGCACCACAAGGCTGCTCCTGCTGTGACCTGCATGACAGGGACAGAGCTCAGGAGCTGGAAGAGACTGGGTGGCATTTTGAGCCTAAAATACCTTACTGTCTGTCTCTTAAGAGAAAATGCTTGCCATTAGCTGAGTAGAGAGGACAACAAACAGGCGGCACTGTCAGCCTTCATCCGAGGCAGGGATAGTTTGACCTAGGACAGGAGTGTCCCTGGATTCTGAGTCCTCTAGAGGCAATGGACGGCTGCAGATATTAAAAGCTGAGGGGACAAGGGTCATAGAGAACTCCTGGGAGTCACAGTCATGCTGGGGTCAGACAGCATGGACATGAAATCAGGGCTGAAGGTCACTTGGTGCTGTATAGGACAGGTTATTCTGCCGGGACACTGCACACTGCCATCCCGTGCCTTCTCAGGCCCCCGTGAGCCAGTGTTGGCATCTGTTAGAACAGACAGCCCCCCTGAGTGGTGCGGGCCTTGCTGTGCCAAGTTTCAAACCGAAGGAAAGAGCACAGGGCGGTAGTTCAAAGCATGAATTCGGGAGCTGGGAGTGCACACCAACAAGTTGATCCACGACCTGTGAAATTCCAGATCTTTCCTTTTTTTACTTTTTATTTTTATTTTTAGATAGAGCCTAATGCCGCCCAGGGCTGGCCTCAGCCTCTCTAAATAGCCCAGAGTGACCTAGAACTCCTGTTTTCCCAGACCCTCTCTCAAAGTGCTGGAGTTACAGGCACGCTACACCATGCCTCGTGTGTGTGTGGTGCTGAGACTCGAACCCAGAGCCTTTATAACCTGCTAGGCAAGCATTTGTCAACTCTTTCTCACGTTAGGAAGGGGATGTTCTAGCCTTACTGAATCAACCGTTCTCTGCTTTCCCCTTCCCAGTCCCTGGAACTGCTCCCAGTTACAACCATTCCATGTTTTCTTATTGGATTTTATAAGGAAGGGTCTCATGTTGCCCAGGCTGGCCTCAAACTCCTCATGTGGCTGAGGTGACTGTGAACATCTGGTCCTCCTGCCTCTGCCTCCTTTGGATGACGGGGGTATGCCACCATACCCAGTTACTGCATACCAGGATGGAGCTGAGCCACACCCCCAACCCCATATTTTGTGTCCCAAATTCTAGGGGACACTAATCTAAGCTAACACAGCTCTTCTGTGGTCCCTGAGTGGTGGCTTCTGGCTGCAGGGACAGTTGCTGCTAAAGGGAGAGAGGCTCCACCTCACACAGTCGTTATCACTTGCAGGGTCTGGTGCCAAAATGACCTCCTTTATTCTGAGTCAAAATCTACACGCCTTCTCCAAGCTTCTTCCACCGACATTACTTGGGGAATCTTGCCCTTCGACCTGTCAATCATTCTAATATTTCCCCCGAAGTTGTCACCGTTCTCTCACCCCTGACACTCAGCTTTTCCCCTGTACTTCAGATGATGCAACCAGTGTTGCCCAGAAGCACCCAGATTCATTAAGATGCCTCTTAAAATATCACAGCGGGACTAATGGCAGCCAGTGGCATGGCCACCTGTTCAGAGCATCCTACTGGTGAAAGAGAAATCAGGTCCATTTTTATTTTTGGAAGTTAACTCATATCTCAGCAGTCCTACCCCTCATCCTGCTGACTCACGAGGAAGAGCGGCTGGCACTGGGGGAACTGATGCATGCTGAGAGTCCTCGGAATGACAGGCATTGCAGATACACCCCGTCTGTTAGCGTCTCCCTGTTTCTAACAAACCTGCAAGGGAGGAACAGGCTGGCCTTCTAGGGTTTAAAAGCTTGTCTTGTTTCTTTTCCACTGTGCGACACGGTGGCATTTGGGCCATTCCAATCCTGAGGTCACTGCTGGGCAGAGTCATCAAGGCCCCCTTTAAGGCACAGTTCTTGTGCCTTAAAAAACATAATTTCCCCTTTCTTTCACTTACTAAACAGCACTCATGAAAATGCCAGGATAGAAAAATGCGAAAGGAAATTACAGCTCTGCTCAGAAATGTCAGACCATGGTCAGGGACTTACTGACACTTGACACATCTTACCAATATTTTTTTAGAACTTTTATTACTGTCTTAGTTAAGGTTTTACTGCTGTGAACAGACACCATGACCAAGGCAACTGTAAATTGGGCAACATTTAATTGGGACTGGCTTACAGGTTCAGAGGGTCAGTCCATTATCATCAAGGCAGGAGCATGGTGGCATCCAGGCAGGCATGGTGCAGGCAGAGCTGAGAGTTCTACATCTTTATCTGGAGGCTACTAGCAGAATACTGGCTTCCAGGCAGCTAGGGTGAGGGTCTTAAGCTCACACTCACAGTGACACACCTACTCCAACAAGGCCACACCTACTCCAACAGGGCCACATCCGTTTCAACAGGGCCATACCTTCTAATAGTGCCACTCCATGGGCTGAGCATATACAAACCACCATAACTGCATTAATTTACGGGGGAGGGGTTGGCCTCTGCACCACAGCTCAGGAGACCAGAGGATAACTTGCTATAATCAGTTCTCTCCTTCCACTATATGGAGCCCAGGGACTGGACTCCTGCCCTCAGGTTTGTCTGCAAATGCCTTCACTTGATGTGCAGACTTACCAGCTCACAGGCTTGTTTTAAATAAAGATATGAGACTGAACCCCACGGAATGGCTGATAGCCATTTTTTTGCGTGTTTGTACCACAGCCTGGCCTCAAACTCACTATATTACACGGCTTCATAGATTTTAAAAATATGATTATAAGATCAGATCACAGGGTATATAAGTGCAGGTTCCAGTCAAGACTCCTAGCAGGAAGAAAAACATTTTATACAGATAGCAAATTCCGGTGGCTTGCTTTCCTTCCTCAGTCAGGGTCGCCTGGCTTTAAGCTCTCCTTGTGGCCTGGAAGAACCCTGAACTGATGATACTTCGACCTCTACCTGCTCATGCACCCCGCCATGCCCACTATACAAAGTGCTGGAAGTGGAAGCCAGAACTTCTCACATACTAGATAAGCAGTCTACAAACTGAGCCCGAGCCCCAGCTGCCCAGTCATTTTGATAACACACACACACACACACACACACACACACACACACACACACACACACACATACACACACACACACACACACACATACACACACACACACACACACATACACACACACACCATCTATTATAATTTAACCCAATTTTTTGCATGTAGCTGAAATCACACAGCATGTGTAAAGTTTATCTTCTGCTTTCGAATATTACGGTGTCCCATGAATAGGTCCTGACCTCTTTAGGAACTCTCAGAAAACATACCTTTAACACTGGAATAACATTAACGATCTGTGGGTTTGTTGGGTACTGGAAGGTCATCACAGTAGTTTTATAATAATCACCTTTACAGAACCCACAAGATGGATATAGGGGCTTCTCCCAAGCTTGACGTTTCACACACAGAAAAAAAAAAAATGTGATCTTTAAAATGTCGTTATAAACAAATATTTTTCTGACATTTGTTGTCCCTCAGTGTCCTCATGGCCTTGGTTCTGGGAAACCTATGCATCTAAAGATGTTAAATTGCTTATATAGATTTATGTAATATTTACACAGCTTTCATGCACATCCTTCTGCATGACTGAAGTCACCTCTAGAGGACTTCCAGTACTGTGTAGAAACAATGGCACTGTATTCCCTGGGAAGTAAGGAAGGGCCAGTGTCGTCTGCACATGCTCGGGGAGTGAGAGCAAGCACCGGTGTCTGCACATGCTCAGGACAGAGAGACTTTTTTGCGTTTACTTGTTTATTCTATGTTGGAGGCATGTGCCATGAGTCATGAGAGGTCAGAGAATAGTTTGCCACTTGGTTCTCTCCTTGGGTCCCAGGGATAGAACTCAGGCATCTTGACGGTGAGTGGCATTATCTGCTAAACCACCTCTCTGACCCAGAAACAGCAACCCCCCACCTCTACCAATATTTAAAAATTGTGGTTCACTGGATATGTGGACACAGAACCTGTGCCTACGGAAGCCTGGCTCAGTTTCTTAGAATTAACTCCTAGAGCGTCTGGCTGCAGCCCCGTTGGTAGCGTGTGCTTTCTAGCATGCAGGAAGCCCTGGCTTTCATCCCTGGTACTGGGAAAACTGGGCAGGGTGGCACACACCACCCAGGAGGTGGCAATAAAAGGATTGGTTGTTTCAGATCGTCACCAGCTACACATCAAGCTATGTGAGACCCTGTCCTAAAGGGGAAGGTGTCGGAAGAAGTGCCTACCGCAAAGGCTCTCCATATGTAGTTCACATTCTTTGCCTGAAAATTCAACCATTTTCCACTCCCACCATTCCATACCTGGGTAGAATGTTATTAATTTTAAATATCTGTCAGTTTGGTTGTTAATATAATATTAATTGTATATGTAATATACAATTATATATTATATAATCATATCAATCAATTAATATATTAATTATATATTAGAATATATAATATATATTACAATTGCTATAGAATTAATATATATTAATTATTATATATCATATATTATTATATAATTAATATTAATCACTGTTTTAACATTCATTTCCTGGACCCACTTTAAGACTATTGTATAACTCATTTTTCTGGGTTGAAATGCAGGTTTTATTTAATGTTTTTGTTTCGTATTCCTTTCTACTGCAATGTTTCTGCATCAAACAGTGTAAAGCGGCTGGTGAACGAGTAATGTCTGTCTGGCCGCATTCATAGGAGGGAGGGCACAGGCTGGGGGTGACGTTCCTGTGTGTGGTTCTTGTCATTGTCATTTAGAAGTATTTATTTTATGCCAGGCAGTGAAGTGGTGGCACACACCTTTAATCCCAGCACCCAGGAGGCAGAGGCAGGCAGATCTGACTGAGTTCAAGGCCAGACTGGTTTACAGTTTGACTTCCAGAGCAGCCAGAACTACACAGAGAAGCCCTGTCTCAGAAAACCAATACAAATTATTTTTTAAAAATTTATTTATTATTTTATGTATGTGAGTACACTGTCGCTGTCTTCAAACACACCAGAAGAGGGCATCAGATCCCATTAGAGATGGTTGTGAGCCACCATGGGGTTTGCTGGGAATTGAACTCAGGACCTCTGGAAGAGCAGTTCCCATCTCTCCAGTCCAGCACAAATTATTTTCTCTTTATTTATGTGTATTATACGAATATGTGCGTGCGCGCAGGTGCCCTTGGAGGTCAGGTGAACGGGTCTGATCCTCAGGAGTTGGAGTTAGTTGTGGGCCATTGTGAGCTGCCTAACATAGGCACTGGAACTAAACTCAGGCCTTCCTCAAGGGGCACAAGCACTCTGGAGTGCTCAGCCATCGTCCCAGGCCCTGGGGGTCTTCTTTATGGACACCGACAAAGCGCCATTTTAATTGAACTAAAAGGGGAAAGGTATGGGGAAAGGAAGATACAGGCCGTGAGTACTGAGGATAAGTGGGGCAGCGGGCAGAATAACTATTAAAACCTGACAGGGCTCTGTGTACACGGTACAGACTCCATCTAGAAGACATATTTATTTTAGATGGTTCTAGAATGAAAAAAAAATGACTTATAGCTGGAATACAAAAGTTAGCTACTTTGAGTTCTACTTTAAAACATTCCTGCTTTGACCCATAGCACACCTTTGGTGCCTGAACTTACAAAGTAGAGGCAGGAGGATTAGAAGTTCAGGGTCATCTTCAATTATGTTATGGGTTCAAGGCTGGCCTGGAACATATGAGACCCTGTGCTCAAAGACAAAAGAGAAGGAGGGCTGGTAGTGTGGATAAATTGAAAGAGTGCTTGCCTAGCATATATGGAGCCCTGGGTTTGATTCCCAGCACCAAGTAAACCAGGCGTGGCAACCCACACCTGTAGTCTAAGCACGTGAGAAGTGGAGGCAGGGGGATTCGGAGTTCAAGGCCATCCACATAGGAATCTTGAGGCCAGACTGATATACATAAAACCCTTTCTCAAAAAGCCTTTTTCCTAGTATTTTGTATTGCTATATGACTTCCACTGAAGGTAGTGAGCACTGGAGGTATTCAAGTAAAGTCTTGAGTCCATAGAGCTGGTAAAGGGACCTGCCAACAGTCATTGGAGCAGTAATCTAGGTTGACAGGACCAGTGCTGCCTCAAGCCGGTGCCCTGGGACGCAGAAGAGCCAGCTACAGCGGAGGTGGGCAGGTAGGGCTGACCTGTGCCTCTCTCTGCAGCATGCATACCTGCTGAAACTCAAGGCCATGTACACTGTAGGCTACAGTTCCTCCTTGGCCATGCTCCTGGTCGCCCTCAGCATCCTGTGCTCTTTCCGGTGAGAACATCCTGCCCACTCTCCAGGGCCCCCAGCCCGCAGGGACTGGAGTCCCCAATTTTCTCCCTATTATCCAGGATGGAAAGAGGGAGGTCTGGGTGGGCTGCCCGGCCATCTTGTTAAGCTCAGGATAGCTATAAATCTGGCCCAACACAAAATTGGAAACTTAAAACATGTGTTTTTGTAATTCACAAAAGGAGTAAATTCTGTAGATGTCAATGTACTATTGCAATAACATACAAAAAAAAATGTTTGTAAGCATATGTATGTGTGCCTTCAAATCCAGAAGGCAGTGATTGGATATCCTGGTTTTAATGTGTGTTCCAAGACAATTCTTTGTCCAGTGCAGTCCAGAGAAGCTAAAAGGTTGGATACCCTCTATGCAAAGCTCTCTTGTGGGGTTAGGGGTGTGGCTCAGTTAGCAGAGTGCTCATCTAGCAAGCACAAGGTCATGGGTTCAGTCCCCTGAACTGCATAAACTGGCCAGAGCGACCTATGTCTGTGGCCACCCAGGTGGAGGTGGAAGGTCAGAAGTTCATGGTCATCCTTGGCTACAAAGGCAATTGGAGGTCAGACTAGGATGCGTACAATCTGATCTCCAAATCAAGTATTGGCAAGGGGGACCAGTAACAAACTTCCAGTCCCTAAAGCACAGGAGAAAACTAGTGATTATGTTACTTCGTTCGGTTCTGGTCTATCCTGTTCTGAGTCATGGCATCACCATGTAGTTCCTGCTAGCCTAGAACTTGAGATGACCCCTCTGCCACCACCACCCAGGAGCTAGGATTACAGGCATGCAGCACTAGGCCTGACTCTCTTCACCTCTGCAACTTCAGTACAGCACAGGGCGAGCCGGGCACCTAGAGACCTATGCCCTCACGCGGGTTCTCTTAACAGAGAGAGATGGGACCTGAGGGCTGGCGACGGGGCTTTGGTTTCTCCATGCAAGGGGACGGGGCAGGAGCAGGTGCACCTGTGTGAGCCAGCCCCTCCTTCCGTGATCTTGCAGCCCCACATTCTCTCTGGCAGGAGGCTGCACTGCACCCGCAACTACATCCACATGCACCTGTTCGTGTCCTTCATCCTGCGCGCCCTGTCGAACTTCATCAAGGACGCTGTACTCTTCCCCTCAGATGACGTCACCTACTGTGATGCCCATAGGGTAACATGACTAAATGTCCTAGACTGACCTTGGAGAGGACCGAGCCCCATAGCTCACTGTCCTCCTTGCAAATGCCACTAAGATTACACAGATGCTCCAGGTAACAGGCGGTGCTTGGCAGGAAGTGGAAGTTCCGGGAGGTCCCGTAATGCGGCCGTGGAGGCATGATGTAAGCCATGTGTATAGACTCCATGGAGGCTGCCTTTGGTTCTGAGTGCCCGGAGCGCACCAGCCGCTCTGGGAATTAGACCTGTGGTGGGACCTCTCTTTTCTGGACTCTGCCAACCCAGCTACAGACAAATGGCAAAGTCTGGGGGAAGTTGCCTGGTTATTGGAGGGGGAAAAGGCAAGTTTGCACCTGAATGTTTGTGTACACATGTCTTCAGAAGAAGATAATTTTGCCAAGTCTGGCCTATTTTCTGTCTCCCACTGTCCAGGTGATGCTTAAGTCATTGCACTCTCTCTGTGTCACCTGGGGTCCCTGACTGCCCACTGAAAGCAGTTCACTAATGAGGAATCCTTAGTGCCTCATGTCCCTAAGGTGGCATGAAGGGCACAGTGCTTCTCTTTGGTCTGTTCTGCCCTGGTGTGAGCCTTGCACCTCAGACTTGCAATATGGGGGTTACATCTCCAGGTTTCACATCCACGTTCTGGGCAAGGAAGAAGGCTGCAGATTAGACTACTTTTATTTCTCTCCCAGAAAGTAACACACACACACACACACACACACACACACACACACACACACACACACACACACACAAGCAGGCATGCTCACACTCACAGAAGAGGAAAGGCAGTTTTGCTAACTTTGATGAGGCATTCCTTTCTCTCCCTGGGCTACAGTAACCTCCTTGGAAAAAAAAATAAAGGTGTTGGTCAGTACTAGATGGTTTTCCATGAAGGAGCGCAGATGTCTTCCTCACCAAGGCTCAGGGCCAGTTCACAGTTGGAACCCTGACTCTGGCAGCTCCTATGCTGGCTTGACTGACCCCATTAGGCCTGGCCTCCTGACCAAGAAAGGCTTCAGGAGAGCCCTTGAGTGTGTTCACTGTTGTGTGTGTGTGCGCATGCACACACACATACACGTACACGTACACATAAAACGTGGTAACGCTCAAATGTTCTTCCTCAGATTCTGTCTCATTTTTTTTTTCAGACAGGGTCTATTATTGGCCTGGAACCGCCCCCTACCCAAATATGTTAGGTTGACTGGTCAGTGAGTCCCAAAGATCTACCTGTCTCCACCTCCCCAGTGCTGGGACGGCAAGCATGCACTACTATAGCTGGCTTTTAAAATGTAGGTTCTGGGAATCAACTCAGGTCCTCATGCTCACCCAGCAAACACTTTACACACTGAGCTATCTCCACAATCCCGTGGAGACAGCCATATACCTCAAAGTTCACTCTAAGCCTACCTCCTGCCTCCTACAGTGTAGTGTTGTTCTCTTTAGGAGCAATTACCCGAGGAAGGCTCACAGTCACCCAGCCCGGGCTCACGTGACCATCTCTTCCAGGTGGGCTGCAAGCTGGTCATGATCTTCTTCCAGTACTGCATCATGGCCAATTACGCGTGGCTGCTGGTGGAGGGCCTCTACCTTCACACACTCCTTGCCGTCTCCTTCTTCTCAGAAAGGAAGTGCCTGCAGGTGTTTGTGCTCCTCGGATGGGGTATGTCTGTCCAAGGTGTTATACATGTGAGCTATGCAGGAAAAGGTGGTAAACTGAGAATTAGGAGGATTTGGTTTCTAGATGCAGCTCCATTTACCCACTCATCAATCCATTCACCAAGTCATCCACCATGCACCCATGCATCCATCTATCTATCCATCCACCCATCTATCTATCCACCTGTCTATCCATCCACCCATCTATCCATCCACCCATCTATCCATCAATCTGTCTATCCATCCACCCATCTATCCATCCACCTGTCTATCCATCCACCCCTCTGTCCATCCACCCCTCTATCCATCCACCCATCTATCCATCCACCCATCTATCCATCCACCTGTCTATCCATCCACCCCTCTGTCCATCCACCCATCTGTCCATACACCCATCTGTCCATCCACCCCTCTATCCATCCACCCATCTATCCATCCACCCATCTATCCACCCACCCCTCTATCCATCCACCTATCTATCCATCCACCCATCTGTCCATCCACCCCTCTGTCCATCCACCCCTCTGTCCATCCACCCCTCTGTCCATTCACCCATCTATCCATCCACCCATCTATCCATCCACCCATCTATCCACCCACCCCTCTATCTATCCACCCCTCTGTCCATCCATCCCTCTGTCCATCCAACCCTCTATCCATCCACCCCTCTATCCATCCACCCATCTGTCCATCCACCCATCTGTCCACCCACCCCTCTATCCATCCACCCATCTATCCATCTACCCCTCTATCCATCCACCCCTCTGTCCATCCACCCCTCTGTCCATTCACCCATCTATCCATCCACCCATCTATCCATCCACCCATCTATCCACCCACCCCTCTATCCATCCACCCCTTTGTCCATCCACCCCTCTGTCCATCCACCCCTCTATCCATCCACCCCTCTATCCATCCACCCATCTGTCCATCCACCCCTCTATCCATCCGGCCACCCATCATTCTACCTGCACAGTATGCAAAAAGAAGAAAAAAGAAAAAAAAGAAAGAAAGAAAGAAAGAAAGAAAGAAAGAAAGAAAGAAAGAAAGAAAGAAAGAAAGCAGGGATTTAGTGTCCAGTCCTAGACCCACACTTAACTAACAGGTTATCTTTGGCAAGTTGCTGGATGGTTAACCCTCTAACCTCAGCTTCCTTGTCTTTCAAATGTGAAATCCAAGCTGTAATTTAGCTTCAACTGAATGGGGGGCATCCTGAGCTGTTCTTGAGTTCTCTTTATGGGGATTCTTACAAGCCTGAAGTCAAGAGAGAGAACACAGATAGACTTCCAGGATAAAGGAAATAAACCAGCTCACATACCTGACAAGTACAGAGATCACCAGCTCCACACCATGATCTCAGGCTTTTGATGTCTTTCCTTCTGCCTGTGCATTGCTTCTTCGTCCCTAGGGTTTTCCGCGTCACCAGCGCAAGGGGCTCTGGGATGTCTTTTTCTCACTACCAGGCTCCAATAAGACAAAACCAAGGAACCTCTGGGTTTAATCTTCAACCCCACACACCACACACACACACACACACACACACACACACACACACTCACACATACACACACACATACACACACACACCATACACATACCACATATATACACACACATGTATACACACATACACACACACGTACACACACATACACATACTCACATATACATTCACACACATACACATGCTCATATACACATACACTCACATACATTAACACACATACATACACCACACACACATACACACATATACATACATACACACATATGCATACACACACACATATATATATATGCACACACACATACTCACACACATATACACACACTCACACACATACACATGCTCTCTCTCTCTCTCTCTCTCTCTCTCTCACACACACACACACACACACACACACACACACACACACACACACACACACATGACAGATCATGTCCCAGCATTCCCTGCATGGCTCTGCAGTTTGTTCTGACTGAGCCACTTGAGTCTCATACCTGTGGCTGAGGCAAGTGAAGGAGTCCGAGAGAAGACAGTGCACCAGTGGCCATGAGCCTTGCAAACTACCTGGTGTCCAAAGGAAGTTAAAGATTCAGTTTCTAGGAAAGAGAAAATGATCGCAAGCCAGTCATGCAAAGGCCCCATGGGCATATCTTTTTCCTCTCCTTTCTGGCCAGGGAAAATAACTTCTATCGCTTGAGGACTTTGTGAGCTCAGTACTTGACATTGGTCATGTAATCAATTCACCAACCTCCGGAAGACTCTCAGACTTCAGCTCAGAGACGGGACAAACACGTTCAACTCACACTCTAAACAAGGGTGGACCCAGGGCTATTTGCCTGTAATAAACATCCACCCACCCATTCAGTCGCTTATGTGCCCAAATACCCATCTGTTTGTCTATCCATGCGCCTACTTATGAACACAATATATATCCACTCGCTCATATGTATTTACATACACCCCATACACCTATGCACATAACAATTCATACATCTGTGCACCTCCCAATACATCTGTCTAGCCATCACTTAATAGTTCCAAACCTGTCCATCTATCCATCTGTCCATTCATCTGTCCACCCACCTGCCTACCCATTCATTGTTCTTTTGATTTATCCTATACGTACATAACCTCGAGGTTCTAGGTAGAAGAAGGTTCTTGGGAGTGACTAGAGCTTCATTTGGTTTATTCCTGATGCCTTTAGTGTATTTGAAGTGTTCCTGCAAGTAAAGCCCTCTTCTGATGTTTCTGCTTGTCTAAATCCCTACAGACTAGAGTCTTGTCTCTCCATCAGACCAGAGGGAGGCTGGCCAACCTTCTGCACCTCCTGCCCAGAGCTTCAGCCTAGGTAGCATGTGACCCTTGACTAGAAGGGCCTTATAGGGCTGTGCAGATAGATGTCCTCATGGACAGGTAATCCCATAGGGGACAGGGACTTGTCTTTGACTGTCCTCAAGCTCCCGATTTAGAACAAAGCTCACTGAGCTTCACAGCCCTAATCTGTCAGGATCTGAGAAATGGATAAGATTGGAACCCTAATTGATTCAACATCAAGCCGTGTTGGGGACTGGACTGGGTCCTCTAAAAGAGCAGCGAGTACTCTTAACCACTCAGTCATCTCTCCAGTCCCTCTCCCTTCTTTGGGCACTTAATTAGTGTCTCTCCTAGGCATGCCATCCTCTGAGTGTTCTGCTGGTCTAGATCTCCACATGCTGGGATCTTGTCTCTCCATTAAACCAGAAGGGAGGAGGCCATTCAGACTTTTACTAAATCTTCCAAATCCTCTGAAAAACCCTCCAGTCTATTGCCAAACCATTAAATAAACAGGAAACTCTAAGTTCTTATATAATTTGTGTGTATGTGTATATAGTATGTAGTGTGTGTATGTATGCACATGTATGTACAAGTCAAAGGACTATGTCAAGTGTCTTCCACTATAACCGTCCACGTATCTTTTGAGATGGGGGCCTCTCCTGGGACCAGAGCAAACTGATGGGCTAGGGGACAGTGAAGTCCAGGGATGTCCCCACATCTGCCTCCCCTCTCTCCCAGGGCTAAGACACCTATTACCAAGCATAACTTTTAAAAAAGGAGCATTTATATTTATTTCATGTGTATGAGTGTTTGCTATCATGTATGTATGTGCACCATTTGCAGACCTGGTATCCATGGAGGCCATAATGGGATATCAGGTCCCCAGGAACTGGGATTACAACAAGCTGTAAGTCACTCTGTGTGTGTGTGTGGGGGGGCGTGCGCTGGGAACTGAACCCAGGTTCTCTGCAAGAACAGCAAGTGCTCAACTACTAAGCCATCTCTCCAGCTCCCTATGGTGCTGGGGATACAAACTCAAGTTCATATGTTTGTGCTGTGATGGACTAGCCCATCTCTCCAGCCATGTATACTTAATATTTTTTTTAAAAGTAATTAGTCAGAGAGAAGTTATCTAAAGACTAGTTTTTAAAATGCCGGCATTAGAGATGTATTTCAGTGGTTCAGCACTTGCCTAGCATGTGGGAGGCCCTGGGTTTGATCCCTACCTCACAAAAACATACTAAGTAAAAATGAGAGATGGTTTTTGTGCTTCCAACTGTCAAAGTGTGTACCATGATACAGCTTCCTCCCCCTGAAATTCCGTTGTCTTCATCTACAGATGCATGTCTCCCATTCTTTTTCTTGCAGTTTTCGTTTTGAGATAGGAACTCACTATCTAGCCTAGGCCGACCTTGAGCATACAATCCTCCTGTCTCAGTCTCCTCAGGGTGGCAGATACAGGCCTGTGGCTCAGGTCCTTGCTTTTTTCAGTGTGGATTTACTTTGTGTGTGTGTGTGTGTGTGTGTGTGTGTGTGTGTGTACACACGCACGTGCATGCTAGTTTGAGTGGTGTGACCTGTACGGAGGGACAGGGCGACTTGTGAGAGGTGATTGTCTCCTTCAACCCCATGCGCTCCTGAGGTGCTGCTCACGAGCCATCTCAGCAGACCACATCCTTGTTTGAGAGAACTCTCCAGAGCCAACTCTTAGATCCTTTCTTTTGCCCCGGCTTTGTTCTTGTTACAGAAACTCATTTAAGTCCCTGATACATCCTTTCTTTTTCTCAGTTCCTGCTCTGCCTTCACTGTTCAGTTTGTTTATTCTGCAGGGGGGGGGGGGCTTCTAGTCTTTATCTTCCAACTCCTCTACTGAGAATTTGTTTTGGAAACTGTGTATTCATTTCTCTGCCCTTTGGTGTTCTCTGATGCTCCGGACAGGCAGCATCCTGCTGTCTCTTAGAGATGTAATCTTCCCTGTCTCTCTGGGGTTGTTTTATTCAAGTTCCTTCAGCTCCCTGCATGGTCTGTTTCCTCTCTGTTCCTTTTCTCTGGTTGTTTTGTTTCTAGCTCTTGATGTAATCTGATGTCTGTGACCTTGACTCTGGTCATAGTTAAGAATGAGTCACTGCAGAGTTGATGGAAAGCCGTTTCCCCAGGGAGATGGCCTGGAAGTGGCTACTGTATTGGAGGGTCCTCAGCTATTTCTAGGCCTTTTTTAAAAAGTTGCATTTATTTCTTTATTGTATACAGAGGTGTGTGTGTGTGTGTGTGTGTGTGTGTGTGTGTGTGTGTGTGTGTGTGTGTGCACATACACGTGCCACAGTACACATGCAGAGGTGAGGAAAAAGCTTATGAGAGATGGTTCTTGAGTCCAGGGCTCAAAGACAGGTCATGCGGCTTAGGGTCAAGTGCTTTTACCCAACAAGGCATCTCAGCAGCCCCATTTCTAAGCCTTTTGTGTAGGGCCATTCAGTTTATCCTGAAAAGCATCCTTAATGCACTTGTTTGGAGTCACTGGGTCAGAGTGAGGTAGAGACTTGAAGTTAGTGCCTTTCTGCCTGGCCTCTCCCCATCCACTATATAGACCAGCAAACCTGTTAGAATCATTGCGTGTGCCACCGTGAAAAACTAAAGAAGCTGGACCTGGTGGTGAAAGTGTGGGGCCTCAGCTACCGGTGAAGCTGAGCCAGGAGTATGGAGTCTAGGAGTTTGAGGCCACTGGACAATGTAGTAAAACCTCATCTTTATATATATATATAGATAGATAGATAGATAGATATAGATATAGATATAGATATAGATATAGATATAGATATAGATATAGATATAGATATAGATATAGATATAGATATAGATAGTATTTAATATATCATATATAATATATATGTATATATGTGTATGTGTGCATGTGTGTATGTGTATGTATATGTATTAGAGTGCTTGTTTACCATGTACAAAGTGCCAGGTTCAGTCTGTTACACCCAGAATGATGGTATACGCCTGTCAGCCCAGCACTCAAGAGACACAGGCAGGAAAATCAGAAGTTCAAGGTCATCCTCAGTTGCCTATTGAGTTCTAGGCCAACCTGGGCTACATGAGACCAAGTCTCAGAGAAAAAGTAAAGCAAAGAGCAAGACCTGATGGTGTAGGCCTGTGATACCTGCTTTTTATGTGGCTTCTGGGAACTCAGACAGTTCATGACTGACCAGAAAGCATTCCTACCTACTGACTCATCTCCCACTCCAATGGACAAGGTTAGCATAAGTTAATAAATAAATAAATAAATAAATAAATAAATAAATAAATAAATAATAAAGTTAATGGTTTTCCACCTGCTGGTTCCTCTATCTACCTGACTTTGCCAGGCATACCACATTTCATACCAGGGCTTCCCCAAATTGCGTCCACGGGCCTTCTCTCCCTTTCAGAAGTCTTCAGGAAGAAGGCCCAGGCTCCTGGGGTATCCTAACCCCAAGAGGCATTCAGGTTCCTGTAGGATGTAGTTTAAGCATGAAGCCTACGTGTTCTCTTTCTAGCACCCAAATAGTCAACACGAAGCAAGCTGTAAGTCTGAACTGGGAAGGTTCTGGACTGTTCTACCCTCTAAACTGTCTACCTCCCAGGCACAGGCTCCATGTCATTTGCAGTCTGAGTCTCACTCTGGCTTGTTCTGTCCATGTGTGTCCTCATGGTGAATCCCTTGGTGTTCTGCTCTTCATGACTCCTCCTGGACCTTCTGCCTCATGGCCACCTCTTCTCTTCCTTCCTCATCCTCCTTTGCCTCTCCCTCTCTCTCTCCCTCTCTTTCTCTCTCTCTGTCTCTTTCCCCTCCCTGGAACTCCTACCCCCACTCAAATCAAAAGTACCACCCTGCCCAGCTAACTGGCTGACCAGCTCTTTATTGACCAATCAGAAGGTGATGGAGAAGAATGTTTGTAAAACACTGAGACAGGTGATGCTTCAGAAAAATAACACCACCAAAGTCCGGCCTGTACTCAACTCTGCCCATACAGAAATCAGCATATGAATAATATAAAGACAGCCTTTACACAGTGCACAAGGAGATTGTCCCTACGGGTTCCATCTGGCCCCACTGCAATTCTTACAGCATTACAGAACCCTTGAGGCAGAGGCTGCACACATGCTACAAGATGGTAAAGGGGGTTCCATGGCGACCGAATTTTGTCATTTGCTTTGTACCCAGACAAGGATAAATGTCTGTTCACTGTGCCTGTGTTGAAGAATGAGTTGCTGGTCTCTTTGCTGTGACAAAAATCCCCTGACAGAAGCAACTTAAGAAAGTGCTTCTTTTGGCTCATGGTTTGAGGGTATACAGTCCATGAGGGAGGGGAAGGCACAGCAGTGGGAACCCGAGGCATCTGCTCACACGGCGTCCACAGTCAGGAAACAGAACTGGGAATGCTGGGGCTCAGCTCACTCTCCTTTTTATTCAGTCCAGGACACCAGCCCTTGGGATAACGCTACTCATATTTGGGGTGGATATTCCAACCTCAGTGTACCTAACCTAGACAGTCCCTTGAAGACACACCAAGAGCCTTGTCTGTTCAGTCTTTCTAAATCCTGTCAGGCTGACAGTCAACATCGAGCATCATACTATGCCTCTCTTTGTTTGGATCTTCAGGTTCTCCAGCCATTTTTGTTGCTTCGTGGGCTATCACCAGACACTTTCTAGAAGACACTGGGTAAGCTGGGAGGAGGAGAAGTAGTAACAAGCACACAGCACAGCATTCCACCATCAGCCTCTGTAGTTGCTGCCTCTGCAGCTAGGAATTGCTGGCTCAAGAGGCAGCATGCTTGCCTAGCATGCATGAAATTCAGTGTTTGACTCCAGCACTGCATTAGCTGGATATAGGAGAGACATATTTTTAAGATTAAGGTTTTTTAAAATTAGGTTTATACATGAAGGGTAGGTATATATGAATACAGTCGCCCATGGGGGGCTGGAGAAGGTATCGGATCCCCTGGATCTGTAGTTACAGGTGGTTATGATCTGTCCTACATGGGTGCTGGGAACTGAACTCAGGAACTTTGCAAGAGCAGTATGTGTTCTTAACCACTGAGCCATCTCTCTGGCCCCGAGAGGAACATATCTTAATGGTGGGCACACTGCCGTGATGCCTAAGGGTATAAGCACACTCCTCCTTTCAAGGGTTGCACTGGGGAACATGTCTGCCAGTCAGCCTAGTTCCCTGCTTCTAATGATGCCTAACACTCTCTTCCACAGATGCTGGGACATCAACTCCAATGCTTCCATCTGGTGGGTCATTCGAGGGCCTGTGATTCTGTCCATCCTGGTGAGTGGCTGTCCTCTGCTGAGCTGAGGACAAATAGGGGAACTCAGAACCAGTGAGTAACCCCGAGAGTTGGAGAGCCTGAAGCTTGAGTTCTCAGCAAGGGCCAGGAGGTAGAAACTGCAGGATTGCAGAGGTCAGAGGTCAGAGGTCAGTAGGCTGTTCCCTAAAGAGTGGCAGGAAAGAGTGGCAGGAAAGAGTGAGTAAGGCTTGTCAGGAGGCATTCACCTCATTTTTTGAGGCAGAGTCTCTCACAGGACCTAGTGCTCATACATTTGCATAAACAGCCAAACAAACAAAAACCTTCAAAACACCGCCCCCCAAGAAAAAAAATCCCAAACACAACAACCAGAAAGCAAATTGATTCCAAACATGGTGAGGTAATTTTGCACTGAGGAGATTGAGGCAGGAGAATTTAGAGTTGGAGGCTTGTCTGAGGTACTTTGTGATGGCTGGCACAGTGACTCCATGAGAAAAAGCGCTTCTGTGCAAACTGACCCCTTGAGTTCCATCACCAGAACCCACAGTAGAAGAGAGAAGCTATTACTGAGAATTAGCCTTTGACCGCCACAGGCATGCACGTGCATGTGCAGGTGTGTACACGCATGCGTGTGCACAAATGCATGAGCAAAAACACACATCTAATAATAAAACTTAAAAATAAACAAACAAATAAATAAAATTGGACCCCATGGCTCAGGCTAGCCTACATTCATCAAGATTCACAGGGGCTCTCAAGCCCAAGGATGAGTGATCTGTCTGGCAGTTGTGTAGATCATGAGTCACGGACCCTGGACAGCAGTGTGTGTTGCTTCCAGCCATGGTGTCTAGATTTACTTACGTCACTGGGGCTCTGGGTGCAGGGATAAACAGCTGTGATTTGCCCTTCTGGCTGCGGTGTCTTTCCAGTCTCCAGCTCTAGGGGTCAGGGCCAGGATAGAGGGCTCAGGAAACCAAAACACCTTCAGTCTGACCTCTGCCTTTTGCTTTGCAGATCAATTTCATCTTTTTCATAAACATTCTAAGAATCCTGATGAGAAAACTGAGAACTCAAGAAACAAGAGGAAATGAAACAAACCATTATAAGTAAGCGTAAAGCAAAGAGCTTAGCACGCTCAGGCAGTCAGCAAGCAGCCTCCGAGTGCCTGCTCTTCACTCCACAAGTGCTAAGTGTGAAGGCTGGCCGGGGACATAGCTATGGTGTGACTAGGGTAGTTCATAGCTATGGCGTGACTAAGGCAGGACAGCTATGGAGTGACGAAGGCGGGCGGGAGGAACTAGACTTGAATATGAAACCTCAGGCACTGTGCAGAGAGAAACTAGGAAGTCAGACAGGAAAGCTACAAGCAGAGAGATCTGACCACTGCAAGGCTGGGAGGGGGAGGAAGTGGGTAGGAGGTGTTGAGATGCCATGGCTTAGAAAGGCCATGGCTTTGTTAAGCAGCGACAGGACAGGCATCTATCTGATTTATACAATAGTTACAGTTTTATTTATACGTTACTGGCGGGGTAGGTGACCAGAAGCACTGAGGCTTGGCCAGGAGTCTGGCGAGCGTTGTTCTTACCACGTGACAAGCACACAGGACTTAAAAGGTTTTTCAAAGTAAATGGAAGCATGTTAGAGATGTCGCTCTGTAACAGAATATTTGCCCAGTGTGGGTGAGGGGCAGGACT
Organism: Uromys caudimaculatus; assembly: GCA_028551405.1. Classification (NCBI taxonomy): domain Eukaryota; kingdom Metazoa; phylum Chordata; class Mammalia; order Rodentia; family Muridae; genus Uromys; species Uromys caudimaculatus. The sequence continues at coordinate 67,074,415 of CM052711.1, read as the reverse complement.
CAGCACCTAGCCCTGCAAAATACACAGATTGTAATTAAGTGTGTAGATAGATAACTATATAGATGGATGACAGATATGGATACAAACATTAAAGACAGAACACAGGTAGGTGATGGATAAACAAATGATTGATCGATAAGCAGGTATGTACGAAGATGATTGATAAATGATAGATAAATAGCTGATGGGTACACAAATAAATGATAGATATGGATAGACAGACAGATGAGAGACAGATCCAGAAAAACAAGCAAAACCCCCCGAAATGAAAAAAAAAACCTAGAGACATTGCAGCCAAACTTGAAGCCGTCAGGCCCTAGATGGGTTGAGCTCTCTGTGACGGGGCTGAGGCCGATGAGGACTGGCAGCATGTCCCTGTGTCCCCAGGCGCCTGGCCAAGTCCACCCTCCTGCTGATCCCCCTCTTCGGTATCCACTACATTGTCTTCGTCTTCTCCCCAGAGGACGCCATGGAGATCCAGCTGTTCTTTGAATTGGCCCTGGGCTCCTTCCAGGTATGTTCTGGGAACCATGATGTAAAAGAGGACTCCTCAGGATGAGAGCAATGGCTCGCTCAGTAAAGTGCTGGCACTGTGAGCATGGGGACTAAGCTGGATCCCCGGATCCCACAGAAAACCTGCCTGGGGTGCATGCTTATAATCCCAGTGATGACGAAATGGGATGGAGCGACAAAGGGATCGCTGGAGATCACTAGTGAGCTAGCCTAGACTACCTGGAGATGGTCCAGGCCAATGAGAGACCCTATGTCAAATAAGAAGTCAAAAGACACCTGAGACCTCCACATCTACACACATGAGTTCATCTACACATGTACACACACACACACAGAGAGAGAGAGAGAGAGAGAGAGAGAGAGAGAGAGAGAGAGAAAGAGCTTTCAGTTTTCTTAGAAATGAGGGAGCAGTCAGCAAATACACATGTACACATAAACACAGAGAGAGAGAGACAGAGAGAGACAGAGACAGAGACAGAGAGAGACAGAGAGAGCTTTCAATGTTCTTACAGAGAAATGAGGCTACAGAGTCAGCAAGCCTGAAAGTCAGTCTCATACAGTGATGACCCAAGGGCCACAGGGGAGGACCTTATGGTGCCAAGTGATTAGGAGTCTCCAATAGTAAAACCACATTGGAAATAGGAGAGGCTGACTCCCGGGAGACAGCCTGATGTACAGTGTTGTACAACCATAGCAGGCAGCACGTTCCCAACCACAGTGAGGCACACGCTGCCTGGGGTCACAGGCAGGCAGATGAGCCCTCCTCTGCTGAGTGGGAAGTCAAGAGGAAACGCCTAAAGCCGAGAAACTGGAAACTCGCAGCATCAGCATGTTACGTAAAATCAGCTAAAAGAGTGCAGGCTGGACTCCAGTGACCCTGAAGGAGCAGGAACCAGGGGTGGATGGCAGGAGAGAGAGAGAGAGAGAGAGAGAGAGAGAGAGAGAGAGAGAGAGAGAGAGAGAGAGAGAGCGTGTGTGTGTGTATGTGGGTGTGCGTGTGTGGCATGTATGTAGTGTATGTGTGAGTGTGTGTGATGTGTGTGAGTGTAAATGTGTGTGTATGTGTGGTGTGTGTGTGTGGTATGTATGTGTGGTGTGTGTGGGAACGTGGTGTGTGTGTATGCCTGTCTGTATGTGTGGTGTGTGGTGTGTATGTGTGTGTGTGGTACATTTGTAGTGTGTGTGAGTGTGTGTTGTATGTGTAAGTGTAAATGTGTGTGTATGTGTAGTGTGTTTTTAGATGTGTGTATGTATGTGTGATGTGTGTGTGTGTATCTGTGTGTGTGTACAAATGAGTGTGCCAGGGGACAACATTTCTCAGGTGTTGTCCACCTTAGTTCTGTTTTGTTCTTTTTGTTTTTAGATAGGCTCTCTCTGTAGCCTGGAACTTACCAAGTAGGCTAGACCATGCTGGCCAGCCAGCAGGCCTCAGGGACCTGCCAGTCTCTGTCTCCCTAGTGTGCCACCAGCCTTGAATCTTTTAGATCAGTTCTGGGATGGAACTCAGGGCCTTATTCTTGCAAATCAAGCACTTTACCTACGGAGTCATCTTCTCAGCCCCTGGCTATTGGGGTTTTAACCTCAATCAACAGACAGGCGGTGGGGGAGGTCACCCATCTCTATGCCACCAAAATGCTGAGCAAGATGGGGAGAAGAAATCTTAACTGGAGTCCGGAGCCTCACGTTGTTACTTTATTTATTTACTTGTAGCCATTTTCTTCCAAAAATAACATGAAGTCAATTTCAGAAACAACAGACAGAGAAAAATATGTAGATGACTTATCAGCGGAGAGGGGAGCAGAATATAAACTAGTGTACTTTGTAATCCAAGCACTTGTGGGAGGAGGAGAAGGAGGTGGAGGAGGAGGGGGAGGGGGAGGGAGTCAAGGTCTTCCTTCACTATATAGCAAGTCTGAGGTCAGCCTGGGTTTGGAGCTTTCCAGAAGCCAAAGCAAGAACGGTTTGTTTAAGACTCACAGTATCCATTAGATGAAAGCCGATGGATTTCACATGTGGCTCACTAGAAGAACATTTGCCCTGCATGCTTGAGACCCTAGGTTCCATCCCCAAGTACAACCTGTGCATGCATGTGTTTATATGCACAGAGAGAGAGAGAGAGAGAGAGAGAGAGAGAGAGAGAGAGAGAGAGAGAGAGAGAAGGCAGGCAGGCTGGCAGACAGACATACAGACAGACTCACACACACTCTCTCACACACAAATCAAATACACACACAGAGAGAGAGAGAGAGAGAGAGAGAGAGAGAGAGAGAGAGAGAGAGAGAGCAATACACCAATGAAAGTAAGCTCATTGCCCAAGAAGCCTTGCGATTATGCTTTAGGGCTTGAGGATATTTTTTCCCACTAAGGTTTCCTTGCTAGTATGAGCAAGACTCTAGCAGAGCCCTCCCAGTGGGGCTGTCTCAGCCTCAGAGTGATGACCACACTCTCCCTTCATGCCTTGGATGCTGCTCTGGGCAGACTGAGCTGGGCCACTGCCAGCCTGGGTTCCAGGGAAGATGCCTCGCTGGGGACACAGGGAGTCAAATCTTGACCTCTCCTGTTTCAGACCCAAGCCCAGGCTGTGCCTTGTGCCCTCCTCTGAGAAGCTTTCCTGACCCTGCCAGCACCTTTGTCCTGTTGCATATGTGACAATGGGTTCACTGTGATCCATCCACTGACCATGGAATTTGAGGTCCAGTCCAAGCTGTTGGAAGGATTTGGCTTGACCACTAAAGTCGGTAGTGAGCATTCAGAGAGCTTGGGGGCCCATAACTGCCTCTCTATGTAGATAGGGACTTGCTGTCCCCAGAACTGGGAATATGAGGTTGAAAAACAATGAAGAAACAAGAATGCTTTTCTAACATCCCATGGACTTTCTTATAAATAAAAATATCATTAAAAACATGTGTTCCACACATGCAGTCCCAGCCCTTGGGAGGCAGAGGCAGGAAGATAGCATCATGCTCAAGGCTAGCCTTGGCTACACTACAAATTCCAAACAAGCCAGTGGCTTGTGAGCTGCTGGATGAGATTCTGTCCCCAAAAGTGTGTGTGCATTCTCATTACATAAACACATACAGGAAATGTGTATGTACCCACATATACATATGTGCATTCATTCACATATAAACGTATCAAAGTTTCTATCACATACCAAAGAGAAGAGAAGAGCAGAATGAACCTACATTCAGCAACTATCCTGGACAATGTAGCAAGAGCCTGTCTAAAAAAACAAAATAAAAAAACAAACAAACAACAACAATAAAACCAATGTGGCCCATGGCTGGAGAGCTGGCTTGGTGCTCAAGAGTTCTTGCTGCTCTTACAAGGACCTGAGTTTGATCCTCAGCACCTCTATCAGGTGCCTCGCAGTTGCCTGTAACAGCTCCAGGGAATCCAGTGTTCTCTTCTGGCTTCCCTGAGCACTGCAGTATACACACAATATACATAATTTCACATAAATAAAAATAAATCTTTTAAGAAAAAAGCATACAACCACCACCACCAACAACAACAAAAACTCACCAGTATTGTTCTGGCTTTGTATCTCAGTGGTAGAACATGGACTTAGCATGTCTGAGGGCATGGGTTCAAGTCCTACCTGCTTCAAAACCAGCCTGGGGAAATTACTCAGTGTGTAAAGTGCTCACTGCACAAGCATAAGGACCTAAGCTAGAATCACAGCATTTGCGCAGAATGTTGGGGTGGGGTGCCAGTAACCCAAGTACTGAGGGGATGGAGACGGACCATCCATGGAGCTCCTTAGCCAGCCGGCCTAACCCATTCAGGAAGTCATAGGTTCAGTGAGAAATCCTGTCTCAGAAAAGCATGGGGAGACCAAGTTCAGGATAATGACGGGTGTCGACTTGTTGGCTTTAGGCCTTCATGAGTCAGCACATGCATACTTATACACACACACACACACACACACACACACACACACACACACACCACATACAAAGTCAATATTCTTGAGTACTCATTCATACTAAGCCTACTATGGAGGGGCAGGCTCATTGCCATTTGGGGTCCTTCAACTCAGTTGCTAAAGGCAGTCCCTCGGGGGACCAGGGAAGAGGGGCCTGGCCAGCCAAAGTTTTAAGCTGTGTATGAGAGCCTCTGGGGAAAGAAGATTATCAGGGAAGATGAAGGTTGGGCCTGTGAGGAGGGCAAGATGGTGAGGTACTCTCTAAGGGAGGAAGGGAGCAGGGTCTCCTTGGATTGGTTACTTGGACTGGATTGTTTCCGGGAAACACCCTGGCAAGGAAAGGAGGCTGTTACACCTCAGAGTTCTAGGGTGCAGTCCATGACGGTGGAGAAACCATGGCAGCAGGGCCTGAGGCGGCAGCTGTCATTGTATCTGTACTCTCCGTCAGGATGTGGGGGAGAGATGAGTGCTGGCGCTCAGCTTTCCCCCTACTGGAGCATCTTCCCACCTTGATTAACCTAATCTAGAGAATTCCTCACAGGGATGGTCAGAAGTTTTCCTCCTAGGTGATCCTTGCCTCTGTCAAGTTGACAGTATCAGCATCACACATCACCCACGGCTCTGCAGACATCTGGCCCAGATGCATGCTAAGACTCTAGGAACACTGTTGGGGAAAACAGAAGGTCCAGATAGACTGGGGACCTCCAAATCAGGAGACACGGAGCCTGGACCACAGAGCCACCCGATTGTTAACACACCTACATTTGCACATGCTTTGCTCTTACCACACACCTGTTCTTCAGGAGGAATTGGTCATCTGTCTTGTGAGTCCAGGATCTCCCACAGGGTGACTGTGCCCCTCACAGTGAGATTGGGGGACATACATCAGGAGCATCCTTCTTTACTATCTCAGATGGCCGTCTCTACCAGTCAGGGGATCTGAATCGTCCCTTTAGTCAGAAGCTCTTCCCTTATCACCTCTGACAAGTGTTAGAGTCATGTGCCAGACCTCAGGGTCAATAGGTGTGTGTGTGTGTGTGTGTGTGTGTGTGTGTGTATGCTTGCAGACATGCATGCTCTCTCGAGCGCTTGAAGCACACCAAGGCAGGGCAAGTGGGAGAGGTGAGCTAAGTCCAGCAACCTAGCATATGAACTAACCTAGTTCCTTCTGGCAGGGGCTGGTGGTAGCTGTTCTTTACTGCTTCCTCAATGGTGAGGTGAGTGTCCTGGGGAACCATGGGATTCCAATGCAGAAGCTCCCTGGAGAGAGCAGTAGAAAGGGATGGGAAGGGATCTGGGCAGGTCTGCTTGCTTGGCAGAGTCCCCTGGGGGTAATTAAATCACATCCTGGGCAATATCTCCAGGATAGAGCCAGCAGAACTAGATTCTCTGAGTCTGGACTGAGGTTGGTGAAGTGATCCTTACTAAGCTCTCTGGGCTCTTCTTATCTGTGGGCAAGTTCAGCAAACCCAGATGAGCCCACCTCCCCTCCCCCAAACCCCCAGAACCAAAGCTCCTAGCAGTTCTGATGCTTGCTTTGTGTGTGTCCTGGTCACTTCCTACCTGGAGCAGTCTTCCCACGGGTAAAGTGGGTCACTCAGAACGGCCCCAGCCTTGCACAGAGGCTTCAGATTCAGGATCTGAAGCTCCAGTCATTGGCCCTGGCTAAATAAGTTACTGCACACAAGCCAGGTGTCTCTGGCTACTGGCCAGTCCATCTGGTTCACACACTTGAATGGGAATGACTTCAGATGTTTGCTGAAAATCAAACATCACACCTGAATTTAGAGTTTGGTTCAAGTGTTCTATTGGGGAACCATCAAGGAAGTGTCTGCAGGGAAAATCCTCAGATCCAGATAGATTCTGAGCTGGGGTGGGGGGTGGGGTTGACTGGAATACTCTCGAAGGTTGATGCTGCCGTTTGTGGAACAAATCCCACTCCTTTTCTGAGGGACACAGTGTTGAAAGACAACAGGTACAGATCAGGCAGGATGGCTCAGTGGGTGAGAGCAATTGCCCTAAGACTGACAACCAAGTTCAATTCCCGGAACTGACGTGGTGGACGGAGAAACTCAAGTTGTCCTCTGACCTCACAAGAATACCATGGTGTGCATCTGTTCTCTTGCTCACTCACTCTCCCCCCACCCCGTCTCTAAAAAAAATAAAAATAAAGTAAAACATAATTTTAAAAAAAATTAGAAAAAAAATTAAAGACCCATACAAGTGTTCAGGTTACAGGGGCCTTCAGTACATTCTATACAGGGGACGGGAAATGGCCATTCAGAGCCATTTAGGCAAGGGACACAGCAGAACAGGGGCAGCTGGGCCAACCAGTGAGTCATGTTCCAGGCACAGGCCTGGCCTTCTCTCCCAAGCAATTGCTGCAGCTGATAGCTGGTCTCGGGCAGGTGCAGCTGGAAGTTCAGAAAAAATGGCGCCAGTGGCACCTCCAAGAGTTCCCACTGCGCCCTGTGGCCCTCAACAATTCCTTCAGCAATGCCACCAACGGCCCCACCCACAGCACCAAGGCTGGCACCTCTGAGCAGAGCCGGAGTATCCCCGGGGCCGGTGTCATCTGAGGCTGCAAGGCACCAGCGGACAAAGGGTTGGATAGCCATCTTGTGAGGAGTGAACAGGCCTGTCCCTCAAGGTCTGAGCTTCCTCAGAGATCAAGCAAGAGGAGGCTAGGTCATCATGGAGCAGGAAACAGGCCTGTGATTTGTCTTTATTGTTCTTCTAAGAAGAGCAATTCAGTGGCTCCAGAAGGGTCGGGGGAATAAAATGACATCCAGAAAAACCTTAGTCTGTGTGTCAGTCTTTTGCTAGCTGGACAGGGAGTGTGTTCTAGATCACTTTCCAACTCCTCCCTACAGGAGGAGGGAGCTTCCCTGACTCCAAATCCTGGCTTACTTTTAAGGACAAGCTTAGAGGCTCAGAAAATATGAGGCATCAAGACCCTTGGCCTCAGATAGATCTTGTTTGTCCTTCACTGTGGCTCATCTGTCCTATAGCTCTCTCACCAAGCCTTCAGGACAAAGGCTAAATTAAGTTGATAAAGTCACAGGGCATCTGACTCCCTTTCGTTAAATACCCTTATATGGTAGAAGGACTTTATGGAAAGTAAGCCGTGCTTCCTCCCTCTCAGTGAGTGGGAGACAGCTCCTCAAAGGCCCAAGGCATGGCCAAACTGCTCGACATCAATATGGAAGTCTTGTTGCTTTGAGACAGTGTCTCTGGTAGCCCAGGCTTGTCTGCTATTCCCTAAGTACCAGAAGATGGCCTTGAACTTGCGATTCTCCTGCCTTCACTTTCTAGGTGGTAGAATTACAGGTGTAGCACCGTCACACCTGGTTTATGTGACCCTGGGAATCAGACTCATAGCTTCATTCACAATGGGCAAATGTTCTGTGAGCTGAGCAGCATCTCCATGGAGCCCTAGTTCACAGTCTTTTTACTTTAAATATCTGGGCTTCGAGGCACGTGGTGATTTCCTAACTCTCAAACAGGGAAGGACAAAGGTCCGTCTCCCTGAGCTTCAAGCCTCTGTAACTCTGGCTCTCCATGCCCAAGTGTTTGTAGTCTTTGACTCCATGAGAGGAGGAACAAAGACGAAATCTCTGAATCTTCATCCAAAATATAACCTAATGGGGAGACCCAAACAGAAATGGAGACATGGCCTCCCGTTTGCATATTGCAGGCTGCTTCGGGACCCCTTCCCAGGCTGAGACCCAGACTGAATGGTTAATGAACTCTGATTTTGATAAAACCAGACAGCCCGTACAAACTCCTCAGGTGGAGGTGGCAATATGGCTCAGCTGGAGAACGCCTGCCCAGGTTCACCAGGCCTTCGATACAAGTGATCCTTACCACTGTGAAAAACTAAAGTAGAACAACCAATTGTGGGGACCTCCAAGGTCTGTGTTGGTGGTGGTCCAGCATTTGGAGACTCTTTGAAATAAAGATGCCTAGAACTTGGCTAGAGAGGTGGCACAGCCAGGAAAGCGCTGGCTGAGCAAGCGTTGGTGACTTCAGCTGGCTCCCTGGAAGCCATGCAAAGGTGGAAAGAAAGCACCAGGTCCAGAGAGTTCTCCAGAGCCCTACATGTACACATGATATGTGCATAGCCATGCACACACACACAAGAATAAGTAAAATAAAGATGTTTAAAATCATCATAGAAGGGGCTAGAGGAATGGCTCAGTGGGAAAAGTGGCTAAGAGTGTGAGCTCAGTCTCTGGAACGCATGGACAAGCCTGGTGTGGCTGTACAGGCCTACAATCCCCGTACTGGGTACGCAGGGCCAGGAGCTCCCTGCGCTCACTGGCCATCCAGGAAAGCACACGTGGTGAGTTCTAGGCCAGAGGGACACTGCCTCATAAACAAGGTATATGGTCTGGAGAATGATACCTAGGGTTGATTTTTGAGTTCCGATGGATGTGTACCCTCACACGCATAGGTGCACACACAGAAATATGCATATATACATGTACAAAAATCACATTAGATGCTACTTGGGGAGGCTGAAGCTGTAGGACCACTTAGGCCACAAAACAGAGATCAGCCTGAGCAATATCTTGTCTCAAAATAATATGGGTCCTCAGCAGTCAAACATTTGATTAGCATGTATAAGGCCCTGGGTTTGATTTCCAGGAAAAAAAATCCTGAAAAAAAATCACAGGTACATATATATATTATATATATATATATAATATATATATATATATATATTATATGTGTATATATATAATATATATATATACACTGAGCCTGGGAAGAGTTCCTTACGACAAGATGAGGAAGTCTAAAAACCCAGTCAGTGGCTGGGGGAGAAAGGGATCTTGTAGAACATAAAAGAAAATGTTTCATCTGTTTCTGGGTGGGGAAAAAACTGGAAATGAGGCACCAGAATGAGCAAAAAGTAGATCTGTGGCCTCAGGAGATAGCCAGCTGCTCTATCAGTTGTCCTACAAGCACAGGACTGGACTTCATTCTGCAGAACCAAAGTCTTTTAAAAAAAAAAAAAAAAAAAGCTGGTCATGGTGGTGTCTGCTTGCAATCCCAGTTCTGTTGAGACGGAAACCTGGAGGACTCGAGCGAGCTCACTGGCCAGCCAATCTAGACTACTTGGCAAATTCTAGACCAGAGACAAACCATCTCGAAAAACAAAATGGGGCCAGGCATATGGCTCAGTGGATCAAAGCACTTGCTGCACTTGTCTGGCCGCTCAAGCTGGGATTCCCAGCATCCAGGTAAAGCAGGACACAGTTGTGACCGCATCTGTAATCCCAGTGACCTCAGGGTGAAATGAGAGAGACAGGAAATCCTTGGGAGCTCAGTGGCTGGCTAGCCTGGCATATGCACAGAGACCCTGCCTTGAACAAGATGGAAAGAGGAGACCAAATGAGAATATTGGCCTCTGAACTGAACCTGTGTGCTGTGGCATGTGCGTGCCCACATCCACACACAAAGATTTCAAAAACTGGAAAGCATCTGAGAAACAACACGCCAAGGTTGTCCTCTGGCCTCCATATACTGGTGCACACACATGCACCTGCCTACATGTGCACACATGCGCGCGCGCGCACACACACACACACACACACACACACACACACACACACACACACACACATATGAAAGGAGGGGGGAGGAGAGCAGCTCTTCCAGTGACTATGGAAATCTCCACTGGTTCCTGACCCCTTTTACCTCCACCTATCCCCTGCAAGCTGTTAATTATTACACAATATGTTTGTCTCCTCACCCGCTGTGGAGTTCAGCCTCGAAAGCATGTGCTCTTTGAAATGTGCTCCAGGATCAGAAATGGACACTGAGGCCACCGGAACCTCACGACTGACAGTCTCAAAAACAGTCTTGAGTCTAAACTGGCCTCAGGGACTTTTTCTGTTAGAAATCATCTGAGCACCCTTGACGGGCAGTTGTTCAAGGATGACTTCAAACTAAGCTGAGAGAGAACAGTTAGATCCTAGAAACTGGGGTGTTCCAGAGCTTGTGGGTCCACAAGGGGGAGGGGAGGGCGGACTTTAAGTCAATAGATTGAAAGCTACTATCCACAAGACTTTCTGGGGGAATCCTGATAAAGCCAGGAAAATATGTGCAAAGTTCCCTGGAGCTGACGGAGAAGGCCCCAGGCACTGACTGGTCCTTTAGGTGGAGGACTACTGGGCCATTCTTAGAAACCTCGAGAGTCCCAGGGGCTGGGCTGGGAGAGTGCTCCGTGGTTAAATCACTTGGCATGCAAGTATCCTTAGAACCCACATAAATGTTGGGTGGGCCTGGTGACTCACCTGTATTCCTAGGCTTTGGAGGCAGAGTCAGGGCATGTCTAGAGCAAGCTAGTTCATGAGACTAGTCTTACAGGTGAGCTCTGGGTTTGATTGAGAGACCCTGCCTCAGTGAATAAGGTAGAAAACCAGGGGCTGGAGAGATGGCTTTAGTGGTTAAGAGCACTGTCCTGGGTTCAATCCCCAGCAACCACATGGTGGCTCGTAACCATCTACAGTGTAATCTGATGCCATCTTCTGGTATGTAGGTATAGATGCAGATAGGGCACTCATATACGTTAAATAAATAGATAAATAAATAAAGCTTTTTTTAAAAAGTAGAAAAGCAATTGAAGATGAGTCCAGACATTGACGTGAGACCTCTGTATGTACACACTTGTATGTACATCCACACATACATGAACCCATAGACATGTGAAGACATGTACACACTCACACACACACACACACACACACAAGTAGCACATACATATACACAAAAAATCCTTTAAGAAGAGTCTCAGGACCTCTCCAGCCCACATCCCAGAGCGATCAATGAAACAGGTTTGAACCCTACCTAGCTCAGCAGCCAGCCTGTTACTTACTTCTGGTCCCCTTCAAGCCCTATTCCAGTCAGGGAAGAAAACGCCCGAGGAAGACATTTTAGGATATTCTTATTTTAGAATTGACATTTTAATAGCTTAGCTAACCTATCCAGCACACTGTGCTGTGGTTCTGAGGTACTCTTCTGCCTTTGCCCTGGAGGTCAGCTGAAGAGACTCCCAGGGCATTTCTAGAGCTAAGTGCCTAGGAGGCAGCATCAAGGTCACTGGTTGTCCCATTCAATCGCAGCCAGAGGTCCTATATCAGAGAAGTCCCATCATGACCTCGCTTTCTATAAGCCAGGGTCCCTGCTGGAGGGTCCCAGGGCTGAGTGAGGCTGTTAATGTGAAGGCCGCTGGTGGCATTGAGAAAGAAGAGGAAGGAGGCAGTGAATTCACACCAAAACATCAGGGTGAAGCCCAGGAGGGTGATCTGATTCTTGAGGAGGGTGATGAAGGTGAGGAGACCCCCAGAGGAGAGGATGAAGGCGACCAGGAGGAGGTAGGAACCGATGGCCCACTTGCGCCGCGAACGGACATCCTCACACACCTGGGACACAATGAGCAGCTCCAAGCCAAAGATGGCAACCACCACAGCCATGGCGGCCACACTGCGTGCTAGGCCCATGCCTACAGCCAGCCCGGGCACGTGAGCCTGGCTCAGGTCTCTCAGACAGTGTGGTTCACTGTGGTTGCCGATGGTGCAGAAGTACCACAGCCCAAAGAGACGGTCCTCCATGAGGAGCCAGTGGCCATCGCAGATGGAGACTGAAGAAAGGACCACAGCCAGGGCGGTGCACACGATGATCAGTGTCCGGATGAAGGACTCAAAGAAAGACCGGTGGGGCCTCTTGGGGCCCAGCAGCTTGTGGGCCTGGAAGACGCCAACAGAAGCAGTGAGTTGGCAAGGGCCTGCGACACCAGGGAAAACCAGCATGCAATCTCACTTCCTCCAGCCCTGCTTTCTGTTCTGATGCCATGGAAACCATTGAGCGACCCTCCCCAGCTCCCCATTAGACCCGCCTTCACTGGGAGGGGGGGGCGGGAGGCATTCCTTTTTCTACCTGCCTGCCCTCCTCTACTGGAGCCTGGCCAGGTGTTTACCATTTGTAAAGTAATCCCTTACAGTTCCTCATCTCAGGATCTTTACCCAGAATGCAAAGCCCAAATTGGACCTGGGGAGCTGGCCTTGTTGGTAGAGCGATTGCTTTACATAGTAATGCATGTGGTCCTGGCGCTGGGGAGGCAGAGATAGTCAGATCCCTGGGGTTTGCTGGCCCAGTGGAGCCCAGGATGAGCTAGGGACTTAGATGAGCTCCAGGTCAGGGAGAGGGAGAAGGGGAGGGAGAGAGGGAGGGAGGAGAAGAGGGAGGGGAAAAGAGAAGGGGAGAGGGAGAGGGAGGGAGAAGGGGAGGGAAAGGGAAAAGGGCAGGGGGAGGGAAGAGGGGAGGGGGAGGGAGGAGAAGAGGGAGAGGAAGAGAGAAGGGGGAGGGAGGGGGTGAGCGGAGGGGGAGGGGGAGGGAAGGGAGGGGAGGGGGAGGGGGAGAAGATGGTGCCTAAATAACAACACTTAAGGTTGGCTTCCCAACTCTGCATGCATGCAGACTTTTGTACAAGCCCCCCCCCCACACACACACACACATACCATGACAGTTTGATTAATATAATTCCATGTCTGGGTCCTCTTTCAAACCTCCTGGGCAGCTATCTGCCCCCCACCCCAGGAATGAGGCCATCTCTGTTCTCATGCTTGTCAAAGAGGCCTATCCCAGCCAGCTAGCCCAGTGGGTCCTCTGCTGCTCTCCACCAGGTGCCCTGGGTTGCTCTCTGCTCCATTCTGATGGTATACTGGAATAACGTGCTACAGACTGTCTTATTTGGACACTGTGTCTCCCTAGGAGGCCAAGGCCACATGCCAAGAAGCTGGGGTATTCCCAGTACCTGGCATGATGTCAGGCCTGTGCACTTGGTAGGCACTTGAGGAAGAACATGGGGAAACCGGTCAGGTTTGCAATGATGCTTCCATTAGAAACTCCTTACAGACTGAGCCTCCTGCCTGCCCAGTCTAAGTTAGATGACTCACTTCATAGGATGCTCAGAAGCAAAGTCACACCACCGTTGGGGAGGTAAGAAAAGCAGATAACTCACATGGACTGGTTGGTGCTGGGAAATGAGGGGGAGCTGAGAAAGGGGGACTTGGGGGAGCACCATACGCCATCTGTAAACAAAGATTTCCAGAGGCAAGTGTGGGCCATGCCTCTCTAAGATGTGGTACTGAGCCTGGCTCCTGGCAGGCTATTAGGAGGCTGTCTGCTAGGGCTGGGGAGGTAGTGAGTCAGGAAAGACCTGCCATACAAGCACGGGACCTGAGTTCAGGTCTCTAGCACCCCCATAAAAAGCCAGACGTGGTGGTTTTGCATATTTGTAACTCCAGGGCTGGGTGGGGTTAGGGGCAGATGGGTGGATCTCTAGAGCTCAGAGACCAGACAGTCTGGCTGAATCAGTGAGTTTCAGATTCAGTGAGAGACGTGTCTCAAACAATTAAGTAGATGGAGACACCCTGGCGTCAACCTATGGCTTCCTTGTGTTGGCTCATATGCTCTCTTTCTGTCTGTCCCTCTCTGTCTCTCTGTGTGTCTCTGTCTCTCTGTCTCTCTCTGTCTCTGTCTCTCTCTGTCTCTCTCTAGCTCTCTGTGTGTCTCTGTCTCTCTCTGTCTCTCTGTCTCTCTCTATCTCTCTATGTGTCTCTGCCTCTCTCTGTCTCTGTGTCTCTATCTCTCTGTGTGTCTCTGTGTCTCTATCTCTCTGTGTGTCTCTGTCTCTCTCTGTCTCTCTGTATCTCTCTGTGTGTCTCTGTCTGTCTCTCTGTCTCTGCCTGTCCCTCTTTCTGTCTCTCTGTCTCTCTGTGTCTCTCTCTATCTCTCTGTGTATCTCTGTCTCTCTGTCTCTCTCTATCTATCTCTGTGTGTCTCTGTCTCTTTCTGTCTCTGTCTCTCTCTGTCTCAGTCTCTCTCTCTCTCTGTGTATCTCTGCCGTTCTCTGTCTCTCTGTGTGTCTCTGTCTCTCTGTCTCCTCTGTCTCTGTCTCTCTCTCTCCTCACCTCTTCTTTTCTTTTCTCCCTTTATTTTGAGCTGGGGTTTTATATATCCAGACTTGGTCTTGATTCACTATGTAGCCAAAGAGGATGTTGAATTTCTAACCTTTCTTCCTCCTGGGATGCCAGGGGAGTCCCACCACACTTGTTGATTAGGTGCTAGCATTTGGAACCAGGGCTTCACCCATGCTCAGCAAGCACTTTCCCAGTGGAGCCACCTCTCCAGTGGGCACTTGCTTTCTCATCTGCCCAGCAGGGAAAGCACCTGGCAAGGTTATAAAATCCCTAGAGACTAATATGGTCACAAGATGGGACAGCCAAGGATGCAGAGAACAAGTCACAAGACACACAGGCCAGCTCAGACACCTTTTGACCCTAGGCCTCACACTGTCTGGAAAACAGGCACATCCAGTCCTTTCCTCAGCTCCGCCTGTCCCAGACCCAGACTGGACTTTAATCTCCAGGCGCTAAGACGCCACACTGGGATCAGACAGAGGTGACTGATCTGGTGTCACATATCCTTCTCTTGACTTGAAGCCGGCTTCATTAAAACTCACTGACCACTCATAAAACTGCAAGGGTTAAAGGCTCATGTTGATAAAAACGTGTGGGACCCGGAAGGTAGCTCGGTCTGGAAAGTGCTTGTAAGCTTGAGGACTTGAGTTCAATCCCCAGATGCCATGAGAAAAGATGGGCTTCTTGGTGCACACTTACAGTCACAGCATTGGGGAAGGGGAGGTAGCAGGGACGGGCTCACTGGCCAGCCAGGCTCAGCTACTTGGTGAGTTCCAGGCCAGGAAGAGACCCTGACATCAAAGGGGTAGTCAGTAAAATATCTGCCTTGCAAGCCCAAAGACCTGAATTCCATCCTTAGAACCCATATTTAAAATAATAATAATAATAATAATAATAATAATAATAATAATAATAATAATAAACCTGAGTGTAGTGGGTGCTAGTAGTCTCAGCATTAGGGAGACAGGCATGTCACTAGGAATCGCTGGTCTGCCAGCTTAGCTGAGTTCTAGGCCAGCAAGAAACGCTGTCTCAAAAAACAAGGTAGACAGAGGCTGAGGAGGAAGGCACTTCAGGGTATTCCATGCCCCTGGAGCCCACATATAAAATGTGTGGCCCACAGCCGGCTCTCAATTCTTGAGAGTGGTCCGTCTCACCAGCTATCATCATGTCTACTGCAATCTTCATCTTGAACCTGTGTGCCTCACCTCATACCGCCGGCACATCCACCAACTTCCAGTGCCTCTGGAATCCTCTCCTGGAGGCAGGGTAGCACAGCTGAGTGGCAGGGGCCAGGAAGGGTGAAGCGGGCAGCTCCTTCAGCCTCATGTCCGTGCCTTAGGACAGTCCCTTCAAACAGGGCCTCGGCTTCCTCTGCTAGCACTGTTCATCCCTTCTTTGAACCTGTGTGACTCACTGACCTGTTATTTTGACGTCCCCGGGCTAGTGAGGCTAACCCCAATGCCATGTTGGATGGGCCTCTGCTCCCCAACAGCAACAACACCCCAACTATGTATACTCACTTCTCACACTCCTGTATCCACTACTCTTCAAGGAGAACTCTGCCCAAGCCGGGTCAGGCCGCCATCCCAGCGCTGACTACCCCTAACACAGTAAGATTTCTTCTGCAGCCTCTGCCTGTTTCTTTCAGCTTGACCTCTGCTTGCATGCTCGAGGCCTTGTGCCCATTCTTGCTACTGCATATAGACCGTTGCGTGCTAGGCAAGTGCTCTACCCTAGCCACACGCACTTTTTAAATGTTTTTTCTGAGAGAGTCTGATGAACACTCTAGCCCAGGTAGGCCTTGAACCTGTGATCTTCCTGTCCAGCCTCTCAAGGAGCTGGAACAGTCTGCACTAACAGGTCTTGGTTTTTACCTGTCATTGATTACCTGTCTCCTCTCCACTGAAGGGTGATAATAGTACCTAACACCTAAGGTTGTTACGGGATGAAGTCATTGGCCAAGTTCCCCTCAGAGTAGGGCTAAGTGCCCTCTGCATCCTGCACTGATAGTTGGGTGTAGCTCATCTTCTCACTTCCACAGGCAGCTGAGCCTGGAGCAAAATAGGCCTCCTTTCCTCCCCCTCCTCTTCTCCCTCCTCCCCTCCCCCTCTCTCCTCCCAGCCTCCACCTCTTCCTGCCTCTCCCTCATCCTCTCTACCTCTTCCTCCCCTTTCCTCTCCTCCCTTCTCCCTCCTCCCCTTCCATTACATCTCTTCCTTGTCTCTTTTCTCTTCCCCATATTTTCCTATTCCTTGCTTTGTTTTTTTCTCTAGCTTCTCCCCTCCTCCCCCCTCCAGCCTCCCCCTTCCCCTAAAGGGGCTCCTCCCTATGGTGTTTGCACTCCTTAGCTTAGCTCCTCACATCCCCACACTGGTTTCTGAGTACCTCCTTTAAGGAATGCCCCCACACCTTGGCTCATTCCTCCTTTCCTCCTGTGCCCTCCTCTCAAGGCCTCTCCCTGGAGATGGTCTGGAATATGCCCAGGAACAAAGAAAAACAAGACACCAAATCAGAGGCCCTACCATACCCTAGCAACTGAGTTCTGGACAAAAGACTTTGGGGGTGGCCTGTGCAGGGTTTTTTTTTTTTCTTTTTCTCCTTCTTCTTGTTACCAAAGGAGTGAGTGAGGTTCAGAGTTCTGAAGACCTGAATTTGTCTACCTCACGTCATTTGGCTACCCACTGTGGCAGGTTATTTTCGAGCCTCAGTTATCTCTCTGTAAAATGGGTAGAGCTGAAGAGGTGACCTATTCCTATAGTGCCAGCTACTGGGAGGCTAAGGAAGAAGGGTGAATTGAACCCAGAAGTCTAAGAGGATCCTGAACAACAAAGAACAGATCCTGTCTGTCTCACGCAGTGCTGATAATGATAAAAATAAAGACAATTGATGGGCGGAACACTACCTAAAATTATCAGGGCCTGAGCACCTGAAGGCAGAGTCAACTGACCTCTGTACTTCTCAAGGAAAGATCGGACAGTGGACAGCCTGGAGTACAGCCAGCCACCGGGATGCCTGGGTGAGCAGAAAGCTGGCCTGCGGGGCAGTGGACACTTCCCGACCGCCCTTTGAAGCGGGCAAGAATGCGGAGATTCTCAGCCAACACAAACACTCAGCATTGCTCCAAAAGAAGCCAGATCTTAGGGGAAGCGGCCGCTCCTGTCCCGGGAACCTTTTTCCTGGGGTGTCGGGTCCCCAGTGAGTCCACTCCCACCTCAATTCCACCGAGCTCCTCAAACACGTTTCAGAGGAAGATGATCTTTGCAGTCGCGCTCCCAGAAAGTTCTGGCTTCGCGAGCAACGTCCTCCGTTACATAAACCAAACCTGGCATTTCCCAAGTCCACCCTATCAGCCACTCTAGACGCCCAGTTGTTAGATTCCCAACGACCCCTGAGAGGAGCCTAGCCGGTAGGTCACTCACTAGTGACCTCGCAGAAAAGTTTGGTGGCCTCTGGTGCTCTCAGGACTCCATCAGAGGCCGAGAAGACTGCGCAGAGCGAGCTGCATTGGGGGAGCAGGTACCCCCTATCGCTCTCAGAGGAACCTTCTGGGAGAAGGGTGTCCTAGCAAGACCTGGGCACCTTGGGGAGTTATCACCCTGACCCAAGGTTTCAGTCACTGAGGGTTCCCAGTCCTCCCCCATGGTAAACTGTACCCCGTCTCTGCACCCCGCGGGTCCCTCGGGCTACCTGCGCGCCGATGGCCGTCATGCTGCGCTCTTGGAGGCAGCGCTGTCGCCTAGCCTAGCTGTCGCTCTCCGGTTGTGCTCGGCCACGGGGCTGGCCTTCTATCGGGGCGGGGCGCAAGCCGGGGGCGGGGGCTTCGTGATCACTGGGCTGCTCGGGTTACGCTGACTCAGCAGCGCCTTGGGTCCCAGAGAAGGGATACGCGGCGACCCCGCTCGCGATCTTCCCTTGGATACAGATTCCTCAAGGACTAGGAGATTTGGTTCCAGTCCAAGTTTGAAGGGCCGAGAGCCGGGAAGGAGCACCTGGGTGCAAAAAGTGGAGGATCCCGCCAGAATTCTGGTTTCTACACCGGCTGTGTGACCTTGGACCGCTAGTTTAACATCGCTGAGCCTTGGTTAATAAGTGAGATAATATGTGATTGTCTGGGCTCTTACAAAGCCTTTGTGACACGTGAGTGGACCAGAACCTTCTGAGGCTATCACTTGCCTTAGTTTACTCTTTAAGGAGGATGTGACAGCGTCCTTGTCTCCTGATCCCCTCAGGGACTATCTGCAAACACTAGGTCAAAAGTGGTAGCAGACTCCTGTAATCCCAGCATTTGAAGGGCTGATGCAGGGGGATTGCCTTGAGTTAGAGGCCAATCTGGGTTATGTGAGTCTCTTGGGATACAGGGTGAGACCCTGTAATCACGGAGAGAAGGGAGGAGAGGGGTTGGGAGGAAGAGGAGGGGGAGGAAGAGAAGGATCAGGAGGAAGGAGGGGAGGACAGGTGATAAGCTTAGTGTAGCAAGCACAGGGCCCTAGGTTCCTTTCCCAGCAGCATAAGTAAGTGAGGGTGGGAGGGGATATAGATGGGTATACTAAAATACTCCCACCTCCAAAGGGATGGAGGCGTGGTCTGAGGACAAGGGTTTCAACTAGTATTACCTACTTCCTTCCTCCATCTTGGAGAAGGTGGTGGGTGGGGTCGTGCTTAAGATAAAACAAGATGCTGACTAAGGGATAGATTAGATGGAGTCAATCATCTAGCTTGTTCTGGCCAGCACGCAGCTCTCTCTGGTTTACCTATGGACACTGAAAAGCCTATACTTATATCTTCCTGGAAGGAGCCATGAGGGAAACCAGGAAGATGCAGCCACACATGCATTTTCTGTTTCCCAGTTCATCTGGTTCCATAGAAACCCTTATCAATCCCAGAGCCAGTCCTGGGGCAGACAGATGGGGTGTGGACGAATCTCCTCGCCTACTCTTGCTTTCCCACTCTGAGTGAAGGCCACCTGAGATGCTGGCTGGTGCAAACACACATTGTTGGGCCCCTCCCTGGAACTTCTGACCAGTGGGACCTGGCTGAGAGCTGCCCTGAGTGACATTTGGTCCTACTAGCTCTCTGGGTTAGAGGCCTGAGCTAAGGCCAAGGGCAGTTAGCCAGGTCCAGCCACTGGGCGTTTCTCCACCCACCAACCTTCTCTCCATGGGCACCACCTGTGTTTGCCCAATCCAGGATTCTAGAAGCCAGGCATTCATTTCTCTGGAGCTCCAGATTCCAGTGGAAGGAGGACCTAGCTCTTCCACAACCTGGGGAGCCTGGCTGTCCCTTCAGGCAGCTCTAGAATACTCTCTAGAGGAAGCTGGCTTGCTCTTTTTCACCGGACCTGAGGTTGCCCAGTGCCTGCAGGAGCACCAGAAGGGACTATTGCTGAAGATGTTCAGAGTTAAGGTCTGTCCAGCATGCAGGAAACTCTGCCTTCCATCCCCAGGACTACAGAAATGAGGTGTGATATTACAGACACCTGTAGTCATGGCACTTGGGAGGTGAAGTCGGGAGGATCAGAAGTTTAGTCATTTTTGACTACATGGTAAGTTCAAGGCTGGTCTGGGCCACCTGAGAGTTTGTCTCAAAAAGAGGAAAAACAAGAGTTGTCCCGTTTCATAATCTGTTCCCATCTTGTGCCTTCTGAGATTGTGCATGTCTGTGGGTAGGGTGCCTTTTAGCTGTTGTTTATAAGAATAGAAAAGTCTTGAATCAGTTGAATTTAGAGTAGCATGCTTTGTCAGCAAGACGATCTAAGAAGCAGAAATGAGGAAGTCTCTGTCCAGTTCCCAAAGAGAGCACAGAACAAAGGCCTAGAGTCTGGGTGGGGCTTGTGCCAAGATCTGGCACCCTAGGCTTGAGGAGCCTACAACACTCCCTCAGCACACTCTCTTCCCAGTGACACCACAGAGGCAGGCACTGTCCTGGAAGAAGCAGAGACATTCCAAAGACAGACCCCTGTGCCTTGAGGTGGCACAGACCTTTAAGCCCAGCACTCTCAAAGCAGAGGAGCGCTGATCACTGTGAAATCTATGTGGGCTAGCCTGGGCTACTTAGTGCCTCTCTCCCTTTGGCTATCAGACATGGACCCCAAGGAATTGGAATTGCCCCAGGAAGCCCATGCTAGGGAAGGAAAGGCTGATGCCTGGCGCCAGTGAGAGCAGAGATTTGTCTCCAGGGAAGAGATTTTACACAGCCCTCGTAACTTGTTAGATCACCTTGTGAGAGAGACTGAGTTGAGGCAAGGCTGGGTCAGTGACTGGCAGGACCACACCTTGACCAGGACTGCTTAGCTGTGCCCAGCTCTTGCCCTCTGTTTAAACCTGAATCTCATGTCAGGACCCTGAAGCTGGACTCGGGGGTTCTGAACCTCTTTATTTGTTCTTGTTCTGGCTATGACCAGTGAGTAACTCTTCCTCTGCTTTTCACTTCCCACTTGTCTGTTAAATTTGCCAGTTGAGGATCAGTGGCAGAGTCTGGCTTGTTAGGGTTGCCAGGGTCCAGGCTGTGACCTTCAGCGCTCCAGGAACAGCAGGTGAGTCTGTATGATGGAATCCGTGATGACAGGACAGGCAGGGTGGGGCCCTAGGTGTTAGAGCCACATGCAGGAGGAACAGGTGTGGTGGGCTTTGAAACAGCATGGAATCTCTCTATTCCTTGACAGTCTCTGTCTGCCTTTCTCCAGATGCTCTGACAGGTGTGAGCCTCTGCCCCCTCCTCCTAGTCATAAACCTGGTCAAACTTAGAGAAAAAGGAATGCCATCAAAAAAGAGGCTCCCCTCCCCCCATGTCCCACCACTCTCTGATAAGAACCAGGCACAGTGTCTTAAAGTTCCCAGGTGAACTGCTGATAATCAGTCAATCAAAAATCATTAACTTTGTTAGTTGGTCAACAAGCTTTCTCCCACAGCTTGGTCTTTATAACACATTGCTTCTTTTGCCCCAAAATTTCTTAAGACATCATATCTGAGCAAGGAATACAGCTCAGTGGGAAAGGGCTCACCTATCATGGACACACATGTATACAGGTCCCTGAGTTTGATTGTCAGCACCACATATAAGAAGAAACAGAGAGCTGGAGATGGTTCTGTTGGTAAGCACAAGGACGTGAGTTCAATACCCAGAACCCACATAAAGCAAGCTAGGCACTATGACCCACTTGTAACCCCGACACCAGGGAGGCAGAGACAGGTATCCACTCTTGCCAAGTTTAGCCTGTTTGGAGATTCCAGGACAGTGGAAGAGCACATCTCAAAGACAAGGTGGGTGCAGGGTGGAATGACAACCCAGATTGCCGTGGCTACCCCTCTGTGTGTCTATTTCAGCCTGTTTTACACACACACACACGCACACACACACACACACACACACACACACACACACACGCCTACCTACATACACACACACACAAAGACAGACCAAAAAAGGAAGGAAGGAAGGAAGGAAGAGAGGGAGGGAAGGAGGTGGAAGAGCCAGTGAGGTGACTTATCAGGCTAAGACATTGGCTGCCAATTCTCATGGCCTGAGTTTGATTCTGGGTGGAAGGAGAGAACTGATTCCTCCAAGTTGTCCACTGTTCTGGCTAAAGCATGTGTGCACACATGCTCAGGTGAACACACACAAATACACACACGCACACTTATGCACACACACACAAGTGAATAAAGGGTAAGAGAGGAAAGAAGGAAGGGAAAAGAAAAGAAATGAAAGCTATTACTGTGTAATACCCACCACTCGCCCTGTGGAATTCTGGGCTTAGGTGCTCCCTGAGAAAAGACGATCAAGAAGACTACCACGTCCACCACAGTTCCTCAGTTCTCCTCCCTTCCCCTCTCACCTCCCACTCCCCCTTTCTTCACAGGGTCAGCTCTGCCCAGGAACAAAAGCACACAAATCAGGACACCCATCCCATAAGAGAGAACGCACTCCCCAATTAAGCTGAGGGAGGGAGGTTGGTGTTTCAGGCAGAGAGGGGGCTTGAGGGAAACAGAAACATGAAACAAAAAGGCAGATTGGTAATTTCAATTTCTCCTCTTTGTAAGGTGGGGACGGTAGAAAAACACTGGCGTCAATTTAACATCAGATTACCCCAGGCTGTGTGTTATGGGAAAGGCTTATTGCTGGGAGAAGCCTCATTATCAGGATGACAACGGAAGCTGGCCTGGCTTGGGAGTTGGGCCTTTGCTTCTCTAATCATTATTTCCCAGAAGGCAGCTAACAGGTTCATTTCGGGTGGGTGCCCTGCAATTTGAACAATTAATTCATTAATTGAGGCTGCTTGGGAGCATGGGGACCTGAGTTTGGTCTTGTAATTCCGAGAACTGGGAGATAGAGAGATCCTGGGGCTTGCTGGCCAGTCAGCCTGTCCTACTCAATGATCCCCAGGCCAGCAAAAAAGATTCTGAAAAATATCCCCAAAACACAAGATTGGAAAGGGTGGGGTGGAGCAGGCCTCAACTGCCTAGATGGCTCAGTGGATAAAGAAAGCACTTTGCCTCGTACAAGATTAACTGTCTGAGTTCAATTCCCAGAACCCATACTTAAAAAGGTTGAAGGCAAGAACAGCCTCTGGGAAACTGTCCTCAGATATCCACCTGCACGGTGTCACACAAGTGCACCTCTAACACACACACCACCACCACCACCACCAACAACAACAGCCCCTGAGGAACAAGATTTTTTGAAGTTGTTCTCTGCATACACACAGTCACAAGAATGGACACACACACAAGATTAATTATACTTTAGAGACTAGATCTCACTGTGGTGCCCAGGTTGGTCTGGAACTCTCGGGGTCCATCAGTTGAGGATTCTGACGCTTCTCCTCGGTGACTGAGAATGACAGCTTTGTGTCACTCAGCCTGGAGCTATGCTTTTTAACATCTCAGACTTTGCTGAGCTGTAACTGAGGCAGGCACACAGAACACCTGCCTAATAAGAAAGCAATTGAATAAGTGATTGATCATTCAGTTACCCCATATATAACACTGTGTGGCCAGGGGACGTACACTCCACGTAAACAGCAGGGGACGGAAGAAAAATTCAGTCTTCATGGGACAAGGGCTTGGTTTAGGGGTTAAATTCTCGCAGGGCTGGGGAGATGGCCCGGTGGGTAACGGTGCGTGTGAGGTGAGGACGAGGGTTCAGATCCCCAGCAGCTACAGAAAAATCTGGCTGTGTAACTGCATCCTAAATGATTCCTCTTATACCCACCGGCGAGAGGAGCTCTCACCCCTCATCAAAGAAACTGCTTTTTACAACAGACAGCGACCATGATAGAAAACCAGAACTAGTCAACATGTAGCGAGAGAGTGATCATGGGTGCCCAGCTCCCGTACAGCCATCCACCACACAAGTCCTGCCTCTAGGGCTCAGGGAACATAGGGGAAAGGGGGCGGGAAGATTTAAAGAGCCCGAGGACCAACTGTAGGGCTATGTCTCCTAGAAATGACAGGGACGCTGGGAGGCAGAGGCAGGTGGATTTCTGAGTTCGAGGCCAGCCTGGTCTACAGAGTGAGTTCCAGGACAGCCAGGGCTACACAGAGAAACCCTGTCTCGAAAAAAGAAAGAAAGAAAGAAAGAAAGAAAGAAAGAAAGAAAGAAAGAAAGAAAGAAAGAAAGAAAGAAAGAAAGAAATGACAGGGAAGCGTTGCTCAAGATACTTCAATATGGCTGCCTAAATAAGACCTGAAGAAGTACAGCAAAGGACACACTAACTTAGAAGAGGGTAATTCCATGTGGTCCCAGCCATAGACAAAGAGGTACAGGCAACCAAGGCATGTTGAGACCAGGAAAAACAGTCTTCCCTAGCAATGAGACCCCTAATTGCTTATCCAATACCAAATTGGATAGTCAGCCCTGATGTGGCGTACACACCAGGAGCACTGAGCCTAGACTGAGCAGGGCGTTTATATACAGAGGCTTGCGTATGTATGTATGTATGTATGTATGTATGTATGTATGTATGTATGTAAGTATGTATGTAACAATACAGAGAAAAGAGGTCAGTAGAGATAGGGCAGTGTGGGGACAGGTGGGAGGGATTAGAAGGGAAGAAAAGTGGGGAATGATTCTTTTGTATTTTAGTTTAAAATAATTTTTTTTTAAGTTGGGGACAGAGTGATAGGAAGACAGCTAGAGTTCTCTGTCTTCTCACTTGTATGTGGACAAGCGCGCACGCACACACACACACACACACACACACCCACCATTTCCTGAACTATAGAAACGATCCTTGAAAGTATCTAATATCTTCTCCATTTCATTTATTCCCGTCTCTGCCTCCCCAGCTGTGCTGGTTGGTTTCATGTCTACTTGACCCAAGCTGGAGTCATCAGAGGAAGGAGCCTCAGTTGAGAAAGTGCCTTCGTAAGATCCTGCTGGAGGCAGGCCTGTAGGGCATTTTCCTAATTACTGATTGGTGGAGGGCCCAGCCCAGTGGGTGGGGCCACGCCAGGGCTGGTGGTTCTGGATTCTGTAAGAAAGCAGGTTGAGCAAACCTGGAAGAGCAAACCAGTAAGTAGCACCCCTCTAGGGCCTCTGCATCAGCTCCTGCCTCCAGGTTCCTGCCTCACCTGCCTGCCCTCACTGATTTTGATGAACTAGTAAATAGAACTGTGAATGAAGTAAACCCTTTTGGTCCCAAGTTACTTTTGGTTACAATGTGTATCACAGCAGTGTTAACCCTAACTACGGCACCAATTTAGCTCTATATTTTCCATCTTCCTCTCACGCTCTCCTCTCTGACCTTCTAGCTAGCTGCCCAGCTTCTGCCCACTGCAAGACCCTTATCTCTAACAGAGGTACCTGTGGCACCTTCTATTCTATTCCCCCTGGGCATCTTCATTTCCTCTTTCCCAAGACCCTTGAGGCCAGAGGGACCGTCCCCTCAGCCATCTGATCCATCTCTGACCCCAGTTCCTCATAGTCAAGACTCCAGCTGTACCTGCCTGCTCAGATCCCAGACAGAGCTCTAACTGAGAGCTCTCGGAGGCTCAGGGCTGACTTCTTTGTGTGATTGGCCTTCCTTGGACATGTGGGGGGACCCTCTTGACTTCTTCCAAACTTGTTACTCTACTGCCTTTGTATATCAATGTGAGTGTATGGTGTGTGTGTGATGTGTGTGTGTATGGTGTATATGTGTGTGGTGTGTGTGAATGGTGTGTATGTGTGTGTATGGTGTGTATGTGTGTGTATGGTGTATATGTGTGGTTGTGTGTGTGTGTGTGTGTGTATGGTGTATATGTGTGTGGTATGTGTATGGTGTGTATGTGTGTGTATGGTGTATATGTGTGGTGTGTGTGTGTGTGTGTATGGTGTGTATGTGTGTGTATGGTGTATATGTGTGTGGTGTGTGTGTGTGTGTGTGTGTATGGTGTGTTTGTGCATGCGTACATGCACACACGCATGGTCTGGTATATTTGTTCCTGGGGATCAAGCCCCGGACTTTTGCTTTGCACATACTAAGAAAGCACTCTCCCACTGAGCTGCAGCCTCTGCCAGCTCGGTATATACTCTTGGTCACCAGCTGAATACTGAATATTTACTTTATTTTCCTTCTATCATTCTTTCTGTTCCCATTGCTTTCTCTCATCTGTTCTCCTCCCTTCTCCATTCTCTTCCCCCTCCTCCCTCTTCCCCCTCCTCCCTCTTCCCCTCCTCCCTTTTCCCCCTCTTCCCTCTTCCCCCTCCTCCCTCTTCCCCTCCTCCCTCTTCCCCCTCCTCCCTCTTCCCCCTTCTCCCTCTTCTCCCTCCTTCCTTTTCCCTTTCCTCCCCCTCCTCTCCATTCTCATCCCTCCTCCTCTTCCTCCCCCTCCTCCCATCTCTACATAGCCCAGGCTGGCCTCAAATTCGGTCCTCCTGCCTCAGCCCCCTAACTAGCTGGGATTCCAGGAGTGAACCATAACACCGTCTCTTGACCTCTCTAAACACACTGACCTCCCTGAGTGATGGGACTCTGCCCCTCTGTCACTGTTCTGTGTCTGAGCCCTGGAGTAGAACCTGTGAACAAGGCTTGCTGGTAGACCAAACAGCACATGTGTTCCGGACAAATGCTTCCCTCTGGAGCCTCGGTGTTCTGCCAGTGGCATGTGACTTTCCCGATGCTGTGAGGACCCCAGGAGACAGTGCAGAGGAACTGTCAGCAGCCCCTTTCACCCTGTGTGGAGGAATCTTTAGTTCTTGGCCATCCAGCTGCCCAGGACATTCCGTGTCTGATGGTCTTGTCGCCCAGGAACCTTAGATAAGAGAGTTGAGCTCATCTGTACTGAGTGTTAGTGGGGAGGTGATCTGGGCACTGGGGCTTCCCCTTTAAGATGTGAGGTTCCTGAACTGAAATTCTCTGCTTTACTTTGGCTGGGTGGGACAGCATGACTGCAGTGCCCAGATTAGCCAGGGGTGGGGGGTGTTAATTCAAACACTTGGAAGTCCGAGGCAGGGGGATGAATAGCTGGAGGGTGGTTGAGAACATCTCAGAGTTGCTGAGGGAGAAAAGTGAAGGCGGGAAGGTAAGAGAGGGGCAGAGTAGGGGAGATCCACTATTATAATATCTTTAGCTCCTTTTAGTAGCCATTACTGGGCTGACAGTGGGGCTCAGCTGCTAGCATGTTTGCCCTGCATGCACAAAGCCATGGATTCCACTGTCCCGGACCTGCACAAACTGAGTGGTGGAATGCCCCAGCATGCTGCGATTATAGGCATAACACATTTGCTGATATTTAAAGCTGAGTTGTTATTTTGTGTAGATAGAGGTGGAGAGAGAAACCAAGTGCTCCTGGCATCAAGGTGAGGTGGGGCAGGCCCCTGCCAGAGGCCTAGAGTCAACGCAGAGTCTTCTAGGCATTCTTTGGAGCATGTGGAGAGCTTCAGGTCTGGATTACTGACTCTCACTCCCAACTGGCCTCTTCCCGGTGCCTTCGGTGTGTAGCCTAGAAGAGAGTTGTGTCTCCCTCCCCCCTCTGTACTTCAGGCTCTTATCTTCTCCCAACCCACCCCCCCCCCCCATAGGCAGGTTCCTTTCCCTCCTCCCATACCTCCTGGTGCCCTCTGCTACTTTGACCTCCAGCCCAGCATTCTATTCTCCTCAGGCTACCTGCAGGTACCTTATTGCAACATAGACACTTTCCACTGCATTCTAGTGCTGCTGGGAGAGCCCGCTCCCCACCCTGCCCCAGCATTCCTTCCTGGAGCTGCAGGCAGTAGTGGGTGGGGCCATGGGAGTGACGCTGGCTCCATTGGCTCTGGTTCCTTTTGTCCTTTCTTTCTTTTTCTTTTTCTTTTCTGAAGTGTGTATGTGTGTGTGTGAGAGAAACAGAGATAGTGACAGACAGAGACAGAGACAAAGACACACAGAGACAGACAGACACACACACAGACAGACACAGAAAGAGAGAAAGAGACAAAGACAGAGACAGAGAGAAAGGCTGGAAGACAAAGTTGAATGTTGTCTTCAGGAATACCATCCACTTCCTTTCAGACAGTGTCTCTCACCGTGAGTCCTGCCTGTTCCCACCTCTTCAATGGGCTGCTATCACAGCTCATATGACCAAACCCAGCTTTTTAACACAAGATCTGGGGTTCAAACTCCAGTCCCCATGCTTACATGACAAGCGCTATACAGACGGACACATCTCCCCAGTCCGGTGCAGACATTAAACACTTACCTTGTCAGCACATCCTGAAATACCCTGTATATTTGGGGGTTCCAGGGTTATCCTATAAAGCAGACTGCCAGCTCATCACTTCCAGGAAGGTGTTAGCATTCTTCCCTTACCAGGAGCCCTGCAGAGCCACAGGGCCCAGGAAGCAAACCAGGAAGCAAGACTTGGCTAACAGTGTGTTGGTGGTGGGGAGGAGCAAGAGCAAGAGACACTGAGGAAGCCTGGGACAGACCCCTGCCCAATCTGTCACAACCTTTATATATATATAAGTGTGTGTGTATGTGTGTGTATGTGTGTGTATGCGTGTGTGTGTGTGTGTGTGTGTGTGTGTGTGTGTGTGTATGTGTGTGAAGCAGGCAGGATCCAACAGCCTAGGAGGGAGAGACAAGGGCTTTCCAGAGACTTTACTTGGGGAGGTGCTTCTGGAAAGGTGGGGCAGCCTCCGGACCTTGGACTGGGTGTTTTGATTCCTGGTGCTAGTTGACTGCTCTCTTCCAATTATTTTCCCTCTGTGACTGAGGATCAAACTCTTGTTTGATTAGCCTTATGAATGTCAGGCAAGTGTTCTACCACTGATATACATTCTCAGACCTTTGCTTTCACTTTATGTAAAGATGGACAGATGCTTGTGTGCATGCGTGTGTGTGTGTGTGTGTGTGTGTGTGTGTGTGTGTGTGTGTGTGTGTGTATTAAGGTGCTGGTGTCAAACTATGGCCTTTTCCATACTGGGAAACATTATTCCACCAAAACTATATTCCCCACTATATATTCATGTGTATGTGTGTGCATGTGTGTATATACTTTTTAAAAACCAGAGGTTTTTTAATTTTATTGTATGCGTGTGAGAGTTTTGCCTGTATGTATGTCTGTACAGCATGTGAGTGCCTGGTGTCTGAGAGGTTAGAGGACCCTGGCTCCCCTGGAACTGGAGTTAAGTATGACTGTGTGACATCATGTGTCTTGGATCCTCTGCAAGAGGAGCAAGTGCTTTTAATCACTGAAACATCTCTGCAGCCCCTGCAAATAAAACTGGTTTTTGAAACAAAGTCTCAAAGTCTGTATAGTCCCGGCTGTCTTGGAATTCACTGTGTAGACCAGGCTGGCCTGGAACTCACTGAGATTCATCTGCCTCTGCTTCTGCCTCTCTGATCTTCTGCGTTAGTGCAGTGCTCAGGATTGAATCCATGTCTTTATGCATTCCAGACAAGCACTCTCCCAACTGAACTATATCCCTAGCAGCCAGGGGGCCTGCATTGTCTGTCTGTCTGTCTGTCTGTCTGCCTATCACCTGTCTCTGTCTCCGCCCCCCCGTAAGTTAACATAGTGGTGGGATTAACTAATTAACTTAATGTTGTTCACGTTTGCTTCAAACTCCTGGCTCAAAACCCATCCTTTCTCAGCCTCCTAAGTAGCTGGGACTAGAGGTGTGCACCACCATGACCAGCCACAAAGTATTTAATGCAAGTGTGAAAACGTATCAACTCAAACAGGGTTTACTATTCCACTCTGGATTTTAAACCTCTCTTTAAAAACAAGATGACTTGGGAACTTGAGGGTCCCTTCTCTTAGACAAGTCTTGCCCTGAGAGGCCACCAGTCTTACCTCAGGCTTTGTCTACACTGCCGCCCCACCCCTGGTTGCTGGCCTGGTGTTAAAGGGGCATACTGTGTGTGTCACCCATAGTGCCAGGCATCTGCTGAGAGATCCCAGCACTGACCACAGCACTAAATCTTCACCTCTTCTGTATTTTACTTCTAGATGCCACTCGATTGCCAGGATAGTTTTTAATTCATAATCCTCCTGCCTCTGCTTCAGGCATGCTGGATTTACATGTGTTCTCAGACATACATGGCCTAAAAGCACAGTGCATAAGCCCAGTCTGGTGGTAAGTCCAGAAGATAAACCAGCCTTATTTGCGTTACTTCTGTGCCAACTCCTCCCACCCTGATGCCTTCCCTGAAAGGCTGAGGTCTCTGTTCCTTCTAACGGGTCTAGAAGCCACTCCCATTAGAACCCCCTAAACCCAACCCTGCCTCCTGCATTTTCTATAGCTGCAAGTAGGATCCACTTCAGGAACTTGATTCCACAGGGCTTCTCCAAGTCAGAGTAAGTTATTGTCTTGACGTTAGCCACATGATACCATTTCATTGACTCTCAAGGCATATCTCAAAAGATCTCTAAGAAACATCCCCAACCTTGATGAGGGCAATATGCCAGGAGGCTTCAGAAATAACTTGGATGGGTAGAAACCTGATAAAGTAACCCCAGCAATAGCTAGTGCTATATAAGGCCTAGCCTATGACCTGTCCCTGCTGGGTTTTCTGGTACAATTTCTAGAAAACTTCAGGTTTGTGGCTGGGAATGGAGAGAGCCTGAAGCAGTTAGTGTTGCTAGAATTCTGGCCCTACTGCTGGTGAGAGGCTTCACTAGATGCCTGGTGAGAGAGAGGCTTCTCTTTTCTCACGTTCTGCCAAGTTTCCCCACCATAGTATTCTGACTCAAGGCTGCCTGTCTGCATTCCTGGTGCTTTGGACATGGAGGCAGAAGATCAGAAGTTCAAGGTCATCCTCTGCTGAATCAGTCTGAAGCCAGCATGGGCACCAAAGTCTGGTTGTAAGGACTCCATGTAAGAGCTTTGACCTGCTGAGCCTTCTTGCCAGCCCTAGAGAATGCCTTCATTTGTGTTCTGGGTCATGGGGACATGTCACGAGCTTCCCAGTATCCTACCCAGGCAGTTGAGTCCAGAGGTCAGGAAATAGAAACAGACTCAGCACCCATCAGTAGTGACTGTGAACTTGACAGGATCCAGAATCACTTGGGTAACAAACCTTTGAGCCTCTGGGCTTATCTGTGAGGGATGGTGGAAGGGTAGCATCTCTCAGGGTGGAGAGGTGGAAGCAGGAGGAAGAGACAGCTATGTCTATAGCCAGGAAACAGAGAGAGAGATGCATTCTGGGGCTCAGCTCACTCCTTTTCATTAAGCCCAGAATGCCAGCTCATGGATGGTGCTGCCCCAGCAGGGGCGGGTCTTCCCACTCCAATGATTACAATCTGGAGACTTCATAGACAGGTCCAGAGGTTTGCTTCTGTAGCGAGTCAAATCCCATTAAGCAGGTAACAAGGTTAGCCACCATAGCCCCTTCCCCTGGAAATTGGCATATAAATTGCAAACACTGACCACTTTGTGAGTTCCTTTTGTGTGTGTGCATCCATGGGTATGTGATGAAAACCAAGTCCGCAAGTCTCTTGTCAATTTCTTCCCCAGATTCCCCAGTACCTGAAAGGGTGGAGGAAACGCGTTCCTTGCCAATGATGAAGCCAGTTTCCTCTTTCTGCATCCGTATTCTGCATCTTGGCAACTTTCTCCTCTGACCTGTGGTCCTCAGTCCTAGCTGTTCCATGAACTCCCCTGGGGTACTTCTAATGCAGGAACTCCTGGGCCCCACTGCTTGGGTTCTGAGTTATAGCTGGGGGACACCTAACCCCAGAATCCTACCTACCTAACATTCTCCAGCTGTCTTCCACTGACCAGAAACTCAGCTGCGTGTGAAACCAATGACCGTTGTTAGTGGACAATGTAACCCTTCTAGCAAGTTTCTTCCTCTCCCTCCCCCTCTCCCTCTCTCCCTCCCTCCCCCCTCCTCTCTTCTCCTATCCTCTCCCCCCACTCCCACCTCTCTCTGAGTTGAACCCAGGGCCTCATACATGCAAAGAACATACTATTTTTTACTGCTGCATTATATCCACAGCCCAGGAAGGAAACACGCAACTGCATGAGTGTATAACTGCACTGCATGAGCTAGGGAAATGATTTCATGGTTAAAACACTCCCCACAGAGTGAAGACAGTGGTTTCCATGCCCAGAACCCATGCAAATGCATGGTGGGTGTGTTGGCCTCCTATGGGTCTAGTCTTGGAAGACAGAGACAGATGATCCCCCCAGGGCAAGCTGGCAAGCCTAAAGAGACTAGCCACATCAGTCTGAGCTCTGGGTTTGAGAGACCCTGCCTCCATGAGTAAGGGAGAAGAACTAGGAAGGATCACTCATGATAGCCCTCCACATCCACACACGTACATGTGCCCCCCTTTACACACACACACACACACACACACACACACACACACACACACACACGAAAAAAGAGGGGGAAAGTCCATTAAGATTCATACATCTCTCTCATGTTGTCTGTGGGTGTAAACATGTATATTCAACAATAGGAGTGAGTTCAGATAATATTCACACACAAAATGGACTTTTTTAGTCTTAATGAAGAACAAAGTCACATCATTTAAAGGACAGCTGATGCAATTGGAGATGATCACCCACCCCCTGCACAAAAGAAGAGAAGAAGACGTGATGAGCTGCCTGCTGGTCTATCTTCTCTCCTTCCAGGAGTGCACACCGTTCTCTGTGAAAACATGTGCGTTGAGTGGTTGTCAACTCCACACAGCCTAGACACATCTGAACAGAGGGAAGCTGAGGGACATTTTCTTTACTGATGATTGCTGCAGAAGGGACCAGCATACCGTGGGCAGTGTCATTCTTGGGCGGGTAGTTTTGGAATATATAAGAGACAGAGAGACGGGTCAGTAAGGAGCATTCTTCCATAGCTTTGGCCTTCAGGTTCCTGCCTTGGGTTCCTGTCCTGACTTCCTGTGTGGTTACCTGCACACCGCCCATCCTCACCACGTGCACAGGAAAGCATCGAGCCTTTTGATGCTGTCTGGGGTGCTGGACCAGTTCCTCTTTGCTGGTGGATTGAGGAACAAATAGGCACATGAGAAGTGTTACCAGAAACTTGGGGGTCCTGGTGGAGCCGCCCTATGACACCAGGGAAATGGAGGTTCCCTCTTAGGCTTCTTAGTCTCACTAATGAAATCAAAATTAGGAACAGATTTACATGGAAGCTCCAGGGCAATTTGGTAGAGTTTAAAGGGAAACCACGGGACAGGTAAGCATCATGTCACAGCTTCCCAGAGAAGGGAGATGGTAAGCCAGCATAGAGATCTCCGCATGGCACAGGCAGCCACACAGGGAGGAGACTTTGGGAAGAGTCGGGACGCCCAAAAGACCAGGGAGTTTAAACACACCTGTAGGCTCTGGCCAGCATCCGGGGAAAAAATGGACAGAAGAAAATGGAGCCCTTATACCTTTCCGAGTCAGAAAGGCAGGAGGAAGACCCAGCTGAACCAAAGAGCGGCTTGAGGAGTCTGTGCTAGGAGGCGGGGCTTCTGGGCAAGACAAAGCCCCTCCTCTGAAGGTGAGCCTGCCTTCCTGGGGGTGTGACCTGAACTCCTGGAATGCCTTAGCCCCTCCCACTGTGCCTTGCCTTTTCTTTTTTCCTGTCTCTTATGTGTGTATTTGTGTACATTCGTGTGCACATGCACATATGTGTGGCCTGTGTGTACATGTGAGTATGGAGGCCAAATGTTGATGACAGATATCTTCCTTCATTATGTTTCTACCTTGAGTTTTTGAGACAGGGACTCTCACTGAAACTGGAGGCTGCTGATTGGACAGGCTGGTTACCACATATTTTTATGTAAGGTGCCAGAGATCCCAACACAGTCCTCCCAAGTGTGCAGCAAACACCTTCCCTACTGAGCTGTTTCTGTAGTTCCTCTTTCTATTTTTAATAAATTTCAGCTCTGATTTATACTTGCTCATTCTGAAATCCTTTTCTTCACCAGAGTCAAGGATCTGGCTTGATGTGAAGGGAGGTGCTTAAAAGGTCACAGTGCCACCCACGGCTGCTGGGGGCAGTAGCATGGAGCTATGCCCCCATGCTGGTTACTGCCGACAGTGGCTGCGAGACTGCGCCGAGGACAGACCGTGAAGCATAGGTCTTCGTAGCCAGTGTTTACTACTTTGTGGGTTCTTCCCTCTTCCATCCTTTCAGCCCTAGATAGGAGAGAAAAGGGGATAGAAAGGAAAGGGGGTGACCTTATCCTTAGACTACTCCCTGCTGGTTAGCAGCGTTGAATTCCTTGGGGCAAGTTTGATCTTCGCTGTCAGGATATCTAATTTCTTCTTTCTCCAGCATGAACTTAATAAACCGCAATTGACATCAACAAACAGCAACTGATGGCCAACCAACAACAGCCCACCTCGCCTCTCTGAGCCCCAGCATTTATATACCCTCTGAAAAAGTCCCAGAATGTCACACAATTGCAGAATCTGCAACTGGCAAAATCACGCCTCTGCTAGAGCACAAGGCAAATCATAGTCAGCTGCTGTGGACAGTCTGAAGCAGCCCCATATCCCACACCTGGGATTAAAACGAAAACACATTCTTACAATATTTCTGTGCTTTTTAAACCCAAATCCCAATATTCTCACTACAGGTCTTCAAACTTGAGTGTGCATCAAAACCCCTAGGAGGGCTATTCAAACCCAGACCAGAGGCTTGGAGAGATGGCTCAGTGGCTATGAGAGTTCACTGCTCTGGTAGAGGAACTGAGTTCAGTTCCCAGCACCCACATCAGATAGCTCACACTCACAAGTACCTCTGCTTCCAGAGGATCCAACACCTCTGACCTCCATGGTCATTTGCACCCGTGTGCAAACCCATATGCAGATAAATATGATTAAAAATGAAAGTATATCTTAAAAACAAACAACAAAATTCCCACAACACCAGACCCAGTCCCACTGTGTTGTGCTTCAAAGGTCTGAGCTGAGACTAGAGAACATGCCTTTGACCAAGTTCCCAAGTGAAGCTGAGCCTGTGGGTTTGGGCCACACTGACAATCTCTGGTATAGAACAATGGACTAAGAACACAGAAGCTGCTATTCTGCTCTGAAGCCCATGTGTGACCCAGGTAACTCACAATGCTCTCTCTGCCTTGTGAAATAACAGTGTTGCATGTGGTCATAAAAAGAATTGGCGTGTGTGTGTGTGTGTGTGTGTGTGTGTGTGTGTGTGTCCTGGTGGTAGGAGCTTAAGGTAGCACCTCACGTTGTATCCAACATCACAAAGCAAAGAGGGATTAAAGCCCTGCTTATTTCTTGATTTTTATACCACCCCAGATTCTAGCCCTGGGAATTGTGCCACCCACAGTGGGCAGGTCTTCTTACCTTAGTTGACCTAACCAAAATAATCTGACACAGGCATGTCTGGAGGCCCATTTCCCAATGATTATAAAGTTTATCAACCTGACCATTGAGATTAACCACCACAGTTTACAAATGAAACCATTCTACTTACCAACTTAGAAAAGCCACAGTTTCATGGTGGAAACAATGGAAGTCATGCTGCCGGACGGACCTCACTAGAAGTCCTTCAGGTGTGAACTGAGGGGCCACTTGTCCAGGTTTGCCCTGGACTAAGGATTTCCCAGACAAATGATGTACACAGCGAATACCAGGAGAGTCCCAGTAAAACTCACCTGCACATATGGCGGTTTATCTGTAGTATCCATGTGAACACTAAGACAGTTGCTTTGGTTTGAACATGTAATGTACCTCATAGGCTTCTGTCGGGGCTTGGTAGTCCGTGATGGGTTTTCAGGAAGTCACTGGATCTTGAGAACTCTAATCTAAATGAGCTGATATCCTGATAGGGTCATAGTATCGTGGCATTACTAGTCAGTGGTGAGACAGGAAGTAGGGTCTTATTGGAGGATATCGGTCACTAGACCATGATTTGGGGGACTATATCTTGCTCTGGCTCCTTCCTTTATTCATTTTTTTCCTCTGCAGTCTGTTTGCCAGATTGTGAACTGTTGTATTCTGTCATTCCCTCTCTGCCATGACGTACTGAGACTTCTGATACCATGAACCCAAATAAAGTCTTCCCCATCTGTTTTCCTTGGTATTTGGTCACCTTGAAGTGAAACCAGCTGACACAACAATGGACAAACACTAAGCGCTCAACCGTTGGTAACTGGGAAAAGAATCCAGAGTTTGTAAACTCAGAGGTCATTTCTGCTCTGTGTAATGTATTAAGGAATGACATCCTTTGGCTTTCCTGCACACACACATAGGGATAGGGAACCCTCGAGTGGTGTTGGACTGTGTGGTTCACAAATAAGATCAAATTACAGAATTACATTTGGGAAGTGCTGCAACAAGTCTAACAGGAGGCCCTGCTGGTGAAGCTAGAATAGGAGTCAGCGACTGGGAAACCAAGGCCAACGCTCGCCCTCTAGTGGCCAAGAATCAAAAGTGCGGCGAGGGCCATGCTGGTTCGCTGGCCTCAGGCTTGCTCAGAGTAGGTACCAACGACATAGGGCAGAGGACTAGACCAGTTATGACCCTCTGGTATCTTTTGGTTTTAGAAACTTTTCTATAAATACATTTTCCAGAGTCAAGACCTCTTTTTAGAAGTCCTCTCCTCGCACCTCTCCTTAACAAGAGAGACAGGAACACAGGATGATGTCCGGGGCTTACCTCATTCCTGCCCTTGTTGACAATCCTGTTCGCAACTCTCAGCCCTGGCTCTGCATTCCTGCAGCTGCTTCTCCTCAGAGCTCAGAGCCCTCCACAGCCTCTTCCTCATAAGACTAGGTTGGCTCCCTAGGCAGCGCTGTACACCACCATCTTGGATCTCGGAGCTCTGTCAGGCCTGAACCCTTGAGGCCTCTCCATTCTATTCTCAGCAGGGATTTTCAAACCTCCCTGAGTCCCTGCCCAGTGGCCAGAGACAAGGGGGCAACCTGTTTAGTGCAGCCCACCCCTTTCCACAACCATCCTACGGTTTGCTCTCCCAAGGCTTAATCGCGCTAAGGTGCTGGGGGCTTGCTTCTGGTCTCATCCCCACCCCTACCTGACTCCCTCCACAAATCTCTTTACACACCATGGTGAACAGACTGTATATATATCATCTTTTAAATTATAGTTTTGATTAAATATGTATTTCTTGTATGTGAGTGTGGGGGTGCATACATGGGATCAGAGGACAGTTTGCCGAGTCAGTTCTCCCCTTCTGCTGTGTGGAGCTGAGGGATTG
Organism: Uromys caudimaculatus; assembly: GCA_028551405.1. Classification (NCBI taxonomy): domain Eukaryota; kingdom Metazoa; phylum Chordata; class Mammalia; order Rodentia; family Muridae; genus Uromys; species Uromys caudimaculatus. Next base: position 67,037,373 of record CM052711.1, on the reverse strand, counting down.
TTTCGGGTGAGTCAGGCTTAGCAACAGCTCCCTTTTCCCACTGAGCCACCTTGCTGGCCCCTGAATGCCTTCTCTTCTACTCCAGTATGCAGTGATGGTTTGTTCTTAGTCTTTTCTTTCTCTCCTCTGTGTTGATGATGGAACCCAGGACTACAGGCAAGTGATGTATGCAAACTACACTCTAACCCTGATTCTCTTGTTTGTTTGTTTTGAGACTTCTGATCTTCCTGCCTCTACCTCCCCAGTGCTGAGAGTATAGGTGTCATATGGCACCATATCCAGTTTATGTGGGGCTAAGGGTGCTTCATGCATGCGAGGCTAGCATGCTGCCAACTAAGCCACGTCCTCGGCCCCCGAGCTCCCTTTAAGATCTCTGTTTTACTTATCACTGTTGCCCTGGTGCCAGAGCAGCCGTAGGTAGCATCTGAGGGTGTGTCTATGTGCTAATCAAGCCTGATGTATGAAGCCAGCCAGGCAATGAGCTCTAGTTTCTGATTCTCAGACTAGCATAAGTCTTACATAATTATTCCGTAGAATTCACACTTTTGAAATTTGATCATTACCTGGCTATATAAGATGATCTTCATTTTTAAAAAATTTAATTTAATTTTTTAATGTATTCACTTTACATTCTGTTCACTCCCGGTCACCCTTCCCACAATCCTTCCCCTATCCCCTCTCCCCTTCTCTCAGTGGGTGGCCCCCCTGGGTATTCCCCCACCCTGGCACTTAAGACTCTGCCAGGTTAGGCACTTCCTCTCCCACTGAGGCCAGACAAGGCAGCCTAGCTAGAAGAACATATCCATGACCAAGCTGCACATCTGCTACGTATGTGTATGTGCGGGGAGCCCTGGGTCCAGCCCGTGTATGTTCTTTGGTTGGCGGTTCAGTCTCTGAGAGCCCCAATGGTCCAAATTAGTTAACTCTGTTGGTCTTCCTGTGGAGTTCCTATCCACACTGGGGCCTGTAATCCTTCCTCCTATTCTTCCATAAGAGTCCATAAGCTCCCGCCACTGTTTGGTTGTGGGTGTCTGTATCTGTGTGAGTCAGCGGCTGGGTGGAGCTTCTCAGGGGGCTTCTCAGGGGACTCCTGAACCATACAGCTTCTTCCCCAGTCTGTATGGTTCAGGAGTCTAATGAGGGTGGAGGAGAGGTGGTGGGGAAATCTGATCTTCATTCTTAAAGCTGGACACTGTAACCACCAATCAACTACATCATCACTACTATAACTACAGACATGCCACAGTGTACTAGATGCTTAGATGTGATACTTTCATCTTTTGATGGGGTCATGACCTCAAATTCACTATGTAGTTGAGGATGACCTTGGTTTTTCTTTTCTCTCCCTGCCTTCACTTCCGGAGTCCTGGGATTGCACGAGTATGCCACCACACTTGGTTGTATCTGTGGTTCTCAACCTTCCTAATGCTGCGACCCTTTAATACAGTTCCTCATGTTGTGCTGACCCCCAACCATAAAATTACTTTGCTGCTATTTTATAACCGTACTTTTCTATTATGAGTCATAATGTAAATATCTGATATTCAGGATGGTCCTAGGTGACCCCCATGAAAGAGTCACTGGATCCCAAAAGGGTCACAATTCACAGGTTGAGAACCACTCAGTGTTAGGAACTGAACCTGGGGCTTTGTGAATGATAGACAAGCATTCTAACTGAGCCATGTCACTATGCTGGGGTTCTTAAGTCAGGAACATGTGTCCTTTGAAAGGGACAGAACTGAGGAAGGCAAGAAGGAGGTAGAATTTTTATATCCATCCATCCTTCCATATATCCACCTAACCACCCACACATCTACCCACCCACCCATCCACCCATCCACCCATCCATCCACCCACCCATCCATCCATCCACCCATCCATCCACCCATCTACCCACCCATCCATCCATCTACCCACTCATCTATCCATCCACCCATCTATCCATCCATCCATCCATCCATCCATCTGTCTGTCCGTCCGTCCGTCCATCCATCCATCCATCCACACATCTACCCACCCATCCATCCACCCACCCATCCATCCACCCACCCACCTACCCACCCACCTACCCATCCACCCATCCATCCATCCACCCATCCATCCAACCATCCATCCATCCACCCACCTACTCATCCACCCATCCATCCATCCACCTACTCATCCATCCATCCATCCATCCATCCATCCATCCATCCATCCATCCACCTATCCACCCATCCATCCATACATCCATCAAACATGTATTTCCTAAGGATCTATGTCTGCTGTCTGAAGGTGCAGGACTAGGGAAGGCAGGCTGTTGTTTCCAAGAGCCTCAAGGTAGCTGGCTCCTTAAGGGGGAAGTGGTCCTTTTTGCTAATTGCACTTTGGTATGTAGGGCTCAGTAATAGAAAAATGTCCATGGGGGTGCACGTAAGCCTCTTGAGGTGAAAGTAGCCAAGCCCTGACCCAAGACTACTGTAATGCCATAATGGCCAGCTCTACCCTATGGGGGTGGGGAGAAACCAGGCCACAAAATCCCAGCAGTCCCTGAGCTGACCCAAGATTTAGCCACAAAGTCCCACCAATTCCAGACCACCCTAGGAAGCTCGGCCCCCCCCCCCCCCCCGCCAGAGAAACCCTATATAAAGCCTGCCTCCTGCTTAGTTCTTGGCTGCTTCTTGCCTGAGCAGAGGCAGCCACCCTCCTGGGTTTTTCCCTCACAATAAGTCTCTTGTGTGAGGTTTGTTGTGTGAGGTGACTTTGTGGGATTCCTTGGCTCCTGACTGCCAGGATATCGTCCCTTCAGAGCCGTAACGCTTGCATTGAGGAAACCTTTCCGCTCAGAACTAATACTTTTATGAGGGACCTTTACCCTCCCAGCTAACACACGTGCACTGGAGATTTCCAGTCAGAGCTGCGTCAGTTAGTTGTATTGGAGCAAACTTCCGTCTCAGACCTGTAACACTTACAGTGCATGGGGTAGGAGAAGGATTTTCGGAGTGAGGGGGAGTTGGGGGCGGTCCTGAAGAATGCCAAAGCTTGGTGCAGGATTGGGGTGGAGCAGAGAGGTGAACCAGAGAAGCAGATCCCTTGTGTCTCTCATCGGGCAGGCGATGGAGTCTCAGATTAAGATTTGCCTGAAAAGCTCAGGACACAGCAGGAATCTGCACCTTTCCAGCTGGCAAAAGAAGTTCTGCACTTTGTCCTGACCACAGGAACTTGAGCAAGCTTGCACCGGGCAGGAGTCATTAGATGGTGTTGTAGTTCTCCCTCTGACCTCCAGAGGGCGCGCCAACGCTTCCTTTAAAGGTTTTTGTTTTTATAATGAAAGTGGATAAAAGTTATGACAGACTCCCTTGAAAGTGGAGTTTTGATGGTTGTCTTCCCTCGGGTGTTTGTTTTCTCTATTCCTCTCACTGCCACAACCAGAGGGACTTTGGCTCACGGTTCCAGGCGTTTTCATTCATAGTAGTTTGATTCTGTTGGTTTTTGGGACACATCATAGTGGAGAGGAAAGAGGGCAGAAGAGGAGAGAAGAGAGGAGGGGAGGGAAATGGAGCTGGGAATCTCAATAGCCTCTTAGAGGCATAGTCCCAAATGGCCTAATAGCCTTCCATGAGGTCCCAACGCCTTACGGCTCCACCATTTCCTAGTAGTGCCATGTGTTGACCAAGCCTTCAACATGTTGTATCTAAATTTTGTGAAATGCATGCAAATACATTCAGCTTGCTGGAAGGGTAGCAGAACAGATAGATGGTGGATGATGACATGCCCCGGATATAAAGCTAAGAATCCACTGAGTGGGCACATGACTGCTCACTGCAGAATTATTGCTACTTTTCTGTGTATTTGAAACTCTTTATAATAAATGATCTAATATGACTGGGGACATAGCTCTGCTGGTACAGTGTCTTGCCTGAGTTTGAGCCTTCAGAGCCCATGCTAAAAGCTGTGTGTGAGCCTGGGGGCACGGGGTACACATGTTTAATCCCAGCACTCGGAGGCAGACACAAGTGGATCTCTGAGTTCCAGGCCAGCCTGGTCTACAGAGCACATTCCAGGACAGTCAGGGCTCTATAGAGACCCTGTCTTGAAACAAACAAACAAACAAATAAAAACCCCCCACAAAATCTGTGTGTGGCAGTGCAGTGGTGGCAGGAGGACCCCACTGATCAGAGACAACACTTGGAGCAGCTAGAGCAAGGCTCTATGCTCAGTCCCCCATCTCTGGCAGCTCCTCAGACCCCTTGTGTCTTTCCACTGGAACTTGGCTTCCTCTCCTCAGAGCTGTGAATATGTTCCCAGATGACTCACAGTCTGCCCACATGAGCCCTTCCAGTTCCTTTCTAAGCATCTAAGTCCCGGGTCCTGGTGCCGTGCCTTGTAGGCCTGCTTCCTCAAACGATGACCATTTTTTGGTTCACTGACTGCCACATCCGGCAGTCAGTGGGTAGGAACGCCTACTCTTACTGGCCCCAGAGGGTGCTTGGTAACTCTTTTGTTCTCTCTCTCTTTCTCTCTCTCTCTCTCTCTCTCTCTCTCTCTCTCTCACACACACACACACACACACACACACACACACACACACACACACACACACACACACACCTCTCAGGGACAGGAAAACATCTTGCTTGCTGCTCCTGGGCACAGTTAGACTTTGAGAGCAGGGCTGGACTTAAAGAGTCTGTAGGGAGATTTCTGGAGTCTAACAGGAAGGCAGTGTCCAGCAGTGAGGGAGAATGATCAAAAGGGAGCCCCATAAAGAAGGCAATTGTCAAACTTTTATTTTCAACGAAGCCTGAAAGTAGCAAAATACCATTCTTGTCTGCTAAGCTATGAAAATAAAATCATTCTTAAAATGATACTCAAATTAGCAAAGACATGTTAACATTTAATACATTAAAATTCGACATCATTCTCATCCTTATATTGAGTTGGAGGCCAGCCTGACCTATGCCAGACTGTCCCAAAACTCCAAACAAACAAATCCATTTGCAATAATCTTTTGTTTATTAACAACGACGACGACGACGACAAATAGGTCCCAGTTTAGAGTCCTACTGATGGAAATGCTGAAGGTTGGCAGGGGTTGAGCAGAGTTCCGTCCACAGCAGTCTGGAGCAAACACTACAAAAAAACAGGGTGTCATTGCAAGGCTCTGAGCTGACCCAAGTGGTAAAGGTTGCTGCCACTACTCTACTGCAACACAGATAGCAAAAGCGGTGAATTCCTACAACCACGGGAAAGTTAAGGGCCACCGGAAGGGGCGGGGCACACCGGAAGGGGCGGGGCACACAGAGTACCTCATTCCTGGCTGTCATAATGGGAACTGTACACACATTACCTGTCACCTAAGCCTTGCAAGACTCGTGAGATGCACCCTGTACCATAGACAGGAGATGACAGGAACCCACCTCACAGTGGCATAAGCAGCCAGAAGTACCGTGCAACCAGTTATGTGGAAAGGACAGCTTGCCGGGCAGTGGTGGCTCATACCTTTAATCCCAGCACTTGGGAGGCAGAGACTGGCAGATTTCTGAGTTCGAGGCCAGCCTGGTCTACAGAGTGAGTTCCAGGACAGCCAGGGCTACACAGAGAAACCCTGTCTCGAAAAAACAAAAACAAACAAACAAACAAACAAACAAACAAAAGTCGTGGGTCTCAGGCAGCTTATATTTAAAAAAAAAAAAAAGGTGGCAGCAGGGTCCCCCCCATCACAAAGGCCTTTCCTACAATGTGACTTTGACATTTCTCCCATCAAGATTTGGGGAGTGTGCTAGAGAGATGCTTCTGCATTAAGGGTATTGGGTGCTCTTCCAGAGGACCAGATTCAGTTCCCAGCACCTTCATGGCAGCTCACAAAGCATCTGTAACTCCAGTTCTAGGGGTGTCTAATGCCCTCGACTGGCCTCTGTGGGCACCAGGCATGCAGACATTTGGCACACACACATTACACACACATTAAAAAATAAAATAAAATTCATCTTTTTTTTTTTTTTTAAGCAAGAAATGGTGGCACAAGCTTGTAACCTTAGTGTGGGTGTGCTGGCTAGTTTTATATTAACTTGACACTAGCTATTGTCACTTTGAAAGAGAGAAGGCCAACTGAGAAAATGCACCCACCAGATTGGCCTGTGGGCAAGCCTATGGTACATTTCTTGATTAATGACTGCTGTGGGAGGGCCCAGCTCAGTATGGGCAGTGCTGCCTGTGGGCTAGTGGTCCTGGATGAAATAAGAAAGCAGGCTGAGCAAACCAATGAGAGCAAGCCTGCTGGTAAGCAGCATCCTTCCATAGCCTCTGCATCAGTTTCTGCCCCAATTTCCTGCCCTGGCTCCCCTCAGTGATAGACTTGTAAGCTGTGTGGTGAAATAAACCCTTTCCTCCCTGTCTTAGTAAGGGCTTTACTGCTGTGAACAGTCACCATGACCAAGGCAACTTTTATTAGGACAACATTTAATTGGGGCTGGCTTACAGGTTCAGAGGTTCAGTCCATTATCATCAAGGCAAGAGCATGGCAGTGTCCAGGGAGGCATGGTGAAGGAGGAGCTGAGAGTTCCACATCTTCATCTGAAGGTCACTAGGAGAAGACTGGCTCTCATGTGGTTAGGAGGAGGGTCTCACTGCCCACTCCCACAATCACACACAAGCCACACCTACTCCAACAAGGTCACACCTCCTAACAATGCCACTCCCTGGGCCAAGCACATTCAAACCACCACACTCTCCAAGTTGCTTTTGGTCATGGTGTTTTTAATCACAGCAATAGAAAGCCTAACTAAGAGAGCTGGGGAGAGGGGCCGGGATGGAGAAGTGACTTAGGGTTGCTATCTAGCCATCCTAGCTGAATCACTGGGTTCCAGGCCAGTGAGAGACCCTGTCTCAAAATACAAGGTGGACAGTGGCCCGAAGAAGGACACCTGAAGTTGGCCTCTGGTCTCTACATACATGTGGACACATGTGGACATGACCGTTCATATGCACACGCACCCACACTCCACACACAAAGGTGCTGCCTGGCTCTCTGGGGCTACTGCGGGAACTCAGTCACCGTGCTTAAGCCACATGAAGGGACATGGGCAGGTGTCTGGCTACTGCTAGAGCCAACCATCAACCTAGTGTCAAACATGGTAAGTCCAAAGGAACTTGGACATGATTCAAGTCTGGGTCATCACCTAACTGCAGCAACACGAGCCCCTAGCTGAGTCAGGGGCCAACCCCAGAACCATGTGGACAAGAAAATGCTGGTATTTTAATATACTAGTTTTAGGGGACTTTAGTTAGACAGGGGTAGATAACTAAGGCCCTCCATCTTTCTGAGACAGGAGCTCATGTAGCTCAGGTTGACCTTGAACTCATGATGTAACCAAGGACAGCCTTGAAACTCTGGACCTCCTGCCTCTACCACCAAGTTGGGACTACCCAGAAGCACCACCACTTCTGCGGGTTGGACGTTTGCGTAGGTCCTGGTGGTGAATGTCTAGTAGGATTATTTCCTCCTGGCGTCATCCGGAGGATCGGTTTCCTTGATGTCTCTAGTCTCTAGAAGCTCCCACGTGCCTTGTCTTGTGATTTCCGTCTTCAGAGGCAGCTGCAGCCAGCCGAGTTGTTCTCATATTGTGCTTTAGACACTGGTCTTTTTCCTTCGCCACTTCCATACCTTGTGACGACATTGGGCTCTTCTCGACTATTCTGAAAACTTAGTTAATAACTTTGTTTCCATCTGTACTCAGTCTGGGGATGAGAACAGAAGCCTCTTTAGGGAAACTACTATTCTGCTGATTGTGGACTTTGAGAAAGTCTTGCTTGTTCTTTCTCCCTCCTTCCTTCTTCCTTCTGTGGACCTGTGGTATTCCCAAGTCTGTGCTGAGTTATGGCGAGGGGCAACCTCCCGGAACCACTTTTAGGCAGCATGAGGCCCTGAGTTACATTATCCAAATTTACATCTAATAAAAGCTGATTATGGTGGTATATGCTCTTAATCCCAGTGCTGGAGAGGTGGGGACAAGAGGGTCCTTGGAGATCATTGACCAGCTAATGTACCTGAGCCTGTGAGGGACCCTGATTCAGAAAAGGTGGAGAGTGCTGGAAAGATACCAGAGGTTTCACATGAAGCGCACATGCGTGCACACACACAATGTGGGGGAAAAAGAAATCATGAGCATAAAGCAGGAAGGGATGCAGACTTTAGAAATGTACACCAAGCATTTGGGGTGATGGTGCTTTTCTGACTTTTCCTGTTGCTGTAATAAAGCACTTGACAGAAGCAACTTATGGGAGAAGGGTTTATTTGGCTCACAATTCCAGGTTATAGTCCACCACTGAGGGGAAGTCAAGGCAGCAGGAACTTGAAGCAGTTAGTCACACTGCATGCCCAGGAAAGAGCCAATTGCAACGATGAAATGCATGCACGCTTCTCTACTCTTAGACCATTCAGTCAGTCTCCCAGTCTATAGAATGGCGCCACCTACAGTGGACACGTCTTCCTGGGTCAAATAAAATAATCAGTCTATGCCTCCTCAGCCAGGCCCAACTCTAATCCAGACAACCCTTCATTGAGACTCTCTTGCCATGTGGTTCTAGATTGTGTGGTGTTGCCAATTAAACCATCACATTGCTGCTGTCTGGCCAACTCTGAAGGCCCACCCATGTAGGATCACACTGTTCCACCTGTCACAGGTGTCCAGCTGCTGGTGGCTATCTGGCTGGCCTGGGATCAGCTGGAGGTGACTCTACCCTGCAGGTTAGTGTCCAGTGCATCCTGTCTCTCAGTCCACTCAGCAGCAGCGGCTGCTCTTGTGTGGTCTCACTGTGGGTGCCCTGGAGCTGTACCACCCTAAGCTGCTCCCACTCTCATATGGTCTGTACTCCTGCTTCTCTTCCCCATACGTTCTCTGGTCACTGAGCTAGGTCCCCACCTTCGATCCAGGTGGATATCGTCTCCAGCCGACCCTCACTGGATTCTACCTTTGAAGTCTCCACAGCAATCCTCTCTTCACCCGTGACTCGGTTATCTGCACACAGTTGTAGTCCTCAAGTTTCAAAACAAACAAACAAACAAACAAAAAACAACAACCAAAAAACACAGAAGTCACATAAGCTGTGCACCTGCCTAAGTAGAAAGGCAAAGTTGGACGCTGTCCCCTCAGATACAATGCCTGACACAGAGCCCAAAGGCAAAGCTCTGGGAAAGCCTGCCTCGCTGGTGACTTCTCTGGGTTCATCCTCAACTTCAGTATCTGTAATGTACATACCTATAACCATCTGGCTGTTTAAGCCGACTATTTACAATATTCCAACTGGACTTTAGTAACCCAGCCACACCTCGGGACTTCTCTTTGCCCTTCTGACAATAACCTGCTTAACACTGCTTAAAATATTTATTTTTATTATTTAAAAAATTATGTGTAGCTGTGCATGTGTGTCTGTGTGTGGATATGAGTATGTGAGTGTGGGTACCCAGAGACCAGAGCCATCCGGTCCCCCAGATCTAGAATTACAGATGGTCATGAGCCATCTGACATGGGTGCTGGGAAGAAAACTTGGGTCCTCTGCAAGACCAGTGGGTGCTTTTAATTGCTAAGCCACCTCGCTAGTCCATGGCTCCTTGGCTGTGCACGTGCGTGTGTTCAGGTGCCCCAGCACATGTTGAGATCAGAGGACAAACCTCAGGTAGTAATCTTTTGCCAATTTGGGGACAGAGTCTCTTGTTTTCACCGTGTACTCTAGGCTAGCTGACCTGAGCACTCCCAGGGATCCTCAGGTCTCTGCTCCCATTTTCCTGTATGAGGCACTGGGTTAGCAGAAGGATGCTAACTGCCCAAGGGGTTTTTTTTTTTTTTTTAATTATTTATTTTTATGTATATGAGAACACTGTAGCTATTTTCAGATTCACCAGAAGAGGGCATCTGATCCCATTACAGATGGTTGTGAACCACCATGTGGTTGCTGGGAATTGAACTCAGGACCCCTGGAAGAGCAGTCAGTGCTCTTAACTGCTGAGCCACCTCTCCAACCCCTGCCCCAGTTTTATAAGGGTGGGGAGTTGAACTTGGGTTCTCGAGCTTACCTGCTGATCTCTCCCCATCCTCCAGTTCTCAGCTCAGAAACTGAGGCTCCCTGGGGTGACATGATTTGCCTCATGTCTCATTAACTTGGGTCACTGCCAAGCTGAAGACCCCTGACTTGCTGTTCAGTGACACTTCCATGTTTCTTTGAGATGCTTGTGCCCAGACTTCTGGATTGTGGCCCTACTTGGATGTAGAGAGGACGTGTTTGAACAACCCCCATTTGCTTGTTTTGGAGTTCAGCCCGGGTAAGGCACAGTGCTATGGCACCAGGCCAGGACCTAAGTTACTGCAGAAACCCAGAAGAGCCCCTAAGGGGAAGGTGCTGCTGACACCGCAGGACAGCAGGTTCCTGAGGAACCAGTAGGACGGCTCCCGTATATGTGTGTGTGTGTGTGTGTGTGTGTGTGTGTGTGTGTGTGTGTGTGTGTGTGTGTGTGTTGAAGTGGTGTTGGCAGGTAGCTGACAAATCTAGCTCAGCCTGGGAATCATCTTAAAAAGCAAGTAAAAAAAAAAAAAAAGTGCTCACCTGCACCCCCTACAGGTGGGCATGGGGAACTGCTTTTGCAATCATGTTCTCCAGAATGGAGCCTATGACTTTCAAAGGAGCATAAGAAGTTGTCATTCTTGTCCCCTCTTCAATGGAGATGCAGAGTGGATGGCTGGCTGGTGGTCATGAGAGGGGACATGACAGGAAAGAACAAGCAGGGCCTTCTAATGCTTTTATATCACCTAGGCCATAATCTCCTTATTTAAATAATGAACATAGCAATCTCCTATCCCTCCAGGTGCTATAGCACCCCTCAACTGTGTTTTGCTTTCTGTAGTTTCATGACCTTTGATAAACAAATCCAAAAGTACTGAATAAGGATGGGGCATTGGTGGTGTGTACCTGTAATTCAGCTACCTGGGAGGCTGGGACAGGAAGATCCTGAGTTTGAGGCCAGCCTAGGCTATGTAGTGAGACCATCTCAAATACAGGAAAACTGTGCAGAGGAGACAGTGCAGTGCCTCTCTTTCTGCAGGGGAGATGAGGAGTCGGTAAAAATGCTTACTGGGGGCCTGAGATTGACCCAAGAAGCATCATAAAAGCCAGGGTAGCATTCCTATAATCCCTGCACTCCCACAGAGAGATGAGAGGCAGAGGCAGAGTCCCCAGAAGCCCAAGGGCCACCTAGTCTGGCAGACACAGTAGAGAAAGAACAAAAGCAACACTGTCTCAAACAAGGTGAAAGGTGGCTATGGGCATAGGGGTTCTTCCGACTCCTACATGTGGCCAAAGTGTACCCAGACCTGCACGGACACACAAAATGCACATGTGTGCACACACACAACAAACAAACAGAGGTTTTAAAACATTTTAAAATGGGAAGGCTCAGTGAGTAAACCGCGTGCTGCCCCCGGCACGAGAATCCACATGAAAAGCTGTGGGTTGCAGTGCTCGGAAGCAGAGACAGGTGGATTCTGGGAATTACTGGCCAGCCAGTTTAGTGGGAAAAGGTAAATTCCAGATTTACAGAGAGATCCTGTCTCAAAATGTAACACAGACATAGACCAGGACAACCTCTACCCCCGGCCCCACCCACCACAGGGTAGGGTTGGGTGGAAAACTCCACAAGTAAGCAACTTATAATTTTTAGCTGACTAGTATGTAATTATACCTTTCTATTTCCTTAGTTATTAATTTTGATGTGTATATTTCATAAATTAAAACACAGGTATGCATATAAAGGGAAGAATAGTGTATTTACAGTTCAATACGCAGTGTCCTCAGACATCTGTGCCACATCTTGCAATGTGTTCCCCAAGAACAAGTTTACCTTAATGAGATGTTCTTCCCACACCAAAGGACTGTGTGGTAATCCGCAAAAAACAGGAATAAGACCAAGAATCAAATACTCAGTAAACGGGGCTGGAGAGATGGCTCAGCGGGTAAGAGCACTGACTGCTCTTCCGAAGGTCCTGAGTTCAAATCCCAGCAACCACATGGTGGCTCACAACCATCCATAATGAGATCTGATGCCCTCTGCTGGGGTGTCTGAAGACAACTACAGTGTACTTACATATAATAAATAAATAAATCTTAAAAAAAAAAAAAAAACTCAGTAAACAAAGGCTACTGACTGAGGCCACCAAAGTGCGAGCCTAAAGCCACTGACTTCTCATTTGCACAGAATGGTCCCTTCCCACAGTCAGAGAGCAGCACTGTCATGTGGTCAGAAGACTGTCTTGGAGCCAGAGAGTAGGCCTGAAGGCATCCTTACCAGGAAAGGTGAGGACATGGCGCCCTGCAGCCCCATCTGCCTCAGAAGCCACAAGCAAGCCAAAGACTGTGGGTATTCCTTATCCAGTCCTGAGGCTGAGTGACCAGATGAGCGACCATTAGCTCCAGATCAAAGGCCTCCTGGATTCCCACGACTATAGAGCTGGAGATTGCTAGCGATTGTACTTAAAAGCTGTTGGGACTCTTCATGGTGCCAGCTCCATGCTGGTAACCTCTCACTGTCCCATGAAGGTTCACTGCCACCCTCCAGGGAGCCTGCTGAGTTGAGCCTTGAGCCAAGTCTGGGTGGAGAGGGATATTTTAAACTTTACTTAGGGGTATTTCCCCCTTAATTTTCTGTCTGCCTCTCCCCATTTTCTCCATGCTAAACTTACCGTCTACCGTTGAGACGTACCCTCATTGTATTTTGTTGTGGATTTTTTTGAGATGGAATACTAAGGGGGAAATGTCTCTGCAAACATCATAGCCAGTGGTGTCCATCCAAGAGAGGTTAGAAGGAAATTTGGCTCAACAGGACTCCGTAGTCAGTGTTGGCTCAAACCTCAAGAATCTAATTCCAGGTAGTTTATTTTTAGGCATATTTAGGCACAGCACACACATTTTGGAACAATGTTTCCTGGTGATAATTAACTCAATTCCATGTCCACAAAGCTTAAGACAAGACTCACAACACTTTTAAGATACAAGTGACATCTTCCATAAAGATAGGTTAATCTTCCATAAAGATTAAGGAAGCAGGCTCCACATAAACAATGCTCATGATAAGGTCTTCAGCAGGATAGGCTGCAGACTGGCTGAGATAAACAGGCTCAAGGTAAGGGTCTAGGGGAGCCAATGAGGCCGGAGTGTTAACATACACAGGATTGTGTCTTCAAAGGGAGAGAGGTCTAATCTGTTTTCCACCCCTAAGGCTGGGAGCTGAGGTGGTTAACAGTTTCGTGAGCTCTGTGCTATCTGTATGGCCAGGTGAGGCCATACCGTGAGCATGAGACCTCTGTGCCTTCTACAGGGTCTTGCCCAGGCTGGTCTCTAATGTGTGATCCTATGTCAGCCCCCAAGGCAACTGGGGCCCTAGGTGTGCACCACCCTGCCTGACTCTTTTGGTGCACCGTCTTTCTGGCAGTGTTAAGCTGATTTACCTTTGGAGCAGCCGATAACAGAGAAAGCAGATGGTTGAGTTAAGTGGTCTTGACAACCTTGGTGGAATGAGCTAGGTAGAGCAGAACAAGACAGTAGGAGTCCTGCCTTGAACATGCCATTATATTAACAACCAGGGAAAACAAAGTTCCTCATATACCACCCTGTCACATCTTCTGGGTGCATGGGTGGACTTGTAATCTTGGCCGCTTGCTGTGTTAAAGCAATCCCCCACTCATTCAGATGGTGTGTATGTGCGTGCACATGTAAGCTGGAGAATAGCTTTGAGTGTCATTAATCAGGCACTGTCCACCTTAAAGAAAGATTTATTTTTATGTATGAGTGTTTAATCAGTCTGTCTGTGTACCATGTGCATGCTTGGTGACCACGGAAGCCAGAAGAGCGTGTTGGATCCCCTACAAATTGGAGTTAGAGGCAGTTATGAGCCATCCTGGGTCCTCTGCAGGAATAGCAAGTGTTCTTAACTGCTAAGCCACCTCCCTGGTCCACCTTGTTTAAAAGACAGGCTCTCACTGGCCTAAAACTGGCTCTCACCAGGTAGGCTAGGTTGGCTTCCTAGAGAGCCCCAGGGATTAGCCTGCTTCTGTGTCTCTGGTGCTGGGATTATAAGTGCATGCTGCCACACCCAGCTTGTTAAGGGCTCTGGGGACTGAACTCAGGTCCTATAGATAGTGTCATCTCCTCTGCTCTCAGATGACACCTTTATGTCCACTTCCTTGTGCTCCCACAGCCTAGAACGGAACTACACACATTTAAGCCTGTTCTCTCCTGCCCTGTGGTAGAGGGTGCCACACACAGCTGGTTTCCTTTCTGCCTTCCTCAGGCTTTGGCTTTGGAGCCAGCATAAAGAGCTGCATTTTTTTTTTTAAATATTTATTTATTTATTATATGTAAGTACACTGTAGCTGTCTTCAGACACCCAGAAGAAGGCATCAGATCTCATTATGGATGGTTGTGAGCCACCATGTGGTTGCTGGGATTTGAACTCATGACCTTTGGAAGAGCAGTCGGCACTCTTAACCACTGAGCCATCTCTCCAGCCCAAAGAGCTGCATTTAAAGGCTGTTTTGTTTCTGTTTATTTACCAGCTGAGCGAGTCCAGGTGAGCTACTCTCAGGCTCACTGTTGTTCTGGGGATGAGGCAGATCTGTGACTGTGGACCTGGGTTCTAGAGGAGGAAAATCTAGAGAGCTCCTTGCCCTTGGAGTATTGTTGAGTTCCTTTCAGCCTCAACACTGTCACCCATGAAATGGGAAGACCACCACAGTACATTATGTTCGGGGCTGCGGCAGAGGCCCACCTGGAGCATACATTTGCCTGCTGTCTCTTTCTTTTGAACAGCTATCCTGCCAAAGTCCAGTCGTACTTTTCTGTGGCCTCCCCAAGCCTGCTCTCCCTTCTTCTCACTGAGGAAGTCCTTGGCTCACTGGTGAACAGCTTCCTTGCCCGCACTGTGGCTCAGCTTCGAAAGGCACGCTGGGAGATCTCAGCCCAGGGCACACTCTGCTCCTAAGGGTGCTTCCACACTTGCTCAATTTTTCTGGACCCAAAGCTCACACACTATCTCAATCCTGCCTTCCTTAGAACCTGAGGGTGGCTCCGAGATGGGGCTCTTACAGCATCTGTAGGCTCAGGTCCCAGCCAGTTCACCTGATCTGAGGTGTGTGGAAGCAAGAAGATGAAAGGCATCAACTATAACTTGGTCCCTCACCATGGCTGTGCATACGGGATGAGCGTGACCACTCCCTCACATTTCACCCAGGTAGAGAAGAAGGCAGAAGCATTTGAAGAACACATCTTCATTTATTTTGACTTTTATAACACAGGGTCTTGTGTAGTCCAGGCTAGTCTTAAATTTGCTCTGTCACCAAGAAATGGCCTGAATCAACCTCCTGGGTGCTGGACTCACAACTGTGCACAAGCATGCCTGATTTTTTAGGCAGTGTTGGGGAATTGAACCCATGGATTTGTGCATGCTGGGCAAGTACTCTACCAAACTGAGCTACACCTCCAGCACCAAAGCACTATCATTAGAAGGAAGCAGAGATGAGAGATTAGAGCAAGGGAAGGTATTTCAAGAACCTTGACAAGGACTGGGGAGATGGCTCAGTGGTAAATTGCCTGATAACCTGAGTTCGATCCCCTAGGGGGAGAAAACCTGCTCTGGCAAGTTTTCCTCTGATCTGTACATGTTCTGTTGCACTCACACCCACCTGTAAACATATAAAATACATTTAAATATAATAAAAATTAAATACACACACACACACACACACACACACACACACACACACACACACACACACACACACACACACACACCACAGGAACCTAGACAATAGAATAATCCAGGCATAGAGTAACAAATGAACTTTTAATTGATTTCAGGTAAAAACTACACAGGGAGGAACTGTGATTAACTCTGGCCCTAATGTATCAGAGCCATATCATCTACATTAGAAAAAAAAAGAAGAAAAAACCCAAGGCATTATGTCCTCACAGGTCACACATGTGGCTGGCCACCAAATCTGCTCGCTTAGATTCCGTATTTCTTCTTTAGCTCTTCTACCTTTTCCACATAGGTTTTCATGGCACTTTCCTTGGAAGTTCCTGGAAGGAGTTGGTAGGAATACACATCAGGGAGGCTGAACGCTAGAAAGGCATCGTGCTGGGTGGCCAACCTTTGCTTTTAAAAAACTTGTCTAAGTATGGCTCCCACAGCCTCATGTGTTTGAATGTTTGGTCCACCAGGAGTGGGCACTATTAAGGGGTGTGGCCTTGTTGGAGGAAGTGTCACTGTGGGGGCAGGCTTTGAGGTCTCATATGTTCAAGCTATGCCTAGTGTGACACAGTCTCCTGCTGCCTGTGGATCGAGATGTAGAACTCTCATTTTCTGTAGCACCGACCACAAGCTGCCATGCTTCCTGCCATGACAATAATGGACTAAATCTTTGAAACTGTGAGCCAGCCCCAATTAAATGTCCTCTTTATAAGAGTTGCCTTGGTTATGGTGTCTCTAAATGCCAATAGAACCCTAAGACAATTAGTATGCATATGCACCAAATGCATGCACGTACCTGTGCAAGTGTGATCAGGGTGTCAGATCTCTTAGAACTAGAGTTATAGGCAGTTGTGAGCCACTTGTTGGGAGTTCTGGGGACCAAATATCGAAGTCCTCAGTATGAGTGACAAGTCCTCCTAATCCATTAACTATCTCTCTAGCCCCACCTTACCTACTTAAAAAATTATATATGTATTTTGCAAGGGGGTGGTGGTAGTAATCTGAATGAGAATGGTTTGAATGTTTGGTCCCCAGTTATTGGAACGTTTGAGAAGGATCAGGAGGTGTGGCCTTATTGGAGGAGGCGTGCCCTGGAGGTGGGATTTAAGGTCTGAAAAGCTGTTGTTAGGCTCAGTCTCTATCTACTGCCTATTGATCAGGAGATAAAGGTCTCAGCCTACTGCTTTGCCATCATGTCTGTCTGCTTTCTGCCATGATAATCGTGGACTCCCATCTAAAACTGTGAGCAAGCAGAGTTGCCTTGGTCATGGTGTCTCTTCACAGCAACATAACTGTAACTAAGACAGGAGGAAGGGGCATATCCATACTACAGCATGCGTAGAGGTCAGAAGGCAACTTGTGGGAACTGATCCCCATGTGGGCTCTGGGATCCAACTCAAGTTGCTGGGTCTGGCGGCAAGCACCTTTACCCACTGAGCTGTCCCACCAGACCCTCCACTTTATTTTATGGGACAAGATTTCTCACTGAAGCTGGAGCTCATGGATTGGCCAGTGAGCTCAGAGGATTGATCTGCCTGTCTCTGTCCCTTCCAGGTTACAGATACCTGCTGCTGTGCCTGGCTTTTTACATAGGCACTGGGGATCTGAACTCGGGTCCTTGTGCTTACGTGACAGACACCTTGCTGACGGAGCAATCTCCGTAGCCCCAGATATCTAAGCTTTTGACATTGCAGCATTATTTCTGTCTGTTTTCTCCCATGATAACCATGGACTAACCCTCTAGAATTGTACATGTGTTGGGCCACAGGTTGGATACACCTGCTGTGATCCCAGTTAAGTATTTGGAGGTTGTTTCTTACATGTCTAGTATAGCCCTCTTACATCTCAGAGATGGACTGAGGACTGGACTCAAGGCACTCCAGAGAAGGCTTTACCATGCACCGAGCTCCTGCATGATGTGTCACGCATGAAAGTAGGGCAGCAGACAGCATGGGCCTCAGCCTTCTAGACAAGCAGGAAAGTGTCCCTGCACTGATTTTTCTGGTACTAATAATCTCATGTTTGGCTTTAGCCTATGGACTATTTGTTTTAGACTTCTTATCTCCCACAGCTGTACTGTTGGCTGTGAAAAAGCTAAGCCAGCCGCCCTCTTCCCCCTCAGAGAGAAACTGTGAGAACTGTGAGAAGAGCTGAAGACTGAGCAAAAAGCAGCTGGTTCTTGGAGAGGAATGAAGCAAATCTTTGTCTCTTTGTCATGGCAGAAGGGACCGTGAATACACCCCGAGGGACATACATACAGCCTAGATTCCCCTAGGGAAATGAGAAGTCCTCAGGGACTGAGAGCTCACTGTGAAGCACTAGATGCCCAGGGGCCTGAGAATGGTGTGGAAAATGAACAGGCAGACTTGCATGGCCCCCAGCAGTGCACTTTAGTGTGCTGGGGCCCTTCCTGAGTTCATGATTTCTCCCTTGTGAGAGGACAGAAGGCTTATTCAGCAATTGGCTAGCAAGCGTGTGAAAGCTGCCAATGGCTTTGGTGCCAGCTTTGGGGCTTGCTGCCATGGGAACACGTGATTTAGTGGATCCTGGACACTTCTTGGATGATTGTGCTTTAGCAAATAATAGTTCCATTCACTGGCCTGCATTACCTCATCCCCCTTTCTCATGTGCCCTTCTGGCTGAAAGGGAACTGGGGAAGGCCACTTGGCTAAGGGGTCATTGCCTGGCCTTGTTGGGGAGATAGAGGTGTGGACAGAACTCTCCTAACTCTGGACACATCCAAAGACCATGGCAACAAAATCACTGCCCAGCCTGGTTCTCAGTGGCCTGATCCCCTGGCCCCTGGCCTCCAGACAATTCCTATGCCCAGAGACAGAGCTCTTACAAAAGGTATCAGCAACATTTGGAGGGAAAAGGAAGACTGTGGCCTAGTTTTCTCTGTGTGAGGGCAAGCTGGGCTGGCTTCCAAGATGTGCCTCCTGAACCTCGCCCTCCCTCCCTGCTCTCCAAGGAGTCTCCAATGCCTAGCCTCACACAGGAAGGAGTTGACAGGAATGTTACCTTTCAGCTTGTTCCAGGCATCCCACTTGGCTTTGCCCTTGAGGTCCAACAGCCCCGGCCGATCTGCAGCAAGGGACGGGCGGACACCGTTAGGTTTGCTACAAGTTCTAATGGAAAACTTTCAACTTATTCCCACGAAAGCCAAGAATGTGTTATTGTTCTTGTCTGTTTTTTAAGACAGGGTTCCTCTGAGTAGCCTAGGCTGTCCTAGAACTCTCTGTAGACCAGGCTGGCCTTGAACTCACAGAAAGCCACCTGCCTTTGCCTCCTGAGGGCTGGGATTTTAAAGGGTTGTGCCACCACCCCTTGGTGGCAAGACATTTTTTATAACATTATTTTTACTATTATCGTGAACCCAAACTACACTTCCCAGTCCTTCCAGCCCCTCCCCCTCCTAGCTCCCCCTGAAAAGAAAAGAAAAGAAAAGGCCAGAACAAACAAACCAAGTCCAATTTGTGTTGCCCAGTTACTCCCTGGAGCACGGTCAAACTCCTAGTAGCCTGCCCCCCTAAAGAAATCTGACTCCTTCCCCTCTCCCACCCTAGCCAGAAGCCATCAACTGTGGAGAGCTACACTCCAGCACCCTTATCATGGTTTTTAAGAACGCCAAGTGTCTCACACAGTGGGTTCTATTGTAAGAAACCCAGATGGGCTTAAAACAACTCAAATTTAAAGGCAGGATTAAAAAAATAAATGTCCTTAGGTTTGTTTTTTTTGAACTGTAAAGTTAAAGGTTTAAAACCCAACGTTTTACTTTAAAAAACAAAATCACACTCTTCTTTGGAGCTGGGGATGAAGCTTAGTTGGCAGATGCCTCCCTCGCATGTACAGTGCCCTGGTGAGCTTCAGCATACATGAGCAGGGAACGTCGACACACGCCTAGAATCCCAGCACTTCAGGAAGTAGAGGCAGGGGGATCAGGAATTTAAGATCATCTTGGCTACACAGTGGGCTTGAGGCCAGCCCAGGCTATATGAGAATTTGTCTCAAAAACTTAAATATAATACAATAAAAGAAAATAGGCAGGCGTGGTGTTCACACCTGTGATGCCAGAAGTTCCAGGGGCCGCCAGGGCAGGAGAAGCGAAAGTTCAAGGCGTGGCCTACAGAGATCGTAAAGCCAGAATGAGTGGCTTAGTGAGATTCTGTTTCAAAATTAGAAAAATATTAAGTAATAAAAGGGCTAGGGATGTGGCTGAGTTGGCAGTATGCTTGCTTAGCATGCCCCAAACCCTGGGTCTGAGCACCAGCACTGGATAAACTGGACATGGTAATTCACATCTGTAAGGTGGAAGTAGGGGGATCAGAAATTCAGTGTTATGTTTGGTTATATAGTGAATCTGGGCCAGACTAGGCTACATGAGACTCTGTCTTAAACAAAATGGGTGGGGAAGGGGAGACTAAAAATCCTCAAAACCAAACCAAACCTGTACTTTAATCAAAATAAATAAGCAAACATCCATTCATGTGGCTCAGAATCCAAAACTTCTGAAAAAATAAGGCCAGGGAGATGGCTCAGCGGCTAAGAGCACTGGCTGCTCTTGCAGGCAGCCTGGGTTCAATTCCCAGCACCCACATAGCAGCTCTCAATTGTAACTCCAGTTCCAGGGGATAACTCTCACACGGATATACATGCAGGCAATACACAAATGTACATGAAATTAAAACAACAACAAACCTAAAAACCGACTCTGAAAAGAGATGCTGTCAGGTTCTCTCCCCATCTCCTTCTCAGCTTCCAGTCTCCCTCTGTGCAGCATTGCTGTTATCTGGGGGCTCTGGTGTCCTTGCCTATGTGTCTTTATAATGTAATTTTCACTCATCACTGGACCCCTTCTTGCTGATACCTAGAGGTTTTGTCTGAGAACCGAACTGCTTCCAAGCGCCTGCCTTTGCAAAGCCCTTTCGCCATTCTTCCTTGGGGACAATTTCATTGCCAGGAGCAGAAACTGCAGAGTGTACAGCTCGGGGCACTGACTCTGAGAAAAAGTTCCAGAAACTTCACAGGAAGACTGTGCCTGCAAAGGAGCCCTCAGAACCCCAGAGGGAGCCTCCCTGCCACTGTTCTCCCTGGATGGAAATGGACATTTGCAACATTCAGTTAACTAATTTATATACCGGGGTGCACATGTGTGCATGCCACGGTGCAGGTGTGGAAGCCAGAGGACAACTTTTGGGGGTCAGTTCTCTCCTTTCACCAAGTGGTTCTTTAGGTAGTCAGGCAGGGCAGCGAGAGCCTTTACCCGCTAGCCATTTCACTGGCCCCTGCAACATCTAATTCAGAAGCCACTTGCCCCCTTGAAACACAGCTCACAGAGCTACAGAATAGGCTTTTGGCATTACTTAGGTTTAGCCATTTCCAGCTAAAACCCATATAGTCATGTGTGGCTAGTCTTTGTTGTATTGAACCAGTACAGCCAAAAACCCAGACAACAGTTCCCTGTCAGGCAGGGGTGGGCTCCAAGTTAGTCTATGGATACTTATATGCCAGCAAGTACCTATAGCTTGGCTAGAGGCCAGGCTCTGAGAAAATACTATCTAGCAATAGCATCCAAGTCTCCCTGATCCCTTCCCACTGCCTTCTCCTTCCTGGATGTTTATAAATCTCAAATCTCTGACCTGCTTGGCCAGCCACTCCAGTTCCAGTGGAAGCCATGCTTGCTGGGTGGCTGAGGCATACATTTCCTTCTATGATGTCATGAGTCCTCCCTAGAACACACCCTGCTACTATAGCCACTGCTACAGCCACAGCAGAGAAGACAGTATCACAGACCAAGGTAATCCACAGCATAGTTTCAAAATCTATACCAAGGGGCTGGAGAGACAGATTAGCCAGTAAAGGACAAGGATCTGAGTGTGAGTCCCAGAACTCACGTGGGAGAGAAAAAAATAGAAAGCCTGTGTTTAGAATGCCGGTGCTGGAGAGGTAGAGACAGGCAGACCCCTGGGGCTTGCTGGTCCACCAACCTAGAGTACTTGGCAAGCTCCAAACCAGGGCGAGATCCTCTCTCAAAAGTAAAAAACAAAAAGCCAAACAACAAAGGTTAAAAAGCCCCATAAAAAAGAGAAGATCTGCCCATGATTTTCGGATAGGGAGAAAAGTCACCTGGATAGACGTGGGCCAGCAGCATCTCTGATTTGCCCCAGGATACCAGATATGTCCCTGCTCATTTATTAGGCTTGGGGAAGCTGCCAAGCACTCCATGGTCCTGTTTATCTGATGGAAACAGGAGGCTCAAGAAAGCAACTGCTGAGCAACAGGGCTTAGAGCAAGCTTCCTCTCTGGGACCTTTGCTTCCTTCATAGTAGATGCTGAGATAATCAGTAAAATCCTTCTAAACCCACACTGAATCTGCTCCCAGGGTCACTGAAAGTTTAAGGAGATGGTCTTTGCAGGTGAATATCTCCCAGCTTAAAGTCTCCACACCAGTGTTCTGCTGTCACACACCCGCCTGAACGGTAGTGCCTCGGGCGGTTGGATAGTGAAGTTCTCAGACTCTTGGGCCGCTGGGCCAACTTGGCCCGCTCTGATGAGAAGTTGGGCATACCTGTATTTACATCGCCCACAGTGGCTTGTTTGAAGTGACTGTAGATGAACAGCATCTCTTCATCAGTTGGCTGAGTCTTGAGGTGCTTCACCTCATCAGCGGCTTTGTCAAATTCAGCCTAAGAGAGGGAAAGGAACGGGATGCAGGATGCCCAAGTGGGAGAGGTCCAGGGAAGGTGGAAAGCAGAACTCCTTCCAAACTTCCTCTTCTTGCCAAGTTTCCCTAAAGACCCACCTGTCCACTCATGTAGTTACAGCCCTGTGTCAAGTGCTGGGAATAGACTTGGCTCACAGTGGAAGTACACGCCCTTGAAAATGTTCGTGCCCAACTAACTGCCTGGGCCACCACTGGCCCAGATCCAGCAATTGCTGGGGTTCCAGCAAAGCCCCGACCTATGATCAGCGGAGTTTGACTGGGCAGTAAGGGGAAATGTGGCGTGATCAAAACAGTCGATCAGGGTTCAGGACACGAAGGCGGTGGAATCTAGGGTCCGGAGCCAGCTGGTCCCTTCCTACTGGGGCCTGGAGTTCAGCGCTGACCTCTGTCCCAGTGCCCAGATTAGGAAGAGGCAAGTGGGAGGAGCTAGAGATCGCCCTACAGGGCTCAGTCCTAGGCAGTGGTCTCCACTGGAGGGAAGGAAAAGGCTTCTGGCCACCTCACCTACTCGAATCTCTTCTGTACAGGGGCATGCCAGGCACAAAACTAATTACCTTCCCCGACCTCCAAGCTCTTCAGCCAGGGCCTCCATGCGTGCCCCTCTATTCCATTCGGTTCTTCCCAGTACGAGATTCAATCTTCCCTGTCCTTCACTCCCCTTACGCCCCATCTTTCTTTCGAGGACCCTGTGGCTGCTTCACCCAGGAGTCCAACCCACCCGCAACTCTCTAGCAGTTCCGGCGTGGGTGGCAGTTTCGGAAATCTGCAAGGGAAAAAGTTCCGCTCCCCAGGCTATGAGCTGGGCTCGGATCCCAGAACAGCTGCGGGATATCTGAGGAGAGACCCCGCAGGATTCCTGCGGGCTGATGCACCCAAACCCACTCCATCTTCGCAGCCCGGCAGGGCACGCGCAGTACCTGAGACATACTGGCGAGGTGACCTGGATGTCAAAAGCGCGGGAGCAAGCTCTGAAGAGCAATCAAGTTCCAGAGCGTACGGGCTACCGCCTTTAAAAGCACAACCCCCACGTTCCAACAGAGCTCGGGCGAGCGGCGGCAGCCAATCAGAAGTCGGATCTGCTTCCGGAGGCGTGTCCATCCTAGTCGGAGAGCTCCAGCTCTTCCCCGACCCAAGAGGGAGTTTATTGCGCACGCGCGGGGAGGAGCAGCGGGGTACGTCGGGAGCAGGTGGGACGACCTACGGTTTTTTTTTTTTTTTCCGTGGGGGAAGGGACGGACGGGATACTCTGGGTCAGGGCATTTGGGCAGGAGCTGGCAGGAACTGAGAACGCGTGAAATGGGGTGCTGCGGGAGGAGAGTAGAAATCAGTATGATTCTTTCCCTTTAAATCTCCTGCCGATTGGAAAGAGGCCGGAAGTTGCATTGCTGGTTGAGTAACTTCTCCGCCTGGGAAAAGGGATGTGTCGACCCTTTTCAGGGAATCTAGGGAAGAATCCCCTGTGCACAGCGCAACGATGGCCCCCTGGACCAAGACCATACCCAGGCCTTTTCTTCTGAACTTCTGGCATACTCTTTGACATTGCCCATAGTTTTCAGTCCTGCACCCCTGATGCAGTCTTGTGTTCCATCAGTGCTTTATAAAGGCGGAGACAATGTGATGTAACAAACTTGCACGAGAAGAGGTGCCCTTCAAGCCTTGGTTAAGTGAATAACATTTCGAATGTCTTTTTAAACACTTGGTCTGATGAGTGCTGACTTCTAGACCTTGGACACGCAGCAGTGGACAAACAGACGAATCTCTGCTATCTTGGAGCGTCTTATAGTGGGTTCATAGTTGATATATTATAAAAAGTAAAGAGTTGGAAGTTGTAACTGATGTGTGTGGAGAGGGGTTGGGGGAGAAGATGCTGTAGAGCGAGCCCTGCAAGTCGGAAGAAGCATTCTAGCAGAGAGCAGGAGTTAGTGTGGACACTGAGGTTCCCTTTGAATTCTTGATGAAATATTTTAAAACTGATTCGGAAGGAAGCTTGAGAATAATTTTATTAAAGTTTGAGATTAAAAAAAAACCAACAGGACAGACAAGCTGAAAATCTCCCACTGGGGAGAGGAGATGGAGGGAAAGTTATGACTTTTAAGCTAGGCACGGAGGTCAGAGGAACAGTGAGAAAGCCCAGAGTGTTAGGGAGAGCATGCGTAGGCGTGCGCAGCAGGTTCAGAGGGTTGAGTTTAGAGGACATTCAATTCCAAGACTATGTGTCCCGGGACCAAAGATTACAGTGGAACACACGATGAGGAAGCCTGGAGAAGTAAGAAAGAGGTAGGCTGATTAGGTGATGGCAGAGGTTGTTCGTTCTGGGCATACAGGCAATCATTCTGATGGAGTCATGGGGGTGGGAAGGGGACTCCTCAGAGGTGATGGAGTGCAAAGGTGTCTAACGAGAGGCCGTTGTAGGGGCCGTGGCTCCATGGGAGCAGGGGAAAGGGAGACAGCTTAAGTGGATGGAAAGATTAAGTGAGCTAAAAGGAGAACTTTCTGGCATTGGATACAAAAGTGAAAGAGAGGTGAAAGGAAATTCTTGGAAGGTCATTACAAAAGGGAGAGTCCCTCATCACTTCCTAATGTGTGGCCAGAGGCCTGGGCCACAGCTTCCCACCCTTTCTATCTGCCACCTCATCACAGCTGTGGTAGTTTGCAAAGGCAGGGCTGGGGCTGCTACTTGGTGCTGGAGAGTGTCTGCCTAGTATATGTGAGATCCTGGGTTCTATTCCTAGCCCCGCAAAATAGAAAACTTAAGTCCACGCTTTCAGATGTCACCAACAGCATTGGTCAGGTTTTGTGGAGTGTTTGGGAAGGAGAATTTTAATGGCAGGGAACACAGGTAGATTTAGTAGCTTGTGAACCTCTTTGCTTAGAAAGGAAAAGTAACAAAAATGTTAGAGGTGAATTTGGGGAAATTGCCTGTGAACTATAAAAAAAAAAAAAAGTAGATTTCTACCATAGTGGCAATTTGGGGACCCCTCCACCCCTTAAGTCTCAGATGGATAGCTTGTATTCCTTACTGTAATTTTCCTTGTCACTTCTGAAAGAGGCATTGACGCCATGGAGCTTTGACTGGACTCACATGCGCGAAGTCAGTGGATCAGTGGGGGTGTTAGCGTTTATCTGTATGTAGTCTGTATGTAGTATGACAGTCTGTATGTAATTCCAGGTTGAGTTGTTGGTTGCTTGTAGGAATATCATTCACTTTATTAATGCCAGGTAGTGGTTCTAGATGAGGGTACAGAAATTACTTCAAATGGGTGAAGACATGCTGAAGGGTGTGGATCCTTGGGAGCGAAGCCATATTGAGCCAGAGGGGACAGAAGCACTTCTCCTTGTGGAGTCTCCCATGCGCCATGTATCTGTGAATCCGAGGGCATGCTTCTCAGCATACTTTCTGCCTCCTTCCCTTGCTGCTCAGTGACTCTTTGTTGGTGTCTCAGCTATGGGAATATCACTGCTAAGTCCCGCCCCAGTGTGTCTAGCCCAGGGAGTTAGGATGGCATTTGGAAGCCATAGAAAAACTTGGGCCATTATTCCTCAAGTGCCCTCCATTTGCTTTGGAGACAGTGTCTCCATTGTCCTTGACCTTACCAAGTAAACAGGCCATGAACCCCAGGGACCCTTCTTCTGCTGTCTCCCCTGCACGAGGATTATAAGCATGTGCCACCATGCCTGGCTGTTTTGCATGGTTTATAGAAATTGAACTCAAGATTCTCCTGCTTGTGTGGCAAGCACTTTATGTCTGAGCCTTCTCAGCATTTGGAATTTAATTTTCAAAAGTAAACCGCAGGGGCCGGCGAGATGGCTCCGCTGGGAGAGCCCTTGTCCCGCTGTCCTGACAACGTGAGTGTAACCCTCAGAACCCGTATAAAGGTGGAAGGGGAGAACAAAGACCACAGAATTGCCCTCTGACTGTTATGTATGTGTTGTATCATGCATAAACTTGCATGCACACACACAGTCCATGCACACACATACAATAATAAAAATAAACTGCTCAGTATATTTGGAGCAAGACATGAATTTTTTTGACTTACAAATTTCTGCAAAACTAGAAAAGGTCATTGCCTTTCATAATCGTGAGTAATCATGGGGTCCTCAGCCCTGCTTATGTCCTCATGAGGAACTCTCATTATAACTTGTTATAACTTCACTTTTCTATTGTCTGCTTTCTCCAGTACCTGAGCTGAGGACAGTAGAGGTCACCATGCACTGGCCACCGCGTATCTCTTCATGCTTGCTCTTTTGAGGAACTCAACAAATCCTTATTGACTGTGTACAGTGCCTTTTCTTCTGTGAGATTTGCCCCTTCTGGCTAGCCGTAATGGCACCCACTGTGATCCCAGGAGGAGGGAAACCAAACCAGGAGCATCCCTGAGAGTTTGAGGACAGCCTGGGCTCCCCACTAAAACCTTGTCTCAGAAAGCAAACAAAAAGGACTTGGTTCAGTTGGTAAAGCATCTGCTCTGCAAACATAGAGCCCCACATAATTGCTCAAATGTATTTTCTGCACTAGGGAGGCTGATACGGGCAAAACCCAGGAGATTGCTTGGTGGCCATTCTAGCCAGTTGGTGAGCTCTGGATTTACTGAGGGACTGTCTCAAAAAATAATTTGGAGAATGACTGTGAAAGATGTCCAATGTCAGCCTCTGACACACACACACACACACACACACACACACACACACACACACACACACACACAAGCATACATCCCATACATACACATAACACAACAAAAAATGGCAAAAAGAAAAATTTCAAAAAGTTCCTTTAATTAGCTGCCAGCTTGGAAACCAACTGAATTCATTAGGACTGATTATCAGATCATGGGCCAGAACAAAGCAGATGAACTCTGGCCAGAGGCCTGTGCAATCTCTTGGTAACACTCCCAGCTTTGGAAGCAGAGGGCTTAGGGAGGATGGGGAACCTGACCCAGCCAATTTGCCAGCCAGACTGACTCAGCCCATCAATAGGAGTCGCCAGGGTTGCAGCTTGTCCTCGTGGGTATGAATCTATAAGGTATCATTCTGGCTGCTCACAGGCTTCCTTGATCTCAGCTTAGTTAGACTGACCAGGTTTACCAGGTATGGAATTCCTACTTTGAAGCAGGCCTCAGAGCAAATCAGAAAGCAGTTGATTATTTTATAACTGTCATACCACTATTGGACAAATAGGCATATTTTGCCAGGCAAGTCAGTATCGTAACTCGCAGGATCCAACACTGGATAAGACCTAGCAGTCTGTGCTACACCTCTGGCTATGTGAGCTAGTAAGCGGGTAGAGTTTCTCATCACTTTGAGGTTGATTTCTGTGTGTCTGTATCCACGGGTTTCCCTTAGTGTTAGCTTAAGCCAGATGGGCGAGACACATGAACTGGTGAAAATTGTTCCTGCCCATTGGGTGTGAAGAGCGCTTTAAGATTAAATTTCTTGCTATAAAGGGAACCTCTAATTTCTAAAAGTAACCTAATCATTAAGAAAAGAGTTAAGAACAAACTAATGCTTCGAGAGGGCTTCCGTGGAAGGCCAGGGTGTTCCCACACGCCCAGTTAACACTCAGAGCTTGGTTTCCATTTTCTTGGAATGTGACTGCTCTGGCCAGGCTCCAGCAGCACGGGGGTGGGGTGGGGTGTAGTACGCTTTTAAAGGGATGGGGAAGTGCTTCTGGGGTAGGAGTGGGGAGGGAAGGTAGACTCCTGTGAAGGTTGAGGGAGCTGAGAGCCCAGAGAGTGGGGTAGGAAGTAAGGATGACTTTCCTACACTGCGGTAAGAGGAGGCCTGCCGGAGTTCTGAACGGTCCTCTTCTTTGCCATCCTTCCTTCCTCAGATGTTGAGAGGAGCTGCATCAAGGTGGGTGTTGGAGAAGAGTGTGTGCGGCACACACACCCTGGGTACCATTCTCTACCATCCTTCCCTCTTCCATACCCAGGCAGCAGGGGTGGTGGTACCCAGTGGCGGCAGCCTTGGACTCCAAGAGGGCTTGAGGGTGGAAGCTGGAGGGGGGTGTCCTTACTCACTGGGAGAAAGGGAAGGATCAGATGTTCTTAGAACATCCTCCAATACATAGCCTGCCTTAGCGCCTTTATGTGCTCACGTGTGTGTGTGTGTGTGTGTATGTGTGTGTGTGTGTGTGAGACAGTGTGTGTGTGACAGTGTGTGTGTGTGTGTGAGAGAGAGAGAGACAGTGAGTGTGTGTGTGTGTGTGACTCTGTGTGTGTGAGAGAGACAGTGTGAGTGTGTGTGTGTATGTGTGTGACAGTGTGTGTATGACAGTGTGTGTGTGTGAAAGAGAGTGACAGTGTGAGTGTGTGCGACTGTGAGTGTTCAAAGGTCATTTCTCAGGGGTGTGTTTCCTTCTCCTACCTTCTTAAGGCAGTCTCTGTCTTTTGTGCTGCTCCTCTGCATCCTCCATGCTGCTGGTCCTGAGGTTCCAGGTGTTCTTCTGTCTCTCCTCTTACCTCACTGTAGGATGCTGGGGTCACAGTCATGAGCCTACACATCCAGCTGGCTTATCATGTGGGCTCTGGGAACTGAACTCAGGTCATCAAGCTTACAAGGCAAAGGCTTTTTCTGTGGGAACAAGCCTGGCGCCGTAGAAAGAAGCCCCACATGTCTGTCCCGGGCGCTACCGCTCTGGGTGGGATAGGAGACAGGCAGGTGGGGACTGTGTGTATGTGTGTGTGTGTGTGTGTGTGTGTGTGTGTGTGTGTGTGTGTGTTTGTGGATGGGTGTACATATGTGTGTGTGCCTGTGAGTGTAGAGTCCTGAGGTTAACATTGGATGTCTTCCTTGATACTCTCTCCACTTTATTGAGGTAGGATCTCAGTCGAACCCAATTGGCCTAATCTGGCAAGACATCTTGTTCTAGGGATCCCTTGTTTCTACCTTCCAATCGTTGAAATTACATGCCTGCCACTCATTTATGTGGGTTATGGGGCCTCAACTCCAGTTCTCATTCTTACATGGCAGATGCTTCACCCACCAAGCCATCTTCCCAGCCTCAGGGACCTCATTTACAAAGTTCTAATCTCATTCATGAGGATTTACCCCCACAACCCAGCCACCTCCCTGCAGCCTTACCTCACAGTACTATCACATTGGTGGCTAGGTTTTGAAATGCACATTAGGAGGCATTCTTCCCCGTGAGTCAAAGGATTATAACTGTCTCAGTTCTCCTGTGCCTGTAATTCCAGTACTTAAGAAGCTGAACTTCTCATTCAAGGCTAGTTGGGGCTACATAGTGAGCCACCAGCTTAAAACAAAACCAAAAAAACAGAACAACAACAAATCCAACAGTGTGCCAGGTTTCCCTTTTGGTGGTGAGAAGCTGAAGAACCAGTCGTATCTCCTTGATTGGCAAAGGGACTGTAAGGCTACCTACCTAGTCCTAAGGAACTTAAATTGATAAGCATTATGTTACTTTCTTTGTCACTGTGACATAATACCTGACAAAAGCAACTTCAGGGAGGAAGGGCTTGTGCTGGCTCACAGTCTAAGGGCACAGGTCCATCATGGTGGGGAAGGCACAGCAGCAGGAACCTGAGGCAGCTGCTCACACAGCGTCCACTGTCAGGCAGCAGAGAGATGGATGCTGGTGCTGTCCAGGACCCTAGTCCATGGGATGGTGCTGCCCACATCCAGGCTGGATCTTCCTGCTTCTATTAACCCTGTCTAGAAACTCTGACAGAGACTACCCATCGATTTGTCTCCTAGAATGACCCCCAAATTTTGCTGACAGAGATGAGATCCCAGCACAGGGATGGCAAAATTACTGCTGTGACTCGTCAGCCAGCAGCTTGCTGTTTTATGCAATAGGCTTTTGGGACATCCAGAACTGGGTCATTTGCCTTAAATCCTGGCCACCCACTGGTGACAGATGGCAGGGAGTTCTTGCTAGCATTTCTCTCCACATGTAGCTCCTCTAGACTGGAGAGGCCCCTCTGCCACTGTGGGTGGGGTAGCAACAGCATCTGTGGATGCCCTTTCCTGTGGTATGTGTTGGTGTGGGGGTCAACTGTGTTGAATTGGCTATTGCCTATACTCTAGGCATGCCAGTTTCCGTCCCTTCCGCGGTCTGAATTTTTAAGATTTTATTTTAAAAATTGAGGGGGAGGGGTGAGAGGGAGAGAGAGTGTGTGTTTGTATACTTGAGGCCAAAAAGGGAAATTAGTTCCCTGAAGCTGTGGTTATAAGTAATTGGGAGCCGCCCAGCTGGGTACTGGGAACTGAACTCTGGTCCTCTGAAGAAGTAGTAAGCACTCTTAACCACTGAGCCATCTCATAGGTGCCAGAGCATCTGTTGAAAGCCCATATGTTAGAGTAGTGGTTCTCAACCTTCCTTATGGTGTGACCCTTTAATACAGGTCCTTGTGTTGTGGTGACCCCCATCAACAGCCATCTCACCAGCCCTATACACCCCACTCTTTGAGACGGATGATCACATGCCTTGTGATCATCAGCTTGGTGTTAATGAGAGACATGAGACGCTTGGGTCAGAGACGAAGGACTCTGTTGTTCATGGCACAGCCAAGAGTGCTTACCATTTATATTCATTTCTCTTGCCCTAAATTCCCATGGGTCAGAGCTCTGTGGCTCAGAGGTTGATACACATTCCTGTGTTTGTGTCACAGCCGCAGAACCCCAATTTTAGGTAATCCAACCCTTTACAATAGGACCACAAGCTACTTTCCCCCTGAGGGAGACCCTGTCTTCATTTTACCAGACAGTAGCCAGACTTGCCTGCTGTGCTGGTAGGAGACCCCGTCTCTGTCTTGCTGAGCTGCAAGACATCCTAGAAAGATAGCTTGAAACAACAGTGGTCACCCCTGTGTTTATAATGCACGCAAAACCTTTAAGAGGCCCAACCCAGAAGGATGAAGCTTCTTCCTGATGGGAAGTGCAGGGGCTGGAGTGGTGGCTCGATGGCTAAAGTGCTTGCTTTACAAGCAGGAGGATCTGAGTTCAGATCCCCAGAACCTACGTAAAAAGCTGGATACTCTCTGTGGTGCCTTTAATCTCAGCACTCTAGTGGTAGAAATAGAGGCAGGTAGCTCTCTGTGAATTTGAGGCAGCTTGATATATACAGTGAGTCCCAGGCCAGTTAGTGATGTACTGTGAGGCCAAAGTAGCCAGACAGAGTGGCCCCTGTCTGTAACCCTGGCACTGAGGAAGACAGGTGACTCCCTGGAGTTCACTTGCCAGCCAAGCCAAGTCAGTGAGGTCTCAGTTCAGCAAGAGACCCTGTCTCATAAAATAAGGTGGACAGTGATTGAGGAAGGCATCCTAAAAGCCCTTGTAGACACACAGACAGTCCACGAGCGTGCGTGTGCACACACACAAGGGGGGGGGGGCAGACAGACAGAGACATGCATGAAACAGTCTTTCTTAAATCTGGAGCTGCCTTGGATCATTTGCCCAAGAAGAGAAACCAAGGCCAAGGCAAGTCTGTGGAGCTGCAGGTGTCGATGCCAGCAGGTCAGAGACCAAAAGAGTGGACGGGATCTTGTGCTGATTTACTTATTTGGCATTGACAATGACCCATTCTCAGCTGCTAAGGTAACCATGTGATAAGTTTTAGCCACATGGGGGAAGGTGCATGGGAGTTATTAGATTAGCTCATATTTATTTTGAACCTACCATGTTACTTAAATACCAACAGGTGGAAGTTTTTTTTTTTTTTAACTTAAAATGATTCAAACTTTAAAATGCATTCTTTTAATTTAGATTTGTTTTATTTTTCTGTGTGTGTGTGTGTGTGTGTGTGTGTGTGTGTGTGTGTGTGTGTGTAGGAGTTTGTGCATGTGAGTGCACAAACCATGGCAGTGCTCATGGAGTCCAGGAGAGGGCGCTGGATTCCTTGAAGCTGGAGTTATAAGCTGTCTAGTGTGAGTATTGGGATCTGAACTCAGTTCTCTGCAAGAACAATATGCTTTTAACTGGTAAGCCATCTGTGGTGATTTGAATAAGAATGGTCCCTGTAGGCTCATATGTTCACCAAGGACTGGCACTCTTTGAGAAGGATTAGAAGGTGTGGCCTTGTTGGAGAATGTGTGGCTTTGTTGGAGGAAGTGTGTCACTGAAGGTGTGCTTTGAGGTTTCAAAAGCCCATGCCAGGTCCCCCTCCTCTCTCTTTCTCCCCCTGCCTCTCTTAGTTACTTCTCCAGCATCACACCTGCCTGCCACCATGTTCTCTGCTGCTGTGGTTCCCGCCATGATGACAATGGTCTAAACTTTTGAAACCCTAAGCAAGCTCCCAGTTAAACACTTTCCTCTTATAAGAGTTGCCATAGTCATGGTGTCTCTTCACAGCAATAGAACAGTGACTAAGACACCATCTCTCCAGCTATAGTCATTATTGAATTAACGTTGGAACTGTGTTTCTTAAAAGTTTTGTCAGTGAAATGTCACACCTATCTTTTTTGAATACTGGTACTTTGGTTTGCAGTATTTAAGCAACTAAAGAAAAAGGGCAGGAGGTTTGCAGATGTTCATTTGATTGTCACATGGTCGAGGTTTTGTATTATTAATTATTACCGTTGGCCTTTAGATTCTATACATTTATTATATATATTACCGTGTGTATGTGGGCGGGTACACGTCCCATAGCCTGTGTGGAAAGCACAACTTGGAGGAGTCAACTCTCTGCTTCTCCTGAGTGGGCCCAGGGATTGAACCGAAGGCCTCATGCTTCTGTGGCAGCCACTTTGCCAACTGAGCCATCTCCCTAGTCTGTGTTTCATGCCTTACAGCTGGCCATCTCTGCTAGTTTCCTTACTCTCAGTTACTTTCTTGTTGTTGTGACCAAAATATCCAAGAGACAAGTTCAAGGGGAAAGGTTTCTCAGAGCTCATAGTTTCGGAGGGCTCAGCCCAGAAGTCAGTCCGTACATGGAGGGTTCAGCAGAGGGCTCAGTCCATCGTGATGGGGTGTGAGGCCGATTGGCTTGTGTCGTATGGGACAGGAAGTGGAGAAGAGGGAGATATAAAAAGACCAAAGCAAGCCCCAAAGGACACGCCCCCAGTGATCTAGTTCTCAGAGCCAGGTCCTGCCTCCCGCCTTTCCCCGTCTCCCAGTGTGCCAATGTCCTCTGAGTTCATCTTATCATTTCATTAGGTCGGAGTCCTTGTGGTGCACACACCTGGTGGACATACTCAGACACGTGCTGCTGTTCTCCTGGGTGTTTCTGAATCAAACTAGCAACCTAAATTAACCATCTGGCAGCTGGCGTGACTCAGCCTGTTAACCCACTTGTTGGGCAAGCCTCACTGCATGAGCTCCGCCCCTGAAACCCATCCCACAACTGTCTTCTGACCTCTGACCTGTGTCAAGTGGCATGCCCTCCCCAAACATACACACAAGCACAAATTAATGATGAATAAATAAAACAAGAAGCCATCGCAATATTGCACATACAAAGCAAATTTATTTTTAAAGAAAACAGTGAGGTGGCTTAGCTGCCAAGCCTGGTGACTCTAGTTCAATCTCTGACTCATAGTATAAGGGAGAACAGACTCTTGCAGGCTGTTCTCAGACCTCCACATACCCTGCCTGCCCACCAAATAAATAAAATTTAAAAACTTAAAACAGTATTTTTTATACTTCCAACCCTGATCTTTAAATATAGAGGAAACTAAGCATTTAAGGCAATATGAATGTGATTATTTTTTTGGTTTGTTTGTGGTTAAACCATACTTTTTGGAAAGCTGTACTCTCTCTATATAGTTAAGACCTTTAAAGCAAATGCCATTTATAGAAGTCCTGAGTTTTGAAAAACTCAAATTGATGAAATAAATATAACTCTAAAATGGTTCCGGTTTCTAAAATAATTTCCATTCAGGTGCCTGTTCAATTTCCAGCCATACACAAAATCAGACATACAGACAAATGGAATAGAATAGAAGACCCAGAAATAAACCCACGTAGCCACAGCCACTTAACTTTGACAGAGGTGTCAAAAACATGCATTGGTTAAAGACAGCCTCTTCAGCACATGTGCTGGGAGACCTGGATTTCCAAAGGTGAGACAATGAAGTCAAACACAGCTCCCACCTTGCACAAACCTCAGTGTGAGACGTGAGGCATAGAGACTGTTGGGAGGGAAACACTTAGAGATACAGTCAGAGGCTTTCCCACGCTGGCCAGGGAAGAGCAGGGGGCCTGAGCTCAGTTCCCAGGTCTTGCAGCTCAGAAGAGCTGTAACTCCAGGTGCAGTGGATCCGGTGCCTCTGGCCTCCTCTAGTACTGTACTTAAAAAAAATACAGGCATGGATATCTGAGAAGGACTCCAGGCACAGGAAATAAGCCTAAAAAGTGACAGGTGGGATTAGATAAATGTAGAAGCACAGCAGAGGGAATGGCTAAGGCTACAGAATCAGAAAAAAAAAAAAAAAAACATCTTTACCAACGTCAGATGGGATGGATATGTAGACTCTACAATAACTGGGAAAAGTACCAGAAAAAGCAGACCATCTGGTTAATAAATATCCTAAAGAACTGAAAAGACCATGCTCAAAGGAATAGACAGGCGTGGCCAATACTTTTTTTTTTTTTTTTTATAATATCTTTAGCCATCAACAAAATGTAGATCAAAGCTGAGTTGAGATTCTGTCTCCCAGGCATTGAGATGGCTCAGCAAGTCAAGGCGCTTGCCACCAAACCTGAAGACGTGAGTTCAATCCCTGGGACTCATGTGGTAGAAAGAAATCTTAGATTCCATCTCACCTTAGTCAGGGTTGCTAGCATCAAGGAGATAACTGACTGACAGTGTGGGCCTGAGTGCTGGAGGCTTTCCACAGGGATCTCTGGCCCAGCCAAGTGGGAGGGTTCAGGCAAAGGGGAGAGTGCAAGCAGGGATGGGAGTCACCTCCACCTGGGTCTCCGCAGTTGCTGCCTCAGTTGCTCCAAGACGCACCTGCTGCCCTGCGTTGAGTTCGGCACCGGCTGAGCCGGCAAGAGGCCGACTAGCTGGCGGCGGGGAGTGAGGGAAGCTTCTGGTGGCGTTTTGGGAGAGCAGACCTCTTCCCAAGCAGCAATGTTACAGCTCTTATGATAGAAGCTCTCAGACGACAGAGTAGTTCTCACACCTTTATTCCTTCCGGATAGGACCTCTCCTATACAGTTTGGGATGGATCAGGGGTCTGACAGCAGGTACTTCCCATTGGCCTGGTCTGAGAGTTTAGGAATACCTCATCTGCATGTGGGAGGGCTTGGTGTGCTGCTCCTGTGTGACAGACCTCTCTACAGGGGGTTGTGGGGGTTGTAGCTACTAGACAGGAGCCAATGGCCCCACCGGGAGCATTGGCTAAATGCCATTCGGTCCCTTGCAGGGCTAGCCCCCACTGGGTCACCCAGAGTTAAGCCTGTGCTGGACCAGGTGCCAGGTTGCCTGTCACAGTCCTACGCACCACAAGTCGGTGCTGTGAGGGTGTGGGGGAAGATGGCTGTTCTTTGCATTTAGTGGGAATGTAAACTTGTGTGTAGAAAGCAGTATGGAGGTTTCTAAAACCAGGAACACTAGCCTTGACTGTAAGCATGAAAGACTGGCTCAGCGGTTCTCAACCTTCCTAACGCTGCAACCCTTTAATACAGTTTCTCGTGTTGTGGTGACCCCAACCATAAGATTGTTTTCATTGATACTTTATAAGTTTTGTAATTTTGTTACTGTTATGAATCATAATATAAATATCTGTGTTTTCTGATGGTCTTAAGTGACCCCTGCAAAGGGTTGTTTGACCCCAAAGGGGTTGTGACCCACAGGTTGAGAATCAACATACCACGGAGACACTGCCCACCCATGCTTCATGCTGCTATTCACAGAAATAGAAGCAGCCTAGATGTCTGTCAACAGATGAGTCAGTGATGATTTAACTGTGAAGAAAACAAAATTATGACCTTTGCAGGCAATGGGTAGAACTGGAGGTCATTATGTTAAGATATGTCAGAATCACAAATGGAAATACTTCATGTTTTCTCTTATATGCTGACTCTAAAGTGTGTATTGTGTGGGTGTGTGAGTGTGTGTGGGGGCATAGAAAGGGGACCAAGCAAGGGGACGAAGAGATCTTAAGCGGGGGAAGGAAAAGCTGGAAGAGGATGTTTGGGGCATAGGAGCTGACCAGGGAGCTGCTGGACAGGGAGGGAGGGAGGGCCGGGAGGGGGAGAGGTGCACAAAAGCAGTACAGGTGAGAAGTATGAAGCTGCCATTAGGAAATCTGTTACTTTGTATGCTACCTTAAAAAGCAAGAGTAGAGGAAGAAGCTTAGAGAAGACAGCTGTGGACAACTCCAGCTCCACACTGCCTGGGCACGGAGGTCTGACGGTGCACAATCCTGCCAGTGTGGTACGGACCGGGTGGGGCGTGCACAGTCCTGCTGGTAGCTGTAAGTCTTCTGTCCTGCTGTTTTTGTTTGGATACTTTC
Organism: Uromys caudimaculatus; assembly: GCA_028551405.1. Taxonomy (NCBI): domain Eukaryota; kingdom Metazoa; phylum Chordata; class Mammalia; order Rodentia; family Muridae; genus Uromys; species Uromys caudimaculatus. Next base: position 67,000,451 of record CM052711.1, on the reverse strand, counting down.
CCTACACTTAAAACTTCTGATAGTTTTTTTCCCCCTTTAAAAGGTGTAGAATAATGGGCTCCCCAGGGACATTCATACAGGTGTATAACAGGCTTTGATTCTCACCACCCAATCTTCTCCTCACCCACCTGCTGGTCTCCCTTTTCTTCCTCGCCTTCCTGAATAGACTCCTTTCTGCTCTGCTCCTTATTCTTTTCCCAGGTAGATTCTGCATGAGAGAGACATAATGTTTGTCTTTCCAAGTCCGCCTTTATTTTGCTTAGCACAGTATTTTCCATTGTGTCCATATTCCTACAAAAGATAGACTATTACTCTTTTGTGACCAAGTCACTTACACACACAGCACAGACATATAGAACCCCGCCACCACAACCAACTCCCCGAGACACACACACACACACACACACACACACACACACACACACACACACACACTCGTGGCTAATTGTGTAATTCACTGTTGTGAATGGTGCTTCAGTAAGCAGTGTGTGTGAGTGTCTGCATTGTATGGTGACCATGGTTTTCTCGAGTTGTCATCTAGCACTGGGATAGCTGGGTCATATGACAGTTGTAAGGTGTTTGGGGCTTTGTTTTGGGAATTTTCCATTCTGATTCCCGTGGCTGGACTGCAATGTCTTCACATCCTCATTGACATGTGTATGTATTTGTGTGTGTTTGTGTGTGTGTGCGTGTGTGTGTGCGTGTGTGTGTGTGTGTGTGTGTGAGAGAGAGAGAGAGAGAGAGAGAGAGAGAG
>CM052711.1:66936660-66999197 GCA_028551405.1 Uromys caudimaculatus | reverse complement strand
GGTCATATGACAGTTGTAAGGTGTTTGGGGCTTTGTTTTGGGAATTTTCCATTCTGATTCCCGTGGCTGGACTGCAATGTCTTCACATCCTCATTGACATGTGTATGTATTTGTGTGTGTTTGTGTGTGTGTGCGTGTGTGTGTGCGTGTGTGTGTGTGTGTGTGTGTGAGAGAGAGAGAGAGAGAGAGAGAGAGAGAGCGAGAGAAAGAGAGAGAGAGAAATGCCACCACTCTGATAGAGAGAAGGTGTCCTCTCAATGGAGTTTGGTTTGTGTTTAGTTCATTGCCTGTTCATTTATTGATTGGATTTTTTTGTTCTGGTGTTTAATATTTTGGGTCTTTATATCTTCTGGCCAAGATTTTCTTCCATTCTGTCTTTCGGCTTCTGTCATCTTAGAGGCTGGGAATACGCGCTCGCATCAGACCCTGGAAGATGGTGCTAGGCATGGTGATAGGTCGGTCCCTGGGAAGTGGAGGCAGAAGGATCTCTGGAGCCCAGATTCTCGATCAGCCCCAGCAGCATAGCAAATCCTGTCTGGAAAGAAAAGCAGAACAATTATCGGAGGGTCAGTGTGCTGCCTTGGTCTGGTGGTCAGCCCCAGGCCATTCCTGGTTCTGGTGCTCACGGGTGGTTATTGATTACCCAAAGCGCTTCCTCTGCTCAGTTTTTGGCTCTTAGAGAGCGATGAAAAGCAAAGCGTAAGTCATGCAGTGCTCACAAGCTCAACTTGGGTCTGACAGGGTGACCCTTTGTCTTCTCAGTTCAGATCCTCAGTATAACAGGCATCCAGTTTACGATGTATTTAATGTGTGCATGCGTGTGCGTGCTTTGCCTGTGTTTGGAGGTCAAAGGGCAACCTTGAATGTCACTCCTCAGGTTACTCCCACTTTTTTTGACAAGATCTCTTAATAACTTGGAACTTTGCCAAGTAGGCTAGGCTAGCTTTCTGTATAAGCTCTTCCTGATTGTCAACTTGACCATATCTGGAGTGAACTACAATCCAGGATTAGAAGGCTCACCTGTGATTCTGATCTTGAGGCTGGGAGATACAAGTTTCTGACCTGGATCTTGGCATGGAGGTCTTGAGGCACAGTGGCCATGAAAAATTTAGGCCCAGGCAAAGTAGTACATGCCCTTAATCCCAGGAGGCTGGGCAAGGCCATCTCTGAGTTCGAGGTCAATGTGCAGAGCAAGTTCCAGGAAAGCCAAGCTTAGGCAGAGAGGGAGTCAGAAAACAGAAAGTTGATGATAGAATAAGAGGGTGGGGGACATGTCCCAGCCCCGGCAAGCAGTAGAGCTCAGCAGCTTTGGCCACGTGGCTCTGGCTTTAGAGTCCAGAACATTGATGCTTCCTTGGCCATCCCAAGATTTTCAGGATGCTAGAGCCTCAAGGTATCTCCTGAGGAATGCTGCTACCAGGGAGTAGACTGGGATGGTTTGTACACGCTCAGCCCAGGGAGTGGCAAGATTAGGAGGTGTGGCCTTGTTGGAGTAGGTGTGTCACTGTGGGCGTGGGCTTAAGACCCCCACCCAAGCTGCCTGGAAGCGAGTCTTCCACTAGCAGCCTTCAGATGAAGATGTAGAACTCTCAGCTCTGCCTGCACCATGCCTGCCTGGATGCTGCCATGCTCCTGCCTTGATGATACTGGACTGACCCTCTGAACCTGTAAGCCAACCCCAGTTAAATGTTGTCCTGATAAGAGTTGCCTTGGTCATGGTGTCTGTTCACAGCAGTACAACCCTAACTAAGACACCATCCCTTGAGCTTCTAGGGGTCTGCCTATCTCTGCCTACCATCTTGCCACTGGGACTCTAGGCATGTACTGGTGCACTGGCCTGCTCCCTCCCTCCTTCCCTCCCTCCCTCCTTTCCTCCCTCCCTCCTTTCCTTTTAAAGAATTACTTCTAAATTGACTCATTAACTTTTAAAATTACATTCATTAGTGTATTATGTATGTGTGCCGTAGCACATTGTGGGGGTCCAAGAACGCTTTAAAGGGACTGGTTCTCTTCTTTCACTGTGGGTCTCAAGAACTGAACTCAGGGCAGTAGGTTTGGCAGCCACAACTCTTCCCAGCCGTGTGTGTGTGTGTGTGTGTGTGTGTGTGTGTGTGTGTGTGTCTGTGTGTCTGTGTGTGTATGTGTATGTCTGTGTGTATGTATGTATATATATATGTTTATGTGGTATGTGTATGTATGTGTGTGTGTGTGTGTATGTGTGTGCATGTGTGTGTGTATGTGTATGTACGTGTGTGTATGTGTGTGCATATGTGTGTGTGTATGTGTATGTGCGTGTGTGTATGTGTATGTATGTATGTATGTGTGTATATGTGTTTGTGCGTGTGCGTGTGTGTGTGTATGTGTGTTGGGAGTGCATGATGGAGGTCAGAACACAACTTGCAGGCGTTGGCTTTTCCTTCTACTGTGTGGGATCATGGAATAAAACTGACGTTATCATGCTCGGTGGTCAGGGCTTTAAAAAAAAAAATTATTGATTCTTCGTGAACTTCACACCATGCTTCCCAATCCCACTCATCTCCCTCTCCCTTCATGTTTGCCCTTTGCCCTTGCAACACTCCCCCCCAAGAAAATAAAATAAGATAGAATTTTAAGAAATCTTGTCATGGAAACTGTGTGTCAGTGTGTCCCACAGTACACCCTTTGTCTGCAAATCTTTACTTGCAAATGATCATTTCGGTGAGTCATTGGGGCCGGGCAGTGGTGGCCACGCCTTTAATCCCAGCACTCAGGAGGCAGAGGCAGGCAGATGTCTGAGTTCGAGGCCAGCCTGGTCTACAGAGTGAGTTCCAGGCCAGCCAGGGCTACACAGAGAAACCCTGTCTCGAAAAACAAAAACAAAAACAAAACAAACAAAAAACAAAAGCCATGACTCATCGGCCTGTTTAAAGGCCTCTGGCTTCTGCTGCACTGTCTATCCTGGATCCTCATTGGGACTAGGCTTGGATATCCCGTTGTTGCCCTGTGTCATGGGGATCCTATAGACTGGCCCCTTCACGTGCTCCAGCAGTTCAGAGATGGCGTAGGTATTTGGGGTGGGCCAACCCAAAGCCCTGGATCTGGGACTGGGAGGTCCTAGGAGATCAGCCCACTAGCTCCCTTTGGCCCTCACCACCAGGACAAGCTCTCTAGCACCGCCCTGGCTAGCTAACCCTGTGCTGCAGCTGGCCAGAGACAGGGTCAGCTCTCCTGTTCTCATGCCCTTGGGGCTGGCTCACCTCTCCCCCCACCATCAGGGTCAGCTCTACTGTGCTGTGCAGGTGAGGGGCAAGGCCAGGTCAGCATAGTGCCTCAGGCGGCAGTCCAGACCAGGGACATCTGCGGGCCTTTGGTGATAACACAGGCCTGGGTCGTCAACACAGATTCTGGCTGCCATAGGACCATGGACTCAGACATGGCCCCAGCAGCAGCATGGGTCCAGATGTCCCCATGTCGTCAGGTGGCAGTGCAGCCAGTCAGACCAGCATGTCTTCCTGCAGCAGCATGTCCCTCAGATATCCGCATAGTTTCTTGTGGCAGGCCAGACCACTTGGCCTTTGGTGGTAACCTGGGGCACAGACAACAACACAGACCCCAGCTTCAGCCATTGACCCAGACATGGCCCTTGGCGGCAGCCTGGGCCAGGACTAACCCATGGCCTCCTCATATCTGCCTGTTCCTCACTACCCTCACTACCGCTGAGTCTCTAGTCCCACTTTTCTCACAGTGACTGAAGCCCTCGGCTTAGCTTTCTGTCCATCTCTCCATCACATATTTGCCCATCTGCTCCGGGTGCGTGGATGTCTTCCTTCTGGCCTCCCTGGGCCAGCGTGAGTGGTAGGGCTTTCATTTGCTGAGTCGCCTCACCAGCCCTTGTGCTGTGTTTTTGTGTAGATTCTCCTGGTCCAAACTCAGATCCTCATGCTTATGAGGCAAGCGTCTCCCAGACCCCATCTTTTGCTTTTTTTAAAAAATTTTTAAAAAGTTAGTATTGTTTGTTGTATGTGGGGGGCATAAAAGTGTCACAGTGTGCATGGGACAGAGAACAACTTTGTGGAATTGATTTCATCTGCACTTAGGTTCCAGGATTGATCTTGGGCCATCAGACATTCACAGCTAGTGCCTTCAACCGGCAGAGCCATTTCCCTGGCCCCATCTTTTGCTAAATATAATACCCACAGGTGTAGCCCAGAATCATTGAGTGCTCCTAAGTGTGAAGGCCATGTATACCTTACAGAGCAAACTGGTGTGGTAGACAGCTTTTTCTATACACAGTGTCATCTTCTGTGAATTCAGTTTTACAAACGTACATGACAGAACATGACAGTTGATGTCTTGATCGGTTGACAAAATTGCCAGGACCGGTTTAATGGTAATTCACTGTCGACAGCCAACTTCATAGACACAGACTACCATGAATAGCCAGAATCAATTGCAGTTGCAATGTTTTTCTTAAGCTGATATAGATCGGTACGAAGCCCATAATCCAGTGTCATGTGAACATGTGTTTTCTATGTTTATTGAAATGTCAGGCTAGGCCTCATGTCCTGCCTCAGGAGCCAGCCTTGCTGGGTTCCTAGCTGTTTGGCTGGGACCTCAGCCAAGTGGAGTGGCGAGGAAATAGCAGCTCTGAAGTGGCAGCCTGTAGCCACTTTCCTTGGTTCCTGAGTTTCTGTCAGTCTGGGAACTGGAGTCTGTAAGCCTGCCAGCTCTAGTTACTCCAAGCTCCTAAACATGTTTGAACCTGGGCCTGTGTGGCCCTCGGTTCCCAGGGAGGGCCTCTGAGGGGTTGCTGAGTATCTGGGCTGCAGTGATGTGGTTACCAGGGAACCAGGTGCTCCAGCAGGCACCAGCCAGAACAGGTTTTGTAGAGGCCCAGGTTTAAAGCCCTTCCTAAGCCCGGGGCACTCTCACTTTTCAAAGCCCTACGCAATGGCCTCTACATTAGGGTGTGCACAGTCTACGTTCAGCCGAACTGCCTGTAATACAGAGATACTGAGTTGCTGGTTTTTGGTTAAGAAATAGTAAGGTTTTCTTTATATCTCCTTCCTTCCTTCCCTTCCTTCCTGTCCTCTCCCCTCTCCTTTCTCGCTTCCCTTTCTCTCCTCCTTTCTTATGTCCTTCTTGTCCTCCCTCCCTCCCTCTCTCCCTCCCTTCCTTACCTCCTTTCCTCCCGTGTGTCCTTCCTTCCTTGACTCCTCCATCTTTCTTTACTCCTTCCTCTTTCCCTCCATCCTAGCCCCCCCCCCCCATGTCTTTTGGGATGCTGGGGATGCAGCTTTATGCCTGCCAGGCAGGCAGGGTACCACGCTCAGCTTTCATACCTCTTCTGTGGCCCTATGGTGTTACTGCACGACCGCTCTGCCCGTGTGTCCTCAGCTCCGCCTATCTGCCAGCAGCCAGTCCTGGTGCCCCTGACATACCTCACGTAGCCCATGTCGATGGGCCTAGAAGAAAGAATGGATGTAGGAATGAGACAGGGCCAGGCTCGGCAGAGGGAGGAGGCCTGACATCGGGGCCGTCCTGCAGTAGGGAGCTCTGACCTGCTTCTTGAGTCGTCCCACGGTTGGAGGGTAAAGAGACGGACAGTGGAAGGGTGTGGCACAAACTTGGTGATGGTGGGGAAGCCTGAGCTGTCATGGGGCTGTAAGGATGCATCTGAAGTCTGCTGCAGTGGTGAGGACGCCCAGGCTGGCATGAGTGGGGAGGCTTTCAGTGCCATGCAGACGGGGTCAGACGCCTACTAGTCATGTGACCTGATTCTCGTGCCCCAACCGCTGAATGCTATGGATTTACTCGCTGTGGTTCCGTGTGTAGCTATACTATCAGCTCGTGATGCTGGAACTTGAGCCCCTTCCCCTTCATGCTGAACATGTGCTCTGTCCCTGAGTTCTTTCCAGACCAGGTGCCTACTGTTCGCAGGTCCCACGGCCCTTCCATACACTGTTCTGGGGACAAGTGTCTGCAGCCTCAAGGGACACAACCCATGTCTGAACCAAACTAGTCTAGATACATGACTGTCACTCCTAGTACACTTTTTGTGTATGTACGCTGTCTGTCTGCATGTGTGTGCTCATGTGTATGGGTGCAGTTGCCTACCTGGTTGCCATGGCGTGCGTGGGGAGGTCAGAGGACAACGTCTAGAGCAATCTCCCTAGACTGCCTTCTTTATTTCTCGGGAGCTTGCTGAGGAAACCAGGTGACTCTTCCAGTAGACTTCCATAGCATCTGCCCTTAGCTGGTGTCACTGAACCTGGCTTCACTCCCTGTCACAGCACATCCACTGGAAGGTCTGGGCTTGATGCGGTCAGCCGGTGGCTGCACTGGTCTCCGTCCTAAGGTCTCTTATGTCCTGTCTTTAGTACTTTAACTCAGTGTGTTGCCCTCCGTTCATAATTCCATCAGGCTTGTCTCGGTGACGACTTTAGAAACAGTTTTAGTTTTACATGAAATCATAAGAAATAATGCAGATAAGAGTGTTTGTCTCTCTCACCCAGTGTAACCTGGTGATGGTACCAGGCTTGATACACCGGTCTTCATGGCCAGGCGGCTGCTGTTGGCACAGTCCGTGGTTCCGGTTTTCAGTTCAGATCTCACTAGTTTTACATGCGTTTGTGTGTGTGTGTACATGTCTATGTATGCATGCATTTATTTTATGCAGTTTCGTCATATGTGTAGATGAATATAAATAATGTTGTAGTCAAGAACCAGAGCGTGTACTGGGACGGCACAATGGGTAAAGGTACAGTGGTAGTTATGGGCCCATCAGCGATAGAAATAACGACACAGAGGCCTTTTTACTATTTTATAGCTTAGGCCTGTAGCCTAATTCTAGATTGCCTTGGGCAGGTGAGAAAGAATGAATATTTACAAAGGAGAAAGCCACAGAAATGACAATACCAGAATCCTGCTGGCATTTACCTCTCTTCTGGTACAGAAGTAACAATTGAGTATACTGAGACACAACTTCACACAGTGTACCCCAACATAAAGGTGCTTGCTGCAGACCCTGAATTTAAGCCACATGGAAGAAAGGGATAACCGACTCCCACCAGTTGTCCTCTGATTTCCACATGGGTACCATGGCCCAGTGTACTCAAATGTACATACACAATAAACAAACAGACAAACACATGTAATGAGGACAAAAACATGGGCTGGAGAGATGGCCCTGTCGGTAAAGCACTTGCTTTGTAAACATGAGGACCTGAGTTTGGACCCCCAGCACCCACGTTAAAACCTGGGAGTGATGCTATATTCAGAGACAGGTGGATCCCAGGAAGCTCATTGACCAGCTAATGTGGCCTATTTGGTAAGATTCCAGGCCAGGGAGAGTCAGTGTCCCAAACAAAAAGTAGAAGACACCTGTCTTTGTCAGTGTCCTATTGCTGTGAAAAGACACCATGACCGTGGCAAGTCTATGAAAGAAAGCATTTAATTGGTGCTGGCTTACAGTTGCGGAGGTTTAGTCTGTTATCAGCATGGTGGGAGCCATGGCGGCATGCAGGCAGGCATGGTGCTGGGGAAGGAGCTGAGAGGTCTACATCTGGATCTTCAGGAAGAGAGAGACTGATCCTGGCTTGAGCATTTGAAACCTCAAAGGCCACCCCCAGTGACACACTTTCTCTAACAAGGCCACATCCATCCCAACAAAAACACGCCTCATAATAGTGCCAGCCCCTACTGACCGTGCGTTCAAATCTATGCACCTATGGGGAGCTTTCCTATTCAAACTACCACAGAGCATGAGAAACAACATGTGAGCTTGTCCATACATACAACAAACATGTACCTATGCACTCACACATCCATGAACATAAACAGAACATTCATGTGTGGGTGGCAAGAAGCTCAGTGGAAGCTCAGTGCTCTAGGTTATACCAGGTTCTGAGACTGTGTCCCATCATGCAAAAGAGATTTAGAATATTTGATCACAAGGTCCCTTATGCCCCTTTTGCCAGCTCCCCCTTCTTTGCTTAGCCTGATGGCACTATGTGTGGGGCTGGGGATCCCTGGAGCAGGAGTGGGGTGGAGTTGTGGCCAACCTTGGACATCAAGTCTTGAGAAAGAGTGGCAAGAGGGAGTGGGAGCACTCCCCTGCCCCAGGCCTGTGTCCTCCACCTCTGTGCACTTCCTCTTCCCTTATAAGGTCACGTCCAGCAGCGCCTGGGATTCCTCCTCATGCAAATGAGGCATCCGCAGCACCCTGCCCCCAGACAATGCTGTAAACGTACCCCCACAACTCCTACTCACCCACAAAGGTTTAAATAGCCTTTGTCTCCCCCCCTCCCCAATTAAATGAGCTGTCTCACTGAAGCTGCCTCTCTCCTTGCGCTCTCTTGCTGCCTGAGGTCTCTGTCGGATGTTCTGGTTTCTCTTCCTCACACTGTTAAGGGAAGGGGAGTGGGCGGGAATGACAGCACCAATCTCTTTATTTCTGTGATTCCATTTTAAGAAAGACAAAAGGAATGATACAGACGTAACCTGTTGTGATTGGCTCCTTCTTTCCTTCCTTCCTTCCTTCCTTCCTTCCTTCCTTCCTTCCTTCCTTCCTTCCTTCCTTCCTTCCTTCTCTTTTCTACTCCATTTAAGTCCTTGGGATCTATCCAGATGTGGCTCCCATCAATAGCTTATTTCTAGCTGGGTGTGGCAGCTTGATTGCTATCTTAGCACTTTGGAGGCTGAGGCCAGCCTCATCTACATAGTGTGCACAGTGTCTAAAAAACAAACACCCAGGTATGTTAGCGCTGGCTGGAGAGATGGCTCAGTGGTTACAAGAGCTTGCTGCTCTTTCAGAATTCAAGAGTTTAGGTTCTCACAGTGAGTGACTTAAAACCACCTGTAACTCTAGCTCCAGAGGATCTAGTGCCCCCTACTGGCCTCTTCAGGAACTGCATGCACACAAACACTTAAAAAAACTTAAATGATAACTTAAAAAGTATTATTGGGGAGGAGAGAGAGCACAGTGGTCAAGAGTACTGGCAGCTCTTCCAGAGGACCTGACTGTGTTCAGTTCCCAGCACCTCCGTGGTAGCACACAGCTGTCTATAACACCAGGTCCCAGCGAAGCTGACACCCTCATCTGGCCTCTATGGGCACCAGGCAGGCAGGTGGCACACAGATGCATGTAAGCAAACACACACACACACACACACACACACACACACACACACACACACACACACACACACACACACGACTTAGAAAATTAAAGTATTCCTATGAATTATGGATTAAAATATTTAATGTGATTTTCTTGTTAGGGTTAACTCTTGGAAGATATATTGCAGTATGAACAGCTGGGCAAATTAAGATTTCGTGTGTGTGTGTGTGTGTGTGCGTGTGTGTGCTCGAGCATGTTGTGTGGAACACATGTCTGTGTACATGTGTATGGACGCTTACTCACAAGGAAGTGGAAGTGTCAGCAGCAGGCATCTTCTCAGTCAGTCTCTATCTTACATTTTTAAGACAGGGTCTCTCACTGCCTGTGGAGCTGAGCAGTTAGCCAGGCTGGCCCCCCAGCCGTCCCCTGTGATCTGCCTGTCTTACTTCCCAGCACTGGGATTTCCAGCGCTTACTGCCGCACGCAGCTCTTTCTGAACTCAGGTCTCCAGCTGGCACGGCATGCTCGGTTCTGACTGGTCCTACACCCCAGACTTAAAATGTTTATTGATTTCTCTTCTTACATCTCCAAAAGCTGTGCCATTTTTATGTTCTTACCAACAGTATATACAAATATTGTTCCTCCACATTTTTGCTTAACATTAATTAGGTCTTTGAAAAGGTTTTGTTCTTTAATTTTATAAATTCAATGGTACAATTGTCTTTTTTTCATGTTTCTACTACGATCTTTAGTTAGAATTGAAGTTAAGTTAATTAGAATTAAAGGTAATGCACATTGTTGACTTAACACAGTAGACAAAGCGGGTGTGGAAGCTCACACCTGTAATCCAGCACTTGGAGGCAGGACGGCCAGGAGTGTAGGATCATCCTCTGCTGTGTAGTTCCTTAGAGTCCAGCCTGGGCTACCTGAGTTTGGACAATTAAGACAATCCCCTGTTAATGATTGTTAACCATATTTTTATTAGGATATTGGTTTTTACCTACTTTTTTATTATTATACCTGCTTTTTGTTTTATTTTTTTTTCTTTAAAGATTTATTTACTTTATGTATGTGAATACACTGTCACTGTCTCCAGACACACCAGGAGAGAGCATCAGATCCCATTACAGATGGTTGTGAGCCACCATGTGGTTGCTGGGAATTGAACTCAGGACCTCTGGAAGAGCAGTCATTGCTCTTAACCCCTGAGCCATCTCTCCAGTCCCATACCTACTTTTTCTTAGTGTTCCTGCTTTCTATTTGTTTGGAGCCTTTCCTGCGATTATAAAAGTACCTATTTTTGTGGTACTTCTGTATGACTGTATTTTAAAGGCTTCTTGTTTTGTATAAAGAGTGTGGGGTAAGGAACCAGCGTTGCTTTTTCCCTGCTGCCTGTCAGCTTTCTAAATGCAATAGGAAAGCACTCCAGCAAATCAACTGCAAATTCTTGGCACAAAGGAAAAAGGAGGCATTGAGAATGCTAGGGGAGGGGGTGAGGCTCAGCTGGTGGTGTGCTTGCCTAGCATGCATGTCAAAACCCTGGGTTCCATCCCCAGCTCTGCATAAACCAGGCGTGGTGGTACACATCTGTAAATCCAACACTCAGGAGGATCAGTAGTTCAAGGCCATCCTCAGCTACACGGTAAGATCCAGACCAGTCATGGGCTACTGTGAGACACCATCCCCATCAAAACCAGGAAACAAACAAAAGACCAGAATGTCTGCAAAGCTAAGAAGATGTGGGATAGCACCGCAAACAGCTCTCCTCTCTGCAGACTCAAGTATAGGCTCCTTCATCTTAGGCCAGGAGAAAGAAGTGGGGCTTGGGGCAGAGGTGGGGCATGGGGGGTTGGAGACAGAGACCAGCTGATTCCTCTCCTACGGGCTAGAAGGACACCAGGTTGTGAAAACTAGTGGTGGCAAGCTGTTGGTCACGGTGCCTCAGAAATCCTAGACATACTGTCACTGTTATCCTGATGTCTCAGCTTCGAGAGGCCAAGAGCAAGACCAGAGTTTCAGATCAGTCAGCCTCTTCTACCGTATAGACAGAGGTCCTGTAAGTGATTGACGTGTAGACCTGAGCAGAAGCAGTTGAGCTCAAAGGTCAGGGTCCTAAAGGGACAGATGCAGAACCAGGGCAGAGATGCCTGGCTCTCCCACCTGGCTTTACTCGCCTGTAGAACACTTACTCGGTTCTAAGTCGGGGCTTCTGACAAAGGGGGCATCAGATCCATGAAAAGGAATGTTGTCGACCATCGCCATGGTGTCAGTCTGACTGGTCTAGCTGTCAGTTCATTCCAGGAATCCTGCTTTCCCCTCCAGCTCCACCTCCACCTCCAGAGCACTGCATTACAGGTGCACCACCATGCCTGCCTGGCTTTACATGGGTACTGGGGATTTGAACTCATGTCCTCGCCTTGCATGGCGGGTGCTTTCACTGATCCAAGAGCTGCTCCTTATTAAATGTCTCTCTGTGTTGAAAGGTTTTATTTTGTCGATGTTTGTTGAACTGTTGTTGGGTAGATTTTAGGACCGTGTTTATCTGAGAATTCTGAAGGAGTTAATGAGCAATGCTGTAATAGCCAATATTGGAATTATCAAAGGATTTATTAGGCTCATTAGCCATGAGACAAGGTTAGATGAACCCTTTATTTTATGGGGAAAATCTATTTCAAGTTTTATGGAAGCTGTTTCATTATAGCTAATATGCTCATTTTAATTATAAATTATTTGATGCATTCTTCAGTAAACTCCCTGGTTTTTCATGCTTAATGTGCTGTATCTTTCCCCAAATTTAGGAAAATAGTCGGACAAGCACTCAGTTTTTCAGAGGGATTTTCTAAGCCAGGTTTATATGACTTATTTCCGTGTCATGGACTATTTCAGACAAATTGAAAGGCATAAAAATAGCGCACCCTCTGTATACAATACCTTGCCTTAGGACATAGAATGTTGCCGATGTTATTAAAGCCCCTGCCGTCACCTAAGAAATAACTTTTATTTGAATTTTATTCATTTTAATGTGTGTATGTATGTGTGTGTGCGTGCGTGTGTGCGTGTGTGTGTGTGTGTGTGTGTGTGTGTGTGTGTGTGTGTGTGTGTATGCGGAGGAGGCCTGAGGTTGACCCTAGGTATCTTCCTCAGCCGCTCTCCCCTTTATTTATTGAGGCTGGGCCCCCAAGTCTGGCTAGTCTTGCCAACCAGATTGCTTTAGGAGTCTTTGGCTCTGACTCCCAAGTGTTGGGAGGTCAGGAGGTCACCATCTGTGGCCAGCTTCCATGTGGATGCAGAGGCTCTGAATTCTGATAGCAGCAGTGTCTTTTTTTTTTTTTTTTTTTGGTTTTTCAAGACAGGGTTTCTCTGTGTAGCCCTGGCTGTCCTGGAACTCACTCTGTAGACCAGGCTGGCCTCGAACTCAGAAATCCACCTGCCTCTGCCTCCCAAGTGCTGGGATTAAAGGTGCGCACCACCACTGCCCAGCAGCAGCAGTGTCTTTACCCACTTTCTCCATGTGTCTTACCACAGGTATCTCCCCACATGGCTGCAGAGGAAGCCACCGTCACAGTTCGTCTCATCCGTTCATTTGAACATCGAAATTTCAAACCTGTAGTATATCATGGAGTTAACTTGCATCAAACTGTAAAGGAATTTATAATATTTCTAAAGCAAGGTATGAGAATTAAAGCTTCTTTGTTTCATTTGTGTTTGACAATGAAAACATCTGACTACAATGTTAATAAATAATCTTTGAAAAGCATAAAATTAAGCTGGGCTTAGTGGTGTATACCTACATTCCCAGCACTCAGGACATAGAGCCAGGATAATCAAGCTAGCTTGGGCTATTTAGCAAGTTTTAGGCCAGCCTAGGCTATATAGTGAATTTTATGCCAGTCTGGGCACATAGAAATATTTCTCTTCCCCCAGCCAGAAGCACTTTGGAAGCTGGTGCTCACAGAGGCTAGGCTGACCCGTGTCCTGGGCTAGCCCGTGTCCTGAGTCCTGTCATCAGCTGCCCCAGTTTGTCAGTGAGTACTGTGAACACACACACTAGGGGTTTATTACCACCACGTTTAACGTCAAACAAACTAAGGTCCAGGGCAGGAGAGGTGGCTGGCAAGTGCTTGCCAGACATGTTTGACCCCAGAACCCATGTAATACAGGACTAGAGATATGTACCTGTAATCCCTCTGGGGGCTGCGGGATGGAGACGGAGTATCCCTGGGGCTCACTGTCTAGTCTGTCTGCTATATCTGACACAGCCTGGGTCCAGAACCCTGGTTGGGGTAGTAAAAGGATAGACACACAGACACACAGACAATGAAGCTGGGATCAGGTGAGATTCTCTAACTGTTACCTCTGCTGTCTGGAACTTAAGCATGTTTGTTAGGTACAGCACAGGATGGGGTGTGTGTGTGTGTGGCTTAACTAGTCTAGGCAGGAACTCTCTGTAGGCGAGCAGCCCCAGGCTTTAAGCTTCTGGGAGGAGGAAGCTGCAGTGGCCAGTCTCTGAACACACTGGTCAGTCACCCACACCCACACCCAGGTGCCCAAACTTTGCCATCCCTCTTGAGCCTGGCCCAAATCAGTAACGGCTTTGCCAGTTACTGTGGGCCAATTGGTCTTAAGAGTCGTTGGGCCACGCTCATGTCAAAACACATTACTCAGGAGGCAGAGTACTCCAGACCTCCTCTGCTCCTTACACCTGTCTGACAGAGTTGGTGAGCTCCCGGTTCAGTGGGAGAGCCTGTCTTAAAGTAAAGTGGAGAGAGATTGAGGAAGACATCCATCATTGACCTCTGGTCTCCTCACACATGCAAAGAAAGTCAAATTTATCTGCAGTGAGTCTGTATTTTTGGAGACTGAATGGCAAGGGAGTGTAGCTGACACTGTCATCTTTCCAGCACTTAGGAGTCTTGCTGGGGAGTGTGGCTGTGGGAGCAGGGAGCTGAAGAAATCAGGAGGGCTCTGATCTCTGTGGTCTCAGAGATGGGATAGTCTTTAAATTTTCCATATATATTTAGTGCGTGTGTGTGTGTGTCTGTGTGTCTGTTTGTCTGTGTGCTGTGTGTGTGTGTAGGGGGGTGCTTATGTCACAGTGTGCATGTGGAAGTAAGAGAACAACTTGCAGGATCCAGTTCTTCCCCGGGGATTGAACTCAGGTCGTCAGGCTTGACAGCAGGCGCTTTTACCAGCTGAGCATCTCCCTGGCCCAGGAATGAAAGTCTCCTGGTGGTAGTAGTTATCATCCCGAATGTGCGGCCTCATTCTGAGAGGGCCTTATTGCTCTTCATTACTGAAGCATCCCAAGGCATCTGATACAGCACCCAGCATATGATTTTATTCTTTTAAGTCAAGTAAAACTGATGTAGAGTGATGGCATAGTTTTTAATATGTAATACCATGAATTGAAAGCTCAGTGACGTTGTATCTATATTTTTACTGTTTATTTCCTTATTTTTCCATTTTTGTGCATGCGTGCGTGCATGCATGTATGCCTGTGTGTACGTGTACGTGTGTGTGAACTCACTGACGTGGCTGATTTTGTTCGCCGACTCCCTCTAGGGACCCCCCTGTCTCTGCCTTCTGAGGCTGGAATTATAAGCAGCCTCCGTGCCCACCCGCTGGGTTCTTGGGATCGAACTCTGGTAGTCATATTCACGTGGCAAGGGTTTTAACCATGAAGTCATCTCTCTGACCGCGCATGCATGTGTGTGTGTGCGTGTGTGTGTGTGTGTGTGCACGCACGTGTGCATGTGCATCTGTGTGTTTATGTGTGTACACATGCACGTGCGCACAGGCTGTGTGTGTGGCACAGTGATGAAGGTTGCCAGGGTTACTTTTCAGGGACTTGGAAGCCACTTTTGTTTGAAGCCCTCACCTTTCTCTTGGGTCTGTGTAGGTGTCTGTTGAGTGACTCAAACAAGGAGGCAGATCTGGGCTTTTCTGCACTCATGTTGTCTATGTCCCTTTGCCTCCCTAATTTTGGGTCAGATTGTGACATGTCAGTCACTCCTGTGTACTTGCAAGGGAAGTGATAAATAATGGCTTACATGAAACTCACCCAATCTTCCCTCTTCAAAGCCAAAAGATACCGAGACAGGAGCGGCTAGGTGTTGGCCAGGTTTCAAGCAGGTGTGTCTAACCTGTGTCCTGAGGACCATGTGTGCCCCAGGATGGTGGAAAAATGAACCCAATACAAAATCATGACGGTGCCTAAGGAGCCGGGAAAGTGGCTCAGCGGTTGATGCTTGCTGCTCCTGCCGAGGACCTGGGTTGGACTCTTTCCCCCCCACATTGGAACAGAGTTACCACAGTCCCAGGAGATGGAAGCTGTCCTCTGGCCTCTGTGGGTACTGCATGCATGTTGTGTATACACACACATACACATAAATAGTTTTTAAAATTTACTAAAATTATTATGATTTTTCTATACTCTTTTTAACTTGATTAGGCTGTTCTTGACATGAACTCTATAGATGACATATCTATTGCAGCGAAGACCGTGATGTGATTACAGGTGTACTGACCTCGGGTTTCACAACCCTGTCTATTTCATTCCATGGGAAAGGGCACAGGAGTCTCCGGCCACCCATGCTCACCTAAGCCCTTCTTTCCCCTTGCCTCACTTACACTGGGTTAAGTTGTTTTCAGCCAGGGGATAGCTTAATGTAAAAATCGCTTATACTGGGTTAAGTTGTTTTCAGCCAGGGGGATAGCTTAATGTAAAAATCACTTACACTGGGTTAAGGTGTATTTTTCAGGCCAGGGAGATAGCTTAATGTCAAAATCACTGGACAGCAGACCTGAGGACCCCTGTTTGATCTGAGGATCCGCATGGTGGAAGAAGGGAGCCAACTCCCACAGGTACTGTGGCGCATATTCTACACTGACACACAATACATAAATAACATGTCATTTAAAAAATTGATGTCTTTTCCCGGTGCACTGGCCACCTATCTTCCTGGTTTTATGGGCATTTGAGTAAATAGTTTTTAAAAGTTTATTTATTTTACTCTTTGTGTGTGTCTGTCTGTATTTTTACCACATGCGTGTAGTGCTAGTGCAGGCCAGAAGAGGGCACCAGATTCGCTGGAATTGGGGTGATGGGCAGTTGTGAGCTGCCATTCAGGTCCTGGGAGCTGAAATTTGTTCCCCTGCAAGAGCATAGTGTGTTCTTAACTGCCTCACCGTCTCTCCAGCTGTGAGTAAATTGTTTCCTTGCTCCAACTACTGGTCCTTAATTCTGAGGGCTCTCTTTTTGAGTGGGCTTGGTTTGGCAACAGGTTTCTTTTGCTTATTTGGTTATTTAAAGCATTTTAAATGCCATGATCACTCATAAAGTAATTTCTGGCTTACACACAGAATATAAAATTTTGTTGCCATATTCTGTTTTGTTTGTTTGTTTGGTTTTGGTTTTTTGAGACAGGGTTTCTCTGTGTAGCCCTGGCTGTCCCTGAAACTCACTCTGTAGACCAGGCTGGCCTCGAACTCAGACATCCGCCTGCCTCTGCCTCCCAAGTGCTGGGATTAAAGGCGTGTGCCACCACTGCCCGGCTGTTTGTTTGTTTTTAGAGACAGGATTTCTCTGTGTAGCCCTGGCTGTTCTGGAACTCGCTCTGTATACTCTATAGAACAGGCTGTCCTGAAACTCAGAGATCTGCCTGCCTTTGCTTCTCAAGTGCTGGGACTAAAGACGTGGGTCATCACAGACTGACCATTTGCTGCTGCCGTGTTCTTAGTTATTAGGGAGATACTGATATTTAATACTAAGATAATGTTATAGGGGAGGAAAAGTAACTTTTCCTTACTCTTAAGTTCTTTTTAAAAATCTGTATATGTATCATGTGTGTCACAGAGCACACAGAGCCATGTGTCACAGAGCACATATGGAGGTCAGAGGACAACCCCATGTCAGTTTCAACTCATTTGAGACACTCTTGTGTTTCCTGCTCTGTAACTGTCCTGTGAGTTTCCAGTGATGTTCCCGTCTCTGCCTCTCATCTGCCTGTAGCTCTGGGATTACAGCCATGCCAGGCTTCATGTGGGTGCTGGCGACTCAGTCGAGTCTTCACACTTGCATGGCAAAGGCAAGCAAGTGCTTTACCCACCAAGCCCTCTGCCCAGCTCCAGCCTTGTTAGTTCTTAGATGAAAGGGCAGGTGAACAAGAGAAAACCAGCAGGAGCTTATTGCTAAGTGCACGCCATATATGTTGGATACCTAGGGTGTGAACATTTCTCAGAGAAGCTCCAGATGAGGAAGAGGTCTGTGGACCCTAAGGGCTGGAAGCCTGTGAACAAAAGGAGCAGAGAAGGCCTGGCTGCTGAAGCTTTGCAATCTGGCACACTCTGATGCCCCCTTCAGGCTGATTGGGGGCACAACAGTCTTCTAAGGTTGTTCAGGACTCTTGGGAGGTGGGGGGGGGAGAGGTTTTGTTTTAGACGGACAGGGAGGGTCCAGAGCACTAGACATCAGCTTTTATCTCCAAACAATCCCTGTGCCAGGTAGACATATATTGGGGTGGCCTATTCTGGTCACCCCTGGTGCCAGTTACAGAGTGACCTGCTTTTGTAAAGTCATTCCTCAGGGTATTAGGGTTTTGAACTACAAACAGATTTCTACAGAGGTATTTTCAAATTATTTTAATATTTTATAACATTTTATTTATTCTCCATTCCCCCCTCCAGACTCCGTGTAGGAAGTCAGTTTTTCCCTTCTACCATGTGGGTCCTAGAGATTAAGCAGGGGTGTCAGGCTCAGTGGCGGCTGCTTTTACCTACTGCTAAGCCATCTCACCAGCCCGTGTTTTCAAATGTCCATGTTAGAGGGTCCTAGTGTTTCTTGGTATCAATGCAGCAAGAGCCATGATATTCTTGGTAAGGCGGAATGGGTACCTCTTACAGTCCAGTTGATATGGTGGCACAGGAAGTTGTGGTTTCTCGGTCACACTTGTTTGCTTCCCAGGTACCACAGAATGACTCATTAACAGTAACCATTGGTCACCGCTGTCCCCTGTAGAACAGTGGTGCCTGTCATAGCTTCACGCTGAGGCCTGCCTGCTTGACCTTCCACCTGCTGTGGGAATGACGTAACTACTGCCTGTCTCTATTGGGTATGTGGGGAAGCGTAGCTGTGAAAGTGAACTTTGGGGTGTTGAGGATGTTACGCAGCTGGTAGACTCATGTTCAAGGTCCTGGGTTCCATCTTTTTAACACCGCATGAATAGAGCATGATGGTGCACATCTGTAATCCCAGCGCTCAGGGGCTAGGGGCAGGAGAGTCATGAGTTCAAGGTCATCCTCAGCTACTTAGAGAGTGTGAGGCAAGCTTGTGTCACAAGAGACTTAGTATCAAAAACAAACAAACAAACAAACGAAAAACATGTGAGCTTTAGGGTGTGGACTCTTGAGTTGTGGGCTCTGTGTCCAATCCTGTGATCTGATTCAAGGTCCTGGAGAACTCTGAAAAGCTGGTGGGACCACATATTTGCATTTTATGTGTATACACTGTGGTACACACGTTTGCATATACGAGCACAAGCAGGTTGGCGTGCACATGAGCACATAAAATTCATAATGCAAATATGTGGTCTCAACAATTCATAAAAAGGCTCATCTAGTTTGATACTAAAGAATTTTGGGATAGTAATAACGGGCTAGCCTCACCTATAGGTCAGGGGCTGGGTCAAGAATCTTAGGCAGATTGTCTCTTCTCTTCCTTTTAGCCTTCCTTTTGAGCAGGAATTGGCAGTATCCCCATTCTAAAAGTGAAGAAAGGAAGAACAAAAAAATTTAAGAAGTCTGGGGCTGGAATTTAGTAGCAGTGATGATTCAGTTGCCAAGGGGCTTGGTGTGCAAACTGACGATCCGAGTTCAGACCCCAGCACTCGAGGGAAGAAGCTGGGCGTGGTGGTGCACGTTTGTAATCTCAGGGTGGAGGATGCAGAGGCTGGGGGATTCCTGGTGTTCTCTCAGCATAGCCTGCCTAAGGGTTCCAGACTAATGAGGGACCTGACTCAGGGAAGAAGGTCAGGCCAGTGAGGTAGCTCAGCACATTAGTGCTTGCTGTCAAGGCCTACTCCTAGTGACCCACTTTCTCTAGCAACCCCACCTCTTAAAGGTCCTCTAACCTCCCCAAACAGTGCCACCAGCTGGGGACCAAATGTTCACATTTATTCACACCACAACAGGTACGTAGCCAGGGCTGTCCGTGTCCAAGAGTCCTACCTCAGCTTCCTAAGCACTTAATCATATATTTTGATTATAGAAATTCCATGATATATTTCCTTCTATAAATGACCAGTTTTCGGTAGTAGAATCAAAGAAGTGCAGAAACCAATCATATAGATGAGATGAGATTTCACGTATTCTTTGATTTAGAAGCAATTGGTATTTTTAAGATGTCAAATCCTACTTGTGAATGTTTAGCCCATTCTCTGTGATGGACAGTGATGGCTTTGTCCTGCTTTTGGGTTCTGAGTTACTTCTTCACATCCTGTTATGCCCAGCGATGTTGCTTTGTGAAGCAGCCTCACTATTGTATGGTTTTCCTTTTCCTTTTTTTGGTATGTGTGTGCATGTCCTTGTTGGTATGTGTTCATGTATGTATGTGGGCATGTGACAGTCAGAGGTCACCCTTGGATATCCTTGCTCAGGTGCCATGTACCTTGTTTTTTTAAGGGTTATTTATCATATGTATGTGTTTTTATGTCCACATGTGCAGTAGTTGCCTGTAGAGACCAGAGGGTGTTGAATCTCTGGAACCAGGGTTACAGGCAGTCACGAGCCACCTAATGTGAGTGTTGAGAACTGAACCTTGGTCTTCTGCAAGAGCACTGTGTGTACTTAACCACCACTGAACCAGCTCTCCAGCTCTCTACCCTCTTTTTGCTTTGTTTGTTTGAGATAGGCTCTGTCTTAGTCAGGGTTTCTATTCCTGCACAAACATCATGACGAAGATGCAAGTTGAGGAGGAAAGGGTTTATTGAGCTTACACTTCCACATGGTGGCTGTTCATCACCAAAGGAAGTCAGGACTGGAACTCAAGCAGGTCAGGAAGCAGGAGCTGATGCAGAGGCCATAGAGGGATGCTGCTTACTGGCTTGCTTCCCCTGGCTTGCTCAGCCTGCTTTCTTATAGAGCCCAAGACTACCAGCCCACAGATGGTACCACTCACAAGGGGCCCTCCCCCTTGATCACTAATTGAGAAAATACCTTACCGCTGGATCTCATGGAGGCATTTTCTTGACTGAAACTCCTTTCTCTGTGATAACTCCAGCTTGTGTCAAGTTGACACAAAACCAGCCTGTACAGGGTCTCTCCTTGGTTGGCTTAGAGCACAGTGGCCAGGCTAGGCTAGCTCAGCAGTACCCCAGGGATCCCCCTGGCTCTTCCCCAGTGCTGGCTCACCCGCCTTCTTTTACACGGATGCTGGTTATTGAACTCGGGTGCTCATGCGTATGTGACAAGAACTTTGCTGACTGAACCATCTCTGTAGGCCCTAGTATTTCCTTTTTATCTTTACATATTCCTTTGCATGTAATAGCCCCCAGTTTCCTCTCTTAACATTGTACGTTAGAATGCTGCATTGTCTACAGTTAATGAACACACCGCCATTGATTAAAGTTTATTTTATTTATTTATTTATTTATTTATTTTTCTTGCTCAAGGTTTTCAGAGAGATTCTACTTTACAGTTCACTGCCATGGATTTTTAAACTTTGTTTTATTATTGTTGTGTATATAATGTATGTATGGTGTGTGTGTGGGTGCCTGTGTGGGGTCAGGGGATAAGTTTGTGGAGTCGTTTCTCTTCTTCCGATTATATGTGGCTCAGTGGATCAAGGTACTTGCTGCACAAACCTGGTGCCCTGAGTTCAAGCCCAAGAGCCAATATGAGCAGGAGAGACAGGACTCCACAGAATTGTCCTTAGATCTCCACGTGTACACCATAGACTGTGCACCCTGCCACACAGAATAATAAATTATAATAAAAAGTATATGTTGACGTATGCTTGTGCTTGCCTAGGGGTGCTCTGCTCAGAGAAGAGAATTTCCATTGTCTTCCAGTGGCAGGAATGTATTAGGTTAACAGAACTAAGGAGAGCTGGAGATACGGCTCAATGGTAGAGAACCTGCCTGACATACAGGGGCCCTAGGTTCAGTCCTCAGCTCTGGGAAAACAAAAACCAAAGCAAACTACACAAAGAGACAGACAGAACTCACGTAAAATGCACTTTAGCCACATTTGCCCTTTGAAGGGCCAATAATACCCACGTTAAAGCAGAATGCATTCGTGCATAGCGCCTAGCAGCAGGGCACTGAGCAGTTACCCCACTCATGACTGCGCAGGTCCAGGGCTGGATCCTGCAGCAAGGTCTGGTCACAGCCCAGGCCAAGGTCTTCAGTGATCTCATCACAGCTGCGGGTGAGATTCTTAGCCTAGCGCAAATGGGTCAGGCTCACAGTAGCCTGGTACGTGTGTATGTGTACACTCTCTCCCTCTCTCTCCCCTCCTCTGTGTAGACAAATGTGTACATGTCCCTGTATATACAGATGCACAAGGCACATGTATGTGCACGCATGTAGGAAAGGGCAGATGTTGATGTCAGCCACCACTTTATTTTGGGGACAGGGTCTGTCACTGACCTTGGAACTTGCTGATTCAGCTGGACTGGCTGGCTCCTCAGCTCCAGATTCTCTCTGCCTCCCCAGCACTGGCGTGCCACGGTGCCAGCATTTTATACAGGTGCTAGGGGTCCCAATTCAGGTCCTCATACCTGTATGTACAGCACAGGCTGAGCCATGCTTCACACTCCAGCAAGTTTACACACGCACAGCGAAATCCCTCTCCAGGCCCCAGTGGTAATCCACAGAAATAGAACCAACGCTCACATTCCTATAGAGCCACAAAAGCCCCACAAACGGCTGTGCTGAGTAAGAAGAAGAGCACTGGAGGCGTCCCAATGTCTGTGTTCCGAGCGTACTAGAAAGGCATAATAGCACAAACCAGGCCTGGGGACAGGATTCAGTTGGTGGAAGGCATGCCTAGCACACGTCCCTGGGCAGGCTGCTGCATCTCTATACTCTTACTGCTTGGGAAGTTGAGGCAGGGGGATTAGAAATTCCCTGGAGCTGGAATTTTAGGCAGTGGTGAGCTGCCTGACATGGATGCTGGGAACCAAACTTGTTTCCTCTGGAAGAACAAGAAGATCTCTTAGCCTCTGAGTCGTCTCTCCAGGCAAACAGTGTGCAGGTTTGGAGTAAAGATGGCAGGCACAGACGGGGAGGGAGGAGAGGAAGGGAGTGCGTGTACTGAATGCTTTACCCCTATGTGCCACTCATGTGCCCTGAGCCAGACAGCGGACTCCTCAAAAGGGATCAGGGGAAGACTTGTCTCTGCTGCTGCTGTCCTGTGGAGATGGACGTACACGCCTTTCTTTACATCTCAGCTCCACTGTCCTGCCCACCGATATCCGCCCCATGGGCACCGGCTCCTTGGATGTTGCTATAGCCGTGTTGGTTTACCTAAAATGTCTCCGTTCTCTGCTCATTCGTCAGCCCCTGAAGATTAAGACACCAAGCATCCTGTTTGAATATTTTGTAATGACAAAAATGATCATTGTCTCTTGCAGATGTCCCTTTGAGGACCAGCCTGCCACCGCCCCTCAGAAATTACAAATATGGTAAACATTTTTTTTTATTTCAAAAGATTTATAATTTTGCATGATTTTTTGTTGACACGCATCTAAATGTGTTGTTCAAATATTAATTTACTATAAATTAAAGACACTTTGGAGGGGCAGGAGGCATAGCTTCCATGTCGGTATGGAAGTTTGTTAAGGAATACAGGAGTCACAGCATGCTGTGAAAGTTGTCATTGTATGGGGGGGTAGCATGCTTGAGGAATAGCATGCAAAACTGTTTATAAATGAGGTTTCTTCGCCAAGTAATCGGAGAAGAAAAGAACCAGCCAGGGACCAAGAATTAAAGGAAGTCATTTAGGGTTGTGGGTGTGGCCCCATCCTTAGACTGCATGGTTGGTGTTCACGACGCCCTGGGCATCCCTCTCCCGAGTAACACTGAGTGTGGCGGTGCACACTTGTAGTCCAGCACTCAGAGGACTACAGAGACAGCAGAATCTGAAGTGGAAGGTTATCCTTGGCTACATATGGAGTTCAAGGCCAACCTGGGACTCATAGGACCCTGTCTCAAAAGGTACTTTAACATTTTAAATGCTAGTAACTTGGACGTGCTAGTTGTATATGCTGCAAGTAGTGACCTAAAAATCCAGTAACAGGAGCAGGGTAGGGTGGGTGTCCGTTGCTTGAATGCTTCCCTGAGTCCCCTAGTGCTGCTGCATATGGTGGTGGATAGTCCCTCAGCACCTAGGATATGGAGACATGAAGGTCAAAATCATCCTTAGCCATAAAGCAAGCTGTAAAGGCCAGCCTGGGATACGTGACACCCGTATCACAAATGAAGAATTACATAAATAGATAAGGGCTCGTAAGATGGCTCAGCAGGTAGAGACCCCTGTTGTCCATCCTGTCCACCTGAGTTCAATCCCTGGGACTCACAAATAATGGAAAGAGAACTGACCTTCACACATTGTCCTCTGCCTTGGTATTCATGTAGGCGCATGTGCGTGCACACACACACACACACACACACACACACACACACACACACACACTAAAAGTAAAAATACGACATTAAGCCAAGGCTCTGTGTCATAGTCTGTTATAAGACCATTTGGTTCCTCATCCTTAGTAGAGTGGCACTCAGCAGACTTGGATTGCAGACCCTGCTTGAAAGTGACTGCGCACCTAATAAATATTTCTGCTAATTAGTGCAGACATTTGAAAGTGTAAATTTTTTATAACCTCAAGTCATTTTCCAGAGTGGTTTTTCATTCCGTTCACATCTGATAGGGCAACTGATGACCTACAGTCTTTCGAAATCACAATCTCTGTGTGCCTGCATTTTAATACCCGGAGTCTAATTGTGAGGTCGCAGAGGCAGGCAGGCAGGAGACATAGGCCCAGAGTGGAAAGTGCTTTGATTTATGAGACCTGCAGCATTTACATACTCAGTATTGAAGCAGAGACAGGAATAAGAAGCGTGATTGAGGTAAATATGAAACTTCTCAATTGTGGCTTTCACCGCTTCTGAAGGAGAATGCTTTGAATAGAATCTCAAAATTGCAAGCTTCAACCCACCTGCAAATTACATATAGTTTCCCTTTTTGCATATTGTATTGTATGAGTGTGTGTGTGGTGTGTGTGTATGAGTGTGTGTGTGTGGTGTATGTGTGTGTAGTGTGTGTATGTGTGTGAGTGTGTATGTGTGAGTGTGTGTGTGAGTGTGAGTGTGTGTGTGTGAGTGTGTGTGTGTGTGTGTGTATGTATGTGTGAGTGTGTGTGTGTATGTGTGTATGTGTGTATGTGTGAGTGTGTGTGTGTATGTGTGTATGTGTGAGTGTGGTGTGTGTGTGTATATGTGTGTGTGAGTGTGTGTGTATGTGTGAGTGTGTGTGTGTGTATGTGTGTATGTGTGAGTGTGGTGTGTGTGTATATGTATGTATGTGTGTGTGAGTATGTGTATGTGTGAGTGTGTGTGTGAGTGTGTGTGTGTGTGTGTGTGAGTGTGTGTGTATGTGTGTGTTGTGTACAGGCAAATGTGTACAATGTCTATTTTTTCAAAAGATAAATTTTAAGGTGAAGCAGAGCTTGGGAGCTGGAAATGGCTCATTTGGTGAAGTGCTTGCTGAACACTGAGGATCTGAGTTCATTCCCCCACCTCATGTAAACCACGCTAGGCACAGTGGCACATTGTAATCCCAGAGCTGAGTGGGTAGGGACAGGTGTGTTGCTGGGGCTTGTTGGCCAGACCAGCCTAATGTGATCCGTGAACCCGAGGCCAGTGAGAAACTCTGTCTCAAAAGTAAATAATAAATAAATAAATAAATAGATAGATAGATAGATAGATAGATAGATAAAAAGCAGTGTGGGTGGCTCCTGAGGAAAGACAGTTGACGCTGCCCTCTGGTTTTCACACCCTAATCCTAACCCTACACACTGTGTACACATACATACATACATACATACAGACAGACAGACAGACATCATGACAATATGAAATAAGCTAGTGTAACCATCAGAGACTCACTGGGATAGAAAATCCGTCATTAGGTTACGGTCTCATTAACCCCATTGCATCACAGCATGTGTGCATAGCCAGGAGAACTGGCGGAAGAAGAGGAAGGAATTGCAGAAGCAGCGGGTCCTGACCGTGTGGAGAGCCTCTTTGGGTGGTGTGGCTGTGTATCAGTTGCTCTGTCTCGCTTAGGAAAGGCTTGGTGCTGGCTTTTCACCTACCCTGCTCCCCTGGTTCTTGTCTGGCCTGTGGGGACAGGACGGTGTTGATGAGTGGGAGGGTACAGTGTCAGCTCTCCCCTCTGCTGGTCGTTGTGCTGTTGGGTGAAGGGCCCACTCTTACAGCCACCGATATCTGAGACCCTCCTCCCATTTAATTAGCATCTACATCTGTTGATTCAGCCATTCATCCCAGGGGCTCAGCCACCATGCATTCAGACCCAGAGTAATCCTGACTTCTCTATTCTTTGCAGATGCCAAACCTTGTGTGGGGGTTCTAAAAATTTTATTTATTTATTTACTGTTTATTTGTTTGTAGTAGAACGATTCTAATCCAGCAACATGACTACTCTGGCAAGGGATCACATCCAAAGACCTAGGTCTGTAATCCGGCTTGAATACACCTTTATTCCCAAACAACGATGTCTAATTTAGGGGCAAAGTGACAAATCAGAGAACGATTTGACAGAATGAATCAGAGATAGGATTTACCTCAGTCTCATGAGAACAGACAGGAAAGAGGCTACTTAAGTGAGGGGGAGTCAGTTCAGTTCAGAGCAGTTCAGTTCATGGAGTTCAGAGGCAGTTTTTCTAAGCAGAACAATTCAGTCAGAAGCTGAGAGAAGCCAGTTTGAATCAGCCAGCTCTGAGAGGAGTTTGGGCCTGAACAGCTGAGTTGGACCAGCCAGCCAGAGTTCAGAAAGAACTAGAAAGGATGATCTTATTTAGCAGTAAGCCTCTGAGACAACAATTACATCTAGTGAATAAAAGTTACTTTTACAGTTTTTGTTTGTTTGTTTGTTTGGTTGGTTTTTGAGACAGAGCCTCTCAATGTAGCCCTGACTGGCCTGGAAGTCGCTATATAGACCAGACTGGCCTCAAACTCACTGCCTGCCTCTGCTTCCTAAGTGCTGGGATTAAAAGTGTGTGCCATAACACCTGGCAAGCATTGTGTGTTTTTGAGGCAGTATGAAATTTAAAAATTCATGGGCCTAGCATATTAAATACTCCACAAATATACAATGCTATTTCTTTTAAACATTTAGAAATCCCATTTTCTCTGTTGTTGTGATTATGTGTGTGAATTTTTGCCTGTGAATATATGTGTGCCATGTGCATGCTGTGCCTACAGAAGCCAGAAGAGTTTGTCAGATTTCCCATAACTGGAGTTCTTGACAGTTGTGAGCCAGCATGTGTGTGCTTGGAACCAGGAAGCAAACCTGGATCCTCTGCAAGAGAAGCAAGTATTCTTAGTGCTGAGCAACCTTCACAACCCTTATTTACACATTTTAAAAAAGGATTTATCTTATTTTTATCTGCATATGTGTCTGTGTGTATATTCCTGTGGAGGCTAGCAGGAAGCATTGGATCTCCGGAAGCTAAGTCACAGATCATAGTCATGAGCCACCCAACGTGGGTTCTAGTCCTCTGAAAGACCACGCACTCTTAACCTCAAGCCATCTCCCTAGCCCCATAATAGTATGTTTATAAAATTGCATCTCTCAAGGAATTTTTAGTAAGGAAAGATGTTTTTGTTAATAAAGTGGTTTGTGGGATTTTTTTTAAAGGAGTCAAAATAAACATGTCTGTAATCCCAGCACTTGGGGAGCTAAACGCAAGAGAATCGGAGCTCAAGTCTAGCCTTGGCTATATAGCAAGTTCAAAATCAGCCCGGGGAAACTGAGACCTGTCTCATGCAAAAATCAAAACCAGGCAAAAGCAAAAAAAAAAAAAAAAAAAAAAACCAAAAAACCAAAAAATCCCAGATCACCCCAAAGTCAGGATGAGTGATGATGTCACTGTAGAGGAAGGGACATTTTTCTTTGCTTCCTTTGGTTTTGCCAATTTTATTGAAGAGAAAAATCTGGTGAAAATATCTGCTTAAAACATTTTTGGCCTGCTTTTTTTTTTTTTTTTTTTAATTTATCTTTCCTAGTACGGGTTTGCTGAACACACTGGAGCATTTATTTCACATTAGGGTCTGGAAAGATTTCTCAGCAGTTGGAGTCCTTGCTGCTTTTGCAGGGACCCAGGTTCAATTCCCATCACAGGTGTGGTTGCTCACAGCCATCCTTGATACAGTTCCATGGAGATCGAATGCCTTCTTCTGACTTTTGATGGCACCAGGTTCAAACATGGTGCCTATACATCCACACGGCCAAAACACTCATAACATATAATAGAACATGAGTAAATATAAAAAATATGTTTTGCATTAAACAGTAACCCATTTGGTAAGGAGCTTGCTTTGTGCTTCTGAGGACCTTAGTTTGGTCCCAGGCACCCATGTAAAAATGCCCAGCCTGGTAGTGGACCCTTGCGCTGGCAGCATCAAGGAGGTGGAGACCAGCAGGTTCCTGGAGTGTGCTGGTTAGCCAGCCTTGCTTACTTGGAGGGCCAGGTAAGCAGAGCATGTGAATTCCAGGTTCCGTGAAAGACTCTGTCTCCAAACTCTGCGTGTCGAGCCAGAGGGGAAGACACCTGACATCAACCTGAGGCTTCCATACGTGTGCACATAGATACATGCACCCCCTGCACAAACACCTGCAACACTCATACACACATGTGATGCATCCATACACACATGCATGCACATGTACACACATGCATATACACAGACTGCATGCATGCATAGGCGCATACACATGCACCTGTACACACATGTACACACATATAGACAGAAAAAGACATAACACATATTGGTGTCTTTTGGGTGCTGGCCTGCTCACATGGCCGCTGAGCATAGGTAATGTTTGAATTCTGCTTCCTTTTTTTTTTTTTTCAAGACAGGGTTTCTCTGTGTAGCCCTGGCTGTCCTGGAACTCACTCTGTAGACCAGGCTGGCCTCGAACTCAGAAATCCACCTGCCTTTGCCTCCCAAGTGCTGGGATTAAAGGCGTGTGCCACCACTGCCCAGCAATGTTTGAATTCTGAAGGTAACAGCATTTGACCTTCCCCAAGGGCTGAGTGGTCTTTATAAACCACATTTTTCACTTGTGTCTTTTTTATTTTAAAGATAGGGTCTCACCATGCAGCCCTGGCCATAGCTTGCTCTGAAGACCAAGCTGTAACTCATAGAGATCTGCCAGCCTCTGTCTCCTGAATGTGCAGATTAAAGATGTGTATTACCATATTACCATGCCTGACTGTTCAGTTGTGTCTTAATTTAAGGTTTATATATGGGTTGGTGTTTTTAATTGTTCACTCTTGGCTTTTAGTGGCTATAGAAGATACAGTGGAGTTATGTGTTTACTTTTCTGACTTCCTGTGTTTGATCATTCCTAAACTTTGACCCACATAGGCATGTCTGACCCACAGGCTTCCATGAGGCCCAATACAAACCTGACACTTTAAAACATTACCAAGTTTTTTGTGATGTGTTTTTTGTAATTCAATGGTTCCCGATTGTGAACTTTGTAGATGACAATGTCATATCACTCAGTGTCAAAGGGCTGAACATTTATCAATTAAAAGTATTTTCTGTCTCTCTCTCCCTTCCTCCTTCTCTCTCTCTCCCTCCCTCTCTGTTCCTCTCTCCTCTTTTCCCTCCTCTCCCTTTTCCACCTGTTGTCTCTCCTTCCTCCTTCCAGGACCTTCATATTCCAGGCAAGTGCTCCACCACTAAGCGCTGCCTCTGGCCTCCTATACTTTGAATAATTTGCTAAAATGCATTATCTTTTACAGTTGAACAGGTTTTAAATAGGTGTGCCCATAAAGAAAGGCTTTCTGTTTTTCCAGTTTCTTCATCTAATAATTGCAGATTTTACATACATCTGTGTGAAGAAAGAACTTGTGTTTTTCTTTCAGATACACTAAAGATTCTTCATCAAGCTCACAAAGCAAAGGTGTGTGATGGGTGGGGTGTGTGATGGGTGGGGTGTGTGATGGGTGGGGTGTGTGATGGGTGGGGTGTGTGATGGGTGGGGTGTGTGATGGGTGGGGTGTGTGATGGGTGGGGTGTGTGATGGGTGGGGTGTGTGATGGGTGGGGTGTGTGATGGGTGGGGCGTGTGATGGGTGGGGTATCTGGTGGGTGGGGTATCTGGTGGGTGGGGTATCTGGTGGGTGGGGTATCTGGTGGGTGGGGTATCTGGTGGGTGAGGTTTCTGCTATACCACCTCGACAAATGTTGCTGGAATTGGGAATAAGCAAATGGACTTGTGTGTCTAAAATATCTCCTATTCTAGAAATGATTTTTGGAGCCTTCCTTCCTTCCTTCCTTCCTTCCTTCCTTCCTTCCTTCCTTCCTTCCTTCTTTCTTCTACAGAGGCACAGGCTGCCCTTCTAAAGAGATCCTTACCTGAAGAGAGCTATGTGCTTATGTGTTTTGTGCTTTTGTTTATATGATCTTGAAAGACTCATGTAAGATTCTGGTTAATGCCGTGCTTCTCAGGCAGGACGGGGACATCTTTTCTCTTAAGCCTCATTGGCCTTGCATAGACTCCTCATTGAAGCCATTGGCTCAATCTTACATGAATTGCTCAAGGGTGAGGAACATACCTTTGTGTGGGTGTGTAGACATGTGTATCTGTACATTTGTGTATGGAGACAGGTGTGCACATGCGTGTGAAGACTAGACGTCAACATCAAATGTCTTCCTCTTTTCTTGTTTTTGTTTTTTTGAGACAGAGTCCAGCTGACTTGGAACTTGCTATGTAGACCCAGCTGGCCTCAAACTTGTAGAGATCTGCCTGCCTCTGCCTTGAGTGCTGGGATTAAAGGCTTGGGCCACCAAGCCTGGCTTCCACCGTAGCTCTTAGAATCTCTCACTGAACCTGGGGCTCATGATTCAGCTACTCTGGCTGACTTATCTGCAGGGTCATCCTTTCTCCACCTTGCCAGTGCTGGCAGGAATGTACCACCATGCCCAGCTTTTGAACCCAGGTCCTTGAATTTGTTTAGCAAGCACTTCACCAGCCGAACTCTGAGACACCCCAGCCCTCAGGGATCATATCTTATATTCATGCCCCTTCAGACCTCTAGCACCCAGTGTAATGCTTGGGTCATAAGAATTTTTATAGTGCTTAAAATCTTTATTGCATTTTCTTTTATTCATTGCATGTGCATATGGGTGTGTGCATGCCGTGGTGCATGTGTGGAGCTCAGAGGGCATCTTTCAGGACTCTGTTCTCTCTTTTCATCATGTAGATTCCCAGGATCACCCTTGGGTCCTCCGGCTTCAGGTGCTGCCCTCTGAGCCATCTCACTCCCCTCCCTAACAAGGGTTGAGTGAAGTAGTCATGAGTTAATCGCATTTTATTCTTATTTCAAGTCATTGGTAAGGTAGTAAACTCAAGCTTTCAGGTAAACGTGTGTCACATATGACGGAAGTAAGTGCCCGTGAGTGTCAGTTGGTTTCGGTTTAGGGACTTGGTGACATTTATTGCATATGAAAATTTGACAATGTCTCAATATATTGGGCTCATGCGTATCGGAAGCTGCAATGTGGCACCTGCTCTTTTACCAGAATGTTTTACTACACTCAACTCAGGCTTTGTGTGAGGAGTGTTTTCATTCTGACTTCTAAACGCGAAGAAGGCAAGGTGTGGTTTTGTTTTGAATTTTTTGTTTCTTTTCTGCTGTGACAAAATGCCTGACAAAAGCGACTTAGTTTCATTATGTCTGTATTATTTTATATAACTAAAGCAGAGTTCTAGGGCATAGTCCATCGTGGAGGGGAAACCACGGCATTTATAATCAAGAAGCAGAGCCAGGCATGCTGGAACTCAGCACCCCTCACCGGTGTGTCCATGTGCAGTAGCCAGAGGAGAATGTTGCTATCCTGCTCCATTGCTCTCTGTGATACTCCCTTGAGACAGGATCGCCCACTGAGCCTAGAATTAGGCAGGCAGGCAGTAAGCCCCAGCGACTCCTGTCTGCCCTCCCTATGGTCCTGAAGTCATAGGCACCTTCAGCTTTTGGAGGATACTGGGGATTTGAACTGAAGTCCTCATGTTCGAACAGAGAATGTTCTTCCTCAATGAGCCATCTCTCTAGCCCTACGGACGTATTTTTAAGAGAGAAAAAAGTAAGACTTTAGAAGACAGCACATGATACATTTCTGTTTGCACGGCAGGGTTTACGGGAGCATCTCCACATGTGTGGCACAGGCAGCAGTGGGGTCAGGAAGCACACATGCAGGTACAGGCTCTGCTGAGGAACGTTCCGTAGCCGGGGCTAGCGGACAGGAGATTTTCTAATTTTCGCTCTTGATGTGATTGGAGAGCTCTGTGTTTAGTGTCTGTGTTCTAAGCTAACTTTTAGTAAAGCATTACATGTTTTTTCAGTAAATATGCTCTGGAGTTCAAGGCCCTCTGTCTGTAGTGAGGGAAGTTCATGAGCCAAGGAATATGGTGTCTGGCTTATGGGGCTTCTTTGGGTAGAGGAGCGACCTTTCTGTTGAGTCAGTCTCAGAGATATTCTAGAAATAGGATAGACTGGGATTGGGGAATTGTTTAATCAGTAAAGTGTTTGTCTTGCAAGCCAGAGGGGCAGAGTTCAGGTCCCCAAGACTCTCATAGAAAGCCAGGTGTGGTGGCAAACATGTAATCAGCATTGAGAGGCAGAGACAGGCAGATCCCCGGGGATCACGACCAGCGAGGCCAGCTAATCGGTGAGTTCTAGGTTCAGTGAGAGACCCTGTTGCAAAAAATAAGGAGGAGTAGAGATTGAGGACGACACCTAGCACTGACTCCTGGCCTGCATTCACACATACCCGCACACTCCACACACACACACACACACACACACACACACACACACACACACACACACACACACACGGAACTGCTGTAGACCGCTAAACAGCTGAGTTCTGATTGGCAGGCGGCACTGTGTGCCGTTCAGATGAAGACAACAACTCCACAGTGTTCCCCTTGATGTCCAACTAGATTTGTAAACATCACTGGAGAACAAACATCCACCGCCACTCCAAATCGCATGACAGTTAATAAGACACAGGCTGAAATCCTTGTCAGCTTGGCAGGGTTTTTAAACATGTGCCCTTGGGGCCACTTAAGGCCAATTTGCATCTCTCAGAAGTCACGAAGTCAAGAGAAGTCAGGGCTGTGTCTCCAGTTCCACCTCTGATGAGCCACGTGCCCTGGGCCTGCGTTTGCAGATCTTCCCGGGTTCTTGGGATGATGAAGGTGCCACAGGGTGACAGCAGGCGCAGAACATTTAGTCAGCACTGAGGGCCCAGTAGGGATCATCACCTCCCCTCCCCCACACCCACTACCAGGGAAGAGGAGGCTGCGCTCCTTTCCCTCTCTCTAGCTGCAAAGTAACTGAAGCTTGGAGATGGTTTTAGTTTAGGCAGAGGGAACCTGTATTGTAATTCTGGTTTGACTCCAAAGCCTGTCTGTAGTGTGTAGTGCACAATGCTGGCACTTAGTAGGTCTGCACTCCGTGCTTACTCTGTTCTCCCTTTACCACAGTAAAATTTAACATGACCTAATTGCTGAGGTTCCATGTAGCTGTGTGTGTGTTATAGGTGCATGTTCATAGCTGTGCGCACATGTGGAAGCCAGAAGTTGATGTTGGGTGTCTTCCTCTATCGCTCTCCACCTTGCTTTTAAGAATATCTATTTGTTATTTGCATGTGTACATGTGTGTATGTATACACATGAGTGTGTCGGGGTGTGCCTATAGAGTCCAGAAGAGAGTCTTAGCTCCACTGGAGGTGGAGTTACTAATTGAGCTGCCTGACATGGGTGCTAGGATCTAAACTCCAGTCTTCCTGATAGAGAAGCAGGTGCTAGCCTCCCAGCTGTCTGTCTCTCCAGTCCCATTCACCTTCCTTCCTGAGACAGGACCTCTCACTGGGCCTCGGGGCTTGCTGTTTGATTAGGCTGGCTGGCCAGTGAGCACCAGCGACTCCTCCTATCTCCACCTTCCCAGCACTGGTGTTATAGCGTGGGGTGCGTCCCTGTAGACCTGGCTGAACTGTTGCCCTAGCCCCTCTAAGTGACATCCCAGGATGTCTCGAGCAAGCATACTGATCAAATGGGGACTCTTTCTCTTCAGACAAACGAGCTTGTGTTGGGTTTGGAGGAGGACGACACACTCCTGCTAAAGGAAGACAGAACACTGAAGGACTCAGGAATAGGTGAGAAGGGCTGACTGGGTGGAGGGTACTGGGCTTCCCGACCTGTGTGCTAGGCCTCCTGGCTGATGGCATCTCTGCAAAGTAGACGCCCTGTGCTGAGAATGCTGTGTGTTCTGACCATTTGACTGAGGACACTGGCATTTGCTCTGCATGTGTGCAGAATGCAGACAGTCCTTTCCAGGTTTGCCTGCTCACTCGGCACTCGCTGAGGGTCATTTTAAGTGATTGACAGGTCGTTAGTGCAGTAACTGCGGACCATTAACAACACTGTTGGAGAGAAATGGACCTAGTGGAACTAATGTAGAATAATGAAATGAGATGTTGTTTGCACAACACGCAGCGTAACTTCTGATAATCACTCAAGACTCTCGGGGCCAGCCAAGCTGTGGAATTTTAACTATACGCCTGGTGTGTACAGTGGGAAAATCACCCGATTTAGCCTTTCAACCTAGAGTGTGTTTGGTTTTATTTGAAAGAAATGCTGTGTGTCTCCTGGCCATTAGATGTCACTGTCATTCTACTTCACCTTCACTAAGATGGTGTATGTGACTGTGAGCAGGAGTCCTGAATAGCAGGCACATGTAGCTCGGACAAACCTCTGAGGTCACAGTGCACACTCCCTGAGTCCCCACATACAGTACGTGGGAGACATGGACCATGAGGTCTATGCTAGGAAGCCGTTGGGTTTGGTGAGGAATGGCCAGATGTCAGGAATTCACCTCTTCACATTGAAATAGGATTTTAAATAATCTGTTAAGGGGCTGGGGAGATGTCTCCATGGGCAGGGGAGCTTGCTGTGCACACATGAGGACCTGGATTTGATCCCCAGAATCCCTGTAAAAAGCTGGTGTGGCCATGCATGCACCTGTGACCACAGCAGTGTGGGAGGTGGAGTCTGGAGTCTCAAGGGGTCAGGTGGCACGCTGACAACTGATGCCCTCCTTTGGCCTCTGCACAGACTCTTGCATCTGCATGGGCACTTGCACACACACTCTCTCTCCCTCTAATAGATAAATGGCAGGTTATGAAATCATAAACTTCAGCTCTGTGTTAAGTCTACACAGTTTACTACAATTAGTAGCTGTTTGTATTATAAATACAGTAGATTTATTGTTATTTGAAATTACAAATCATTTTTCTGTCTCTATGAATTGCAAATAGGAATTGTAATCTCTGGTGCTTATATTATTTTCTGTAACTTCATCCAGGATCACGTTCCCTAGAAGCAAAATCAAGTTTGAGACTATTTATAATGGCTTCTTTCTGGGCATGGTGGTGCATGCCTTTAATCCTGGCATGGGGGAGGCTGAGGCTGGAGGACCATGGGTTTCAGGCCAGCCTGGGTTGCATAACAGGTGCTAGACCAATCTAGACTACTGCTGAGAGCCTGTCTATAAATGAATAAATAATAAATCAATGTTTCTGCTTTTTGGAAAAAGTCATCCATCAAATAGGTATTGAATGTCTATTTTGTGTCAGTGAGAAATGGTGTTTTTAACTTGACACTTGGTGTATCGAATGCTGCCTTCTAGCAGGTAGCACTCCTCTGACTGAGACTCTGAGAGACTGGAGGAAGCCTGGCTTGCTTTATGAATGTTCTAGGCTGGTACTGATGTGAGATTGGGCGAGTAGCCCAATGAAAAGCAATGTAAAACCCAATGCAAACTGGAAAAAGACTACAAGATACTAAAGTTACCACCTCTCACATAAACAGGGAAGAAATGAATTAGCCAAAAACCCATGTGAGTTCCTAGGAAATGAATTTCAAATCTTTAACTCAGTCTTTATTTAAAAAGAAATTCTAGATGGATTAATGTTACAGTGTAAGCATAATTTTAAAATGCTTTTACTTGGGGCTGGAGAGATGGCTCAGCGGTTAAGAGCACTGACTGCTCTTCCGAAGGTCTTGAGTTCAATTCCCAGCAACCACATGGTGGCTCAGAACCATCTGTAATGGGATCCGATGCCCTCTTCTGGTGTGTCTAGAGACAGCTGCAGTGTACTCATATATACATAAAATAAATAATTCTAAAAAATTTTTAACTTGCTGGGTGTAGTGGCATATGCCTTTCATCCCAATACTTGGAAGTCAGAGACAGCTGGGTGTGAGTTCGAGACTAGCCTAGTCTACATAGTGAGTTCCAGGATTATACTGTGAGACCCTGCCTCAAACAAATATACATAATTTTGTATGTATGCATGCATGTATGCAGGTATGTATGTATGTATGCATGCATGTATGCAGGTATGTATGTATGTATGCATGCATGTATGCAGGTATGTATGTATGTATGCATGTATGTATATATGATGCATGCATGCGTGAGGGGTACAGTGACGTGCAATGCACCATGGTAAGCACATGGAACTGGGTGGCAGCCTGTGGACGCTGACTCTCGCTCCCATCATGCAGTCCCAGGGAATGGGATTTAGAGTTTCAGGCTTGACAGCAAGCTTCTCTACCACTTGATCCGTCTTCTCATCTCATAAAAACGTGAGCTCATGACCTCGGAGGAATGCTATAGAGGGAGACCGTGATAAATACGACCTTGAAAATGGTCCACAGACCGTGTTGCCTAGTTTTGTGTCACCTTGACGCCAGCTAGAGTCATTTGGGAAGCAGGAGTCTCAAGTGAGAGAAATGACCCCACCAGACTGGCCTACGATACATTTTCTTGATTGATAATTAGTGTAGGAGGGCCCAGCTCATTGTGAATGGTGTCACCCCCTGTGCTGGTGGTCCTGCATGCTGTAAGAAAGCAGGCTGAGCAAGCCATGAGGAGCAAGCCAGTAAGCAGTGTCCTTCCATGGCCTCTGTGTCAGGTCCTGCCTCTAAGTTCCAGCCCTGCTTGAGTTCTGTCCTGACTTCCCTCGATGATGGACTGTGACGTGTGTGAGACTATGTGCTGAAATAATCCGCTTCCCCACCCCCACCCCCGATGTGCTTATGGTCTTCATCACAGTAATGAAAACCCTAAGTAAGGCACAGACCTAAAGGAAAAGTAACAAATGTATGCTAAGTATGTTAAATGACAGATAAAAAGTTGCTAACCTGACTGAAGACCTCTTCAGGACTTGGACAGATGGACACAGGAGGCTCCCTAGGGCTTTCTAACCAGCAGGCTAGTCAGTTGCTGAGCTCCAGGATCAGTGAGATCTAGTCTCAAACTAGTCAGGTGGAGGAACTGGAGAGGTGGCTTAGTGGCTAAGAGTACACACTGCTCTTGTAGGAGACCCAAGTTCAGTTCCTAGCACCCATGCTGGGCAGCTCACAGCTTCCTGTAGCTTGAACTCTTATGCATTCTTCTCACTCACAATCACTAAACACACGCGCGTGCGCGCGCACACACACACACACACACACACACACATTAAAAACATTTAAGCTGGGTGGTAGTGACATATGCCCTTAATCCCAGCTCTTGGGAGACAGAGGCAGATAGAGCTCTGTGAGTTCAAGTCTAGCCTGATCTACAGAGAGTTCCAGGATAGCCAAGGCTACACATAGAGAAACCCTGTCTTGAAAAAAGAAAAGGCAAACAAAAAACCCAAAACAACGACAAAACAACAACAACAAACCCAAACTAACAAAAAACAAAAAAACCCAAAACATTTAATTTAATTTAAAAGTAAAAATTATAAGGTGGAAAATGACTGATGTCAAATTCTGGCCTACACACACACACACACACACACAGACACATGAACCTGCACACCCATGTGCATATACCGTAGACAGACATGCAGACAACCTTGTAGTTAGTATAGAAAAGATAAATGATCCTATCCAGATCCTGTATAGAGCGAAGGAACAGTTAACATGTCGGAAAGACTTCCACAGTAGGGTGACTGTTGAAATAGATGCTGTCTACATGGCAGAGCCAAGAAACTGAGCCACACCCTAGCCCCCACGGCGTGGGCTCAGAACTTGTTTCTGTCCCTTGTGTCCACCCAGGTAACCTCAGACAACCAGCCTCTCTTACGAGATTGGTAGTCAGGCATAAAACTGACGAGCCCCAGGGCGGTCACAGTGTGAGAACGTTTTCTCCCACATATCTGCTAAGTGCATGCACTTCCTCTCATGCTCTGCAGTCGGGGCGACTTCCTCTTGTATCTTGTAAGTCAATAGAAACCTGCCTCCTCAGGTCCACCTTCTATGGGACAGAAGGGTTCCCTCTTGTCTTCCTGGTTGCATTCACTGATGTGGACATTTGTCCATGGATGGAGAATAAATTGTGTGACATCATCATCATCATCATCATCATCACCATCACCATCATCACCATCATCATCATTTAAAACTCACACATAGGGCTGATGGCTCAGCAGTTAGCGCACTGGAGTCTGCATCCCAGCACCAGTTGGGTGGCTCTCACAAGTGCCTGGAACTCCAGCTCCAGGGCCTTGAATGCCCTCTTTCTGGCCACTGCCTATACCTACCCCCAACACACACGTGCACACCCACTCACGCACACATAACAATATTTGAATATTTTTTAAAAATAACAACATGTACATAGTCTGTGTTTGTAAGTAAATATGGAGGAAGGTCACATGCCAGAGTTATAGAGATGCTGTCTTGGGTGGATGATTTTTTTCTGATTATTCTCGTGATTTAAATCCTTCCCTATAATTAAGACCGTTTTTTAAAAACCGTGTATGTGTGTATGTTTGCGTGTGCGGGTGTGTGAGGGTGTAGAGGCCAGCGGTGGAGGACAGGTGCCTTCCTCAGTCTTCATCTTATTTTTGACACCAGGTCTCCTATTGAAGCCAGACCTCGGCAAGTAGGCTAAGGCAGCCAGCCAGCGAGCCTCCAAAACCTGCCTGTATCCGCTTTCCGGAGCTGGGGTTAAAGAATGTGCCACTCCATCCAGCCTTTTTAAAATGTGGATTCTGAGGACAGAACTCGAGTCTTGATGCTTACAAAGCAAGCACTTTACCCATTCTTGTTTTAATGCTTTGATCAGACTTTGATTGAAATCAGGTCCTTTTTGTGGGTTCATCTCTGGACTTGGAGTGATCCAGGGATCCCCAAAATACCCTCTAGAGCTGGCAAGGCGGCATGTGGGT
The DNA here is from genome assembly GCA_028551405.1 of Uromys caudimaculatus. Classification (NCBI taxonomy): domain Eukaryota; kingdom Metazoa; phylum Chordata; class Mammalia; order Rodentia; family Muridae; genus Uromys; species Uromys caudimaculatus. The sequence continues at coordinate 66,960,549 of CM052711.1, read as the reverse complement.
CTCCCCTAGAAACAATTTCCTTTGCTTCCTAGAGCCGTGTTCTTGTCCTCTGGGGAGCAAGCCTTGGTTATAGCCCGGGGAGGAAGCGAGGTCCCCCGAGAGCAACAGGAAATTACAAGTGGGGGTGGAGTTGTCAAGTGTGATTTTTCTAGGGAATTTTCCTTCCCGCCTGCGTCTGGCTGGGCTTCGGAGAGGTTTAAGAGACAAGCTCAAAGTCAGCTACACTCCCCTTTCACTCCTTGATCTCGCTGAAGAGCTGTCAGTCGGCTATCACAGCCAGTTGTCATGGGAATAACGCCGGTGTGATAAATATGTCACTCTGACTTTCTGCCGGAGTTGGAAAAGAAAGGCCGGGGAGGGAACTGGGAGAGCAGAGCAAGACTCGATTCCTCTGCAGCCTCTGCTTTCCTGGGGCCCTGTGCTACATTCCACACTGACACAGGTACCCATTTTTGTTTGTGGACTTGTATGAATAAAATCTTTTGCTTCGGGGCTGGGAAGCTCACTCACTGGGCAAGAGCATCTATTGCTCAAACATGAGGACCCGAGTTCGGATCCCTGGCACCCATGTAAAAAGGTGGGCGTCACCCACATTCACCTAAAATCCCAGAACTGTGGGGGACAAAGACAGGAGATGGCTGAGGCTTGCCCACCGCCAGCCTAGCCCAGGTTAACTGAAAGACCCGCTCAATTAAGAGTAATTCACCTCAGAGAGAAAAGTATTAAGTTTCTGCAGCGATATTTTATCTGTTTCATTTTGCTCTGTGCTTCTGCTGCTCCCTTTGGAGTCTATCCTGCTTTGAGAAGGAACCCGTGGCTTAGTGATGCCCATAGAGCAAGACGAGAAAGTGGGCCACGCCAGCGCTGCGTCTCTGGGGGAAAGTCTCAGGCCAACCTTGTTCTGTAATAATCCCGCGACTCCCCCTGGGTTAGTGTTCATTTTACATGTCACTCCTGCCATCAGCTTCCTGCCCCCGCCCCCACCCTCAACCTCTCCATCTCATCCCACATACAGAAATGTTGTAGACGGCTCTGGCTCCTGCTGCTTCACAGGGTGGGATTTACAGATCCTTCAGGTTCGAGGCCCTTTCCTGTTCCTTTCTTGGGGACTAATATCTTGGGACAGACAAGTTTTCTTTCCTGACGTTGTCCCAATGGCTCTTCTTCACAGTAACATTGTAACAGTAACCAACTAGACTCAGTAATGCTGGCCTGGGATCTAAAGCAGATCCACAATACACCCCTACAGACTCGTGTGTGTGTGTGTGTGTGTGTGTGTGTGTGTGTGTGTGTGTGTGTGTGTGTGTGTGTGTGCGCGCACGCGCGTGTGTGTGATAGGTGTGCGTAGGTGTGCCTGTGAATGTAGAGGCCAGGGGGCAGCTTCAGTGGTGTTCTTCAGGAGCTGTGTCCACCTTGCTTTGTTGAGACAGGGTCTCTCACTAGCCTGAAAACCATCAAGTAGACAAGCGGGCCCAGGGCCACCTGTCCCTGCCTCCACAGCACTGGGACTCCAAGCACTTGCCAACAAGCTGGGCTTTCTTCTGTGGCCTCTGGAAAGGAGTAAAGAATAAGAACAGATCCTCAGGCTCTCAAGGCGGTGGCTTCACCCACCGAGCTGTCGCCTCAGCCGTGCTCCGCCATTCGTGTGTTTGTCTTTTAAGGTTCTCTTTGTTTTCCTTTCTGTCTAGCAGTGCTGGGATTAAGCTCGGTGCCCTGCACACGTTGGCAGGAGCTGCATCACTGAGCTCTACCCTGCCAATATCTTGTAGTTATTTTAAAGTATCACTTTTTGATATATAGTGATTTTATGTGTTTTTATGAATTTATAAGTAAAAATATTTGTGCACTCTGTGGAGTACAGTGTCATTTTGATACACAAACACATACACACAAATACATACATATATACATACACATGCATTTACATGCACATATACACATGTACACACATATACATACACACACACATATATACACCACACACACACATATATATACACACCACACACACACATATATACACACACCACACACACATACACACACACACACACACACACACACACACACACATAAAATGATCAAGTTGGTCACTCTAGACAATAATCACTTCGTTATGTTGGGAACATGCCAAATTCTTTCTTCTAGCCATTTCAAAAAACAACATATCCTGACCCCTGCAAGCCCTCTGATTCTATGGAAACAACTCTTTTAAACTGTGTGTAGAGTATGTATGTGTTTGTGTGCGTGGGTGTCTTAGTTAGGAGTTCTGTTGCTGTGAAGAGACACCGTGACCATTGCATTTAACTGGGGATTGCTACAGTTTGTTCAGAAGCTCACTCCATTGTCATGCACGGCAGTCATGGTACTGGAGAGATAGCTGAGAGTCTACACCAGATCTGCAGATGTGGTGCCAGGGAAGTGTTAGTGAGCCCCAGAAGACCAGACAGGAGCCGATAAGGTGCAGTCACATCAGGACCTTTATTCGAGCTAGCTCGGGCTCCTCAGCCCACTGCCAACGTGCAGGAGGGTTTTGGTGGAGAAGAGCCCTGAACATCTATTGGCTAAGGTTTGCTAGAAAGCAGCAGGCCAGGTGGGGTGGGGAGGGTCTGTGTGGGAGAGAGTGTGTGTCTAGCCTGCCAAGCATCTAATTGAAGGGCTACTGTGGCCTTTAGCATAACTGGCTGGTGCTGGGAGTCAAACCCTAAACTTATGTTTTCTTCTGCATTGGTGGGTGTTAGGCAGGGGGTGGGTTTGTTGGGAATTAACCTGGAAAGGCTTGATTTGTTGGGGGAGATTAACCTGGAGACTGGAGATGCAAGTCTTCTTGTCGAGGTTAGCCTAGAAACTGGAGCTAGCCTCCGGTTTTGTTGGGGGTAATTTGGAAACTAATGCTAGGTACCGGTCTGCTAGTTTACCTGAATTTAAGTTCTCTAAAATGGAGTCTGAACTTAAAAGATTTGCTCTCTCACAGATAGCAGAAAGATAGGGTGAGCCACTGCTCCCGGCTTGAGCTTCTGAAACCTTGGAGCCCACTTTCTGTGACACACTTCCTCCAACAAGGCCACATCTACTTCAACCAGGCCACAACTCCCAATAGTGCCACTCTCTATGAGCCTGTGGGGGGCATTTTTATTCTCACCACCATAGTGGGGTATAAGATCACGTGTGTTCACGCTCATGTGAAGGCCAGAGATCAGCACTGAATATCGTCTCTGCCTTATTTTTTGAGACAGGGTCTCACTGACCTTGGAACTCAACTAGGCTGACGGTCCCATGAGCCCCTGAGACCTTCCTGTCTCTGCCTCCTGCCCCCCAGCACTGGGGTCGTAGATGTGCCCCTCCATGCCTGGCTTTTTATATGGGTGCTAGAGATCCAACAATGCACTTTGTACACTGAGCCATCCGTTGATCCCCAGAAAATACATTTTAGCTCTCTCATAGGAGTGAGCACCATGACTGCTTCTCTTTCTGTGGCTGGTGCACGCCCTTGTCCTAATGCATTCAACTCCATGCATATTGCTGTCTGTGCTATGGTCTCCTCCTTCCCTTGGCTGGATTGCCTTCTGCATAGATGCTTTTGCCGTTCCAACCCCACGCAGGCGTGTGCCTGATATGTGAAAACTCATGTTTCATTATGTGCTCTCTTCGATGTGTTGTTTGAAAACTCTCTGTTGACTGATTTATATAGCCAACTCAATACAGACATTCAAAGCTAGCATGACACGGAGAGCCCAACCGTGTAGATCACTTCCTTGCATTTCAGCTCAGCTGAGAGTTCTGCTCTGTTGGGTTCCTAGCTCTGAATGTGATCTGCGAAGATCCATATATGAGAGCTAGGTGTGATGGTGCATAGTTATAATCCCAGCATTGGGAAGGTGGAGACCGACAGGTCGCTAGGCTCCCTGGCCGGCCAGCCTCGCCTACTTGGCGAGCTCTAGGCCAGTGAATGCCCTGTCTCAAGAACAACCAGGTGGGGTCTGCAGAGATGGCTCAACAATTAAGGACACCGACTACTCGGCCAGAGGACCCAGGTTCAGTTTTCAGCACACACATGGTGGCTCACAACTCTCTGTGACTCCAGTTTCAGGGGATCTGACAGCCTCTCTGACCTTCACAGGCCACTGAAGAGAAGAAGAAATCTCAAAAACAAAACCAGGTGTATGGTGCCTAAGAAATGACGCCTAAGGTTGACTTGTGGCCTCTTCGTGCACATTCACACACCCGGGTACACACACTTACATTAGCATCCACGCAAAAGGCAGCCTGGGTGCTTTCCCAGAGCAGAAGAGAGCGTGAGGCTCTGTCTTTGGACCTCGGTTTGCTCTGAGAACTAACTTTTTTTTTTAAATGCTGTTTATCATCACTTGACAATCTGTCCTCGTTGTTCCACAAAGCCAGCACACACAAGTCAGTTTTTCTCAGACTTACATAAGTCATAGCCTAGGGTCAGGAATAGAGAGAGAGAGCTTATAGTATGTCTTTGTAGATAGCTGGTAAGTTTGTTTTGATAGGTCAGAGGATTAATTATATTGTATTTAAGTTTTCTTGAGATTTCAGAGTTAGATTATTCTTGCTTTCTCTTAGTTCAGGTAATCATGAACCTCCCATTAAAGAGGTGTGCGCGTGTGTGTGTGTGTGTGTGTGTGTGTGTGTGTGTGTGTGTGTGCGTGTGTGCATGTGTGTGCGCGTGCGTGTGTGTGCGTGCGTGCATGTGCGTGCGTGCGTGCGTGTGTGTGTGTGTGTGTGTGTGTGTGTGTGTGCGCATGCGTACGTGCAAGCAAGGGAGCATGCATGAGAGAGACAGACAGGGAGACAACTAGAGATCTGTTTAGAAATGTTAAAAAACTCTTTTTTGTTGTTGTTTTGTTTTGTTTTTGAGACAGGCCCTGAACTCTGTAGACCAGGCTGACCTGTAACTCACAGAGATCCACCTGCCTCTGCCTCCCAAGTGTTGGGATTAAAGGCATGTGCTGCCACACCCAGCTAGGTGTGTGTTTGTTTGTTTTGTAGGTTGGGTGTCTTGGCTCATGTTACACTGGCATGGCCGTATTAAGAGGCCCCACAGCGAATGGGGTCTCTCCTTGGTTTCATTTGATAGTGACATGAAGACACCTGGGTTTAGATCTTGCACTCTTCAGACTCCCACTGGGAGACCTCTGCATCAGACTGTCCTGTGCTCTAAGCATGATAAATGTAAAGCCCTCATCCCGTGGGCTCTTGTCTGCTGGGCTTGAAGAGCTGCTGTCAATATAATCTGGAGAGGAAGAGTTGAGGGGGACACTCGTAGAGCACGTGATTGTGCAGTGGCCATAAAGCCATTTGTGTGGGGCAGGGGCGTAGCTCTGTTGCTGAGTGCCTGCTCATCACCACAAGGCCCTCAGCTTTATGCCAGCATTGCAGAGAGCAGGCACATGGTGGCACTTGCCTTTCCACCCAGCATTTGGGAGGTAGAGGCAGGATAAGAAGTTCAGAGTCATCTTCATCTACATAGGAAAACTTGATCCACAGAAAACTTTGTCTTAAAAAGAAAATCATTTGTAATTTCTATTAAATTGTTAAATAATTTAAGTGCCTAAACTCATTCCCTCAAATGTTTCCAACAGATATCCAGATTGTCTGTCTATCTGTCTGTTTTTACATTCTGATGGCAGTTTCCCCTCCCTCCCCTCCTCCTAGCCCCTCCTCCCCACCTCCCCTCTGCGCCCCCATCCACTCCTCCTCCTCTGTTTCCCCTTAGGAAAGGGCAGGCCTTCCATGGATATCACCCAGTCATGGCACGTCAAGTTGCAGGAGGACTAGGCACCTCCTCTCCTACCAAGGATAGAGAAGGCAACCCAGTAGGGAAAGGGTCCCAAAGGCAGGCAACAGAGGCAGAGACAGCTCCTGCCCCAACTGTTAGGGGTCCCACAGGAAGACCAAGCTACACAGCTGTAGCATATGTAGTCCCGTGCAGTCCCGTTGGTGTTTCAGTCTCTGGGATCTGCCGTGGGTCCAGGTTAGTTGATTCTGTGGATGCTCTTGTGGTGTCCTTGACCCCTCTGACTCCTTTGATCCTTCCTCCCCCTATTCCACAAGATCCCCCAAGCTCCACTTGATGTTTGTCTGTGGGTCTCTGCATCTGTTTCCATCAGTTGATGACAGTCGGGCTAGGCACCAATCTATGAGTATAGCAGAATACCATTAGAAATCATTTCATGACTTTTTTTTCCTTTTGTGTTTGGTCTATCCTAGGTCTCTGGGCTATCCAACCTCTGGTTCCTAGCTCCCCAGGCAGTCAAATATCCAGATTTTTAAAAACCATCATTCCTTCCACTGGGAAACTATGTTGCTAAAGTCTAAAATCTATTTTGTTGCTTGTTTAGTTGGAGGTTTTTGTTTTTTGGGTGTTGTTGTTGTTGTTGTTGAGGAAAATTCTCACTGTGTAATCCAGGCCAGTGGCCCAGAACTCACGATCCTCCTGCCTCAGTGCTGGGATTGCGGGCACACGGAGATTAAGCTGTCTTATACTTTACTTTGTATATGTGCATATGTGTGACATACATGTATAGAGGGGCAGATATTCATGAAGGCCAGAGGAGGACATCAGGTGTCCTGTTCTATTGACCTGGAGCCAGGGTGGCAGCCACCATGTTCCAGGGAGCCTCCTGTCTCTACCTGCCACAGAACTGGGGTTCTAGGCATATGTGACCACACAAAGTTATTTACATGGTGCCAGGGATCCAAACTCGGGTCCTCTTGCTTTCGTGGAAAATACTCTTAACCACTGAGCCATCTTCATAGTCCTTTAGGTCTTACCTTTGAGTAGTCAGAATAATTTGTGGTCTATGTTTTCTGATTTGTTGTGGTGGAGCTTTTAAAAAATAATATTAATTTGAAGCATAAAATTTAACCCACTGTTGACCAGTTTTCCAGAGAGACTGGGGCACTGATCTGAAAATAAAGTCTTCACCTTCAGTGGTTATATTCTGCGCTTTTGTATCTACCCACACTTTACAAATCCTGAGTTACAGCTAGATAATGGTGGCACGTCCCTGTAATCTCAGCGTTAGAGAAGCAGGCAGGACCGTCATGAGCTCCAGGCCATCAGCCTGCATGGTTCAGTTCAATGTTTCCTCAAAATCCCAAACTAAATAAACAAAAAAGTAGATTCTAAACATAGTCTCTCTGAGTTGAGGCCAGCCTGGTCTACATATTGAGACGTCTCAGAACAAACAGAGGCAAACAAAAGTCATAAATACTGAGTTACTAAGGTCTCCTCAAAACTGAGCTGCCTGTTCAGGGTTTATATTCTCTCCGATTATCCTGAGAGGAAGTCTTGCCCTGTGATTATTAAGAGCACATGGCTTTGATTGCTCTTCTAGAAACACAGCTAGAGGGCTGGGGATGTAGCCCAGTGGTCAGAGTGCCTACCCAGCATGCAGAGAGCCCTGAGACCCATTCCCTGGGCTGCATACGCTGGCTAATGGCACGTGCTTGTACTTTGGAGCTGGACCTGGGGAGGTAGAGGCAGGAGGATCCTGGTCATCTTTGACTGTATAGGGAGTTCAAAGCCATCCTGGGCTAGAAACTTTGTCCAGAAGAAAAGAAGGAAGAGAGGGAGGAGGTGGTCATGTAGCTCTTCTGAGTAGGCTTGCCTTCAGAGAGGGGCTGCTTTGTTAAAGGACAGTGTACCAGATACCTTCTTGGCATAACTAGTTCTCTGAAGCCTTAGTCTCTTTTCTCAGTGTTCATGTGCTTGTGTGTTTGTTGCACGCTTGTGGAGGCCAGAGCAGGGCATCTGGTGTCTTCCTCTATTATGCCTTGACACAGGGTCTCTCACTGAACCAGAAGCTCCGTGTTTTGTTGTTTACCCCAGCTAGCCTGGCTGGTCAGGGGTAAGGGGCTTTTACATGGGTGCTGGGGATTCAAACCCAGGTCCTCATGCCTGCCAAGCAAGTGCTCTTACCCCCTGAGCTATCTTCCAGCCCCTCCCACCCCCCTTTTTTACAGGCAGCCCGATTGTTGGTGTAGAGCCTCCTAGCCATTCTTTGAAATGTGACCGCTTACCAGGCTGCCGAGCTGTACCCTGACCCATGCTTTGCCTAGGGAGTCTCCTTCTCAGCCTCTCTTTGAGTCTCAGTTTTTCTCTGTGGTCTCCCCCACCCAGGCTCAATCGAATTATCAGCCACTCGGATTTCATTTAATCCCGAGGACACAGTACATCTGGACCGAGGAGCCGTGGACATGGCCATATCAGTTTTCTTCTCTCAATATTTGCTTATTTCCTCTAGAGCACAGGATAGCTTAGGGAGAGAGATACTACATATGATATTCTTGCAAGCAACAAAACATTCCTAATGAAATGTCATGCTAATCTCTTGAATTTCATCCTTTTGTGATAGAATCTAATGATGAGATTAGAGCTGAACGCCACAGAGCCGAGGTAATCCTCTGCACTCCTCATCCTATTTATTTGGGTTGAAGAGTTTTACTTGTCTCTTTGGAGCGCCTATGTTAATTGAGTACTCAGTATTCATTACGAATAATCATGTCTGTTTTCTTGTTGAGCTTCGCAAGGGCCCTTTTGCCTTCTGTGAAAGCTGAGCAGACTGTATTAGCTCCTGGTTTAATTTAAAAAAAAAAAAAAAAAAAAAAAACCAGTGTGGGACGTGTGGGCACCAACACCTTGAAGAACTACATGTTTAATAATGGGAAGGCTCACCATCAGATCTGAATTAATAATGTGGCTGAGTTATGGTTTCAGAAGCCGGAGTCCTTGACCCGTTAGGTTGAAAGCATCGTGGCCGCCCTGAACCTCTATGGGTCCTTTAGCTGAGCCATTTCCCCTGTGAATAATTAGAGGCATTTGAAGGTATTGCATAGAAGCCAATTTGTGTCTTTCACTTTGCATATTGCTGAAGCCTCATGAATTAATCATGAGCAGGGCCAAAAATTAACTTCTTCAGACATATTTTGATGGGTCATGAGGGAGAATGTAAAGTGATCTGTAAAATATTCCACTGATCCTCTAAGTATTAAATTATTATACCTACAGGCTAATTTTTTTTGGAGGGGGGGTGAGGTGGAGGGAGTCCCTTCCTTTCTGGAACTGTCTAGCCTACTTGAAAGTGATCAAGGCTTTTTATTTTCCAGGGATATAAATGAGCAATGTTAGTATTTCTTGAAAACCTTCACTCTTGTGTTAACTCTTGGTTTTAATTTTAGGAGTGACTGTTTTTAAATGTTTAAACTGCATTGTGTGTGTGTGTGTGTGTGTGTGTGTGTGTGTGTGTGTGTGTGTGTGTGTAAGCATGTGTAATTTAGAGGACAACTTGAGAGTGTTGGTTCTCTCCTTCCACCATGTGAGCTCGGGGATTGAACTCAGGCTGCCAGGCTTGGCCTCAAGCTCCTTTACCCACTGAGCCATCCATCTCACCAGTATGAGTTATTTCTTCTTTTATTTTTAAATTATTTGAGTTTTAATCTCCTATACCCACACTGAAACTTCTGGCTGGTTGGTAAAAAGTTATTACGCAGTCCGTTCATTTTAAGCACCTGATAGCAAACCAATGTAATACGGATTTCCATATCTGCTTAAAATCTAGTTTCACATTAAAATTATTTTTCTCTCCTTTCCCGTTTTTTTTTCTTTTCAGCCAGCGAAACTGAAATTGCGTTCTTCTGTAGAGAAGATTATATGAGATACAAAGCTAATCCCACCTCATCCTGGTGAAAGTGTCTGGGTTTACTTTTGCATACCTTTATTCCACAAGTGTTTTTTTTTTTTTTTTTTTTTTTTAAATTGTCAAATAAACCTTTAAAAAAAAAAATCCTTGGCTTGATCTCTCTCTATTGAAGTTCTTCACTCCTGATCTCTTGTCTCCCTGCCTTTCCATCCTCCCTTCCTCTCCCCTTCCCTCCCTCCCGTCTTCCTTCTTTCCTTTCTTGTTATAAAACGAGCAAAACATTTTATTTTAAAAATTGTTTGTTTAAAAAGCACTACCTCTTAGGGTAAGGGGACATAGCTCAGAGGTTAAAGTGCTTGCTTGCCTAGCACCCATGAAGCCCTGAGTTCCATCTCCAGCAATGAATAATCCCTGTGTGGTGGCACATGCCTGTAACCCAGCACTTGAGACATAAAAGAAAATGAGTCAGAGGTTCAAGGTCATCCTTGTCTGTACAGGCTACATGAGGCCCTGTTCTAAAAACAAATACATATCATTTTATTTCCTAAATTAGGGACTATTTGGTGGCTTAACATGTTGGCTTCTTTAAAGAGATACAACCAGAGCCGAGGAGATGGTTGAGAACACTTGCCACACAAGCATGAGGAACTGAGTTCAAATCTGCACTACCCGTGTGAAGAGCAGGACATGGCCAGATGCTCCTGGAACCCCAGAGCTATGGAGGGCAATGACAAGAATGTCACTGGGGTGTGCTGGCTGCCAACCTAGCTCCAGGGTCAGCAAGAGACCCCCTCCTCAAAGGAGCCAATCAGAGAGTGGAAGCAGGACACCCAGCACCACTTCTGAGTTCTGTGTGTTAGGTGTGCACACACACCATATATCACACACACCATATATCACACACACACACACACACACACACACACACACACACACACACACACACAGAGCGAGAGCGAGAGCAAGAGAGAGAGAGAGAGAGAGATTTAAAAAGTTTTTAGAGAAAGGTGCAACCAAGATCATATTGTTCTGTGGTTTTTTTTTGTTGTTGTTGTTGTTTTTGGTTTTTTGGTTTTTTTTTTTTGTTTTGGTTTTTTTTTTTTTTTTTTGATTCTCTTTAGAGAAACTGTTACTGGCTTTAGCTGCCAGACATTGCATGAGGGGACAGCCACAGCCATCTTTTACCCCCGGAGTGTCAGCTGTATACCCCCAAGGCATTGGGTAGTGGTTATTTTAGGAAGATCTCCTGCTGTAAGAGGAATGCTTTGCTTTATTTTATTTTATTTTATTTTATTTTATTTTATTTTATTTTATTTTATTTTATTTTATTTTATTTTATTTTATTTTATTATTTTGCATCAGACCACACAAATAGTGCTGCTAGCATTTTTTTCTGGGACATTTCCTGACTTTTATTATAACAAAGTGTAATAGAACCACATTCGTTTGTCAGGACAGAGTAGGTAGCTGGATGCGTGTGAGCTGTGGAGAGGCACTCTGCCCTGGAAGACACATCCTTCCAAAGCCACATAACCTCCCGGTCCAGGGGGTGGCTGAGCACTGGCTGTGTTGAAGGGCTCTCTCAGCTAGCACGGGTCTGCTTGGAACTCTAGAAGGGCAGGCTGGCTCTGGACTGCCGCTTCTGGCCTCTTACTTTGCCAACAGGCCAGCCTGGTTTTCATTGTGGTGATGGAGCCAGCTTAATGTTTTTCTCTTTAAGAGAATCAGCTCAGCGAGTCTGATTAGCATGGTCGGAAGCACTCTGCTCTGTGGAAATATTTAATAGAGTCCTTTTCTTAAAACAGAGATTGTTTGTCTTATTCACTCGTTCATTAAGGGAAGTGCTGAATACACAGATAGCCCTGGACAATTGTTGCCTCAATAAGTGGGAAAGATAGCCTTGCTTTTAGTAGAATAGGGCAGACTACTGCAGGAACACAGACGAGGGGGTAATCAGTTCTGTATGGTATCATTTTTGTTTTATTACTTTTCTAGGTCCTAGTTGAGCTTTGTCTTCAGAAACTAAATAGACATTTTTGCTGAGAGAAAGGGTGGTGGTGGTAGTGATGGTGGTAAAGGTGGTGGTAGTGAAGGTGGTGGTGAAGGTGGTGGCGGTGGTTTTGTTGCTGAGCATGTGTCACCAGTGTGCATGATTGGTTCGGGGGCAGCTTTGTGGAGTCAGTTGTCAGTTCTTCCCTAGTTTCATGAGATTTTGGGGATTGAACTTGAATCCTGAGGTTTGTCTGGTGAGTACTTTATTCACTGAGCCATGTCACCAGCCTGAAAGTGTCTTCTCCTCGTCGTCTTGTTGTTTTTAAGAGATCAAGTGGCATGGGAAAGCCTGGAGCTTTAGTAGAATGTGCAGGTTCCAAGGGCTGGGGACAGGGACTTTGATTTCAGAGAATGAAATGAACATGGGAAAATGACGAGAATTCTGGAAGAAAGTTTGGACACTGTACATGACCTTGGGGTAGAGGAGACCTTAAAATGTGACTTCTGACCTTCATCTGATCTGACATACAAATGTGAAAACCTAGGTTAAAAATCACAGTGGCTGGGGCGGACCTTAGTTCAGTTCCTAGCACCCACCTCCAGGGGTTCATAACCACCTGTAACTCCATACATACATACAATTTAAAAACGAATCATAAAAACATCACACGGAAGTCAAAACACAAAGACTGGAAGAGTCTACTTGCACATGTAAAATGGAGGATTGGTTTCTAGAATATTTAAAGGACTCTTGCAAATCAATGAAAAGAAGACAACCACACAATGAAGATTTACAAAGATTTGCATAAAAGGAATACAGGGAGGTAGACAAGATGCTTAGCAGGTAAAAGACATGCTACTGAGCCTAAAGACAGACAGACAAAGAGACAGAGGCAAAGACAGACAGACATAGAGCAAGACAGAGAGTGAGGGAGGACGAGTAAGAAGGAGGGGCAGGAAGAGGGAGAGAATGAAAGAGCCACGTATGTATAACAAATACGAAGATACACATCCTGTTTTTCAAGGAAACTGAAGTTAAAATAGCGGGCTCCCACCCTCCATTAACAGATTGACAAAGAGGAACGGGGTTGGTAGCACAGTGGCCAGGATGTGTGCCTGTGCTCCTCGTGGGAGCGTGAGTCTTGTACAGTCATCTAAGTGGGCCATTTGGAGGAGAGTCTGCCGAAATAACTGCAAATTACAGGGACCTAGAAGTTCCAATTCTTGGAGTCTTTTCCTAAGAAATCTCTAAGAAGAGAATTCACGGTAGAGTTAAAAATAGGAGCCTGTGACCAGCCTAGGCTGCAGTGATAGGCTGAACAACCTGTGCGGCTCTGTGTTCTGGATTCCTAGTTAAGCAACAATGAGGACATCGTGTCGTTCAGTGACATGGAGTCTGAGACATAATGATGAATGAAATTGCAGAGGTCTCAAACAAATGCGACAAAAATCTCTATAAAAGCACATTAGGCCCATCAGATGAGTCTTGGTGGGTAAGGGCGCTTGCTGCTAAGCCTGACGACCTGAGTTCAATCCCAGGGAACACATGGCGGTGGGAGAGAACTCACTCCCACAAGCTGTATACAAATACTGTGGTTGCTATGATGGCCAGTATTGATTTTCACTCTGACTGGATCTAGAATCGCCTAGGAGACAAATCTCTGGGCATGTCTGAGTTTCTAGATTTGGTTAATTGTGATGAGAAGACCCACACTAGCTGTAGACAGCATGATCCCCTGGTCTGGGGTCCTGGACTGAGAAAAAAGGAGCAAGTGAGCAGAGCACAGAGCATCCATCTCTCTGCTTCCTGACTGCGGGTGTGATGTGAGCAGTGCTCCTGCTCCTGCTACCCTGCCTTCCCCACCAAGATGGACGGTGCCCTTGACCTGTGAGCCTAATAAACCCTTCCTCCCTGAAGTTGCTTTTGTCTCAGCAACAAGATATATAGCTTTTGCAGCATACATGTGTGCAAAAGGACACACAGGCGGAAGCTAGGGGCAGGAAGCAAAGGCACAAAGAGTCTTGTCTACAAGGCTTAATTTTACCAGTCTATATCTGCATTCAAAATCAGTAAAAGCACATCTACTATATATATAGTAAAATTTAAAAACTGCAGCAAACAGCAACAAACCCATCAGGTAAATATGAACACGGCAGCCTGTCCCTCTGCTGGTCCCTCTGATCTGCCTGTCCCGCGCCGGGGTCCCGAGCCATGGGCTCCACACAGTTCAACAAGAGCCTGTTCCATGGTCTCTCGGCCGAGGTCAAGAACTGGCTCCTGGGATCCCCAGGAGGAAGCCAAACTCTAAGGCTGGATAGAGGGACTCATGGGCCTCTCCACTGGCTCTGACTTCCAGAAGGGTCTGAAAGATAGGGCTATCCTATGCACACTCATGAACAAGCTGCAGCCGGGCTCCGTCCCCAAATCAGCCACTCTGTGCAGAACTGGCAGCAACTAGAAAACCTCTCCAACTTCATCAAGGCCATAGTCAGCTACAGCATGAACCCTGTGGACCTGTTTGAAGCCAATGACCTGATGCAATGCAGGGAACTGGCGCCCTTGGGTGCTCAGTAGCCGGCTTCCTCCTGGCAGTAGGCCTCACCTTGGCCGCCACCCCCAGCTGGAGCCCCATCAGCTGCAGAGCCCTGTGGGCAATACTTGGGGTTGCATATCTGCCACCCCAGTCTGAAGACCTGGCTGCTCTGGTTGGCACCCTGAATGTAGCCCATCTGCAGGGACATGGAAGAGTTGTTGCACTTATCGGTGCCCAGCTTGGTGTCCGGGTCCCTGGAGCGGTCATGAGAGTGGGAATATGACACAGGTTCAAGTGTCTCTGCTTGTGCTGGCGGGAAAGGCCAAGCCCAAGGGGCTGAAGAGTGGTGTGGACATCAGGGTCAAATATTTGGAGAAGCAGGAGAGGAACTTTGACGACACCACCAGTGCGTCATCGGGATGCAGATGGGTACCAACAAATGTGCCAGCCAGTCTGGCATGACAGCCTATGGTACCAGAAGACATCTCTATGACCCCAAGAACCACATCCTGCCCCCCCTGGACCACTGCACCATCAGCCTCCAGATAGGCACCATAAGTGCCAGCAAGGTGGGCATGACCGCTCCAGGGACCCGGAGGCACATTTATGACACCAAGCTGGGCACCGATAAGTGCAACAACTCTTCCATGTTCCTGCAGTTGGGCAACATTCAGGGCGCCAACCAGAGCAGCCAGGTCTTCAGACTGGGGTGGCAGATATGCAACCCCAAGTACTGCCCACAGGGCTCTGCAGCTGATGGGGCTCCGACTGGGGGTGGCGGCCAAGGTGAGGCCTACTGCCAGGAGGAAGCCAGCTACTGAGCACCCAAGGGCGCCAGCTCCCTGCATTGCATCAGCATCCCTGTGTGGGTTTTGGGCTTTCATTGTGTTGTCTTGTGTTTTGAAACTGGTCATCTCTTTGTATCTCTTTCTGGTCTGGAACTCGCTGCAATCCTCCTGCCTCAGCTTCCTGAGGGCTTGGGATGACAGGTCTATGATATCTATGCTTCCTCCTCACTCACTCATCATGCCTTGCTTCCTTCCCAGGATTGATGTACCCGGCAGGGAACATGGGTGTCCTTGGTGGGATAGAGAGGCTGTGCATTTCCCAGTGGGCTATGGGAGACGCTGGCCCCCAAAGAGCTTCCGGTTTCTTCATCTCTTTCATGTCAGTTTGTGGTCTGTGAACCCATGGAAATTTCAGGCAGTTTCAATGAAAGAAAACAAGGGGTTTTGTCTTTTGTTTGCCCCCAAAGTATTGGGGTACACTGGGCTTTAAAATACTGCAGGCATTCTGAGAGAATAAATTTGCTTTCCCAAGACCCTCAGACTTCACCCTCCTTTGCCCAGTGGGGAAACTGAGGCAAGCCAGATATGACTCCAACACCTGCAGCCATCCCTCGCTCCTCTGGTTTGTGAAGGTCTCAGTTCTCCCTGCATCCCTGTGCAGGCCTGGTTACCTGTGCTAGGGCTGTGGCCTCAGAAAGTGCTGCACATGACCCACAGGGGTCCCTGCGCTGCCAGATAATGGGAAATTCCCTGTGTGGATCAAAAAACCAATAAAAACCTCTGTTTCTAAGAAAAAAAATCATGAACATGTGAACATTTTGGTATATTACTCCCTCTGAATTGTTTCTTTCTGTATTAATATTTTAATACTTATGTATTTTAAATTTTACAAGTAATATTTAATTTTTAGAAACCATCTTGATGGTGAAATATATACAATTTTATATACAATTGCATTTATAGTATTATAAACACATATCATATATACTGTAGCCTAAGCTAGCCTTAAACTTGCCTTGTAACCAAGGGTGAGCTCGAATTCCTGATCTTTCTGTCCTTCCCTCCCGTGTGTCGCCCACCACACCCTGTTTAATACTGGTGCAGGGAGACCAAACACAAGTCCTCATGGGGGCCGGCACCAGCTGAGCCACATCCTTGCCTCCTGAATTCCCTTATCCTAAGGTCAGTTCCTTGCTCACCATTCTGTACCAGTCATTTTCTGCATATATAATTTAAGAATATAAGCAATGTAGGTATACTGGCACGTATCTGTAGCCCCAAGGACTTAGAAGACTGAAGTGGGGGCAGCACACATTTTGTCATTTGGTACATTTATACATTTTTAAAGATTATATTTTTATTAGTGTGTGTATGTGTGTGTGCGCGCAGGCATGCGTGCATGTGTACTGTACACGAGCATTTGCGTGTGTTGTATATGATGGTCGATATATGCAAATCAGAAGACAACTTGTGGGACTCGGTTTTCTTCTTCCACCACATGAGACTGAGGGGTCATCCAACTCCGGTTCTCTTGCCTGGCAGGGAGCACCCACACCCACGGAGCCATCTCGGCAGTCGGGGGTTGTAATCTTAAACACAGTTGAGAGGCCTCATTTTGTTCCAGTCGCTGCAGTCAGACATCAAACAGTCATTTGGCCCCACAGTAGAGCTGTCTGGAGCATGAAGGAAGCTTGCTTTTCCTGTGGAGAAGACAACAGGGGCCACACTGCAAGAGTTGTCACAGTGACAAGTATATATGTGCACAAATTAGTGTCAAATGAGACACTCTCTGAAGGTCCCTTAACAGCCAGGGCCTGACACAAAGTGAGTTCTCATCACGTGTGCTGTAGTTCTTGCAAAGGACTGTCTCGGATGCCACAACTTCATTTTGGAACAAAGGACTCTGACCCTCAGAGACATTGAGCCACTTGCCTGGGCATAAAATCTGATTAGAGGTTTTCTTTTTGTTTGCATTGCAAGAATTGAGTTATCTGGGTCAATGGAATATGCATACATGGGGCGGGCAAGATGGCTCAACAGGTAAAGGGGCTTGCTGCCAAGGCTTATTTCCTGGGTTTGATCCTCAGGACCCACATGGTGGAAGGAGAAAATCACTTGCTGCACACTATCCTGTGGCTGCCATGTTCAGGGCACACACACACACATACAAACATGCACATTGCTTCTGACTTCATACCTCACTTTCAGAGATGCTTTGAGAGAGTGGCTTTGGGCACTCAGGGAACACACTAGGAATGTTGTCCACCCTGCAGCAGTGGGCAGCTTCCAACCATGCTCAGCACAGGACTTAACGCCCATCCTTGCCATCCTCGGTGGGAAGAACCTGTCCTCTCTTCCTGTGTCAGAGGAACGCACAGGCCCTGCCGCTAGGCCCGTGGGCTGTACGAGCCTGGGGGATCTTTTTACCATAGCAGACGTGTCTGTTTCAGTGCTTTTCCAGATATATGCAACGGCAATGATCCTGTCCCTATGTGACACCCAAGGATGTGGTCAAGCCTGGGGACTCTCTGGAGGACAGGAAAGGGGCAGGGCAAACCTTCTTCTGATAATACATTTGTCCTTTGTGGCAGGCTCTGAGGTTGCTGGATTGCTTTCTTAGTAGGCAGAGCAGTCTAAACGCAGCATGTCTGAGCAACTGTGTGTGCATACCTGTGTGCATACATGATCATGTGTGTGTGGGGGGGTGTATGTAGGGGGTATGAATGCACACATGTGCATTTGCATGTGGAAGCTGAGAACAACAAATAGATTCCATCATTGGGCTGGAATTAGCCACTTAGGCTAGGGCCATGGAGCCCTAGGGCTCTACCCGTCTCCTCTTCCCTAGAGGCTTTTTCTATAGATTCTGTGCTTTGAACTCATACTTTGTGCTTTTAAAAAATATTTTGTTTATTATTTATTTATTCATGTATTTAATGTACGTGTGTGCCCAGATACGTGAATGATGTCAGTCCCCACTGTCCACCATATTTTGACAGGGTGTCTGTTGCTTGCTGCTTTTGATGCCTAAGCTAACCAGCCTGCAAGCTTCTGGGAAGTGCTTCTGTCTTCGTATTCCGTTTCACTGTATGATTGCTGAGTTGTAGACAGACTTGCTGCCACCGGCTTTATATGGGTCCTGCGGATTCGAACTTGAGCCCTCGGGCTTGTATAGCACGTGCTGTACAGGTGGACCATCTCCCTGACCCCAGGCAGCTGGACTGCTGTCATCCTTCTCTCATTATGTGTACTTTTTGGGGGATGGGCTCAGCTCCTGATGGCTGTTTGACCTCATGTTATTCTCAGAAAGTCTCAATGAATCTGGTTAGGAGAGTTAATTCAATAGGAAACTATTCTCTTAGTTGATTCATCAGTGATTTGAACTCTGCCATCGGGACAAGCGGCTTAGGACTCTGCAGGCTTCAGCATCCCAGTATCTCTCAGTGACCCCACAGTCTGACACCTGTGGCTTTCTTCTTCCCTTCCCGTCACTCTGTGCTACCCGCATCTCTGGGAAGCAGGTATAGAGGAGAAGCCATGCCTGTCATATCTCTCCATCTGAAACATTTATCCAATGATTCAGACCTGAGATCAGCCTCCTGTTCCCAAACGTGCATTTTGGGTGCGAACATGAACATAAGAATTTAGATAATGGCCTTTGGAGACTCATCTCTTTCTCCGAGAGAGCATACAATGTATAATGGGCTAGGAGAAGCATCTGGGATACTTGTCACCTGCTCACACGGTGTTTTATAGAGTGTGGCCTGCCCTGTTCTGTGCTGTTCTGAGTAGTACTCAGACAATAATGACTTTTGTAGGCAGCCAGGCTGAAGATGGAGAAAATCCACTTTGGGTCCCAGATGATGCTGTATGACTCTTTTGAAATAAGCAGAGGCAGAGTGTGATTCAGTGGGTAATGTTCCTGTAACACAAGCCTGAGGACCCGAGTTAAGATTCCCAGAACTCACTTAAAAGCAGATGATGAGCCGGAGAGGTGGCTCAGTGGTTAAGAGCACTAGCTGTTCTTCCAGAGGACCGGGGTTCAGTTCCCAGCACCCATATGGTAGCTCACAACCATCCATAACTCCAGTTTCAGGTAATTCAACACCCTCTTCCTACATCTGTGGGCTCTTGTCTTAGGCACACACATATATACATAAAATAAAATATTTATTTTAAGAAAAACCCAGGTGGACCAGTGAGATAGCTCAGTGGATAAAGATGTGTGTGACCAACCTGACGACCTGTTTCATCATCAGGACCTACTTGGTAGAAAGAACCCGTTTCTTCAGAGTGTCCTCTGACCTTCAGATACATGCCATGGTATACACACACACACACACACACACACACACACAAACACACACACCACCTTCAGCCAAAGCTGAGGAGGCTTAGAGGTCCTAGGTGGCTAGCCCCTGTCACCTCTCTACTACAAACTCTGACTTCAACTCTTTCTGGCGTGAATGAATGACCTGGAGATTGGATTCGGGTCTTAAAACAAAGTTTGGCAGGTATCTGACACTCATTTTATAGCAAAATAATCCAGTGGGTCTGTATAGAAGAAATATATTTATATAATCAGCTTCATGAACTTGGATAGACTGGGCTCTGGGGAAGAAAATGCCCAGTGTTCCTGAACGCTTATGCATTTCAAAAGGAGTTGAGAAAATATGATTAGGAATTGCGTTGAGGGGCTGGTGTGTGACTGAGTTGGTAGGCTGCTTGCCGAACATGCGTGAAGTCAGGAGTGTGATCCTCAACACCATGTAAACTGGACATGGTGGTGCATGTCTATAATCCCAGCACTTGGGAGATGGAGGTAGGAGGACCGGAAGGTCAGTCACCCTTTATATAACAGGTCAACCTGGGCTTCGTGAGACCTTGTCTTCAAAAGAGAGACAGAGATACTGATGATATCTGTCTCCCTTCTGTAGGGGCTGTATCTGCATCTCCGGATATCAGATGTATTTCTCTGCCCAGTAGTTTCCTGTATGCCCAGAGGCAGTTCTGTGTCTTGTGAGGATTTTTTTTGACAGCCAGAAACAAAACATTCTGATTATCCACCACAGGAAAGGTAAGTGTCCTAGATTGTCTGTCTGTTTCCTTTTGGATGTCCCTGGAAAGCAGAGCAGAGAGCTCAACAGTGGCTTCTCGGACTCTCCACACTGCTGTGCAATCTCCCTCACTTGCCTCAAAGCCAAGCTGCTTGCTTAGAAGTGACCTAGAAGTGAACTTGTGGCGACATTAAAAATTATACAGATTACAAAAGGCAAATGGTGCACTTCTGCACGGGCTGAGCTGTTTGTCTTGCTGTGTTTGCTTTAGGCGAGCGTGAGGAGAAGGAAGAAGCATCCACTTTGCAGTCAGGCAGCAGCAGCAGGAAGAGCCGGCACCCAGCACCACTAACCTAGAGCTCTGACCTTGGTGGAGCGGAAGCCTCGGTCTTCCACTCCATTAAGTGGGATGTCTATGCGGACTTCAGGATTGCCCTTGGGCTCAGAGAAAACGGTCTAGCAAAGTGTGTAACACAACATGCGATTCTGGCATACCCACATGCTTCCTTAACAGCATTAATCTCGCTGCACCCAAGTGTGCACACTGGGGCTGGGGAGATGGTTCCTTTGGTAGAGGACTTGTCACGCAAGCATGAAGAGCTAGCTGCGTTCTCAGCCATAGCATCCACATCAAAAAAGCCGGGCATGGTGGTGTGTGTCTATATTCCCACTGCTAGGAGGCAGAGACATAAAGGTTCCTGCAGCTCTCTGGCCAGCCAGTCTGGTCAAACGGGAACACTGGGATCAGTGAAAGAAAGACACTGTTTCAGAGAGCAAGATGGACGATCTGGAGAGACGGCTTTGCAGTTAAGAACAGGTACTGCTCTTCCAGAGGGTGCCAGCCTGGTGCCCATCCCCTTTGGTTGATGGCTCACAAATGCCTGAAACTCTAGTTCCAAGGGACTGGACACTCTCTTCTGGCCTCTAAGGGCACCTACCTTCCTGTGCACATATCTAAACAGTTACAAAAAGCAAGTCTTTGAAAAAGAAAGAAAATCAGGTAGAGAGTGATTGAGAAAGACACCTGGTATTGTGCACTCTCGTGCATACATGCACACACATGAACACTACACACACACACACACACACACACACACACACACACACACACACACACACACAAGAACCTGTAGATGCTGAACAAAATGTCATATCCTACACAAGCAGGCACTCATGATGCCAAGACTTCCGGTGAGGTAGGCACATCTACCACCCTGTTTGCCAGTGTCTGCCAATCAAATCCTCAGCTCCGTAATGGCCCAGATGTTCTCAGAACCCAGGAAGGACTCTTTGGTTTTCCAAGAACCTCTTGCCTTTCTGTCTCCTTTTCTGGATGCAGGTGATCCAGAGCTCGTAACCTGATATCCACTTTTCCTGATTGCTTTGTTTTCCAGTGAGGAACAAACAGTAGGGCGCCTTCAAACAGCAGAACACTTCCTCTGTTTCTGGGCATACCTTGCTTCAAGTTCAGGTATAGAGCAAATGGTTGCAGAGAGAGGCCAAACATGGTTTCTGGGTAGAATAGTCTTGTAAAGTCAGTTTTGCAGTTTGACTTTTCTAGATCCGAAGCTCAGGGCCAGCTGTTGGCTGCCCCACCACGATCCATGGAGCTTGCGTCCTCCAGTGATAATACCTTCCTGTACTCATAGTACAGAGTCCAGGCAGCAGTTGGTGCCTGTCTGCCCTTTGTTGGCCACAAGGTGGCAGCAGAGTCTGCCAAGGCCCGGAAGCTGTGGGCAGAACCTGTGAGTCACCTACTCATCACCTAGAGTGGGTGGTTGGCCCACCTGCGGGTGGCTGGCCTTGGAGTTCTTTAGCTCAAAGTCAAATCCTTTAGCTTGTGACTGTGGTGGCACTTGCCAGTGCTCAGAAGTGGTGGCTGGTGTCTAACATTTGATTTAATTTAAAAGCCAGGACCTGATTATTCTAAAGTCATAGTACAATTTCCATATTGTGTCTTTGTTATTGCTGGTGTGTGTGTGTGTGTGTGTGTGTGTGTGTGTGTGTGTGTGTGTGTGTGTGTGTGTGAGCAGGCCTGTGGAGGGGACAGAAGTTGACATGAGGTGCCTTCCTCTATTTTGGGGACAGTCTCTCTCTGAACCTGGTAGTCACTGATTGGCTGCCTACCTCCACCTCACTTCCTGGACTGGGGTTGCAGGTGTGCGCCACTATAGCTGACTTTACATAGGTGCTGGGGATCCCACCTGGCCCCTCATAGGGGTACGGCAAGCACTTGCCCACTGAGCCATCCTCCCCAGTCCCCCATCTTGCCGACTTCTAGAACGTGAAAGAGGAGCTAACGTTTTACAGAATGCCCTGCTTGTGTGCTGAGAATCATTTTTCAAAGCTGGAGATGTGAGCAAGTTCTAAAAACTCCCCAGCCTGATGCCTCCTGGTACACTACCACTGGCACCTCCATTGTTTGGGCCTGTGTGGGTCTAAGGTCAACTGCTCCCCCAACCAATGGCAGGATAATCCCTGTCCAGCAGGGTGTCTAGGAGCTGCCCTCTTGTACCCAGGTATCAGAGCTTTGGAGACACAGGGACACCTATGACAAGAGTATGAGAATGAGTCTGAGGAAGGGGACATCTCTTTTCTTCCTGAAGGCAGCTGACTCATGCCTTGTATAAAACCCTGTGCTTCACTTACTTTGACAATTAAGAAACTTCACACTTAGGCAGTGTATTAGAACCAAGAACAAAAAAATGAATATATATTATTTAAAGGGATTCACTAAATTGGTTTACATGACAGGCGGGGCCATCCAGTAATGGCTACCTACCTTCTGGAGAAGCTGAGAGGCCAGCAGATACTCCCCCCAGGAAGCTGCAAGCCTCATCTGCAGCGGAGAGCCTGGAGGAGCACTGGTCTTCCACCCACAGTGGAAGGCTGAAGAAGCTGCGTTCTGGCATCACTGCAGGATGGCATGGTGGCAGCAGCGGCACCAGCAACAGCAGGATAGATGCATTCACCAGCAAGAAGCAGAGGCAGGCGAGCAACATTGCTTCTTCCTTGGACTGCTTATTTATTTAGTAATAGAACATTCTGTAGTCTTTGGCAATTTTATGCAAGTAAATAATGTATATAATGTATTTTGATTATCTGAACCCCAACTTCCCTTCTACTTCCCTTAGATACCCCCAAATGTCCTTCCTTTTTATCTTCTCTCCCTCCCCAGTTATTCTTTGTTTGTTTTTTGGTTTTTGTTTGGTTTGTTTGTGTGTTTTTGTAACCCACTCTGTGCAGTCAGTGGTGCCTGCTGGCATGCTGACTGAGCGTGTGCAGGTTAGCACAACTGTAGTGAGTTCACGAGTGCACTGAGCCTGTCGTGTCCTGAAGACAGCATTTCACGGCTCTCTTCCTCCTCCTTTCTTCTTTCAGCTTCTCTTCTGAGAGGTTTCCTGAGCCTTGAGCATGTTGGCACAGGTGTCGTCTTTAGGGCTGAGCACTCAATAGCCACTTACTCTTGGTACTGGGACCAGTTCAGAGTCTCTGTGGTAGCAGCTGCTCACTGCAGGAAGAAACTTCTCTGGCCAGGGTTGAGAGCAGCGCTAATCTACAGGCATAACATGGACATTTAGAAGGCACTCTGACAACGTGCTGTGCACCTCTTCATGTTTGAGCCGTACATTGGCGATGGCACCTACCCTAAGGACAAGTCTTCCCTCTGCTCCCCAGTCTTGGCCTCACAGATGCTCCAGAGGTGCATCTCCTAAGTGTGTAGGGAGCGGTTAGAGTATTCGCCATTACAAGATGGCGCTGACTTCCGCTGTCGCTCTAAGGAAACTTACGGATAGCGTGGGGAAACCCCGAAGCGCTTGCGCATTAAGGGTGTACATGACTAATCACC